>CM066911.1:22919964-23519964 GCA_033964015.1 Scolanthus callimorphus | reverse complement strand
CATAGGCACTATCTGTATCTGTCTCACAATATTCAAAATTAGATCGGTCTATGTACTTGTCTATAAAGTCATAGTAAAATTGAAGCATCCTGAGCTTGGCATACTGGTAGACAAAAAAGCCAATTTGTAAAGGAAGGTTCAATTTGATGTGTCGCTTACAAGACTGGACTTCATACGTGTCATTATCTATTTTATCCAGTTGTCTAAAGTAAGGCGTGTTGATCATTCTGGTAGCTTTGGCGTCCTCGCAGTAGGCTACTTCCCGATGTCGCTCCTGGTCAGTAATAGTTTTGCCGTAGCTACTGTTTCCCACCTGTCAAGAAAAAACAGTTTAGTCTCTAGCGCTAAAGAGGGGGTCCTGTGGAGCGTTTTACTTACCAGCTTCATGGTTTCAGCAATGATGGCCTTGTTCGGGTCAGCATCCCCGGCACGTCGAGCATTAGACACGGCCTCCCCAAACGGCTTGAAACAGGGGCTGGGGTCGTACTGCACCACCTGGTAGATCTTGGTCACTTCCAAACCATGGTCCAGGTACCATTTAAGGAGAGGAGTGGCGAGCAGGATCTTTTCACCAAAGTAACTGCCAATGAGGCTACGACGGGGGCGAGGCATCATCTGGTGTTCCTCGGCAAACGCTTTCATGTACTCGCCGATGTCGTCACGGGAGATTTCAGTATTCTTGAAGATGGGTGTCATTTCTGAGAAGTGGTCTTTTAAATCGTCGGGGACCCGGATGTCACACTCTATCACCCCGAACAGATTGTCTTGGCGGATGGCGTTCAGGAGTTGAGCCTCGGTCAGGGTTCTCTGCTTGTCCAGCTTCCGGTAGAGGTTGGACTCGAGAAACTGACGAATAGCAGGGTTCTGTCGCTTCTGTTGTCGCCATTCACATTCGTAGATTTCCACCACCGTATAGCCCTGGTCGCGGAGGTACTGGGTATTGGCTTGGGTCTCTGCATACAGTTCAGACATGGGTTTTTGCCGTCGCTCATTCATCTCTTGGTCCTCGGTCAGATAACAGGGGTGCCCATGCCACCAGCATCCTGTTGGAACAATGAAAGCATTAAGTTATCGGGGTTGTGTGACAAGGGAACAATTTAATGTAAGAACTCACCATGAAACTGGAAGGTGGTCTTGGAGTCTCCATGGTAACCATCGACGGGGAGCTTTCTGGGTCCAATACGTTTCTCGATGTTATTGGCTTGATGGCGGATCTTGATGTTGCGCTGTTGGGCTTCCCACTCGAGCCACTCGGTAACCATTTTAACACCTCCCTCCTTCTTGAACCCAGTCTCCTCTCGTCGGCGGGTAAACTGACCGGTGGCCATAGGCTGCATAATAGCCCACAAGTAGAGGGCGTTGGCATCGTACCCCACGATCTTTTGACAGAGTTTGGGGTCTTTGCCTTGAGCTTCCATTGCTCTCTGTCTAATCTTGGTCACGCCAGCTTCGTGGTACCGGTGAAAGATGATGGAAGGACCTCCCACCATGTTGCTCTTGTAAAGCTTATACAGGTCTTTGTTTTTCTCATCAATCAAGGAGAAGTTGACGTCATCAGGGAGGGTCTTGAAGAGGTAGTTTAAGGTGACTCCAGGGATAGAAATGCCCTGTTTCAGCATGTCGATGTGTCGGTGTTTCCAGAAGGTACACATTTTCTTTACAGCTTTACAGAAAGGTTGTACGTCCAGATTATTATACCAAATTAGAAAATCTTTAAAGGTTTCCATGCTGTTCTCTTCCCAGATTTTTTGACAGTACTGGTACTCGTCGACGGAAATGTTGGCGCCCTTGAGGGATGAGTAGAACGCTTCATGAGGAGGAAGACTGGTGCGAGTGAGTTTGTCGAGCGAGTCCATCCATTCATAGGGGAAGAATCCTCTGGTTTGTTCGCACTCGTAAGCTTTTAGGAACTTGTCGTACGAGAAGCCTGGGGCGAGGAAATTGGTTATATCCAGGAACTTGAAGTGTTCCGTTTTTAAAGCCATAAAGTTATTGTTCCGTTTGATGGTAAAGTCGACTGTTTCCTCCTTAACGAGGACAGGGAAGAGGAATTCCTTGACCACATTCAGATCGTATTTGCCCGAGTTGAATCCGAGAACTGGAAGTTCCTTCAAATAGGCCTCTAGACTCTTCTTTAATTTTTTTATAAAATTGTCGGGTTCTTCCTCTTCTTCTTCCTTAGGTAGTGGTCGAACAGGGTCTCCAAGCTCTTGGTTGACGGCACGGTAGAAGGAAGGGTCTTGTTCTTCCACCTCGTTATCAATAAAGGCGCGATCTTCCTCAGTCTCTTCCTCTTCCTCCTCCTCCTCCTCCTCCGACTCCATGAGATCTTCGACATTACTCGACTCTTGGGAGTCCTGTTCTTGAATTAAATCATCGAGCATGTCCAGAATATCGTCAAATTTTTCCTTCATTTTCTTGTAACTCTCTTGGCTGATTTCTTTTAAGTACTCAATCATAGATTTCTCAGGAGAGTTAAGGCCTGGGTCTCATTTGCATTCAAAATGGCGGATCAAAAACGTTAGGGGGTGGGCTATCTTCAGTGGCTTTGCTACTTCCAAGGTCAACATGGTTAAGGTTGTTAACGGTCATGAAACAAGTAAATGTTGTGTTTTGTTTCCATGGAAACATGGAATGTGACCTTTGAACCTCACCTTAAAGCAATTTTCAAAAAAGCCCTCGGCAGGTCGGGAAAAGTTTCAAACTCTGAAGATTTAACAATGTGATGTGTTTAAGGCCATCACAGGTATATCTGATCCAATTCGAAAACGTGACCATTTCATTAGGAATCCTATTTTAGGACATCTTGAAATTTGATAGCCTTTAATAACTTCGAAATTAAAAATGTTGTGCAAGATCGGAAATTGGAGTGATAAATACTACCTTATTCCCTACCATTTCCATCTGGTGGTTTTAAGAGTGGTGCGAATTTTCTGAACCTGCGGAGGCTCTGAAGTTTCATTTCTTTAAGTGGAGGTCAAAGGTTAGGATTTGGTTCCCATGGAAACGACAACAACTCAAATTAACAAGAATGACGATTTCTATGACATTATATCGACACAAGAAGCCTATCTTTAATTCACCCAAATTAAGGCCTGATTGAATGCTTTTAAGGGCGTGGCCGCATGGACCCATGCCTTAACTTACCTGAGTTGACCAGTTGGGTGGAATCACCATCGCTCACAAAGCATTTCGGGTCTTTGTAACCTGGCACGTTCGAGCAAACACTGACGCTGAGGGGGATGTGTCGGGCTTGCCATTGGAGTTTGTTTGTGTTTGAGGGATGATCGTCACGCTTGAAGTACGATTCGAAGTCGAATGTGGCACGGTATGGGAAGTACCGTAGTTGTTCAGGAATACCAATGTCAGTATATTCTTCGATCAGCTCGAAGATGGTGCGGGGGTTTTGTATACACCGCCCGGGAACTCGTAACGGACCTTCCCATCACACTTGACCTCGTGACGATGCAACATGCCTACATGCTTCCAGAGTTTTCGGCAGCGGGAGCAAGCGTACGTCTTGGAATATTTGGCCATATTCTTAATGTAGGAGAAGTGGGCCTTGTGTAGGTTGAGGCGTGTTGACGATGGGAGCGTTGGACCAACTGAGCTACAATCTCTGGGGTGTCGTCCTCCGTATCGAGGGGTTCTAAGGCGTAGACAAAGATGTTGACTTCGAACAATTGTTCGAGTTCGTCGAGCTCCTCCAGTTTGATGCCAGCGAACTTTTTACGGGATGGAGCTTGGGTGGCGCGGTACCTAAAGAAAACAAATATAGTATATTATGTATCCCTAGTAGTGTAGACCCACTAGGTATCGAGCCCCAGACCCAAAGTTACTTACCTTTCATAATAATGCTGCGTATCCCGTTCCAGGTTCTTTTTTGTACAACCATTATGGAGGGCTAAGGCTCTGAAGAAACAGAGGTTGTCGTCATAGCTTTTGTTGTTGTTTTTATCTTGGTCAAGGGGGACGAGCCCGCGATTCTCCACGATGTAATGGGGGAGGTTCTTGCCGCGACCGATAGGATATCCACGGAGTTTACTCACGTAGAAGGTGACGTTGCACACCTTGTCGACCACCCATTTAGAGTTGGGACGTTGTTGGCGGACCCATTCGAGGATATCGATGTTGCGCAGAGCGTCACGCACTTGGTCGAGGTCAGCGGCGTTGGCGATGAGAAAGGGTTCAGGGAAGAGTTGATTATTATTTCTGGATGTGTAGTGGTACTGAAGCTCACCCGTCTCGTTGTTGCGTAGGAGGTAGCCAAAGGAAAGGTTAAGTTTCAAAACAGTGGTTTGGTCGTGAAAGATCCGGTCCAGGTAGGTGAGAAGGTCTTGTAGATTTAACGTGAGTAGTCGAAAATTGTACCAGTCCGACAATCGGTGGTTTCTGGGGAACCGCGTTCGGATCTGGTACCAGTTACGGTGGTATTCAGCACTGAGTCCATCGGGGATAGACATAGGGTCTTCTTCCCAAGTTTCACTGGGTCGATCACTGGCTGCCGGAGGAGGATTGGGTTTAGGCTTCTTGGGTTTGGGTTCTGAAATAGTAGAAGAAACCGCAACGATAATTATTCAAAACTAGCTGTCACTTTGCTTTAACAGATAGTAATAGAGTTATTTACAGACTCGTGTTTGAAACCACAATCATAATTATGCGCAAAAAGTTGTCAAAGTCACTTTGCTATTACCACGAACTTGAAAACAAAAGAAAACCACGAACACGTGTTGAAAACAAAAGAAAACCACGAACACGTGTTGAAAACAATAGAAACCACGAACACTTGTAGAAAACAAAAGAAACCGCAGCCACGTGTTAAAAAACAAAAGAAACCATACTTATAATTTTGCGCGTAACACATAGTAGAATATTTACCTTCAGCCGGTTGGTCTTGTGCAGGCCGTTTCTTTTTGTGGGTCTTCATGTGTTCGTTGAATGGGGCTTTGTTGTTGAACTCGGCTCCGCAGGTGTCGCATTTGTACACTCGTTCCTTCGCTCGGCTCTCGTGTTTGGATTCGACATGCCGCTGCAGATCGGATTTTCGATGGAACGTTTTCTCGCATTTAGGGCAGGGAAACTCTTTTTCGCCTTTATAGTCCATGAGCCAAGACCAGAAATGTATGATTTCGTAGCACCCCCCTGTTGCCCTAGTGAACTTGGTATCAAATTAAAGCTCAATCAATGAAATTTACAAATCCACTTGTTACACGATATATTTCCTGCTTAACTAATGAGCTAGAGGGCTGTTTTTGGGGGGGGGGGGGGGGGGGGGGGGGGGGGGGGGGGGGGGGGGGGGGGGGTGGGGTGGTTTTCAACCAAAAAGTGTCACACTGATTAAACATCCCATATCTTTGGAAGTCTCTGTTTAAAAAACATGAAATCTGGCAGGGACCTTCAAAATATCGTTGTGAAAAATATTCCATACCTATAGTCTTACTTGCGCCATTTAAGGAGCGCTGTCGCTATGGCAACTACTCGACAGTTGAAAAGACAGGATTTGTTGCACTTTTACAAGATTTTCTAAGCTAATGCTTTCTTTAATCATTTTTTAGCGATACCTTTCGTTTCACACATACAAGCCGAGTACTCAATAAATAAAAAATGGTCCAATCCCTAGCTTTTGCACGAAAATGAAAACAAAAAGCTAGACCGGAAGTACTCAGCTAATCACTTCCGTTTGGCTGAAAGGTAGTTGAAGAAAACTATTGGATGTACTGCCACCATATAAAGGGAAATCACCTTGTACAGACATTTAGGATACACGAACTCGTTAAAAAAAAAACAGAAAGTGTATGTTTCAAGATTAGTCACTGTCGATAATTAATTTAGATGATAGGCAGACATTGTCAGTCCGTGTTTGTGAAAAATTGCCAGAATTAATTTATTCCTTATTATCTTTAAAAAGATATGTTTTGCAAATGTGCTGTGTTTGCAAAGCCAAGCAGTACAAATGTTAACCTTTTGCGTGTGGGTTATCAGTTTTTCTTTGGTTTAAACGCGAAGGCTATTTGATTTGCTTATAAAAAACAGTGAATGACAGCCTCGTTTTGGTGCCTTTCGCGCGCGGGAAATTCAATACAGATCGCAGCCCAGGATGATGTCTTACAAGATGAAAGAAAGATTATTACAGGTAAGAAAACATTTACAAAACAAATACCACATACGCAATTTTAGATTCTAAATTATATTTCAGAGCGTATGGAAACTATATGTGTATGGTATGATCCAAGCTCATATCGTAATAATAATTGTGCGATCAGTGCTGAGAAAGTATTCCAAACACAGAAAATCTTATTCACGAATAATCTTCTCTTATTTTAAATGTCAAGCTGTTGCAATCCGATAATCAAGACTCGTTGTATCGTGTTGAACCGTCAACTTTTTTTGTACATAATAAAATCAATTAAAGGATTTATAAGTGCATAGTTTGTACTGCCTGTGTGACACTCAGAGGCGGACAGTTGTTTTCGCTGGAGAAGCTGCAACGTCAACGCAAAGATTCTAGAATTTTACGCCTTTCAAAACTAAATAGAAGCTTGAAGATGAATAAAACTAGTTGTCTTTATTGGCAGCAAATCGATACCATCGACTGAAGACATTCTACGCGAGCTTGAAAGAAAATTTTCATTCATACAATCACAAACATGTGAAACCCTTTTACATTGTCATCTCAGAGCTCAGTGTCTGTCCATACCCGTGGATAAAAAACTTTCTTTAAAAATTTCATGGTTTTCGAATTAGCTGCTCACATAATACATACATCAGAGTATACATAGATTTTTTGTTTGAAACCCTACTTATAAGGATGGACAAAATTAAATATTTATGTAGACTTTCCTAGCCGATTTCTAAAGCTGAATAAGCTTAAGTCTCAAGCTTTAGTTAGTTCGATTTTTTTGTAGTAAAACTGAATCGTTTTCGCGGCGATAAATTGCTGCTGCACCAGCTAGCTGAAAATAATCATAGCCGCTCGCTTGCTCGCCAGAAATTCCAATTCGATAAGATGAAGATTGCTGGATTTTGAACAAAAGCATGTATTAAACTTATCAGCGCAACAAAATGTACTATTACACGATTTAAGCCTTTAAGAGGTCATAACTTAAGTTACATGCAATGAAACTAAGTATTATAAGATATTAAGCTTAAGCTAAGCATAAACTTACAGTTTGTAGAGAGATGTGACATGATGATCCCGTGATATAAAGTGTGGTCGTTTCACCCTCACAATTCTCAATAAATCCAGAGTATTGCCAGCCTTTTCGCTTAGAGATAATAATTTGTTACATCGCATTTGATTCTGTTGTTGTCAGAATAATATAAAACTGTAACTAAGCTTAAAAGTTATGTCGGGTTCTTGAGTCGGAGATGCTCGCCGAAAGTTCTCGAAGACATGTTTTCGTCGCGATCAACGTACATCGTGAAGGATATCTGGATCCATTGTTAATCAGGGATATACATACAGGAAACACCTGTCCAACTATCTAAATAATTGCATGACTTAAGCTTCAACAACTACAAGCTAGTTGAACCAGCACAGCAACGTCCCTTGCATAGACGGGAGAGCACTTGAGTCACTGCCATAATACTTTCAATGGTCTTCGGATGGTTTCTCTTGTAAACTACTAGACTTTTCCTTTTCGTAAGGGAAAGTTTTCGTAAGGGAAAAAACACCAAACAAACTTGGAAGTTTGTGCCATGGTGCCGGCATTTTCTTTCTTTAAACGTAGAAAATGCCAGTGTTTTTAGCGGAGCTTTGAATCTTTGTAGCCCAAGAACCACGAGGTAGAGTAATTTGCGGCTCACGTCATCACGCGTTCTAAAAATTTTCGTTCTGATTGGCTGATCAAATAAATTATTCTAATTTATTTTCACACAGCCTAAATATCCGGAAATCATGTTACAAAAAATAGTTTTCCAGTTATTCGTTTTGAGTTTACAATATATTTGTGGCGAAGCAATATTATTGACTCTATAAATTTTTATTTTTATCAACCGTGAATAATTAGATAATAATAATGGAATTTATCTTCGAGTGTTCACATTGATATCGAACAGTGATCGCAGCGAACGAGTGAGATATCAAAAGTGAACACGAGAAGATAAATTCCATATCTCCAAGCGTCCATGTATTATTCTGTTTATTATATAAACAAGAAACACTGCCATGCTCCAGGGAAGCGCCTTTGGCCACGAGGAAGAAAACATAATGGCTGATATTTTCACATGTAAAAATATCGTCTTCTCGGATAAGGACGTTAAACCGTAGGAGCCACCTAGTGGATTCCGATTTGCGTAACCATTACTATTATTATTAGTAGTAGTAGTAATAGTAGTAGTAGTAGTAGTAGTAGTAGTAGTAGTATTGGTTTTTCTCAGTGGCAGAAATCCCTGTAAAACACTGAAGTTTATATAAAAATATTTAAGACAGATTTTTTAGAACTTCGAGCAATTTTGCCAGAAAGCGGCAAAAAATCTTGTTACTCGAAATAAAAAAAGTTGTTGCTTTGAATTTAGTCTCATTTCAAAGGTCTTCATGGTAGTATTCGTGTATTATCGCGCCGGTAAAAATTTCCAGAGGAAGCTGAGAAAATAAATTTTAGTTTATACAGATAGACGTATTTTTCGCACCTAGAATGGTTGTCAATCACAGCCTATGTAGATTCTATAGAATTTTTCCATTTGTTAACGCTTTTTTCTGTGGCGGCGCGAACCCAGTCCTCTGCCTTTTGTGATATTTCGAAATGTGGACCACAAATCTACAAATTAGTATAGAAATCATTAAGCAACAGTATTTTTGGCCAAACGTTCCTCAAAGTTGTAAAATAACCTGTCTTAATACACTACGCGCGCGTTTTATATTTTATCTCCAACAGTTGCAAGGCACTCCTGACATAATTACAACATGACAGCCGAAATTCAGCCAGGTTCCTCCAGGAAGCGCCCATTGACACCTAGCCAAACGTGGAACCAATGCCTGTGCCACGTGAGTAACGTTTCCGGGTGTCTGACACCTTTTTCTGTGACTAGCTGGGAGAAGTTTGAAAAATGTGCAAACAAGAGAAAGGACGGTGTATGGCGCGAAATGAAAGGACTATGGAGAGATGGGCCACGAGGGGGATTCCATCGACGATGTTACCAGATCTACACGGACAAGAAAAAAGTCGAGATAGCAGAGCGGGAAAGCGTGGTCGATGTCTCTCGCGAAAACGATGCGCCCGATGACCAGTCTTATAGTGTTAGCCCCCCACGACAAGCGCGAGCCTCGAGGTCGCAATCTCAACCATTCGACATTTGCAAATGTGCCATTTGTCAAAAAGGGAAATTTAAGCCCAACGTTGGCAGTGGAGTAAGACGTACAGTATCTTTGAGATCGAATATGACTGCGTCTGCTGCTGCATCTTTGCTAAATGCAGCACGAATTCGGTGTGACAGACGTCTTCTCTTGCAAATCGAAGGTCAAGATCCAGTCGCCCTGGGCATCAAATATCATCGCTCATGCTACAACGGCTATGTCCTTCCATCGACCCTCGACAAAATCGAAAAGGAAAATTGCCAAGAGGAAGATGCCGCCGATGAGAGTTACAACAAAGCATTCCAACCATTGAAACAGGTTGTACAATATGAAGTTCTCGATCAGGGAAAGGCTGTGAAAATGGCTGACTTGTTAGAACAGTATCGTAGTCACTTAGCCGCTGAGGGCGTTAACGCACCACAGTACAGGTCCTCGAAGTTAAAAAACCGTCTGTTAAAATGTTTTGGCAATTCATTATCGTACCGGAAGCCACATGTCAGACAGAAGAGTGAAATAGTCTTTAGCGCCAACATTTCTACCGGCGAGGTCATAGAAACCGTCATGAATAACAGCGCGGAAGTAGAGAGCGTAGAAATGGAAGGAAACGGAGAAGCCACAGCGAATGCGGAGGACGGCAGATATGCCCAGGTTTTTCACGCCGCAAAGATTATTCGAGGTGTCGTGTCCGAGATTGAGCCCGCGATGACATGGCCGCCATCGGTAGATGATCTAAACTGTAGCAATGATATGGTGCCCGACCTACTCTATAATATGGTCTACTGGATTTGCTCGCCTTGTTCGGAATTCTGCAAAGAGAGAGTGTCGAATGCTTCCCAAGAAGTTAATCGAACTGTACTTTCTATAGCGCAAGATTTTATTCACATCGTTACTCGCGGCCGGGTAAAAACACCGAAACATGTCACACTCCCTCTGACAGTGAAGAGCTTGACCGGGAATGCCGAGCTGATCACAATATTGAACAGGCTAGGGCATGGTTTGTCATATTCACAGATTGAAGAGCTGGAGACCGCCCTCGCAGAAAAGGAGTTGGCCAGGCAGGAGGACGGAATTGTTATTCCAAGTACATGTACTACTGGAATTCCCGCCGTGTTTTGCTGGGATAATAATGACATACTTGAAGAAACCCTGTCAGGTACTTTTAATCAAATTAAATATAAGTGCATAAATAATGGTAAAAAGGTTTTGAAAGGTGGTGATGTGCGTAGTTTCTCTGTCCAAACTGTAATGTTCTTTTTCTTTTAGGGAAAGGGACGACCCACTGCACCAATGGAATTGCAATCCAGCGGAAACCCTTATCTTGTGCTCTACCCCCAAATATGACGACAGCCGGCAAACCTCGCTCCAGATCACGCTCGTTAGCAAGCGTTCCAACAGACGTTCTACCCTTTCACTCTGGTAACCGTCAAGGTCCTAGTACATTCAACGTGTCATTACAAGATGTCATTCAGATCGACCCGCAAACAAGAGCTTACGCGAGAAAGATTGACTTTGGCTGGATGCTGTGTAGACAACCTATCCAGGACAGCTTGTTCACGTTTTCAGATGATAGACGTCAAGTAATACCCGCGTTGACTGGGTTCAACATCAAGCTCCAGGAAGACCAAATTCCACGGGAAAGCTGTGTAGGCTACTGCCAAGTGATCGACTCAAGCCCAACTGAGATGCCAACTGTGTATACCATACTGAAGAAGTCCCTGCAGATGGCGGACCATCTCGGACAAAATGACGTCACTGTTGTTCTAGACCAGGCGATATATGCCAAGGTTTTAGAAGTAATCTGGCACAACACAGACCACGAGTTCCAACGGCTAGTTCCAAGGATGGGCTCCTTTCATACCATATGTGCCTTTATGGCGTCCATCGGAAAGCGCTTTAGAGACGCCGGACTAGAAGACATCTTAGTCGAGAGTGGCATTGTGGGGACGGGCTCTGTCAATGGAGTACTAGAGGGTCGCCACTACAACCGTGCCTTGCGAACCCACAAGGTTGGTAGCTGACAACAATGATACACCCTGTTGTGTAATTAAGCAATAAAAGTTTTGTGGATTATAAATGTGGTTATCGCACAAGGGATACTGGAAAAACACGAGAAAAGTTTTAAACTCACGACTTTTCAAGTGTGTTTCCAGCATCCCAAGTGCGTCCCATTTTAAACCACTGAAATACGATTCTTATTGCGTTTTTAAAATTTGCATCTGCCGTGCGTGTGAGAATGCACTCTCAATCAATCAGAACGCGCGTACAACTTAGCTATTTTGTGTACAATCAGGTTAAAAATATAATTTTTCTATTTTTCATCTCTCTTTTTTCAGATCGTGTATGAAGCTCTTCAGAGACTTCTTTGGAATGGTTTCAAGGCATGGCTGGAGTCCAAAGGTCATCAAACCCGTTACCCAAGCTTAGCCGTTTCCATCGAAGCTATCCGCAAAGAGCTGTCCATGGAGAAATGGAACGTTCTGATAGGAACAGATGACTTCGATAACGTGTTCGAGCTGTATGAAGAGTACAGCAAAGACGACAAGGGCCCTCTGAAATTGTTTTGGATATCCTATCTGGAGATGGTGTCACTACTGATGTCATTCATTAGAGCTACTCGAGAAGGCAACTGGTCACTTCATCTAGAATGTTTGAAAGAAATGCTGCCGTGGTTCTTCGCCTATGACCATGTCAATTATGCGCGGTACACGCCCGTTTATCTACTTCAGATGCTGATGCTTCCTGAAACCCACCCTGAAGCACAAAGAATGGTTGAACATGGCGACTTCGGCGTGCAAAGGACGACTTTGCACGGTTTCTCCCAGCTTCCTGTCGATCAAACTATAGAGCAAACATTAAATAGAAGTACCAAAACAAAAGGAGGAATCATTGGGTTTAGTCTTAGAAAGAATGCTGTACGGCGATGGTTGTTGACAGCCCATTCCCGTGCAGCGTTCGTTGACAAGTGCCGCGAGATGGCCAATGTCTCACAAGATAATCGCCTTCACAAGGAAACAGGACGGGCAAGAATGCGACGCGACGAGGAAGATATAAACAAAGTAATGGAGGTGATATGTGGATGGATGGACCCATTCGACAGTTCCGAGGAGCTTGTCAGCCTCAGCTCTGGTCAAGTGGCCAGCGAACGTGTTAGAGAAGACCTCCTAAGTGCGAAGACTAAGGGTACAGCTGCCCTTACATCATTTGTAGAGGATCGTCTGCTTTCGAGCTCAAAGGGTTTTTTGATACGCTATCCAAGCTAAAGTTAGGGACTTTCAGTGAAGCCAAAAAGAAGACCGCAGTCACACGTGAAGGAAAGGTGGTCACCTTGACAGCTGACACCGATCTCTTTGCGCGATTGGTGGTCATCGGCCAGAATCGGAAGATAGACCTGCGGCAGCTACTGGTGCACGAGCTGGGTCCTTTCCCGTGGTCATTGGCTTTGCGTGACGGTTCCTTAGCCAAAACCAACAAGGCAGTTCTTCCAAAATTACTCGAGAGTGGAATCAACACCATCAGCAACCTACCACCACATACTTCCGTGCTCGTAATTGATGCCATGGCAATGCTCCAGTCCCTCCGACAGATCCCAGACAGGTTCTCCGATCTTGCTGAGATGGTACTTCAGAAAATTGTGATGCAAGCTGGAGAAGCCAAGAGAGTTGACTTCGTAGGAGACCAGTATTCAGGCTAAGCATCAAGAATGCCGAGAGAGAGAAACGAAGTGCCAGCGGGCAGCTGACGGTAAACATAACGGGTCCACAGCAGTTTTGCCCACGGCAATGGGGCAAGTTCATGTCCAAAGGCCGGAATAAAGCTGGTCTGTTAAGCTTCCTTGTCCACGAATGGTCAACCGATTGTTACGCCCAAAAGATCGGCAATCGCGAATTGTACATCACACACGGTGACAAGTGTACCAAACTTGTTGCTACCGCAGAAGGAAATGTGACTGCCACTGAAGTCCCCGAGCTATTAAGCACCCAAGAAGAAGCGGACACCAGGATGTTCTTGCACGCAAGTCATGCGGCGTCTGACGGACATCAGGGTATTGCAGTTATGTCATCCGACACAGATGTTGAGGTGCTTGCATGCCACTTCCAAAGCGACATCCCTGCAGAGATCACTCTGATTAGCGGAACGAGGTCCAGGTCTCGATTGGTAAGCGTTCCGCGTCTTTGCGAGAAGCTTGGTCCAAGTGTGTGTCAAGTCCTTCCGAGTCTACACGCCTTAGCTGGGTGTGACACTGTAAGTTCATTCGTGGGCAGAGGCAAGCAAAAGGCACTTGAATTAGTGCAAGAAAGCCAGGTGATCCGGGAAGCAATCAATGTCCTTGGCGAAAGCATTCCATTGAGTGAACAGGCTATTGCTCGCCTCGAGGGATTTGTCTGTAAATTGTACAATGAGCAACAGTGCGAACAAATCGACGAGCTTCGATACAAGATGTTCTGCAGAAGTAAGCGAATCCAATCTCGCAAGCTACCCCCAACAAGTGCAGCTTTGAAAAATCATCTCAAGCGTGCAAATTACCAAGCGTACCTCTGGAAGCGTGCTCTCCGGCCAAACACTGACGCAAGCCCTGAAAACCAAGGATGGCAAAAGAGAAACGACCGTCTAGAGATTGACTGGACAGATCTTGCCCCAGCCCCAGAAGCTGTACTAGAATTGGTATCTTGCGGTTGTGGCGGTTCTTGTAGTACGAGGAGATGTTCTTGTGTTAGCAACGGCTTGCCCTGCAGTGAAGCATGTACTTGCTCGGACCAATGCCTTAACAGAGACGTCCCAGATGATAATGATGATGAGGAAGATGATGACAACCTGGAAGGCGACGAGTCAACTGAAGAACATTAGAACCGATCAAAAGTTCTCGTGAAAATAACACAGATAACATTTTCTTTTGATGATAGAAATCATTTTATGAACATTGTCTCCAGATAACGGTTGCCATGGCAACATAAGCATTCGATTTCAATATGCACGATCATGTCTTAGATACCATTTTAATTGACCCAGTCAGGTATGATACCTCTTGATTCAGTGCTATATGCCTATCTTTTGGCCAAACCGGAAGTGATGAAATGGGTACTTCCGGTCTAGATTTTTGTTTTCCCTTTCGTGCAAAAGCTAGGGTTTTGGCAAGATCTCTTATTCAAAGTACTCGGCTTGTATGTATGTATGCAGCGAATATTATCGCTTAAGTTGATTAAGGAAAGCATGTTAGTAGCATAAAATATTAGTAAAAAGTGCCAAAAATCCCGTCTTTTCAACTTCAAGTTGCTATGGCAACATCATTCCTTAAATGACGCAATCAAGATGAGAGGTGTGGAATATTTTCTTCAAAGATATTTTGAAATTCCGTGCCAGATTTCATGTTAATTTTAAATGGAGACTTCCAAAGATATGAAGTGTTTATTAGCAAGATATTTTGGGTTAAAAATCAACCCAACCCACCCCCCCACGAAAACAGGCCCGTAGTTCATTAGTTAAGCAGGAAATCAACCATGTAACAAGTGGATTTGAAAACTTTATTAATTGAGCTTTAATTTGATACCAAATTCACTAGGGCAACAGGGGGGTGCTACGAAATCCATTTTCTGGGCCTCTTTTGGGATTTGGCTCATGGACTATTATGCGTCTTTCGGTGGCGCTCCAAATTATCCGGTCTTGTGAACACTTTTCCGCAGAACTGACACTCGAACTTGGTTTTCTTAGGTTCGGGAGAGATATCGGGGGCTTTTCGCTTCCCCCTCCTCCCGTCTGTGCTTTCTCCTCACAAGCAGATGGATGAACTTGACTCGGAGACTGGACCTCGAGTGTGGTACGTTCCTCAAACTCCATCAAATGGTCAACGATATTGGACACATCTTGGCTTGACATATCCACAGTTGGGATAGAATTTTCAACGACAAATTGGTCGAGGGGTGTGATACTGAGGTCATGATCCACTTCGTCACCAAACGTGAGGTCCATGAGTCGATCTACGGCATGGGGGATAAGTTCACTCGGGATGTCGTTCGAATAAATATACCGTTCAAAGTCTTATAGCGATGTAAATCGACTAAAATCATCCGTTATCGGGATAATAGACGGATCATCAGCTTGAATTTGAGCCGTGACGTTCAGAAGGTTAGCTACGGCTTCATCAATTTCAGCTTGCAATTTGTCTTCCATCTTCAGCTGTGATCGGTCTGGATGGTTGGGGTGAAATGACTTGAGCCACGGGAGCTCTGCTTATATTGACTCTGAGAACAATAGGTCGCTAAAACAATGACATCATTCTAAAAATAGACGACCTCGTGGAAAACCGCAGCCACGTGTTGAATACAAAGGAACACCTCAATACGTATTCCCCCGCAATAAAGAACAAAAGAACACCTGTGTCAACAATCTTAATGTATTCCTCCGCAATAAAGAACAAAAGAACACCTGTGTCAACAATCAACCACAATCTCACGCAATAAAGAACAAAAGAACACCTGTGTCAACAATCAACCGCAAGCTCATTAATTCCGCGTGGGGACGCCCATTAATTCCGCCGCAATAAAGTACAAAGGAACACCTGTGTCAACAATAAACCGCAAGCTCATTAATTCCGCGTGGGGACGCTCATTAATTCAACCGCAAAGCTCATTATGTATTCCTCCGCAAAATTAGTATTCCTCCGCAAAAAAAAGGCTAATTTGGTGCATACTATACTACTAGACTGAGCTTTCGGACGACTTGGTGTGAAGTACAAATAACACATTCCAACTGAGGCGACCAACAGGGACCGGCGTTCAAGACATCCGACCACAGGAACGTCTGTGTGTTACAACATCCTTTATGCTGATGATATGGTACTTCTCTTCCAAACAAAGTAAGCGTTACAGAAATGAATGCAAATAACAGAGAGCGTTCTCAAGAGGTTTGGTCTTACTTTGAGTCGAAAGAAAACGGAAACAATGGTTTTCAACGGAGATCCTGATGATACGCTGGCAAAAAGTCTAGTGAAACTTGGAGACTCACACATCGTGAACAGCACAGAGTTTAAATATCTTGGTGTGATATTCTCTTCTCTCGAGCCGACAAAGTTCATCAACCATCGTATAGCATAGCATCGTATGATTTAAGGACAACTAGAGACATTAGGCAAAATTGAAAACTCATTTATTTAAAGAAGCTTAGGTACTACAATTATTATATATATTTTTTCTTTTTTAATTAACATGTTTACATCACGTTTTTATATTTAGCTTAGATGTTTAGAGTTTAATATATATGTAAAGCACATTGGTCTCTTAGGAAATGGGCTATATAAATAAATTATTATTATTATTATTATAGTCTCTGCAGCTGCGAAGCTTTGAGAGCTAAGGAAGATACTAACAGACCACCGTGTAAGACTCCAAACAAGAGGGAAGTATATGGATGCCTTCATTAGATCTAGGCTTATGTATAATGCCGCGACATGGGACCTCAATACAACCACCATGGACAAACTAGAGATAGGGTGGATGCGATGTTTGCGGAAGATAGTGCGGGGCGGATTCAAACGCCGCAATGCCCCTGATCCAGGATTATCAGATGCAGAAAAAGCTTCGGGGATTGGGACTATGCCTTCATTTACTCAAACAAGAAGATCTCAAGAACAGAGACATCTGGAGTGGCTGGCGCACTGCGTCCGTATGGAAAACAACTCACCCCAGAAACAGACTTTATTCATGGAAATTCAACCCATACTGGGGAGACGCAAACCAGCATATAGGTGGAAGAGGATAGCGGAGAGAACAGGGATGGATAAGGGACAGTGATGATGGACCGTTCGCTGTTCAAACGGTGGAGCCGCGAGCGCTACTGGCGTTCGGACTCCCCGGACTCAGAGGCATGAATGCCTCACTGAGCAAAAATGATGATGATGATATTCATCATTCTCATAGAAAAATGAGGAAACGTAGATAACAAGGAAAGATCGTCAGCGTAACAAGGACTAGGACAGGACACCCCAGGTAAAGCAAACCAATTTAACATTGATGAAATTCCACTAACAATTGCTTGATATACACCTTGTACATAAATGGGGCAATAATTCTACCTTATTATATAGCTCGTATTTATTCGATGAAAGCGCGCGCTCTGATTGGTTCTATCATGGTCACGTGGTAAGGTACAAACTCAATGTAGCCCGCGCGGGCTACAATTCAAAAATTGTTGCCCGCGCGGGCTACATCACTAGAGCGGGAAAATAAAAATAAAACATGGACTATTTTAACAGTGTATTTTCTTTTTGCTATATAATAAAACACTTAATGACTTGACTTCGTCTCGGGAAACATCGAGATTCTCGGGAAAACAAAACTCGCTGTTTCCCTCGAGAGCGGTCATTAATTGTATCTTGTTGTACCCCCTGAGAAATAGTAAAAGGCTTTGAATACATGCCATTATATAACACAACCCCACTCAAATCTGTATATGGATTTTTTAACATAAGCCACATTTTGCATTTGACCCCAAGTTCCCTATACAACTTATGCAAGAGGCCATTTATCCAAACTATGTCAAATGCTTTCCCAACATCTAGAAAGAAAGCAAAAACTTTGCTTTTCTTCTCTATGTAATGGGAAATGGCCTCCTGCATAACAAAAGAGGCATCAAGACAACTCAATCCCTTTTCAAAGCCAAACTGCATGGCATGGGGGAAGTCAGGGAATGTAAATTTACAAGCTTAGTCTATTTACCATAATTATTTTCCATAGACTGCCATGGCCTGCCATGGGTTACCATACTTTGAGTATGGCAAGTCATGGCACGCCATGGCAAGGTTTCCATAGACTGCCATGACCTGCCATGGGTCACCATACATTTAGCATGGCAAGACATGGCATGCAAAGGCAGGGCTTCCATAGACTGCCATGACCTGCCATGGGTTACCATACATTGAGTATGGCAAGTCATGGCACGCAATGGCAGGGTTTCCATAGACTGCCTTGACCTGCCATGGCTTACCATACTTTGAGTATGTCACGTTATGGCACGTCATGGCAGGGTATTCCATACACTGCCATTGTGTGCCATGTCCTGCCATGGTGCTCCAGAGTATTGCCATAACATGCCTTGCTCTGCCATGACCTGCCATGGCTTACCATACTTTGAGTATGGCAAGTGATGGCACGCCATGGCAGGGTTTCCATAGACTGGCATGACCTGCCATGGGTTACCACACACTGAGTATGGCAAGTCATGGCACGCCATAGCAAGGTTTCCATAGACTGCCATGACCTGCCATGGGTTACCATACTTGGAGTATGGCACGTCATGGTACGCAATGGCAAGGTTTGCCATAGACTGCCATGACCTGCCATGGCTTACCATACTTTGAGTATGGCAAGTCATGGCACGCAATGGCAAGGTTTCCATAGACTGAAATGACCTGCCATGGCTGACCATGCTTTGAGTATGGCAAGTCATGGCACGCAATGGCAAGGTATCCATAGACTGCCATGACCTGCCATGGGTTACCATACATTGAGTATGGCAAGTCATGGCCCGCAATGGCAAGGTTTCCATAGACTGCAATGACCTGCCATGGGTTACCATACATTGAATATGGCAAATCATGGCAGGCAATGGCAAGGTTTCCATAGACTGCCATGACCTGCCATGGCTTACCATACTGGAGTATGGCTCGTCATGGCACGCAATAGCAGGGTTTGCCATAGACTGCCATGACCTGCCATGGCTTACCATACTTTGAGTATGGCAAGTCATGACAGGGTTTGCCATACGCTGCCATACACTGCCATTGTGTGCCACGACCTGCCATGGTGCTCGAGAGTATTGCCATAACATGCCGTGCCTTGCCATGACCTGCCATGGCTTACCATACTTTGAGTATGGCAAGTCATGGCACGCCATGGCAGGGTTTCCATAGACTGCCATGACCTGCCATGGGTTACCATACATTGAGTATGGCAAGTCATGGAACGCCATGGCAGGGTTTCCATAGACTGCCATGACCTGCCGTGGCTTACCATACTTGGAGTATGGCACGTCATGGCAAGGTTTTCCATAGAATGCAATGACCTGCCATGAGTTGCCATACTTTGAGTATGGCAAGTCATGGCACGCAATGGCAAGGTTTCATAGACTGCCATGACCTGCCATGGGTTACCATACACTGAGTATGGCAAGTCATGGCACGCAATGGCAAGGTTTCCATAGACTGCCATGACCTGCCATGGCTTACCATACTTTGAGTATGGCACGTTATGGCACATCATGGCAGGATTTGCCATATACTGCCATTGTGTGCCATGACCTGCCACGGTGCTCCAGAGTATTGCCATAACAATTCGTGCTCTGCCATGACCTGCCATGGCTTACCATACTTTGAGTATGGCACGTTATGGCACGTCATGACAGGGTTTGCCATATACTGCCACTGTGTGCCACGACCTGCCATGGTGCTCGAGAGTATTGCCATAACATGCCGTGCTCTGCTATGGCTTACCATACTTTGAGTATGGCACGTTATGGCACGTCATGGCAGGGTTTGTCATATACTGCCATTGTGTGCCATGACCTGCCATGGTGGTCCAGAGTATTGCCATAACAATTCGTGCTCTGCCATGACCTGCCATGGCTTACCATACTTTGAGTATGGCACGTTATGGCACGTCATGGCAGGGTTTGCCATATGCTGCCATTGTGTGCCACGGTGCTCCAGAGTATTGCCATAACAATTCGTGCTCTGCCATGACCTGCCATGGCTTACCATACTTTGAGTATGGCACGTTATGGCACATCATGGCAGGATTTGCCATATACTGCCATTGTGTGCCATGACCTGCCACGGTGCTCCAGAGTATTGCCATAACAATTCGTGCTCTGCCATGACCTGCCATGGCTTACCATACTTTGAGTATGGCACGTTATGGCACGTCATGACAGGGTTTGCCATATACTGCCACTGTGTGCCACGACCTGCCATGGTGCTCGAGAGTATTGCCATAACATGCCGTGCTCTGCCATGGCTTACCATACTTTGAGTATGGCACGTTATGGCACGTCATGGCAGGGTTTGTCATATACTGCCATTGTGTGCCATGACCTGCCATGGTGCTCCAGAGTATTGCCATAGCATTTCGTGCTCTGCCAAGACCTGCCATGGCTTACCATGCTTTGAGTATGGCACGTTATGGCACGTCATGGCAGGGTTTGCCATATACTGCCATTGTGTGCCATGACCTGCCATGGTGGTCCAGAGTATTGCCATAACAATTCGTGCTCTGCCATGACCTGCCATGGCTTACCATACTTTGAGTATGGCACGTTATGGCACGTCATGGCAGGGTTTGCCATATGCTGCCATACGCTGCCATTGTGTGCCACGACCTGCCATGGAGCTCGAGAGTATTGCCATAACATGCCGTGCTCTGCCATGACCTGCCATGGCTTACCATACTTTAAGTATGGCATGTTATGGCATGTCATGGCAGGGTTTGCCATAATACTGCCATACACTGCCATTGTGTGCCATGACCTGCCATAGTGCTCCAGAGTATTACCATAACATGCCGTGCTCTGCCATGACCTGCCATGGCTTACCATACTTTGAGTATGGCACGTCATGGCAGGGTTTGCCATACACTGCCATTGTGTGCCATGACCTGCCATGGTGCTTCAGAGTATTACCATGACATGCCGTGCTCTGCCATGACCTGCCATGGCTTACCATACTTTGAGTATGGCACGTCATGGCAGGGTTTGCCATACACTGCCATTGTGTGCCATGACCTGCCATGGTGCTCCAGAGTATTGCCATAACAATTCGTGCTCTGCCATGACCTGCCATGGTACGTCATGGCAGGGTTTGCCATACACTGCCATTGTGTGCCATGACCTGCCATGGGGCTCCAGAGTATTGCCATAACAATTCGTGCTCTGCCATGACCTGCCATGGCTTACCATACTTTGAGTATGGCACGTTATGGCACGTCATGGCAGGGTTTGCCATATGCTGCCATGCGCTGCCATACACTGCCATTGTGTGCCATGAGCTGCCATGGTGCTCCAGAGTATTACCATAATATGCCGTGCTCTGCCATGATCTACCATGGCTTACCATACTTTGAGTATGGCACGTCATGGCAGGGTTTGCCATATACTGCCATACACTGCCATTGTGTGCCATGACCTGCCATGGTGCTCCAGAGTATTGCCATAACATGCCGTGCTCTGCTATGACCTACCATGGCTTACCATACTTTGAGTATGTCACGTCATGGCAGGGTTTGCCATATATTGCCATACACTTGCATTATGTGCCATGTCCTGCGATGGTGCCCCAGAGTGTTGCCATAACATACCTTGCTCTGCCATGACCTGCCATAGCGTACCATACTTTAAGTATGGTCGACCATGGTACTCCATGGCAAGGTTTGCCATACACTACCATTGTGTGCCATGACGTGTAGTGCTGCTTCACAGTATTGCCATGACTTGCCGTGCAGTACCATGACCTACCATAGCGTACCATAGTTTGAATATGGCCGAGCATGGTACGCCATGGCTAGTTTTGGCATACACAATAGCGCTGTCTATTCCGTGACGGTCATATAGAAGTTGATTCCTCCTCAGATATATTCGTGACGGTTATCATTGACTCTAAACCGATTCTATCGCTTTCAATCGGGTTTTCGGAAGGTTACACAACGCAAATAAGTAGTAGCATGCCTTGTCAAGTAAATGAACGAGCGATGGTAGGATTGAACCTCGTTTTAAAGCCTGATACGACGAAATACTGGCCTGAGAAAGCAAAGCAAGTTCCCTGGATATCGCTAAATAATGGAAATGACAGAAGACTGCAGTTCGAACTCTTCAGATCTTCACGAGAAAAGGATGATGTTGTTATTGAAACGGTATTTGACCTACTAAGCCCTTCTGCGAGGAGGAAAACAAAGATGATGATAGTTTTGCTGCCTCCTCTGAATTTGTACGACACAGAGAATTAATCAACTTTGATCGGCCTTCCTTGGCGGGACAAACAACTCCCGCCAATTCCGAATTTATTCCGAATTTATACCCCTCCGAGTACGCCTGAGGAAGAATTCGAAGGACAGGAGCAAGAAAACAAAAGGGATCTTAATTAATTTTTGCCATCGAAAGAATCATGCTCTATGGACATATCTATCGGCATTTCTCTTGTTGCCATTCCAGTTCCTTAATTCTATCAATTTTTATACTTGATGCCTTTTTTGTAACGTTAATACACAACTTAGTATATTATTTCGGCTTGGGCCCGTTGGCAGCAGAGAAACTTGGCCGTAAAGGTTTGTGTTCTGCGGAAATATCTTTCGATATTTTCCTTGGTGTCATTCTTGGCCTTAAATTCATTTTTTAAGACTATGTAATTTTTTTATAAATACACAACTTTTAGTACATTATTTCGGCTTGGGTCTGTTGACAGCAGAGAAACCTGGCCGAAAGGTTTGTGCTCTGCGGAAATATCTTTCGATATTTTCCTTGGTGTCATTCTTGGCCTTAAATTCATTTTTTAAGACTATCTATTTTTTTAAAATATACAACTTTTAGTATATTATTTCGGCTTGGGTCTGTTGACAGCAGAGAAACTTGGCCGAAAGGTTTGTGCTCTGCGGAAATATATTTCGATATTTTCCTTGGTGTCATTCTTGGCCTTAAATTCATTTTCAAACTCGTTGACTTTTTGTTAATACACAGCTCAGTTTATTATTTCGGCTTAGGTCTGTGGCAGCAGAGAAACTTGGCCGTAAGGTTTGTGCTCTGCGGAAATATCTTTCGATATTTTCCTTGGTGTCATTCTTGGTCAGTCAAATGTTAAACTTCATACATTTTTTGTATTACACGTTAGTATAGAATTTTCAGCTTAGTATATAATGGCGTATTAACTAAAAGAATGATTGTATTTACGTTTTGTAGAAAGAAAGGTAAGATCAATCTAACTGAAAATTCAAGCGCCGTCTGTTCGTTTTAAACGGCTAAGTATTTAGGCGAAGCAAGACTGTATAATCTCCTTCTTAATCCTCCATGCGTTGAAGCACAGTTCAATAGATACAATATCTAATTATATACTGAGTTTGCCAGGAAAGTAGGGCAAACGCGGTGAAAGGTTTGCAGAGGTCGTGTTTCAGGGAAGCGCGAAAATCCCTGCTACTTAATCTCCCATGACTGATAGCATATATGAGCACCCCGCGGAAATTTCCGAGATTCAAGCAACAAAACTCACCAGGGTGCCGCATATTCAGACCTTACTGAAGTTCATCATGATCATACATGGTGGGTTTTGAACATAGGGTAGGTAGTTTTTTTTCTTTGGGAATTTCAGCAAAGTGTGGTTCCACAATATATCCATACCCCTCCCCCATGGAAATTCTGGAGGGATTGGGATCAATTTACCTGATCTTTTCCATACAAGTACTGTATTTTTACCAACCTTTCGAGAGGGAGGGGTATGGATATTTTCTGGGACCACACAATTAACAAAATGCCCCCTCATGCGTCTTTTAGGGAAACATCCATGTAATGTGCATGGGATCGACTAGGAAAGATACAACTCTTCACTCACCTTTGTGTAATGTTATGTTCCAAGCCCTCCGAGAACAATTCCGTAACTCATAAAGTGGTAGCTCTTCAAAGGACAATTAATGTAATGGAAATGGTCCCTCCCTGAAAAGCTCACGAATTGGGATGGCCCTTCCCTTACCATTCCTTCCCTTACCATTGGAATTTCCAATACATACAAAGCAGGATAAATACAAATACCAAAATTGACAACCAACTTTCTGAATTTCTCTGCTCATTCCATAGTGGGTATTTTATTGAATCTTTTATGAATATATTGACAAATAAAAGCTTTTCTCTTTATGGTATGTTTGTGCTTTGTTAGAATCATTCCATTGGGTAGGTTATAGCCAGTCCACAGTGACAAACAATGTACCCATGACAACCATGTTTTATTCTCACGGAAACATGTAACGGGAGCTCCGCTTTTAGCCAGTGGCTAAATCTATATATTATGGAAAGTGTGGTAGATATGTGGATTTCTGAAAGATAGGATTGTTCAGTTGCACACAATTGGCACCAAATAAGCAGCACCTGCTCCCTACCTGCAAGAGGTTTTCTTTATATCAGTCCTTTATTAGCTAGCACAGTTGTTCACATGTCTGTTATTTCATGTGGTTGCTCTGATTGTTCTCATGCATTTTACTTATGTAGACTTTCCTTCACAACTGATAAGCAAGTTTCCATTTGCAGATAGTTGAAGTAGCTACTAGTGCCAAGAAGGAGATTCCATCCATTCACCATCTAAAAACTGTGGAATGAAAAAGACAGAACCGACTTACTGGGATCAACAACTACCAACTGGCAATGTTTTGAAAGAGCATGACTACACAAAAACACAAGATGATGTAACAGAAATAACCAAACAAGAACTACTTACAATTATAACAGACCTGACTGAAAAATGTGCAACTCTCGAGAAACAAAACGAGCAGCTTCAGAAAAAATGTATTTCTCTTGCACAGATAGAGTTAAGTGACATAGATTGTCAATTTTGGACTGGATTTCCTAATTATGGAACTTTCCATGCCTTGTTTCAGTATCTAGAAGCAGCAGCAAACAGCAAGAGAGTGTGGAGAGGGAAGGAGACAATGAACAACCAGAACTTTCATAAACGTGGAGAAAACAAGCCTGGTCCATCCTCCAAATTAACCCTAGAAGAGGAATTCCTAATGGTCATGATCAGGCTGAAAGTAGGGCTCCTGCAGAAAGATTTGTCTCAAAGATTTAGCATTTCAGAGTCATCAGTTTCAAGAATTTTCACCACTTGGATTAACCTGATGTATGTGGAACTGAAAATGTTATGTGAAATGCCAGTCGAGTGTGGCAGAGAGGGGGCAGCTCTCCAGTTTAAAAATGTTCCATTTTTAAGAGTCATCCTGACTGCACAGAAATATTTACTGAGAAGCCTTCAAGTTTACATGCAAACAGAGAAGTCTATAGCAACTATAAATCCCACACAACCTTTAAATATCTTGTGGGAATAAGTCCCCATCCTGCTGTTGTGTACATATCCCCAGCATGGGGAGGGAGGGCATCAGATAAACATATCACTGCCAGTTGCAGAGGTCTCATAGAGGCCTGAATCCTGGTGAGCAGGTGATGGTTGACAGAGGCTTTTCAATTGAAAGCATCCTGGCTCCCCAAAATGTACAATTATGTATTCCTGATTT
This sequence comes from Scolanthus callimorphus, assembly GCA_033964015.1. Lineage (NCBI taxonomy): Eukaryota > Metazoa > Cnidaria > Anthozoa > Actiniaria > Edwardsiidae > Scolanthus > Scolanthus callimorphus. The sequence continues at coordinate 23,494,425 of CM066911.1, read as the reverse complement.
CAAAGGTCAAACAATACATAGCCGATTGCGTTGGAGTGTTGAAACAAGAGTAAAATAGTTTGTTGTAATGACCAGACGTTTTCAATAGGGAGCAAAGTCTGTCTGGCTTGAACCATGAGCCAGACTGGAGATCAAAACGCGTTGCTTGTGTGAGGGGGCTTGGGCCCTATAGATAGAATGTGAGAGGGCATGGACCCTAGTGAGCTAGATATGGAAAAACGGCGTGTAAAACAACAGAGTTGTGGATTGTGTAATCGATATAAAAGAGCTGAATTAGAAACGTTTACAAGTTAAATATTGAGTTAGTTTGGCTTACAAAATTGGCGACCACGCCAGGACACGGGAATTCGGGATTTTAGCAGCATTACTGGCATGTTTTGATAAGCTGAAAGACGTGGTTTGTGTCGTGTTTGGTGTTCGCTTTCCGCCGGGTTGCTGTGAATGGACTGAATGAGTTCCAGTGCGAGAAATACTTTCTAGTTTCATCTCAGGTTCAACAGGGAAAATAGTGCAAGAGAAATGGCTGAGGATCTCCAAATGCAAATACAGGCAATCTTGTTTGGCTCGAAGCACGAGAAATTAAGCGTGATCCGAGCTCATTTCAAGATTGAGTACGAAGGGAAATCCAAGATGGCGCTTGCAAAGGAAATCTGCACATGTATGGACACGGAGCTCGGAAAACTTTCGACCGTGGAAGTTGTACCTTATTTACAAGAGTTACTACTTATGATCAAACCCGTGGAAAAGGTCGAGGACTCGGAAGGTAAGGGAAAAGTACCAGAAGTACATTCAATAGACAAACGTTTGTGTTCAAGTGCCCTACGCATGCAATTCAAAATCAATGGGCAAACTGGCGAGCCAGAGCAGAAGGACAAACTCAGTTTCACTTCCCTCGTGCGCCAAATTCAGTCAGGAGTCGCTCACGGTTATAAGGATAATGAAATTGTAGATGGAATTATACGCGCAATCACGCAATCACACGAATGGTGCTTAGGCGATACTTAAAAACTTACCATGAATTAAAGGGAATCCCGGCTGATTTTTGGTTTTAGGCTCAAAACAGCATTTAAGTGTCCTAGAGTCATGCTGATTACTTTTAAATACTCAAGCATGTTTGTGGTTCCGATGCGAAGTATTTTGTTTTTTGTTTTCGTTTCTTTGAGTTTCGCGGCCGCCGCCATCTTGAATTTGCCCGAACGGAATTCTGGGACTGTGACGTCATTATTGCGCAAGTCAGTACTTCCAACATGGCGGCTGCAAACGGAGTTTTGCCCTACAGTTTCGAGCCAGAATACGACGAAGACGAGGAGTTTTATGACGAAAACGGATCCAGTGACAGTACTGACCAAGAAAGTGACGAGGAGGAAATTATTAGCGTTGAGCATTTTTGCAAATGCAAGAAATGCAGTACTCAGACGTTGAATTCGGCAAAGGAATGTTTGTGTTGTAAAAACATTCCATCAGCAGTTCTACTTATCGGAGAGATAAATTGCATCACAGATCACTGCTATTTTCCAAACGTGTGCCTTTCTAGAGCGGTTCTGCGAACTTCTCTCCTTCGCCTTAAACATTCCGTTCAAGGATTGAGTAATTTCAACAACCTGCCACGTATCTTGCCGAATGAGTAAGTTCTCTTGTAGGTCCGCATGTCTTAGTAATTAAATGCATCTTGTCACTTGATTGTTGTTTACCTGCCTTGTTTTGCAGCACATGTAGATGGCTAGCTTATACCCAATTTACGTATTGGATTCACAACAAATTGGGCCAAGGAGTAAGAAAGGTTGTGCCTGCCTGTGTCGTACAGCAGATAAGAGCTGCTTTTCACTCGGATGATGGTCTTTATGTGGGATTCAAATATTGAAATATCAGAAACATTCCAATGTCTTGATTGAAGATTTACCCTTCTTGAAGATAAACCCATTGGACAGACACAGAGGTAAAGTGGAGAAGTTCACAGCCACTTGGCACACATTGGAAAATTGTACTTTGCATGTGTGATGTAATTTAGTTCTGTTTCCCCATAAGATTAGAGCTGCTGATGGAATATTTCTAGAGCAAAAAGAAAAACCCGCTCAGCTACTGCATTTTGCAAAATTTCTGAACATCAGATATTTGTCACTCATCACTTACTACGTCTGTATTTTTGCATGCGGTATTTTCTGAGCTCTTATCAGGGTATATCTTTGTCACTTCACAATTTATGTGATGATTTATTTCTATGAATAAATATTTAATATCTCAGCTTTCCTATTCAAAGTTTTTTTGTGAAAGAATGGGTGTTTTTTAGGGGTAGAAACCCCCTAAACGTTGAGCAAGAACATGTTTTTATCAGATTAGTTACTGCACTCGCTGTGGAAGTACCACAATTAGCAAGAAAACAAGCATACATGAACATTTTTACTATTTGGGTATTTTTTAGGGTTTATTTTGATCAATAAGGTGTTTCTTCGGGTCACATTTTTTTACTGCTTGGTATTTTTAGGGTAGTTTTACCAATTTTCCAACAAGCATCTCTATCACTTTCACCCCTAAGAACGTTTTCTCAAGCAAAAGGCATTTTTGAATCGAATAATAGATCCAATAATATTCCAGGAGTCAACTCATTATTGAGCTCTAGGATAATGCTTGAACGTCTTTGGCGCATCATGGTCTACAGAATTTCTGTAGACCATGGTGCAGTCTGGCAATTTACTTTGAATTTTTACGATACCAAAATAATCAGAAAACATTCACAGCAACGTTTAAATTTGGTGCTCCACTGGATTGATTAAAGTTTTTAGTTTAATTGCTTGCCAATTTTGGCTTTAACATCAGGGATGACAGAAATTCTTTTTAGTTCTAATTACAAATGCAAACTACCATGGTAGTTTGCATTTGTAACAAGAACTGAAAAGGATTTCTGTCATCCCTGACCATGGTAGTTTGCATTCGTAACAAGAACTGAAAAGGATTTCTTTCATCCCTGATGCACAGTTATAGCACAGCCTAAAGCGAAAATTGGCAACAATTAAACTAAAAACTTTAATCAACCGAGTTATAACACAGCACCGGCTTGTTACAATATGAATTCTAAGAGTCACTGGCATTGTTATCTGTTTTATTTTTTTTAAATCTGGAGAATTTTGTCCGTCGCTCTATCAGTTCATTCCTTGGGGGTCTTTCTTTTGGAGCTAGCACATGTCGCACTGTCTGGGGGGCCCTAACCCTTGGAGCTTGACCATCCATGTTCTTGTTATTCTTTCGGGGCTTGGCATTCTTTGCAACATCAAGAGTGTCAGTCATCATTTCTTGGAGGTAGCCATATGTTTTTTTTTTCAACAAAGGCTCAGCATCGAAACGGTTGGTTACTTTGCTCCAGGCCTTTCGATACCTCAGATCCCCTTTATCTGTGCCGGTCTGAATAACTGCCTGAAACAATATCAATGACAATAACTAAAAATAACCTTTTTTTTTACCAATCACAATTCTGCATTGTGATTGGTTCTCAAGGCTCGCGCGCGGGGGCAATATTTTCCTATCTCTGACCTAGGTCATGGTAACCATTTGCGCGCGCTTGTTTTCATCGAAAAAATCAAATTTTAGAGTTTGAAAAAAATAAATAAGTTATTTACCGGCTTTAGGTCGGTCCGTATAGTAAAAAACTGTGACCTCGGCCTGGAAAACATTTTCCAGCCCTCGGTCACAGTTTTTCCCTATACGGACCTCCCAGCCGGTAAATAACATATATGTATGTCCTATACCTCTCAAGTACAATTTTTGATGTTCAGGCTTTTAAAAACTTACTTGGTCTCTCGATGTGTGGAAATTGTGGTCCAAAGCTGCAAGCTTACTGCCTTCCCACATGACATTGTGTGTGAAGTGTATGCGTTTAGGTAGGTATTTAGGTACAGGCTATGGTATGTCTCAAGTGCGGAAGTATGAACGGCATCAGTCAGGTGGGGGAGGGTTTTCAGAAGACTGGTATTGTGGATTATTTTGTAAATTTCATTGTGTGCCGGGGATCCAGGCTGCAGCCATTTCTTCCGTCTTGTTTCATCAGGAGCCAAATCACCATGAGCACAGGACAGGAACTTCTTGTTCTGGCAAAATGAGTGCCGATTCACAACATGTTCGGTTATTGAGGTCCACATCTCCGCTAATAGTTCAGCATCACCATTGCAGTTTTCTATACACCACCAGTAGTGGTTAGTGATTGATGGCACCCATTCTGCGATTTTACTGCAACCTTTTTTTAAGCTGAAGCATTCAGTTTTTTAGTAGTGTTCTTGCAAGTGTGCCAAGGGTCTATGTGGTGTTTTTTGTCCTTTTGTTCCTCCCTCATATACTTCTTAATCTGGGGATGGGAATCAGTAGAAGTAGCACTGACATCAACTCCTTTGTTCTCTATTCTTGTTAATGTTTCTATGAATCCTTTTTCTCCATTGCACTAGAATTTTTCACCTGGCACACTGACACCACTTCAAAGTCAACTATTCTATTGGTCTCAACTTCCATCATTGTATATGTGCCATATTTTCCACAATATCCTGGTGAATCACATCTACCATCACCAGCAAGAGTGACTGGTTCACCTCTGTCCTTAAGTTCTTCAATAACTTATTTTTGTTCCCTCTCCCAGTGTTTATTGATTACAGGAAAAACAAACTCCTCTCTAAGTTTGTAATATGTATCCTCTTTTATCGATTTCAAATTTATAGTGTCAGCAAATTGCAAAAATTTGTTAAATTCGATCCCACTGAAATATATCCCAGCTGTCATTGCAAGATTGCCCTCACCCTTTACATTTGGAAGAGATGGCTGTGAGCTCCAACAAAAATCGCAACCATTAAGACAGGTAATGTTCACTGAAAACTGGGACCCTTCATTTTCCGTCTCAGTCAAATCATCTCTGATTACCGGGGCACCACACTGAGGGCAAAATTTGAACAATTGCTTTAGGTCTTGTTCATACACCAGCAGTATTCGGTTATGGTAGAGTTTTCTGTTCTGCTACATGAAGCTGAAGACTGCGACGACTGCGATGATTGTGAGGAAGGCAGATAATCATCTTCAGACATGGACTCCTCTGAAAGCTCAATACATTTCTCCACATAAGGGATTTCCTTGCAATCCAAAGACTGCAGAGGCTCTTCCCCTTGCAATAGATAGATAGATAGATAGATAGGTTTATTTATACCTCTAGCAGTTGAAACTGAATTACAGGTATACGGTCACACGATCACATAAATTACATAAGGCGAACATTTACAATCAATATTTACAAAATTCAATCAAGACAATAAGCAAAAACATTCGTGGCGAATTTGCCGAAGCGGTCAGTGTTCGTGCTTTTGGTATTACATGCAGCCCTAGCTCTTAGGTTGTAATAAAGTACAATTGGGCTCTGTCTGGCAATCAGATTCCTCATCATCAGATTCCTCTTTAGAGTCTGATGACTCTGACTCTGAGGAGGGTTCGCTTTCAGTTTCACATATTCTTTGACTAAAGTAAGCATGTTCTGTTATGATGTGGCTGGAAACATCTAGTGGAAATTGCATGGAGGGATCTGTGGTGCTTGGTAAATTTGCAGGAACTTCAGCTGGTAAGTTGACACTGGGACTAGCGAGTGCTTCAATCACCTATGAATAGAGATAAAACATGTAAAAAATAGTGTCTTACTGTTAATGAGTCAATAAACCATATTGTGCATCTGACTCAAACATGAATATTTTGCTTCAATCAAATTCAATGTAGGTTTTTATTGCATTGTTTTTCTCGAAAATGTGTACTAGCCTCAAAAATGTGTACTAGCCTCGATCCCTTGAAATCTGACAACCACAGTATGACCCCAGGCAAAGGTGCAATAATTAAACACAATTTTGTGTTCACTTTACCATGTTTTCATTCTCCATTAAATCAGCAGGCGGTCTTGATCCAGCTTGATTTTGTTGGGTATCACTGGCGACAGCTGCAGCAGCCTTGTTTTCTTCGACTCCCAGAGTCACAGACTTAAGTGCTGCTTGAATTGTCTGAAAATAAAAATGTAAAAAGACATACTTAAGATTAAGCAAAATCAGTTTTGGACGAATTTTTATGTAAGCGAAATCTTACCTCTTGATATCGTCTTTTTTCGGCCCTCCTTTCACTTCCTTCTCGTACTTTGCATGCTTTCTCCTCCTTATGAGGGTGTAAAACTCGACGGGACGACACCCCGGCGCAGCGCAACAATTACGTCACACATCCCGACATGCTCCGCGCTTAAACAAAATGGCGGCGCCCGCGAAATTCGAACTGAAAAGTAGCTTCAGAAACATGCGCTACAGCTAGAGCGCAAAAGTCGTTTTCGTCTCAGAAATCACTCCGGATGATGGATTTATGTTGTAAGTTTCTTGTCAGGTATTAAGTGGAAATTAGCCGGGATTTTCTTTAACACTTGAGCGCTTGAAAAACATTCTAAAGAGTCACTATGGGGTAAAGAACACTACCGAGTCATATATATGTTCAGAGTTTGTTTCTCAGAACCAGGATTGCAGGATGAGAGTATTAGGGCCAAGATACGTCCCTTGCTAGAAGACGCGAGTGTTAAAGATGAAGTGTTAATTCAGCGATTGAATCAGGCAGTATCAGCAGAGAGTGAAAGGCAGAAGAAATTGAAGGCAAGCAGTAAGTCTAAACCAGCTATGGCAGCATCAGTGTCAGTCCCCCATAACACCCCCTGGGTCCTAAGAAACAACCCAGAAGTGATGATAAATCCAGGCAGGACCACATAATGGCAACTCTTCAGGCAGTACAGGCAGAGGTAGCAAGCTTACGTGAGAAGTTAGAAAACCAGACCTTCAGAGGTGCCAGTGGAGGAGAGGTACCAAGAAAGAAGAGGGCGTGTAAGAATTGTGAGAATGATGATAATACTGACCAATGCACTCACTGTTTTCATTGTGGAAGCTCAGAGCACTGGTTCGTATTGGCCGTCAGAGGGAGAGGAATGATCGGCAGGTGTCGGGAAACTCCAAGAGGCTGCCACCGCGGGACAGGGAGTAGCGTCACAAAGCAAGTCCCATGTGTGTATACTGTCAATGTCATAGTGATATTTTGTTGAGATGCTCTGGATGTAAGATTGTCTTTTATTGTGGTAACAAAGTGTCAACAAATGCAACACAAACCCATATGCAACACAAACCCATATGTGAAGCAATTCAAGTTGTTAAGAAAAGGAAATGAATGACACTAGTTTTGAACCTGAAGTGTTTATGACACATCTTACACCCAGATAGCATGCTACAGTTGTCAAGCTAGTTGGGGAGCAATATAAAGTGCAGTGCACCCTGAATGGGATGGTTACAAGTGCATTATGGAATACAGGAGCACAGAAGTCAGTAATTTCAGAGGGATTGTTAGAAACTATTTCCCTGGGGAGGGATACAGAGACATTAAAGAACTGTTGGGTGCTGAAGCACAGATTAATTTATCTGCAACAAATGGAAGCAGAATCCCTTACCTGGGTTGGGTTCCAGTCCAAGTGGGCCTGGGTACTAGTGAGGATGATACTCAAGAGATTGAAGTTCCATTTCTGGTCACTAAATGAGAAATGAACTGCCCAATTATTGGTTACAATGTTATTGAAGTAATAGTCAAGAGGGGAGGGGAAACCACAGGGAAACCAGAAACCACAAGAAGCCCAGTCCAAAATAATTTGGCAGCTATTTTACCAGAGACACAGCTTGAGAACATTGGAGCCCTTATTAATTTCATAGAAGTAGCAATCCCAGAGAAACAGTGCACTATAAGGACACCCCGGACAAACATGTCAGTACCAAAAGGGGGGAGCGTGAGAATAATGTGTTGTGCAAATACCGGTCCTGTGCGACAGCAGACACCAGTCCTTTTTGAACCGGATGAACTAATATAGATACCAGAGGGCATTGAATTAGAGGAACAGTTGTTATATGTGAAACAGGGCTACAGTTCAATGGTTAAGGTGACTGTGCACAACACTAGCAAGCATGATATCACTATTCAATCACATAGTGTTTTGGGAACCTTACAACCTGTTAGATCTGTTACAGTTGCTGAGATAAAAGGGTAGATGAACTCATGAGTGGGACAGGGAATGGACTGAGGGAAAGGGTCCCCTTCCAGAGGTAGACTTGGGAAATTTAACACCAGAGCAGAGGCGTCTAGCTGAGGAGATGTTACAAGAAGAGAGTGAATCATTTGCTGTTGATGATGAGGATATTGGGTGTATTCCTGAACTGGTCATGGACATATCGCTCAACGACAGGACACTGGTGCAGAAAAAGGTATGTCTCCATTCCAAAACCCTTATATCCAGAGGTGAAGGCCTATATTGATGATTTAATCAACAAGAATATGATAACTAAGTCAAAATCTCCCTACTCATCTCCATGTGTATGCGTGAGGAAGAAGGATAATTCCCTGAGACTGGGTATTGATTTTCGTGATTTAAACTCTAAGACAAAAGCGGATCGTCAAGCAATACCCCGGATACAAGACACCCTTGACACTCTAGGGGGAAATAAGTGGTTTAGTGTTTTAGATCAGGGCAGAGCCTATCATCAAGGGTTTATGAGTGAAAGCAGTAGACCCCTTACAGCATTCATAACACCTTGGGGTTTGTATGAGTGGGTGAGAATTCCAATGGTACTGCAAACGGCTCCTAGTAACTTTCAGAGATGTATGGAATGAATTCTGGGTGATCTGAGAGATGAAATTGCAATTCTTTACCTTGATGATATAATTGTATTCAGTAAGACTTTCCAGGAACATGTACACCATTTAAGACTTGTTTTATGCAGACTACGTGAACATGGTGTGGAACTAAAACCGAGAAAATGCAGTCTCTTTAAACTGGAAGTGTGCTTTCTGGGAAGAATTGTCTCCAAAGATGGTCATAGAATGGACACCAAGAACGTAAAGGCAGTGCAGGATCTAAAGGATGCAAGACCCAAAACAGTGGCGGAGGTAAGACGATTGGCTGGCTTATTAAGTTATTATCGGCGTTACATTAAATACTTTGTAAGGATTGCTAAGCCTCTTTATGACCTTGTGACTACGTCTGATGACACATCAAATAACAAGCAGGGACAAGTAGCATCTAAGATCCCAATGAACTGATCAGAAACAGAAAGCTCTAGAAACATTGATTGACCACATAACTAGTCCGCCCATCCTAGCTTTCCCACACCCCTCTTTGACCTATATTGTACATACTGATGCGAGCAGTGAAGGTCTTGGGGCCGTCTTATATCAGGAACAAGGTAGCCAGATGCGGGTAATCGCTTAAAGTGCCACTATTATCAAGTTTGAAAATTATTTACTTTATGCCTTATTTGAAAGAGCTGAGGCTCAGAAGAAATATGCTTCTTTCCCTTTTCAAAAATCTTTTTTGGTTCCGAAGATATTGGAGTTTGAGATTTGGCCGCCATTGCTCCAAAGTGTGACTTGATGACGTCACACTCTCAACAAGCAAAGTGGTGAATTATTTGATGGTCTATATTTTTGTTGGATTTCCATCAAATCCTATGAAATTTGCCACGGTTATTGAACTCACTCTTCTTGATAATTTTGTTTACGTTAATTGATTGCCACGGCAACAGCCTTTGTTCCAGACCACCCCTATCCAAAATTTTAGATGAGGCTATATCTTTTAAAGAAATCAATTATAACCTACATTGCCATGCCCACTTATCTTATTTAGCAGTAGCTCGCTTTTAGTAACAAGCAAATTGGTTAATTCTGAAATCTGGGCGGGTAAAATCGGGAAATCCTAAAATCGTCTGGGGAGCCTGGAAACCAGGGGGTTGCCATGGCAACCCTGATCGATGAGTCACATCACTCTGTTAAAGTCAAGTATTCATTCTGCCAAGTTTGAGCACTCTAACTTCAAGAGGTATAGAGATATACCTCTTTTTAGTATTTAGGCATTGATCAAGTTGAGAGTGTGACGTCATCACCCATGCTAATTTGCATATCGTTCTTACCTTAATAACTTCTGAACGAAAACAGCTATCAAAAAACGGAAAACGGCATTGTTCTAGTTTTGCAAAGCTGCCTAACATATGGAGAATTAGAGACCCTTCATTTTTGATAATAGTGGCACTTTAAGCATCAAGAACACTCAATAAGGCTGAGAAGAACTATCACGCAGGGAAACTAGAATTTTTAGCTCTGAAGTGGGCTATTACCGACCAGTTTAGAGATTACTTGTACTTCTCCCCACGGTTCACAGTCTTTACAGACAACAATCCTTTAACTTATGTTTTTGACATCAGCAAAGTTGAATGCCACAGGGATGAGATGGGTGAATGAGTTAGCAGAATTTAATTTCGATATCAAGTATATAGGCCCGGAAACTCTAATGTCGACGCTGACACCCTGTCACGAGTACCCTCAACAATGGGCGAGATGACGAAGGAGTACACTGAGAGTATAAGTCCAGAGATGTTGAGCACCATCACATCTACAGCCCTGGAAGATAGTCGTCCATCAACTGCGTGGGTGTAATCCATGAGTGTGAGCCAGATGCCTCTAGAAGACGATACAACAGCACCTATACCATTCCAACTTCTGAGCTTGTTACGGAGCAACTTCAAAGACGCAGCAATCAGTAGAGTTCGCAATTGCTTCGATTTGGCTAAGAAACCATCTTATGGAGAGAGGCAAAAAGAGTCAGCGGTTGTGCGACAGTTACTGCACGAGTGGAACAGGTTAGTGATTGATGATTCGGGTTTACTTGTTCGCCAAAGTGGAGAAAATCATCAAGTGATACTTCCCATTAAATTTAGAAAATTCGTCTATGAGGAACTTCATGAAAAAATGGAACACTTAAGAGCAAAGTTTTATTGGCCATTCATGAGGGCAGATATTGAACATTATGTTACCAATGTGTGTCGCTGTCTGAAACAACGAAAACCAACCCAGAGAACAAAAGCAAACTTAGTTCCCATCAAGACGACATCGCCATTCCAGCTAGGAGATATCCTTTAGATCAATGCAAGGGAGGGTATCAGTATGTACTAGTCATCATGGACCATTACACTCGTTTTGCACAGGCTTACGCAACGCGTGATAAATCGGGTAGAACGGCAGCAGACAAGTTGTATAATGATTTTATTCTGAGATTTGGATTTCCGGAAAACTGTCCATCATGATCAAGGGAAAGAATTTGAGAATGAACTATTTTCCAGCTTACAAAAGCTCTGTGGAGTTAACCATTCTCGTACAACACCCTATCATCCCGAAGGGAACGGACAAGTAGAACGGTTCAATAGGACTCTCGTTTCTATGCTTCGAACCCTAGAAGAGTCGCAGAAATCGCGCTGGCGTAATCATCTCAACAAACTTGTTCATGCATACAACTCTGCGCGGAATGATTCAACGGGATTCTCTCCATTTTATCTGTCTTTCGGCCGATCACCGCGATTACCAATTGATATAATGTTTGGCATTAAACCGGCACCTGGATATTCCTCTTATCCTGAGTATGTCAAGCAATGGCGCAAAGCGATGGCGGAAGCGTACAGCGAATAAGAACGCGGCTTCGGTAAAGTAGCAATACGACAAGAAAGCAAGAACAACGGTTATCCAGGATGGCGACAGAGTACTTGCTAAGAACCTGAGTGAGCGTGGCGGGACAGGCAAATTACGGTCTTTTTGGGAAAACAAAGTACATGTTGTAGTAGGGCGGAAAGGTGATATGCTTGTGTACGTAGTTGAGCCTGAGGATGGTGAAGGACGACATCGTGTACTTCAAAGGAACCTTTTGCTTCCGTGTAGTTACCTGCCTGTCTCGAAAGAGGATATAAAGCCGAAAACACGTCAAGCAGGGAGTCAAGAGAAAGTGGGAAGACGTCGTAGTCAACCAACTAAGCCGCGTAAGGATGTAGTTGAGGTGGAAAGTGACAACGGTGAAGAGGAATCTGCAATACCCTCAACGTCGGGATCGATGGAGGATGGACCAGCACCAAGAAGATCGAAGCGTACGGTACGACCACCTACCAGAGTGACATACGATCAGCTAGAACAGCCGTCAATGCAACCGTGTATCACTGCAGGAGTACAGAGTGTGTCAGCCAACGCTGATGCATGGTGGGGAAGAAATCCACCAACCTGTACCAACAACAGTACAATCCAACAGCGTTCTATCAGCAGCGGTGCTACCCCACCTTCATGTACAACAACCATGTAAAACTACCCCACCTTCATGTTCCAACAGGCTTCTGTCAACCATGGAACTACTTCTAGCCTCAGTACCAGTTTGTCAGCTGGCCAGCATCACATTTCGTGTATTAAGGCTAGTTCTAAGACTCTACTACAGTGCTGCTATTTTGAACATGTTTTATTATTATTGTTGTTATTGAACATTGGCTCGTTTATTACATGATTATTTATACGTTACAAGTCACACCTTGTCAACCAAGTTAAAGTAACTGGATTACGGAAAAAGAATATGCTTCATGTATTATTAGTAGATCTAGAGTTATAGAAAGTTAAAACTCCAGAGTGCCCTGGCGTACGTAACCAGTGTACTTCGATATGACTGAGATAAATCGTAACGGTAATAAGTAAATGAAGGACAATATGGAACTCTATGTGCTGGGACAACACACTTAAAGGAGGGAAGACTGTGAGGGGGCTTGGGCCCTATAGATAGAATGTGAGAGGGCATGGACCATAGTGAGCTAGATATAGAAAAACGGCGTGTAAAACAACCGAGTTGTGGATTGTGTAATCGATATAAAAGAGCTGAATTAGAGCTGAATTAGAAACGTTTACAAGTTTAATATTTAGTTAGTTTGGCTTACACGCCGTGAAAAATGTCTTGCATTGATCTGTCTTAACGACTTTACGTGAAACATACTAACTGTCTCGCTCAAACACACAAACGCAATCGGTTGAACCATAAATAACTTTTGTGTAATTTACTGGACTGCTAGTACTTCAATAATATATAGATTTAGGCACTGCCTAAAAGCGGAACTCACACGGCGACAATAATACACACAACTCCACTGACCATCTGGACAATCACTGGAAAAGGTGACCCTGTAGTACCTACAATTTTACAACATTTTCACTCAGTTATCTAATTTGCACGTTCTTTAACACCCCACCAAAACTATAGTGGTTGAAAATAATTTTATTTTACATTTGTTTATCTCACGTCGCTTTCAATGGCCTCTGAGCGGAAATTTAGTTGAGGTCGCGTAATCCGATAGTTAATTAATATCCGGCCCTTAACCTGTCAGTTAATGCCTAACTCGCGCGCCGGGCTCCGTAACGCAGTGCTCGACTTCATACTGAAAACGTGATGCTCAGAAGAGAGTGTTGAAAGATATTTATGCGCAAACAACATATTTAGAATGCTTAGGTTATGCAATCACCAGAAACAGCATGATCTGTGGTTTGTACCTTTCCATCGCGTCGTGTTCTCTCCGGTTTGTTGCAACACATCAGATATTACGAATGTTGAAATAAAGCATCTTTATACATAAACTGCATGTTCCACGAAGTTTTCATGTATTCAACATAAAGTCTAAACATATCAACAACCCTTTCTTAGTTTACTGTTAGGCTCGCCTTTTATGGAGGAATTCGCTAAACAACACACTAGAGATTTTTAATATCGTTTGATAACGCGCTTCGCTACTCATTATGGCGGAGTGCGCGGAGAACGTCCCGGCCTGAGAGGCATAAGGCTACGCCACAGACGCTTTATCGAGTTTATGGGGCAATTCCTAATAAAGTCGAAAGCCAGTTTCGATCGGAGCAAATCCTGCGACACCTTTGCACAACTGTTCAAGGAGCATTTTCAAGTCGATATTGAAAAGTCAATCGTGAAATCTACCCGCCCGATTTTGTAAAAGAGTAATGGGTCTCGAGGAAAACCCCGAAAATGAGTTATCATCATTTATTATATTTTTTTTTTATCTTTTCTCACTTGCACAACAACTTTAGTCTCGTGCAGTCGTTGATCACATTATTAATTTCTTTCTAAAAACAAGAAGCTGCCGCAGAACGTACTCTCGAGGAATCCTTCTGGTGCTTGTTGTAAAAGCTGCCCTACACAGTTGTAAGAGGTTCGCATTAAATGCAAGATTTTACTATTACTTTTCGTTTGACTCACAAACAAAACATTTTGACTCAAACGTTATAAAATGTTCATAAAATGTTTATAAAATTATCATTATGTGTATTTTCGTTTAATAGCCTGGAAACATACCCAAAACATGGCAAGTGCCTTCTTTTACTAGAAAAACCTGTCCCCAGCTTCTGGAAAAATCCCACACTGTACACGATAAGTATCCCAATCTGTTCTCATTGTCTGGCAAGGTCCACTTAAATACAATGTTGCAAAAGTAATAAATGAAGAAATACAAGAACTAAGGTATGTGATCACATAATAAGATCAAGGTTTGCACCTTGTCTCATTTAATCATTCCCGTAGACTCAAACTTGTGGTTTATTTGCTATCACAGGACAGGTTTCCTGGAATTTGAGTTTTTGTAAGACAAAGAAGTAAATTTTGCATGCATATAAAATAAGTCAGACCCTCTCTATCGCTCTCCTTTTTTGCATAACACATACTGCTGTAGACTAGAACAATGTGTTGTGTTTTTAGTCATACCCTTCCTCCCACCCTCATGATAGTTGGATAATGTAATGCAAATCATTCTTGGTCTTACACCATGGTAAAATGCTTCACTTCACATACAACATAAATGCCACATTAAATCACATTTATCTGTTTATAGTTGCAATTTTGTCTCATTTGATTGAGGAGCAGACATTTCCAGACTAGTAGCCCAAGCTAGTCCACATCAGAAGGCCATGTTCACTAGAAAAACATCCTTGAAGAGCACTACCCGGTTGTACACCCTTGATAATGCCGGGAGACTTTTTTTCTTCAAAGCATGCAGCAAATAATAAATCTGAAAAGGAAACAACAACAACAATAAATTTCGGCTTTCAGCAGATAAGCTTAAATATTTTGTGTACGATGAGCAAGTCGCAATTACTTCTTTGTGCACTTTTACAGTGTAAAGAGCAAAATTCACTTCTTCGAGTATATTAAAAAAGCTAACTTACCTGTATTAGGTTATCCCTGCCTTTATACTGTTAGAAGGCATGTTTAACCACCCCGTGTAGTGCCTAAACGTGCTAGAAAACAGCCTCTCGTGACGAGAAAGAAACACATCACATTAAAAATGGCGATCGGGTTGCCATCCGAATGCTCCAACTTGGAAGTAGTTAGATCGCATCAGCGAATTCCTCCAGTAACACTTCCCATCGATTCTTGTTGTTTAGCCATAGTTTGTTGCTTCTGTAGTAGCTAAAATGCTGTGAAAACTTCGTGCTTTGCAAGAAATTACACATTCCAGAGCGACTAGAAGCTCGTTCGATTCCCGGGTAAAAATATAGGTTCCACACCGAAGTCCCAAATCTCGAGTATTGTATCGATTTTCTTCGTGTTTTCAATAAACTTCACAAGCTCCAACCATGTCCGCCATGTTTCCGTCCTCTCAGTGTCATTCTCTGCTTTCTAGGGCTTTTTTCATTGGTTCTAAAACAATCGCTATTCTTTCCCGAGGGGACATCAAATCAGCTGAGAGCGTTGCTACGAGCAACGAGCCCGTCCGCGATCCAATTGGTACAGCGTTCTTCCCCATGAATCTAGAACTAAATTTCCGCTCTGAAAGCGACGTGATCTCAGGTAAACAAATTTTCAGTACACATAGACACAAGCTTTTTGTCCAACTTTCCTTTTTTTTCTATTTTTTATTTATAAAATAAGCATAATGGCATTGAGAATAAGACGTTAGTAAAGTGTTGTTTTAAAAAAAATACATTTACATGTAAAATCTCTTTAAGAAAACGATGAGATGTGTAGGTGTTTTTGAGATATTCTCCTCTAAATAAAATGCCACATGCAACTCTGGTAAAATTTTCCTAATTTTATAGTGCTTATTGCTTGAGCGTCAGCCAACAATCATGCCCCCTCCAAAAACCTCAAAAACAGGACCAATAGACCAAATTCTATATTACTAAGTTCCCACTTCAGTGCAAGAGTCAGGAAAATAAAACAAAATACCTCACATCAGCACCGAAAAAGGAATGATTTTTTATCCTTTGTTGTATTCCCCTGAGGCTCGTTTAATTACTGAGGCAGAGTCGACCTTTGACCTTTGAGATTACCTAAAAAAACTTCCTTCGATATTGTGTGGTTCCAGAAAATACCAGGGAATGGTGTTAAAAGTGACCAACTCTAGAATCTCCTCCAAAAAAGAAGGAAGATCAGGTAAATTTTACTGTATTTCAGGCCCTGTGCTCACCCCAGGGCCTATAGGCTTTTTAAATGGTGCCTCATTAACATTATGAGTTATTGTACTTGTTCTGGCATTCCTGTTGTGCGACTACTCAAACCAAGGCTACCCAAGCAAATTTTCTTACAAATTTGTTAATCATGATCAAGCATATGATCAATAGATACAACACATTTGTGTGTTCCCTGCTAGCAGAGGCTTCCCTTCTCTGCATTTCGCTGGCTGAGGTTCGCGAGGAAAAGAGACTTCTGCGCTGGGTCGAAACTCCCTTTGTTTTGCAGCTGTCCACAACCTCGCGAACCTCAGCCAGCAAAATGCATATTGACAGTCAGCGAAATGAAAACTGACACACCCCATCCCTAAAATAAAACGTTGTCTTATAATGCATAAAATAAAGCATTTAATTTTAATTCAATTCAATTCAGCCAAGAGACAAAAATATTTATGCTGGTCTTCTTGTCTTGAATAAAAAAAACTTGTGTCACATAACATCCTTAACACGAAAAGCCACGCTGGTCATAAAGAATTCACTGTAATTCCAGTGAGTGTGGTTCAAATCCAAAATTACCAGGAAGGTAGATCAAATAGCATCAATCAGCAGGTAAACATAAAAAAAAGAATAACAATATAAGGGCATGCCCCTCCCCTGTAGCGCACGGGAAGTGTGAATCACAGGAACCAATAGGTGATTATTTCTGTGACATCATTTGCAGAAGGAACAAAGAATCAGGCTACTTGGCAGAGCTAGAGAATAATATGAGATTATGAGCACATGCAGTAAGGCTGAATTTAGAGAAATCAGGTGGGCTAATGAGCATTTTCCACCAATGATTTAAAGGCTGCATATAAGCTTTGAAAACATAATGAAAAGCACAGGATAAGTTCATTTGTTAATTTTTATGCTTGTTGAGGCTTTTTCAAAACCTCATGAAACCAATTGGGCAAAACGATTTGCCCAATCGTTTTGCCCAATTGCCCAGAGTTCCGCTACTATAACAGTGTTTTTCTCTTTCATAGCGGAACTCTGGTGGAGCCCTATAGGCTAATGTGTGGTATTAAAACAAAACTAGCTGATGCCCGTGAAAAATTCACGGAGTGTAAGGGGGAAATTTACTAAAAGTGTTCGGCTCTGTTTAAAAAAAACGGGGAAAAAATCACAATGGCCATATGGATGTGGGGAGGGGTTCATGATTTCCCCCTTCCATAAACTGGATTTACATTACTAATAACCTCCCATCAGCATGAGTACCCCGTCCCACCATGCCGAAATAAATGAAGTGAGCCCAAAAGGATTTTTTTTGCACTGCCACTGGTCTCCCTGCTTGGTTTGACAAAATCACGCGTGTGTCAGTCTCTCAAATCGGTCAAAGAACCCGTGAAAATCGAAAGCGCAATTTGACTTCGGAATTGTTTGTATGTTTATCATATCTCAGCGAGGGAAGAGAAGAAACAGGTCAAGTAAAAATGGTCTAAGGACTAATAATTTTTTTAGTTTATATTATTTATATTTTTTCGGCTTTATTCCTCGCTTTAAAAATTGCTTGAATTAGAACTTAGCCCAAAGTGAATCTTTTCCAACAAAACCATGCCCACTGGAGGGATTTCCTCTTTCTCTTCGGGATTGTGTCCTTCGTTTTGCGATAGGGCCGTCAGGATTTATACTTAGAGAATATTATTCATGTCATTCCGACTTAGCATGACTTAGCGCGTGCTCCGAGGGAAGCAATGTAGTGTGTACGTTTGTTGAAACTTGAATGAAAATTTTTCTCAGCTCAAATCTTTCAAGTTAGAATTATCCCTGCACATTCCTGTATGTAATCTGTAAGAGAACCATTTAGGTTTGAATGTCAATGGTGCTTTCGGCTGCGCGAACCGAGTTCTTTTTTAGTTTCTGTGGGAGAATTCAACATGGCGGCGATGGCGGCTTTGTCCCTCGCTTAAGAAATCGCTTGAATTAGAACTTAGCCCGAGGTGAATCTTTTCCAACAAAAACACGCTCATGGTCCAGATTTCCACCTTCCCTTCGGGTTTGCGAACTTCTTTTGGCGGCACAGCTTCAGGGCTGAGCGGAGCGAGTGTCGACACGATTTTCCTTACGGTATTAATATATAGATGAAATAAAGTTAAACAAAAATGAAATAAAAGTAACCCATCGAGCACATTTCGCGTGGTTATAATTTCCGATGGACAGCCGCTGGTCTAAGTATCGCGGACGTGGTCCGTCGTTTGTACGTACCCAGGCCAGGTTCCTCAGCCTACCCCATTGCCAACACACCTGAACACAGCTAAGAGTAATGTCGGAGCGAAAATTTTTCAAGTTCTCATGGCAAAATCAAATGTAAATCGACTTTTCTGCCAAAATAGCAATCGCTAGTATATATTTTACATGTCAGCGACGTTTTTGATCGTGATTGTTGGCAGAGTGGAATGAAATTGAAGTGTAGACTGTGAAGTAATTGATGAGAAAATCAACAACTTCACATGTTTAATCACGCTATGAACGGCTTTTGATTGCAAAGAGAAGAACAAGAATTGCACAGGATTGTTTCAACTAAAGCACGGAGGGGATTAAGTTGTCCAAAACAAGGATTTAACTCAACAATCGACTCTTTAACTTCACGCGTGCTCGACGAGAAAAACATTTCACTCGATAAGAGGGAACTTTGTGCATGCTGATTCCCGGGATAAACATTAGATGGGAAAAGGCCATAGAACTTTATGGAACTTTATGCCACCCGTTACATCGAAATCCTTTACAGGCGTTTAGCAAGGAAGGAAACTAAAGAAGAAATTGAAGCGAATGAGACGCTTTTCCATTCAAGACGAAAACCAGAGAAACAATTTATTGACTGAATTTATGAAACACGAAAGATAAATTATTATAATTAAGTTAACTACTTAAATTAGCGTATATTTTAGTTCTGAATTTTTAAATAGTACCAAAGCTTGAGTATTGGAACTAAAAATAGATGTTTGGTGTGAGGAAATTGTGATGGTTATCGGTTTTAAGGGTGATTCGTGATGTTCTTCAAGCTGAAGCCATTTTAATCGATTACACACAAACATATCCAATAGAGACTCTACAATAAACTATGTAAAATCTATCCTTAATAGCCCATTGTTAGAGTCCTCTCATCTAGCTCTCTGGTTAGAGACTGCTATAATTCATGGGGACATCATGTAGACTTTATTATATCCATTTTGAAATCACATTTATCTCTATCTCGGGTATCGATCAATTCATAAGCTCTATTTTACGGTTTTCCTCGAAAAGTAGAAACCAGGAACACCGGACATCTCTTTGTATGCAAAACAGTTCATTATGTATGCAGAAAAGTCTATGGAAAATTGGAGAGTTTGTGGCCTGAAAAACATACTGAGTGGATTGTTGTTCTCCTTCAAAAACATCTCTATTGTGCTTGGCATGATCTTGAGGGACTCTGGCTCATAGTCTTCACCATTATTTTTACTTCTGCATAAAACTTGCCAAGAACTTTATCTAACTCGCTGGGTGCCATGGCATTTTCGTAAAATCCTGATTTTCAAGATGGCGGAAAGAGCTGATCGGACAGGAGAGAGGTCACTTTTTGAGAAAAAAATACTTAGCACTAGAAATTATATTAAAAGGTAATTGTGCCTTGTTTATATGGTGATTGTCTTGTCTTCTTTTCTAGGGTTTAAGAGCCCTTAAGAGGCATGAAATCCAGTGTTGTTGTCTCTTGTCTGACTCCCAACAAACCCTTTCGTGCAACAACAACATTGAATTCCATACTCGAAAGAGGCTCTTAAACCCCAGGAAAGAAGACAATCAAGACAAGACAAGACAATCAACAGCAGATAAACAAGGAGCAATTACGACTCAATCTATTTTCAAGTGCTGGAGCATTTTACGCAAAGAATGTCCATTTAATATGGGCCATTTGGATTGTCCTGTGAGCCTCATGTTTTTTCGCTGGACTCAGGATTTGGATTTGGTGCAGGATGGATTATTTGCTTCAAAACTGTCAATGTTGTGTGGAAAACTGATCTCAAACTCTGGAAAATTGCCTGAGGAAAAGTCAAAATATTCTTCAAGGTGCTGTAAATAATGAAAGTTATTCAAAGTTTTGTTTTATTGTGATTTTTGTTATCAAGCAAAAGGAGAAAGGAGAGATTCCACACCCAAAAGTGCAGGAAAATTGTTTTTCTGCTATTATTTTCCTGCAAATTTAATTGCTCAGCGCCTTGTAATACTTAAATCTGATTGGTAAATTTTTTTCTAGTGTAACATTCTGTAACATTCATTCTTCTGCCTAAGATAAAGATGCGATTCGGGCTCCTGATAATGTGATTCGTGCTCAAATCGCACTGCTGAGAGCCAATCAGATTTCAGGATTTGCTAGTGATTTCGAAATGGATATAATAAACACTGTTATTATAACGCACTATCGTAAATTTGATTGGCCGAGAGCAAACAATCAATTCTCTATGTCACATGAACTTGACATGCTAAATGCAATATCTGCAGTGGATATTGCATTAAGCATGTCAAGTTCAAAGTCCGCACGTTCCCAAGCCCCTCATCCATGTCTTCATTTTCAATTTGAACAAATCCATTTTGGCATTGTATCAATTTTTTTTTTAAGTATAATAAAACAATTATTGAATTCAGTTTTCGCATGACATCGTGAGTTAGCAAAACCTCGTGCCTGTGTTATCTGCCTCAGCCTTCGGCAGATGACACAAGCCTCGGTTTTGCTTACTCGCAATGTCATGCTCAACCTCAACCAATATATGAACGTGAGGTAGCAAAAATATCATAGCAAAAATATCAATCAGATGGGTAAAATATAAATCATAGTTATTGAGATGGTAGTGCCTAAAACAGTTTTATATACATTGAGCTCACTATCACAAATCTGATTGGTCGAAAGCAAACAATAACATATTCAATGTCATGTTAAAGATATCACATTCAGCTTGTCAACTTCAAAGTCGGTTGTTCCCAAGCCGCTCGTCCATGTTTGCATTTTGAAAGGGAACAAAGCCATTTTGAATAATCATTTGGCAAATTGTAAAAAATTGTCTTCTTAAAGTGCAACTACTCAAATCAAGGCCACCGAAGCAAATTTTCTTGCAGACTGATTTTTAATTCTAATTGTGTGTTTCCAGAAATTGTCCCCCCCCCCCCCCAAAGGGATTGAAAATTCCAGAGGGGTGGGGGTGGGGGTGGGTCAATTTACTTTAATTTTTCGATACAAATACTGTATTTTTCTTCAGAATTTCCAGAGGGGGGTCACTTTTCAACACCCTTCCGTTGGGGGGTACGGATATTTTTGGAACCACACATTTTAAGAAACAGGTGAGCTAACAAGCGTTTTGCCCAATTGGTTTCATGAGGTTTTGAAAAAGCCTCAACAAGCATAAAAATTAACAAATGAGCTTATCCTGTGCTTTTCATTATGCTTTCAAAGCTTATATGCAGCCTTTAAATCTTTTGTGGAAAATGCTCATTAGCCCACTTGATTTCTCTAAATTCAGCCTTACTGCATGAGCTCATAATCTAATTTTTGCATCTTATAGCATATTTTTGCATCTTATAGCATATTATACTCTAGCTCTGCCAAGTAGCCTGATTCTTTGTTCCTTCTGCAAATGATGTCACAGAAATAATCGCCTATTGGTTCCTGTGATTCACCAGCATAAAATTTATGTGTCTCTTGGCTGAATTGAATTGAATTAAAATTAAATGCTTTATTTTATGCATTATAAGGCAACGTTTTATTTTAGGGATGGGGTGTGTCAATTTTCATTTCGCTGGCTGTCAATCTGCATTTCGCTGGCTGAGGTTTGCGAGGTTGTGGACAGCTGCAAAACAAAGGGAATTTCAACCCAGCGCAGAAGTCTCTTTTCCTCGCAAACCTCAGCCAGCGAAATGCAGAGAAAAGAAGCCTCTGCTAGCAGGGAACACACAAATGTGTTGTAGCTATTGATCATATGCTTGATCATGATTAACAAATTTGTAAGAAAATTTGCTTGGGTAGCCTTGGTTTTAGTAGTCGCACAACAGGAATGCCAGAACAAGTAAAATAACTCATAATGTTAATGAGGCACCCTTTAAAAAGCCTGCAGGCCCTGGGGTGAGCACAGGGCCTGAAATACAGTAAAATTTACCTGATCTTCCTTTCTTTTTTAGGGGAGATTCCAGAGTTGGTCACTTTTAACACCCTTCCCTGGTATTTTCTGGAACCACACAATATCGAAGGAAGTTTTTTTTAGGTAATCTCATTCAAAGGTCGACTCTGCCTCAGTAATTAAACGAGCCTCAGGGGAATAAAACAAAGGATATAAATTATTCCTTTTTCGATGCTGATGTGAGGTATTTTGTTTTATTTTCCTGACTCTTGCACTGAAGTAGGAACTTAGTAATATAGAATTTGGTCTATTGGTCCTGTTTTTGAGGTTTTTGGAGGGGCATGATTGTTGGCTGACGCTCAAGCAATAAGCACTATTAAATTAGGAAAATTTTACCAGAGTTGCATGTGGCATTTCTATTAGAAGAGAATATCTCAAAAACACCTACACATCTCATCGTTTTCTTAAAGAGATTTTACATGTAAATGTATTTTTTTAAAACAACACTTTACTAACGTCTTATTCTCAATGCCATTATACTTATTTTATAAATAAAAATTAGAAAAAAAGGAAAGTGGGACAAAAAGCTTGTGTCTATGTGTACTTGAAAATTTGTTTACCTGAGATAAACAAATGTAAAATAAAATTATTTTCAACCACTATAGTTCTGGTGGGGTGTTACAGAACGTGCAAATTAGATAGGTACTACAGGGTCACCTTTTCCAGTGATTGGCCAGATGGTCAGTGAAGTTGTGTGTATTATTGTCGCCGTGTGAGTTCCGCTTTTAGGCAGTGCCTAAATCTATATATAATATTCAGGTTCTTTTCTCTACGCTTAATTGCAGATGCTATCTCCTCTTCCGTTCTCTTTGGAAGATGCTGATCAGACATTTCGTTGTAGCACGCAATGCAAGCATCGTAGGCACGAACAAACGACGTGATACCACTGCTTGTTTGATGAGATGATGGTTTTTCTCTTAAAAGACATTCAAGTATGAAACGTTCATGATCTGAGAGCATTCCTTTCTTCTTCGAAATCTTCCGATTCTTCAAGAAAGCGTTGGATCTCGGTCGACTGCCCAAGTTTGAACGTCGTTTAAAATGTTTTTTTGGGGGGGTTTTATGTATGACAGTGATCTTCCTTTTGGTATTTTCCATTCTCACAGTTTATGCATTTGCATCTGTTTCCGCACTTTTATCCGACTTTCAGGCAAGCACATTGCGATGAATATTTCCGTTTCTGGTTCGTCTTATTAGAGTTTGTACAAAAATGTCTTGTTTGTTCCGTTTGCTTACATTTATAATTGACACCACAACGGTATAGCACCACATCCGTTTTTGGAGGTACGACGGTAACTATTTGTTGTCCCTCTATATCTGTCAATGCGTCGTAATGCTCCCCTTCTTGGTCGTACGCTAAGTAGAGTGGTACATCGCTTACTGCGTTGTAAGGTGCAACTTTCAGCAGACGTTATAAGAACTATTGGTATTTGCAACACGTTGGCCATACCTAAAGGCATTGCACGACCTAGCTCACTTATATAGTGTCCATTTTCAAGAAATTGATTGGCATCAACGACAAAATCCTCATAAGATAGTCCAACTGCTTCAATATAGCGATAGTAATTGGTGAGCCATTCTCTTACCAACAGCTTTCTCAGCAGCACCACAATGGAATTCTTCATTTCTCTACCATCAGTCGGTATCCCAAGGAGATGAAGATGCGTTATAAAACACTCTGGCAAACTTTGGACGAGAGCAAAAAGCTTGAAATTAATAGAGCTAAAAAAAACAATCTCCATCGGCAGGCATTTCGGTGACTGACAATTTCATCTGTGATGCCCTTTGGCCTATGACGTCTTTTGCAAATCCTTGACTACTGGCTCGAGACGACTGGGAAACTGCAGCATGTTTTGTATATATTCAACATAGTTTTCAGAAAAACCACGGCTTTTGCAATGGAGTAGAGTTTGTAAAGTAACGTTGACCGAGAAACAATGTTCTTTTCGGTTGCGAAGTTTAAACGTTCATTATTCATATTTTGTGCTGAATCATTCGCTGGCAAATGCTTTTTGGGCGGGAAACCAAAGCTTTCGTTAGATGTAGTACTCGGACATGCTGGTTGCTTGCAAGAACTTATTTCAAGCTTATCAATATCAGCATTGATTTTGTGAAAGGTTCTCAGAAACAAGGCATAAGCCAAGTGCAGCCCTAACCTGTTTCGTGCTTTCAATTTTATGTGCATTCGTTCATTTTTGTTTGTACCACACCCTGGAACAATGTGAGATTGTGTACTTCGATCTTTTTCAGTGCCTTCAAGGATTTTCTTTTCAAAATGAGATGTCCATTGTAACGGAATTTTGTCCATTTTGTTTTGAAACGCTTCAGGTTACGAAGTATCACGTCAACTGCTGGCGTATTCTGGTGGTGTGTTTTTCCGTACTCCCGGACAATCCTTTTCGTTAGAGGGTGTCGTTTTGAAATTGTTATTGAAAATCTGTTTAACGCATGAAAGAGGTCAAGCTTAACATCAAGGTTTGCGTCATGAAAAAATGTCCTTAACGTTTCTCTTAACTTTTTTTTCAGTGAGGAGTTGCTGAAAAAAAATTGGACCCTTCCTTTAGACACGCTTAGAAAATTTGGACCCTTCCCCCACGCTAAATAATGACACGTCCGTAACACAACCGTTATTCATTATTCATTTGTAGGAACTTCTTATTCATTATTCCTCGACTTTTCGGCGCAATTATTCATTATTCATTTGTTCGTAAGACCCGTTATTCATTATTCATTATTCAGCTTCCACCCCCGATTATGTTGTCTCTTTAGTCTTTCAAGGTAAATCAGAGAGAGAATTTATTTCTTGAACTTCGAAAACTTTCAGTTCTTCGGAGTCAGATGTCGATGATTCGACTTTCACGGCACTTTTGAGAGACGAATTAGATTCATAACAACATACTAATTAGGCAATTTTGTCGAAAACATATCACAAGAAACTCTTAATCTACTTTGCCGAATATTTACAAGCAGGTTAAAAGGCACAGTAAATCGTAGAACAAGGTCTTCCTCTTTGTCCCAGAGTTTGAAGAGGTTAATTTCCCAAATGTCTGTTTGAATATTCCAAGTGATTTTTGAATTTCTCTGCCAGCGGGTTAATAACAATAACAATAATAATTGGCGTGTTGACTTAGAAATTAGAGATTTTCAGAATTTTGATCGAATATTTCAAAGCCTTCCTATTGTCGTAGGGCGAAGAAACTTTCAGGTGATGATCGCTTCGTGAAGTGCTACAAGATGCCATGTCGTTTGTTGCGAAAAATGCGCATGCGCAAGAGTGCCATGAAACCCGCTTGGGTCTGTTTGGCAACTTTTTTTCAATGTCAAATTTCAAAGTCAAAAAATCATGAAACTTTCAGTTTATTACTTGAAATATATACATATTTGGGCGCTCTATCAAATGACGTTTAATTTGTTTGAATTCATTTATTCGTTAGTTAGTTACAATTGTATTGGGCCGATATTTCAAATGTTGCCAGATGGACGTAAAATTGGCAACTTTGTGGTCTCTTAAAAAATGCGCTTTTCAATATTTTTTAGAACCTAGTACATCGTTGCATTGACCGTTAAAAGTTGTGTTTTGAAAGTTCCAAGGACCATGATATACAAAGAAGTTTGGTCGGAAATGGCTCATGGAGATTTTTTCTTAAAGTGGCTATAACCAATCATATTCTGAAGATAAAGCAGAGGAACTTGGTACACCTTTAGAGTATCTCAAATGCTTTGATCACGCAAAATACCGCGTCGTTTGTAAAAGTATTCCACCAGACATGATTTTTTGAATTTCCGATGTTTGGACGTTGTTGCCACGGCAGGTTAATTTTTATTTTGATGAGTTTGGTATGATACATTGAATATCGCTATGTAATTCAAATACGTCTCGTGTATTTCCCCAAATGTATAGATAATTTTAAGTTGGTTGCCATGGTAACATCGATGACGTCACAAAATAAATTGCATTTTTGAAACGCTTACATCGAAAGCTTTTATTCTGTTTTATATTAGCGGAGCTCGTCAGCGGCCGAAGGCCGCAGAGCGGAGCACCATACCTAAGAAAAAAGCGTCCAAATGATAGCAAATGATCGCAAATAGAGTGTGATATAAAATCCACAGGGTACCCAATACCTGAATAACGCAAAGGATCGCAAAGGGGTCGAAGTCATTTTTCAACGTCAAGCAGCCTCTTTCGCAGCCATCTCCTGATTTTTGTAGTCGTCTTCGCCAGGTTCACGCAGTCGCGCGGCCGTGACGTCACAACGTCGCGCGCCCGTGACGTCACAAGGTGGAGCCAGCCGAAACAAACTCAAAGGGGGGGGGGGAGTGGGTGGTCAGGGGGGGAAGAGATCGGGTGGTCAGGGAGGGGGGATGCTCACGTGAAAGTGACGTCACACTACAGTGAACCCAAATACGGCAAATCTGCTTGATCACTGATTATTCAGTTTTTTGATCGTCGCCAATGAATAAAATACTACTGCAAGCGACTGGAGAAACAACTAGAACCGGACTACGCAAATGTGTCGGGACTACAAGTCTCTGTAGAAATCAAGAAAGTTTCTTCTTGTTCAAAAAGAAGGCGGACAAGTGAGAGTTTCTGGCGAAGTTGTAAAGTTGTAACTGGTCATTCACCATTCTTCGGGGTTTCATTTGACAAATCTGTGACAGTGTTCTGTGGCGGTTTGGGCGTTTTAGATAAGCTTACAGCGGCTTTTTCAAGGAGAAAAACTTACCTGGGGGAAACTACGGCACGGAACAGGTGAGTTTTCATTCGACTTCTTGTTTGGCTTATTGTTGTTTGATTTGGAGAAACTATTTGGCGGCCATGCAACATTCGTGGTTCAAAGTCAGGGACGTCAAGTCCCGTCTCCCGGGAAAACATCAAGAAGACTGACCTGAATAACACTTTGTTTATAGGGAGATGGCAGGACATTCCAAGTTCCGAGCAGGATAAACACTGAAGTTGTTTCTACACGGGACACAAAAAGCTACTCGGAAGGAAGGTAACTAAGCTAAAGTTTGTCATGTTTGTTTATCGCGCAGTGAATCCGAGAGGTCGCGGATTAGTCGGGACTCAAATTGTTTTTCACAGTTTTGAGCCTTTTCCAGTTTTTAGCTTTTTTAAGTTAAGCTTATATGCGACCCTAAAACTCTAGAGAATTCTATTAGTATTAAGCTTATTGTAGTTTTCAACAACAAGGCTAATAAAACGCTTCGGTCCTGCGTGAAAAGGGAAAACATCAGCTTTCTGCAAGTAGCATTAAAAAATCAAATCTAGAGACAAAAACTACAAAACGCCTGTCATTTTTGTATAAAGCAGGGCATCCTTTTCTGATTCACAGATATACCAACATCCTCCAAAACGTATTTTTCGATCGACTGTTGTTGCTACACTACATTGGCCGGCAATCGATGGTGGTGGAGTCTTGATGTTTTTACTCTTGGATTTACAAGCGGCAGGAAATTGACTTTAATGGTACTGGAAAGTAGTTTACTTAAAGTGCGAGTATGACCAAAATTTGACATCCCTTTCTACCTTTTTATCCGACCCAGGACTTTGATTATCCACAATGCTCACTTGCTGAGTGTATTTTATTGAAGCATTCCGCCCAGAATACAAGGAAAAACGTGTGCGAAAAGTACAATTTTTACGTCCGCCATTAAAATTTTATGTTCCAAAATACGAGCCCGTAGTTGTAAATGACAGCGGTTATAGCAGCCTCGTTTTGAATCGTGACGCATTTTTACCCCCCTGAGTATCCAGGCCTCTTGGCTCATTGAAGAGCCCGCTGGCCAAAACGAGTGAAGTCTCTAGGAATCTCTTCGCGCGTTTTATTGAAGAAGAAAAGGTCGACCTGTTGCTTTTACAAAATGTCAGAGAGCTCTGATGAAAATCAAAGCGAAGGCCAGTCGTCAGAAAATGAAATGGACCTCGAAGACTTACTAGGTTCAGGCGAAGGTGCCATCGGTTATGAAGCAGACCTCGAGCCGGAGCCAACAGAAGAGGAGGCCATTCAATACAGGCGGCAGCTCGAGGAAGAACAAAACGAGGAGCTCCTTCTTCTCAGCAGATTTTCTAACGAAGTTCCTGTAGCGAATTGGTAAGCTTATCTTCTTTCTAATTTATACTCAACGCCGTGATGCTGGTACTCAAAAGATGTTTTTCTCGCACATTGTTACACATGGAATGGTCGTAGTTTTTATAATAATAACAGCTCACTGAAATAAAATTATGTAGTTTTGTTCATTGACAATTTTCTCTCATTTTCAGGTGTAAGTGTTCGAATTGTTCAATACAAAACATAACGAAGCCAGAAGAGTGCTGGTGTTGCACCGAAATTCCTCGGAGTGGAGAGGCCCTGAAAGAAGCTGGAGCGCCAGAAGGGTGCATACTTACGCATCCTGGATTTGAAGCATGCTGCCTCAATCCATGGGTTCTTCGAAATGCAGCAATGGGGTTGAAGACAAAAGCCCAGCGCACATACACAACAACTAAGAATCAAATGAATGCTGCTGACAGAGAGTAAGTATAACTTAAATGCTGTAATCGACTAATGCTTGTATCAGGGGGTGACCCCGGGGAATAAGGGGGGTTTGTTGAGATTTGTAAGCAAAACTTGGCCGAGTGGGTAGGGATTTTTGCCACTTTGTACATATCGCCTATTACCCACGGGTCAACCCACAGGATTTGTTTGGAAAGAAGAACGCAAAAGAGATCGGCATGTCATGGTGTGCTTTTTCTGTAGTGATAATGTTAAGGTATAGCATACCCTACATATATTAAATCCGGAGAGTCAATTTATTATACACATGAGTCATGAGATTTGTATATCGCCTCGCCTTTAAATTGCAAACGAATCATGTATTAGCAATGGCTAATGAAAACTTCATGTTGGCGAATATTTTCTTGAAAAAATCATGAATGTCTCGTGTGTATTGCATGCATTACTGCTTATTGAAAACTTCATAACCCCAAGGGTAGGGATTTCGTCACTATGTTATTGCCCCATACCCAGGGGGATTTTAAGCTTTTTGATTAGACCTTAAATTAAAAAATCCCCCGGGGGTCGCCCCCTGGGGGAAGCTGATGATACAAGCATAATTTTAGTGTTAATCGAGTGTATTATGGCAAGTGTGTGAATTACTTTCAAAGGGAAATTAAATACAGGAAAAAAGAGAAATCATTGACAAGAAAAATACTGAAATGCTTCCCATGCCCAACCCAACAATCCTCATTCTGCAATAACTGAAATTTGAACCAGCCATGAGAATCATATGCTTTTTGAAATCCACAATGGAATTTATTCTAATTTTTCAATTCTAGGTTTTGTCTATTTTATGGTGAGCTTGGTGGAGAGTTTGTGGATATTTCTACTTTAATAATATTTTTTTCTTATGTTCCTGTCCTGGTTGTTCCCTTTATGTCTGTAATTCTTTGATACACATAGTAAATGTTCTCTTTTTAATAGATTTTTTAGATCTGTGTCATACAGAGAGTATGTGAGGCTTGTATATAAGTATGTTGGTGCCTCCAGAAGGATGCCTCTACCCAACTGTGTATACAACAAGATCAGACAAGTGTTTCCAAATGAGGGAGATCACTATAAGGGTTATGTTGAGGTGGATGCTGTGGACAGCTCCTAGCAAAACAAAGGAATAAATCAAAGGCCTGATTGCTTATGGTTGGGAAAAACAGTCAGATGGATATACAGTCAGATGGATATACTTGTGGCACACTGATCTTCCATAATCTGTCCCAATCCAACAGCAACTAGGTGTGTAAGTGACACTAGAATCAATAATTGCCAGATAAAGGCTGGTGGCAAAAATACATAGGTGATGGCACCTTTGTCCAACCCTGGTAAACCTCAAAAGTCCAAACAATTGAGTCCACTTTCTGATACATCATGAGAACTTGGGGGACTGAGTAAGCTGCATTAAAAGACATTATTTGCAGCTGTGCAGCTTACTGTAAAGACAGGAGAGTTTTTAATCAGTGTTTACAGCACTGCCTAAAAAAGCTACATTTTTTATTATGTTCACATTGAAGTTAACACAAGTGAACAAATATCAACAAAGTGAACATTTTTAGTGAATGCAAGAATAGATATTGAAACAGAGGCAAGCAAGGAGTTTTTTTAAAGGAAGGTGCCCAAGGAGCACTTTTTTGTATGCCTTAACCACTTTTGTGTGACTATAACTTACTGTGGTGTTGTATTAATAACACAGTTATATTACTGTGCAATTGGCTAGTGTGTGTCTTCCATCTGCCTTCCTCGGTCTTCTGGGCCCTCCTCCTGGCAACACCCCTGTCAAATGAAGCTATTCTAGAATCCTTGCTATACTTCACTAGAACATGTTCACTAGAAAACATTTTACTGTAGCCTAGTTGTAGGCTGTACTGTACATAACGTTTTCAAAAGCCAGGCCATTGCATAGGAGACAATGATAAATCCTATTGAAGAGCACAGTAGAACTCCTTCTATCTGAACTAGATCTATTTTTTGAAGCATGAGGGACAGGGAACCACTCCTTTTCTGCCTCCCACTGCTTTGGGTAAAAAAAAATCATGAGGCACATTCCCCTCGTTTGTGTCCAAGCATTGGTTGGCCACATTTGGAGCATACAGGAGCCCTTCTAGCCCTTCTGGCAGGCTGTTGGTCCTGTATCAACCCAGCATCTGAGAATAAAATAAGGAAGTCAGCTTGATTAGATCCTTAGCAATATGTGGTAATTGTAACAAACTTAGCTGGAGACACTTTGCAAATAATATGTCTAATGGTAATGAAAATTATATTTTACCATGATAGCATTTAGCTTTCGTGCAAAATTATTGACTGATTTGCTGTGGGAATAGAGTCCATACCATCTTACTTATGCAGCTCAAAAACGAAGGGAAATTATTTGAATGTGGACACCATGTACAAATTAAAATGATCATGATTATGACATTCAGCATTTGGTAAAAAACAAATTTCCAGAGTTTTTTTAAGTGCTGTTGGTATGTTGTTTCCAGGGCTCCTGTTGATAACAGGGAGGCTGACAGCCTCTCTGAATGGACTACCCTGAGACAACATACATATGGTAAGTAATTTTTTTTAAATAAAGGTGTCTATGGTGGTGTCTCTTATTTACGTACTATTTACATCGTCATTGTGGTCAAAATGTTGTGGATTTGCCAGCCGCAGAAGTGGTGATTTTGATAAATTATTCTGTTTTGTGTAATGTCACCACTCCGTTATTTGTCCCAATCCATTGATAGGCAATACCTGTAGATGTTGGAGGGATGATCATTGTCTCCTTCTTTTTCCGATGCAGATACTTGTCTTTCGCCTCCTTTGCATTCTCTGTATTTGTCAACAGGACTGGTCTGCTTGAAGCTCTTCTGCCAAAGCATCTAGCTCACTTCTTGGTGTTTGTACAAGTGTACAGTAAATATGTTCAACATAGTCTGAAATGTATAGAGAAATGTATGGTGAAACGCCCTTTCCCAATGCGCTCGCTAATCTCATCAATCCCATCACCTTTTCCAAAACAGTTTTGCTTGCAATAGTGCTACGTAAGCCCTTACTGGCGCCCATATGTCATCACTCAATGCACTTAGTGGAGTTGTGCAAAATGAGAAGAGGGTTATTTCTAGCCCTCATTTCCTATTTATTGTTCTAGTCAATTTCAGGGTACGATGTCGCTCTCGGAAAATCGCATGGACTGGAGAGCCTTAGTTCATTTGGCGAGCTCTTTGCCAAGAATCAGAAGTCGTCTGATTGACAAGCCCGAGTCGATACCAAGCCTCTTATGTCCAGAGTCATGAGATCGCGTAAGTAGGCAGCCACAGGAAAGACTAGAATGCAACATGAGCTCTGGCAACTGAAAAGGGAGACATTACTTTGAGGTCAAAATACCCCCTTTTTCATTGCTCTACCCAGTCGCCTGTGTAAAAAACACCCTTTTCAGTTGCGCTCGCTCATACATATTATCACTTGGCTGTTGAGAACAATTCAAAATAGGCTACGGCTATTTTGGTCTGTCAAATCAGTGAGTAGTTTCAAAATCAGTAGGTGTTATGACAGCTGCCAAAATAGTTTTGCCATTTTTTAGAAGTTCAAAGTTCCAGCTTGCAGTATCTTGAAAAGTTCAGTAATCATAATCTGGACCATCTTCAAAAAGTAATAGCCTTACCATAATTTTGCTCAACACGGACTTCCCGTACTGTGGCTTCCCCTTCCTTAAATTTTGGATAGGACACTTGGAGCTTGCTGTTTCCATTGTCATCAACTTTATTTTCCCTTCTGAGATTAAAGTTAAAATGAAGGCCTGCAAGTATGGTCCCGTCAAAGAGAACAATGTAGATGCATTGTTGGCTCTTATTATTACAAGACTAGTGTGGCTGGCCAAATAACATTTTAGACATAATCAAAGTGACTATTAAGATTTTCACATAGAAATATTGTTATAGGTTTTTTTTAGTAGTTGGTTCAAAATAAAAGTTTGGGGGTATTTAATGGGTATCATTTTATTAGCTGTTTCAACATAAAAGTTTATCTTTTTCTGCAATAAATTGAATGTCTTGTTTTACAACAATCAATTTGGGGGAATTTTCTGATAGTCATTTGAGTTATTTTATTAATACTAATAACGAGTAATCTAAAAAACAAGATAGGGTGGCTGAGATAAAATAGAATATTGTTGTATTAACAATGCATAAAGTGGTGTATTTGGACGTTTGGAAGTTTGACACAGTTACATGTACTATGTACCTTAACAGACAAACTGGAATAACTAAAAAGATTTACCTGCAAAGCAGTCCAAGATAGGAGAAGGCAAGCATTTTTGGGGCAAATTGGTTAACAGCAGAATGGTATCCCTCAAGACAGCTAGTTTGCTGCAATGGAGAGGCCTGCCTGATGCCTTTGAGGAGGGAAAGTTTGTTTAGAGCTTCAGAGAGTCTCCAATAAACATCTGAACCTAAAACAAAAAAATTTACACATTGTATCGTGGTACTGTAAGGTCATTATTTATATCTATGTTCATGGACCACATCTGTTGTTCAGTTCAAAAAGAGGATTCCTGTACACATCATATATATACAACATGGCTGGTAGGAGATGAAAACACCAAAAGCTGATTATTAGTACTATTTTGGCCTTTCTTACCACTCAGTATTACTGCTAGACAAATAAATAACAGTAATTAGGGGCATTTAGGGGTAAATTACAAAGTGTAAATTACAACATCATCCTTGCTCAAGTTTACATCGATGTTGTTTGCACAAAGATTCTGCCATGATCACCTTTTGTCAGCCACAGCTTTTGGGTTATCTGTTCTCCATGGGCACACTTGTTAAACAACCTAGTAAATAAACAACTTTAGATTGTGGACATGTATGTGTATGTCACCAAGACTTGGATAATGCCGGCTTTGTGTCAAATAATCAATTCTTTCCACACTACAAGAATAAAGGCAATGAATATACTCTCTGGTATTATGATAAAATAGTTTAAGGGCTCGGTGCAATAACGACCTAAGTGATTTTTTAAAGTGTTTTCGGTTTTTGCTAAACAATCTGCAGAAATCATGTTAAAATAGCTTAAAACTAACCTGCCTGTATATTAGGGGTCAAAATCGCTACGAGAACGCTGTACAACAGCGTTTGTTGTAACCTAAACATTTGCCAAGCAACCCCACTCCACAGATTTGTTTTCTTACGAAGGAATTCAGGTATTTTCGATGTGACTTGTAATCTCTATTTGAATGCATAAGAAAAATTTGTAACGGGAAACACCGGCTTGAGCCTCCAACCAGTGAGTTCAGAAGCAGCTATATTAACCGAAGTGCCAACAGAAGAATCGAGGTGCTGGCTATGATTTTAAAACTTTATTTGAAATTCATTTGAGTGCAGAGAAATGACGGAACTTCACACAAGCACTCGGTCAAGTTTATCCAAGCCTTTCTACAAGGCAAATAAGTTCGACTTGAAGAGATTAGAGCGCTTACAAGCTTTATTGGGCCAAATAATCTTTCATGACAGGGACTTTGAATTTTAAATTATCCTAAATCGTGTTAAACTCACTCAATTGAATTGGTTGTTAGACAAATGTCTAGCGGTAACTTGGGCCATTTCACAGCATTCTCTTAGTGATTTTGAAGAAAAAAATACAGAGAAGTTATAGGTCCTTATTGCACCAAGCCCTTCAGTTGGAGAGGTATAATGTCAGCTGGTGACAATGGCCAGACAAAAAAAAATCTGAAGCCCCTGTTGAGGACCCCCTAGTTACAGCTACCCACCCTGGAATTTTCTTAATTTGAACAACCCACCCTGGAATTCCAGTGAAGTTTTCATGATCACCCTTATGTATTTTTTATGGAGGGGGATTCCGGACTAAAATTCAATTGGATCGTAACTCGCATTGGATGTCGTACATCTCATGCAATTGGATCGTAAATGTCATGCAATTGGATCGTAACTCGCAATGGATATCGTACATCTCATGCAATTGGATCGTAAATGTCATGCAATTGGATCGTA
The DNA here is from genome assembly GCA_033964015.1 of Scolanthus callimorphus. Lineage (NCBI taxonomy): Eukaryota > Metazoa > Cnidaria > Anthozoa > Actiniaria > Edwardsiidae > Scolanthus > Scolanthus callimorphus. The sequence continues at coordinate 23,459,415 of CM066911.1, read as the reverse complement.
AATGTCATGCAATTGGATCGTAAATGTCATGCAATTGGATCGTAAATGTCATGCAATTGGATCGTAACTCGCATTGCGTCGTACATCTCATTCAATTGGATCGTAACTCGCATTCAATTGGATCGTAATACGCATTATGTCGTATATCTCATGCAATTGGATCGTACATGATGTATCGTACTTCATATTACATTAGATCGTAGTAGTATTGGGTCGAACATAGCATGCCATAGATAGCAACTGCCATGGTATTGGATCGAACATTTCATAACATTGGAACGTACATAGCATTCTGTCGTACTTGGCATGCAATTGGATCGCAATTTCTGCCGATAACTGTGTCCCTACAAGATTATGAGCCACTCGGTAAGTACTTCAAGTACCCATCCTGAAGTGTATCATGTTAGTCATATATATATACCTATCCACACACCATCAACAGCTATCCACCCTATCAACACCTATACACTCTATCCACACCTATCCACCCTATCCACGCCACCATGAACACCTAACCACCCTATCCACATTATCAACACCTATCCACCCTATCAACACCTATCCACACTATCAACACCTATCCACCCTATCAACACCTATCCACCCTATCAACACCTATCCACCCTATCAACACCTATCCACCCTATCAACACCTATCCACCCTATCAACACCTATCCACCCTATCAACACCTATCCACCCTATCAACACCTATCCACCCTATCAACACCTATCCACCCTATCAACACCTATTCACACCATCGACACCTATCCACACTATCATTATACACTTAGAGATTCCGAAAACAAGCTTTTTGTTATTCTGCTTTGTACAAATTATTTGAAAAACAGTTTTCAATATAGTGGGGCTTCCCTGTGGAACAGTTTGCCTGCCACGCTTCGGCAAGCAGATTTTCTAAGCAGTTTTAAATTTGCCTGTTATTAGTTGTTTCACTAAAAGATGCATTTTAGAAAACACGGCATTCCTGAAAAGCAGGCATAATATTATTATTCAATTTAATGTTATACCAAGTCCTGATGAATTTTACCGTGTTAAAATAAAGTTACCTGTTACCTGTTATCAACACCTATCCACACTATCAACACATATCCACCCTATCAACAGCTATCAACACCCATCCGCAGTTTTTTCAAAATCGCAAATAAAGAGCGCGACAAAGAGTAGTTTCATTAAGTTGAAAAAGCAAATTATCAGTAGAAACATACACACGTCAGCAAAACATGTTTTTCTTGAATAATAATTCTTAATTTTAGATCAAATTCGCCAAAAAAAATGTCAATAGCTTAGACTGATAACAATTAGAAATATATCATAATTTAACACCGTCAAGTTTTTTCTATGCCACAACGCACGCGTTTCTCGAATTCTGATTGGCTCTCAGCTGTGGGTACATACAAGTATTTACCATGACTGTTTGCTTTCTCGCGAAACGATTGGCTGATTTGCCGTGGGAAATAAGAGTCCATACCACTCTGCTCGCATCAGCTTACGCGAGCGGCTCAAAAAAAAAAAGGGAAATTGTGCAAACTCGTGCGCTATTTGCAACTGAAAATGATCATATTAAATATGGCATTTGGCATGGTAAAAAATAAATTTCCAGAGGTTTTGAGTTGTTGATGGGTGTGAATAGAGTGTATCTATACTATTATAATCGGGTTGTCTGCGCAAACGTTTCTGATTGACTAAATCGTTCGCACTCACTCCGCTTAGGCCTGACGCTGTGTCGCCAAAGGAAGTTCACAGACCTGCAGAGAAGGTGGAAATCTCGACAGTGAGCGTGTTTTGGTTGGAAAATATTCACCCTGGGCTACGTTCTAATTCAAGCGATTTCTTAAGCGAGGGACAAAGCTGCCATCGCCGCCATTTTCAAATCTCCCACAGAAAGTAAAAAAGAACTCAGTTCGCACAGCCGAAAGCACCATAGTCATTCAGACCTAAATGGTTCTGTCACAGATTACTTGCAGGAATGTGCAGGGACAATTCTTATTCGAAAGCTGTAAGTTGAGAAAAAGATTCATTCAGCTTGAACAAACGTAAGGCGAAATGAGTGACATATTTACACAAAGTAAAGCCATGAATAATCCTTGGGGTGGTACTCCACGTATTTTTGGGTAGGGGTGTGCCGCCAAGGTCCCCAAAACCTGACCCTATCAGATACCAAAAATCCTCGTTTTTTATACCCTACCGTGGACCTACGGTCAAAATTGTATACCCTACCGCGGACCTGAAGTTAGTCACCAGGGTGGTCCAATTGGTCGCAATCAATTCGGAATTTTGTTAATCATGAAAAGGTTTTAAAATAAACTGTCTTTCCACTAATTGCAGCACAATTTTGATCGAAATTTGTTTGCACTTGGATAGCCATATTGAAATACATACCCTATCAGCGACCAAACAAACGAAAAACGATACCCTACCGTAGACCTCAGGAGCTCAAAAAACATACCCTATAGGGCGGCGCATACCCGTATTATACCATATATGAGGTAGTAGCCCCCGGGTGAATAATATTCTCTAAGTATAAATCCTTACGCTATATCGCAAAACGAAGGACACAAACCCGAAGAGAAGAAGGAAATATCTCCAGTGGGCGTGTTTTTGTTGGAAAAGATTCACCTTTGGCTAAGTTCTTATTCAAGCGATTTTTTGAGCGAGGGACAAAGCCGCCATCGCGGCCATGTTGAAATCTCACACATAAACTAAAAAAAGACCTCACTACCTTCTTACGAGATAAGGTTGTCACACTACTACTCCTAGAAGGAGACATGTAACTAACCAGATTAGACTTTATAAAACGATTACTATATCCTAACTTAAGAAGCCTAGACCTTAGCAATTTCACAGCATGGATATAACCTTTTTTCGTATTCGCTATCCGTACATAACGGATTGACTCGTTACGAACTATACCCTTAAAAACAGTTAAGGGATGCTGTGACTGGAATGTCAAATAATTAAACTGATTATGAGGTTTAAAATACACTAATCTGTGCAAATTATTACTACTATTGGCTACATCGTCTAAAAATAGACGCATATCTAAATACTCACAACAGTAATAAGCTTAAAAGTTATCACCAAATTTCTAGGATAATATAAGACAAGAGAATCTAAGATACTCTTAACCTCAGACAATTCCCTTGTTGGCAGTATTAACAAACCATCATCAGCATAGCGACATAACAGATAACTATTAACAATATGACCAGTAGAGACCAGCAAGAATTTATATTCCGAATATAAAAGAACCAAATCAGCTATCTGCTTAGAATAATAGGAACCCATAGGCACCCCCTTTTGCTGACGATAGACCTTATCTCCCACATTGAAATAATTATAAGAATTGCACAATTTGTAACACTGTTTTAAGAAACAAATATAATCCATACTAAAACCTAGCAGATCTACCATATCGTCTAATGTAGTAAATACATCCCCCTCTAATATATTGGTATAAAGTTCTTTAAAATCAAAAACTACCAAAGTATATGCACAACATGGAGACAATATAAAATTATCTAATAGATATATACATCTAGCTGTACTATCTAGAACATTCGCAGGTAGACCTATAGATTCCATATGATCCTTCAACCTACTAAGTATATTAGTTAACTCAAAATTCAGGAACTTAGATAGCTCAACAGTTACCCATGCATATCCGGTTATTATCGGCCTACCAGTTAAACTACCCTCATTGTTGATAGATGCAGGTTTAGACAATTTATGACCCTTAGGCCACAAATTCATACTAGGCAAAATACAAGGTTGAACCTTTCGTAAACTTCGCATTATATCTGAATCTATTAAGTGAGAATACACATCTAATAAGTCTCCAAGAGAAGAATAATAATCCCGTACAAGATTATCTACTGTAGACATTGTACCAGCTAATACATAAAAATTTTCATCACTTAACTGACGGTAATATTCTTGTTTATACCACGATATAGTATTCACGGACCAACCAAGACCCTTATCTGCAGGCCTTATAATTAAACCAGGTTTATCCCGTAAACTTCTAGCAATACCACTCGCAGAATCTACCTTAGACTGACGTTGACCTTGGCCCCTTTCAGGATCACTATCAAGCTGATTAATAATACGCATAACATAGGTCTTATCCCCTTCATGTATATCTGGATGATGGAGCAGCCCTAATACTGAACGTTTATAATTCCCCAACAACATCCGAGCCTTTAACAATCCCTGTCCCGGGTATGCCCCTTGGCCCTTAACCCTCCTGAGTTTTTTAACCTTACACTGGACGAAATAATGGATTTGCTCAGGTTTGTCGTGCGAGCAAATTTGATGCGAATTTGGTGCTCTATATTTGCCTCGAATGTGAATTTGAGCAAACATGGCAGCAATCATGAAGTTTAGTTCTTGAGCAATTGTCAAGTAAAGTTTAAAGTTTGCTATAAATTTGCTACACTTTTAGTTGAGAAGGCGAATGTGTATGTTTGCATCATATACGCTGCATGTTTGTTTCATAGCAAATATGTTTTATCTAATGCTCCAGTTTTGCTCGACTAGTCAAATATCAAATATACCATACCGCGCAAATTCGATGCGAACGTTAAGCGAATTCGATGTTTGCCTCGAATGCGCTCTGCTAGCAACACTGTACGTCCGGTCTACGTCTGATAATCCCACGTGACCTGGAGTATGGCTTAGGTTTCCACTCTGATCGAGTGACGGTTTGTATTCATTCGAATTTGAGCGCCATTGAAGGCAGACTTTCGACCGTATGCCATAGAACTTTATCACGTAAATTGTTGCGTTTGCAGGGGTGAACTCGCAACAAAAGTACCACATGTAAAGGATTGCTAACTTCACAAGCAATAGGACATTCATATGGCACTGCTTTGTGGCAATCCAGCGAGGACAGGACGGTTATATTCCAAGGTAAAATGAACGGGTTTATGTGCCACAGAAGTTTATCTACAACACTCGTGTGAAGAAACTTTCGTGTATTTTTGCTGCCGAAAGTAGACACAATTCAACCGAAAATTGACAAAGTCAAAATGCTGCTAGTTATTTATAGGCTTTAATTTGAGTTGTGCAGTCAGAAAACCTGAGAAACTTATTCTAGTCGATTCGACTTCGCATTGACGCCATGTTTGTTTCCGCTGCGCAGTTAGGTATAAACTGGGAAAACTTTAAACAAGTATTTCCTGCTTTATTTCTGATCGCACAGCACAAAATAAAGCTTATAAATCACTATCAGCATTTTAACTGTATCAGTTTGACAATTTCCGGTGGAATTATTGTTAATTTTGGCAGCAAATGCAAATCTCGGCTTCGTGTCAGAGTGTTGTTTAGATAAATGTCTTTGTGGACGACCGCCAACCCACAAACTCGTTCGTTTTACTTCAAGTTACTGGACTGCCACAAAGCAGTGCTGTTTGAGGATCTTAGATTGACCATGATCAGATAGATTGTACGTTCGATTATGTTTCATTTTGCAAATAAATACTGGTTATCCCGTGAACTACGCTTGAATATGAACGGTGCAAACAATATGTAAACCGGGATGTAAACATGATATTCTCTATTAAATTTGCCTTTGTGCAATGATAATGCAAGCTAGTATTTGCAGTACATTTGCTCACAGTCTAACATTGAACTTTGGCACACGTAAACATTCTGCAAACATAAAGCAAACGCGATTGTTGCAGTTATATTTACCGCTAAGCAAAGTCGATGCGAATATACGTGTTTGCATACCCTTTTGCAAACCGAGCAAATCTGATGTAAAAGCGGTCTTCACCAAATTTGTATGATGGTAAATATGATGCGAATTCGAAAATTGCATTTGCGCAAATGTATGCGAAGAATGAGCAAATATGGAATTCACTTCACATTTACCACTACATTACGCATGAGTGAATCCATTTTTTCGTCCAGTGTTATTACCCGTGACCCCTCGCCCCCCTTTATCTCCTACTTTTCCACCCTAACCTTAGCACAAATTAGATAATTATATAATGACTTATATATCACCACCTCTGAATATGTACTTGTGGACATAGTTGCAACTGTAGCTGGTACATGACCAGGATTAAGTTTCAATAAATCAATCTCATCCTGAGTAAACTCAACATCAGTAAAGTTATGGAATAAACTAGAGCCAGCCAACCTCTCCTCTTCCTTCCTGAGCTCTGTGGCCATCAACCTCCTCCTCTCAACAGCTAGTCCAGAAAGTAGCATATCTCTATGAAGACCCAACCTCTCATCTAACAATTCCATATAAAAATCTCTTTGCCGTACAATGTCATGTAGCTCTATGCTTGACCTTGAGGCTCCTCTCCTAATAAGGTCTTCTCTGAGCCTTCTTTCATCCGTGTAGTTATTTATATCGTTTTCAAATAACTTCTTCCTTCCAATGACGATTTTATTAACAATATGAGTGAGACTATGTATACGGGGGTATGAGGTGGACAAACTACACCCAATACTTGATGCACGGTTAATAGTTCCCATATTCTGTAATATGTTGTTAAAATAACCCTCCAAGATGGACTCATTAGAGACATTCCTCCTAGTATCCATAAAGTCTGTATTTATCCAATCCAGACCATCATCAACTACTTTCTGGTTGTAAACCACAGTGTATTCTTGACTAACAACCAACTCGGTCTCCAAAGTAGATAGCTCAGTCAACAAGACATCAATTTTATCCAATTCCCCTCTTAATACTCTGCCTCCGCCATGCCATCTACGGAGTTTTCCAGACCATTTACGTAAAACGTGAGGGACACCTTTACCGTCCTCCATAATTGTAAACTTCAACAGGTTTTAACACATCACGCAACAGAAAACGTTACCTATGGTGACACGACAGATGCGCGAGGATTTTTCCATCATAAAACGATGTGCGCGGTTGAATTCTTTTAAATCGTCGAATAAAACGAATCAAACATAATTGACGTATGTCAAAACCAGTTCACAACTCAAAACGATCGAGTCAAGCCGTAAATAAAGACAGAAGCTACGGAAAATAATCAGGTAAACATCATAAATTTATATTGATACGTGTTCTTGCATAAACAATAATCATCGTATCCTAATGGACGTAATAAATCAATTGTAATTAATTAACTTGCATAGTATGGACAAGGAGTCCAGGGCCAAGAAACAACCCAAACAGAAAAAGCTAAGACGCCGCCGGCAAAAGCTAAACTTCCACACTGGAAAAAGTACTAGAAGAATTTTACCAGAAGATGTAAGTAAACCCTGACTACTGCAATGGTGTTGCATTTATAATAATTTTATAAATCTTACCTTTAACTTCTTCGAATATCCAACTATTAGCATGCACCACACATTTCAGATAGTAAACAACATGTCATACATCGATGTAGCAACGAGACCCTGGCAGAACATTAGCTATGTCGGGCTGGGTGCTTGGTACCATTGCACCAGAAACATAGCGACGAAAGTCCACAACATGCTTCCCAGTCCCTGAAGACGAAGTATGGCTGTGAAATGTTCTGCAGACGCAAAATCGAGCAACCAAATTATCATGTTTAGACTACTGGGGAGATGGTGTGAAAATAAGTGTGAAATATATGTGAAACAACACATGGTGTGAAAAAGACTGTGAAAAAAGTGTGTGAAATTTTTGCTGGTGTGAAATTGGTGTGAAATAGAGTAATTGCATAGTGTGAAATATGTGTGAAACCAAAATCAGGTATATAGCAGAGTGTGAAATTGGTGTGAAAAGTTGACAACAAGAAAATGGGTTTTAGCAAATTAGTCACCGAAAATTATAAGGCAACGTGATTATCGGCAAATAGAGACAAAGTCTAGGTGACTGATATTCACGGAACCTGTGGCAAATTTGCTTTAGTATAAAGGGAGGCATGAAAGATTTTGAGGCATAAAAAAAACTTGGTTACCCCCTTACATTAAAACTGTATAAATATGTGACTTCTTTCTAGAAAAAATGAACAAACTTGAACAAGAACTGTTTCTCGGATTATTTCTCGAAACCATTTCATTATTCCATTATTCATTAACACATTTGTTTGTCTGGCTATTTCAAAGAAACCCTAGAAAACACCGATTTGAAACGGAATTTAGCCCCTAAATATCGTAGCCTCTCGTTTATCTCTGATTCAAATATATCGCTAAAGTAAAACGATGGAACTGCGCCTTGAGTGCAAGGAAAGTTATGCACATATCAGGGAAATATTTATCTTCATTTTGTGCTTGAAAAAAATTACAATTCTATATATAGTGCGCGGCAATTTTCGATCGCTGAAAGGAAACCCGATTGATGATATGTTCGAGCGGAACCTGGGTTAATTTTCCATCTCGCATCTGATTGGCTAGCTAGCCAACCGGCGGCTCAATCATATCAGTAAACATTTTCGAATCACGGTACGTTGGAGTTCTCTCGAATATGGCATTAATAATTCTGGCAAAGTTGATGCCCTGAAACACTCAGTTGATCATCGTTTAGTACACATTTTTTCTGCCGTTTATTGAGGGTGCTACCGAGGAGAAGCGAGGCCTTTAAACAATACTTCTTCTGTTAGAGGTAGATGAGTTATCGTTAATGTGGTAGTAGATTTATACTGTTAACAAACTGCCACTAGAAGTCCTTTGCGGCGGACCGTAACATTGCAAAGAAGAAACCCTGATTTTGAAGAAGGCAGTTCGCTACTAAAAGTGAGACAGTTTTATTTCACCACATTTCGAATCGTTTATATAAAGTGTTATAACTTGATCGCATCCCTAGCATTCCTGTACGATAGCCATTCGTTGTAAACGATAACCGGCCTACTCACGATCGAACCTGACGGCTGTATGAATCATTCTTTAAACCGGCCTTTGTCCAATTCATTGGACTGATAACTAGAAACGTATGCGCCTTTATGGGTATAAAAGTATGTTGTTGTTTTTGCCGATCGATATACTTGCTATTATGTAGGTAAGGTTTATTTTGAACTCGCGCACTTTTCATGATGACCTTACTAAAGCCCGCAAATTGGATCGTATTAAACTGTGTATAGTAGTCTCACCTTTGCATTGCGTTGAATATTTCCCTTGCGAATGTATAGCCATATTCGATTGGTAAATCCTACATTTTTCTGTGATTTCTGCCACTAAACTCCAACAGTTAGTGCGCCATTTATAAAGCGTGTTTAGCTGATTTCGACACATCACAGCTCCAATTACAATGTAACATGCAACTCCAACGGAAACTTTGGCATATCATGTGTCAGTTTCCGGTTCATAAATTAAGAAACCGCTGCATGCGTTTAGTTTTTAGCTTAAAACTCTGAAGAGAACTGATCATCAGATCATGATACTGCTGTATGCCTAAGATATACTAGTGGGTTTTTTCCCGAAATTTCATAGGCAATAAGCCTTTTGACTGTCATGTTTTTATTGCTGTTCTGGGTTTAGATTGGTGTGTGTGCAAATCCGTATCAGTTTGAAAAAACGAATACTTTTGAAAACGCGTTAGCTGTGGACATGAGATCCTAAATAATCAGCGCCATTTATTATTGACTTTTTTACAGACCTTATATTTCAGCTTCATGATAAAGAAATAGACTCAAAAACTACGTTGCTTGCATCACACTGTTACAAAAGCATGGCCAATACCTGTATTCTGGGAACAACTGTAAGAAGAAAACTTGACCCTCGCAGGTTCTTTTTGTCGGCGTGCATGTGATACTAATGGCTCACCAAACCGGGCTTTTGGGTGAACTTGCATCTTCGTAGACCAGGGGCTTCAGAAAGGGGGAGGGGGTCACAACCTTAATGTTTATTGTATGTATGCAAACTACATATTGTGTGCGATACTAAGGCATCATCCACACTACGCCGCCTAAATTTGAAAACGGCTGATTTGCCCAGAAAGCGGAACAAAAGTTTTCCGTCCACACTACGCCGGCTAAATTTGAAAACGCACAAAATTATCAGCTGAGCGCATGCGGCAAAAACAAAAACGAGAGCCCGCGGTCCATAAATGCCTCGCAGCCGTGTAACGTGACGTCATCGTTTTCAAAAAGTTCCGTTTTCGCCGTCCACACTAAAACGCGTAGCCGGCGTTTTCATATTTAGCCACTTTCGGCAGCGTTTTCGAAAAGTTCCGTTTTCGGTGGAAATTTAGCCGGCGTTGTGTGGACGGAAGGCACAACCGTAGTAATATTTAGCCGTTTTCAAATTTAGCCGGCGTAGTGTGGACGGTGCCTAAATATAAACGTTATCTGTATAGCGTATATATGGCGAGACTCTGAAATTTCTATGTGTCCACTTAGAAAATTGCTGCACAATGTTGCAGGGATCGAGCACCGCCCTTGCCCTTCAAGATTTCTGTGCGATCGAAATTTTGAGGGTGCTATGAAGCTTACTGTAGCAATTTGGAATTGTATATAAGTAGGCAGGTTATTCTAGAACGAGAGGCTAGGGTGGAGGAGGATGACTCATGACATGAAAATATTTCACACTATTTTCACACACATGAGACATTTTCCAACCTTTTTCACACCCCATGAGCTGCTACCAGTGAGCCCTGATTTCACACCATTTTTCACACTATTTATGGTGTGAAAAGGACATCACCATTTCACACCATTTTCACATCATGTTTCACACCATAATGGTGTGAAAATGTGTGTGAAATTAAGGAGTTTTCACACCATATGTTTCACATGTATTTCACACCATTTTCACACCTTGTGTCCCAGTATACAACCATCCAGATCTAGACCATAATTACCCACACTTACGTCATTTATGTCGTAATTTAATTATGGAATGGATTGGATTTGGGAATGTTAGGAATGAATCGGAATCGGAATTGGAAATATTTTGTAAACGATCTCCGGTATAGATCGGTTGATGTCACTGGGTTTTTTACTACATCTTATTAACTTAATATAATAATAATTCGTAAATTTAATTTAATTCTTTCAAATAAAATGTTGAAAAACGTGGAGGAACACAATTAATAAATAACGCATCAACCATAAATAAATTATAAGCCCATTTGGAACTCAATCAATATATTATAATTACAAACATTGATCCCTAGATAAACGAAGAGGTACTAAAGAGCATTATAGATGATGCTGACCGGGAGGACCTCATAGAGGCCGATTTACAGAAAACCATAAAACAGAGAATGAGGGAGAAGAAAATGGGTGCGCTGTTCATCAGAAGATTACGCCTGAATAAAAGCATTGACGGGATAAAAGGAGTCATCGCCCCTTATATCTTACAATTGCGCGACCTGCAAGAACAAAGGGAAAGGGTGGATTCCATCATTGCCGCAACACTCAAGGAGAATGTGGAAAATCTATAGATCAATGGAATTTAAAAAAACCCTTACATATAAGATATTATGAACATAACCCAATGGGTACGCTTTGTTTTATTACAATCGCAATTATACAACATGACCATATATATTAAGAAGAATCTCCTTTCCATTTTATTCTGTAGAATGCCAATGGTACATTTCTTACTCTACGAGATAACATTACATCTCATATGATTAATGATGTCATATTCCGTTCTGTATGTTTCCATTTTTTACAAATTGATCAATCATATTACGTCAATTTTCGTTTTTCTATGGAAAATCTTATTATAATAAGGCTATTATTTCAAATTCGTTTTTGTGGAATATATAATATCTGTTTTGTGGACCAATTATTAATGAACAATACTCAATTGGATCAATTTCAATCTGTATCAATACTTAATTAGACCATTTCAATTTATATCAATGTTATTAATAAGTTACACAGTTATGAGCCAACCATTCAATGGAATCATATACAATTATTAAACTAGTACACAATCAGAATCCGGCATCTTTCTATTTATACCAAGATACACATAATACACAAACAATTTGCAGCAATTGTCAGTCCATGTTACAGGCTATCAGCAGGTTATAGACGGATTATCTCCTCCCACCTTCCAAATTGCGCATCATAATATCATGACCATAACAATCTACGAAGAAAAAATGAGAATAACAACATGTTGATTATTGGCTATTCTTTTGCAGGATAGAGAAAGAATAACAATGTTAACAATTTACAGATAGAGAAAGAAAACAATGTTACCAATTAGGAGAATAACACCAAAAGAGAAACGCAGGATAAGAATGAGTTCATTTTATGCAACCAGGAGAATACCACCAAATTATTCTACCAGCGGAATAACAAAAGATAATCATTTAACCACCCGTAACAGATCATTATTATATCCACCCAAAAGGTAATTTGTGAAACCACTTAGGAATCAATAATTTGTGAAACCACTTAGGAATCAATAATGTGAATACAGAAACACATGGAGACACCTATCTGCCTTCTTAACCACCTAGGAAAATCATCCGGCTAGCATTATAGTCACCCAACATCCAGCCTGCACACACATATATAAATATAACACCATGGTACAACCATGGCCTATCTACAATATTTATGATCTTTTAGGGGCAATGCTTCCCCGTGCCTTCTCCGTGGAACCGTTGCGGCTTCATAAACATCGATATTACGCTGCTGTGTGCGACCTGGGTTTTGTCTCACAAGGACAATGACTTCTGATCATCTCTGCTGGACAATATCTAGACTTATGTGAGCGTGATACCACACTCCCATAAAGTCATAATATGATAGCACTAACCTCCAGGGACAATGTACATCAGCTGGCCATCTTTGTGGGACTTTGGACTCTTGGTTTCTCATGGTGTGGTGTGTTGTTGTATTGTGTTGTTGTATTGTGTTGCCAACCTCGGGATGGTATAAAATGGAAGTCACCCCTTGGAGTCTCTATATTGTCACACAATGTACAATAGGTCATTTATATGAATGTATACTTAATTCAATCATGTGTTTCAAGTAATAATTTGACATTGATAATTTTTCTTTCTCATGAATAGATTATTGATACATCAGAAATACAACATTGATGATTGCCTATCAACAATATTTATGATTTCCTAGGGGCAATGCTTCCCTGTACTACCTCCGTAGAATTTTACAGCTTCATGGACATGATAATTCCACATGCAACCTGTTTGATGTCATACAAGGACAATGACCTCTGATCATCTCTGTGGGATGGTGCTCCATGAGTTGTATGGCGGTCGTTATACTACACTTCCATAGGATCACATGTTGACACTAACCTCCAGGGACAATGTACATCAGCTGGCCATCTTTGTAGAGCAGCAGACTCTTGGTTTCCTCATGGTGGAGGTTGTTTTGTTTTATGTTGTCACTCTCGGGATGGTACATAATGGAAGTCACCTCTTGGAGTCTCTATATTGTCACACAATACACAATAGGTCTCATTAGAGCCATAAAGATCTGCCGATTTTTTCTAGTAGAAAGTTTGGTTACTGATTTCCCTTTTGCTGATAATGTTAGTGCAAGGGATACATCAGAAATACAACAATACATACAAGCCAGATACAAACATTAGCACCACAAACTAACACCACACCAAAGTAGATACAAACACATCTTGGAATTCCAAGTTATCATGGTTTAGCCATACAACACACCCATACACAAAAAAGATATGCTAATGTGAGGTCAAATGACCACGCTGTAATGGTATGCACCTAAGTTGCTCTGGCAGCTGGCTGGTAGTTCACCGAGAGGTGAACATTGCACTACCCCCAACTGACCCCGGCAAAAAGGAACCAGGCATCCTTATCAACTTACAGGTTAATATCCAATAAAATAATTATGAATATTGAATATTAACCTGTAACAAGTAATTAATACCAAACACACCCAAATCAATAGAATATGTTTAATATGGTTAATAGATACGTAAAATATACATCAATTTATAAATTACAAGTTTTGAAGGCACAAGAGATACCAGAAGATAAGATATGTTCTTGTATTTTAGGACCTATAGAATCTATTTCCTACTACATTTTATATCCTGACCTTTTGAAATAACGTCATGCCCTCTTATGGTTGTATTAATCAAAACACATAATTTTCTTATGCAAAATAGCCCTTGTAGAAATAATCTCTCTCAACTTTGACATACAATAACGAGAGATTAGGACCTTACCAACAACCCTCCTATATTTCGAAGCAATACTTCTTAGCACTTTTACCAAATGGTCTACATAACCGGAGCCACAAAAACGTACACAGAAAACTCGCCCAGACCTCACTACCTTCTTACGAGATAAGGTTGTCACACTACTACTCCTAGAAGGAGACATGTAACTAACCAGATTAGACTTTATAAAACGATTACTATATCCTAACTTAAGAAGCCTAGACCTTAGCAATTTCACAGCATGGATATAACCTTTTTTCGTATTCGCTATCCGTACATAACGGATTGACTCGTTACGAACTATACCCTTAAAAACAGTTAAGGGATGCTGTGACTGGAATGTCAAATAATTAAACTGATTATGAGGTTTAAAATACACTAATCTGTGCAAATTATTACTACTATTGGCTACATCGTCTAAAAATAGACGCATATCTAAATACTCACAACAATAATAAGAAAGCTTAAAAGTTATCACCAAATTTCTAGGATAATATAAGACAAGAGAATCTAAGATACTCTTAACCTCAGACAATTCCCTTGTTGGCAGTATTAACAAACCATCATCAGCATAGCGACATAACAGATAACTATTAACAATATCACCAATAGAGACCAGCAAGAATTTATATTCCGAATATAAAAGAACCAAATCAGCTATCTGCTTAGAATAATAGGAACCCATAGGCACCCCCTTTTGCTGACGATAGACCTTATCTCCCACATTGAAATAATTATAAGAATTGCACAATTTGTAACACACTAAAACCTAGCAGATCTACCATATCGTCTAATGTAGTAAATACATCCCCCTCTAATATATTGGTATAAAGTTCTTTAAAATCAAAAACTACCAAAGTATATGCACAACATGGAGACAATATAAAATTATCTAATAGAGATATACATCTAGCTGTACTATCTAGAACATTCGCAGGTAGACCTATAGATTCCATATGATCCTTCAACCTACTAAGTATATTAGTTAACTCAAAATTCAGGAACTTAGATAGCTCAACAGTTACCCATGCATATCCGGTTATTATCGGCCTACCAGTTAAACTACCCTCATTGTTGATAGATGCAGGTTTAGACAATTTATGAACCTTAGGCCACAAATTCATACTAGGCAAAATACAAGGTTGAACCTTTCGTAAACTTCGCATTATATCTGAATCTATTAAGTGAGAATACACATCTAATAAGTCTCCAAGAGAAGAATAATAATCCCGTACAAGATTATCTACTGTAGACATTGTACCACGTAATACATAAAAATTTTCATCACTTAACTGACGGTAATATTCTTGTTTATACCACGATATAGTATTCACGGACCAACCAAGACCCTTATCTGCAGGCCTTATAATTAAACCAGGTTTATCCCGTAAACTTCTAGCAATACCACTCGCAGAATCTACCTTAGACTGACGTTGACCTTGGCCCCTTTCAGGATCACTATCAAGCTGATTAATAATACGCATAACATAGGTCTTATCCCCTTCATGTATATCTGGATGATGGAGCAGCCCTAATACTGAACGCTTATAATTCCCCAACAACATCCGAGCCTTTAACAATCCCTGTCCCGGGTATGCCCCTTGGCCCTTAACCCTCCTGAGTTTTTTAAACTTATTACCCGTGACCCTCGCCCCCCTTTATCTCCTACTTTTCCACCCCTAACCTTAGCACACATTAGATAATTATATAATGACTTATATATCACCACCTCTGAATATGTACTTGTGGACATAGTTGCAACTGTAGCTGGTACATGACCAGGATTAAGTTTCAATAAATCAATCTCATCCTGAGTAAACTCAACATCAGTAAAGTTATGGAATAAACTAGAGCCAGCCAACCTCTCCTCTTCCTTCCTGAGCTCTGTGGCCATCAACCTCCTCCTCTCAACAGCTAGTCCAGAAAGTAGCATATCTCTATGAAGACAACCTCTCATCTAACAATTCCATATAAAAATCTCTTTCCAGTTTTTCTATGGAAAATCTTATTATAATAAGGCTATTATTTCAAATTCGTTTTTGTGGAATATATAATATCTGTTTTGTGGACCAATTATTAATGAACAATACTCAATTATTAATGAACAATACTCAATTGGATCAATTTCAATCTGTATCAATACTTAATTAGACCATTTCAATTTATATCAATGTTATTAATAAGTTACACAGTTATGAGCCAACCATTCAATGGAATCATATACAATTATTAAACTAGTACACAATCAGAATCCGGCATCTTTCTATTTATACCAAGATACACATAATACACAAACACTTTGCAGCAATTGTCAGTCCATGTTACAGGCTATCAGCAGGTTATAGACGGATTATCTCCTCCCACCTTGCAAAATTGCGCATCATAATATCATGACCATAACAATCTACGAAGAAAAAATGAGAATAACAACATGTTGATTATTGGCTATTCTTTTGCAGGATAGAGAAAGAATAACAATGTTAACAATTTACAGATAGAGAAAGAAAACAATGTTACCAATTAGGAGAATAACACCAAAAGAGAAACGCAGGAATAGAATGAGTTCATTTTATGCAACCAGGAGAATACCACCAAATTATTCTACCAGCGGAATAACAAAAGATAATCATTTAACCACCCGTAACAGATCATTATTATATCCACCCAAAAGGTAATTTGTGAAACCACTTAGGAATCAATAATTTGTGAAACCACTTAGGAATCAATAATGTGAATACAGAAACACATGGAGACACCTATCTGCCTTCTTAACCACCTAGGAAAATCATCCGGCCACAGTTGGCATAAATGCACCCCACATCGCCAGCATAAGGCAAGCATGACAGTCATTGCTGGCCAGCGGTCGCACGCATCAAAACACCCAGCTAATCCAAAATGGCGGAAACGGAGAAGAAGGTGAAATGTTTTTCAGAGGATTTACGTTCCTGATAGGAATCTTCCGATCTTGCCAAAGGAAAAAAATATATATCTGGTACTTCCAAAATGAAGAATACTCTCGAAGAATGCGTGAAAAGAGAAAGAAAATGAATAATGGCAGAGGAAGTACGAAGGGATGGCGAACTTGTGTGTTTTGTGTGTTCACTAATAATTGCAAGCACTGACTTCTACGAGAATGGAAATGCAAGTTTATCAGATGACTGCGAATACTAACAATTATTGGAAATTGAATCTTCAGTAGTTCACCGCTGTGTTAACTCTCACGCAATGAGCAAGACATTCTGTACTCTGGTTTCTGTGAAGACTCTTTCTTTTTATGAAAAAAGAATCTATTATCACTGTTGGGGGAAAAGAGTGACCTGGAACACACAGAACTGTAGCGCTTGGATAACAAATTGGAAAAGATCATGATACCTCTTCTTTTTCTGGTAAAACTTATCACTAACAGAGAAAAAGAGTAACCTGGAACACACAGAACTGTAGCACTTGGATAACAAATTGGAAAAGACCATGATACCTTTTTTTTTCTGGTAAAACTAACATTGGTACAGTGTTTTACATAACCTAAATGACTACTAGATGTTTCTGGTATCATTTTTATGGAACATGATTAAATTACCTCTATGAACAACTCAAACATAGCTGCATGTTGTGATATCAGTCTCTGAACTAAACCGGGATAACTCTGTAGGCATGTATCAGGACTGCCTGCACAAAAGTCTAGATGCTACTAGAAAATGTTTTTTCACAAACACACTGCTGCCACCAGTCAGTATTTGCTCTAGAATTTGCAATACAGGAAACATTGACATGCATGTCAAATGCAATTTATTTTGATTATAAATTTATTAAACTACTTTAACAAATTTTTGTGTGCAGCTGCATACTTTGCATGTTGATAGCTACGCCCCTGCCTGTCAGTTGCACAAGGTGGTACTGTAAAAACAAGCCTAAAGTGTGATAGCTGAATAATTTAGACATGCTTTCAGTGAAACAAGAGGAAGGCTAATTCCTAAACAACATGGGGGGTAATAATATACACAAAAAACGACATGAAGCTTAAGAAATCAAAGTCAAAACATTTTATAATTGACAACCATACAGAGCACAGGGTACAAATAATCAGATAAATGGATTGAGAGGCCTGCTTAAAAGTAGAGCAGCATTCAGTTCAATTTCATGTGGTTGTTTTTTTTTGTATCTTTTATCAGCTTTTGTCTTAGACAAAATTTGCTTTGGTGACAATTTTTTCTTTGGTTACCTAAATGTTCTTTAAATGTAGATAATGTAATGATCCAAATTTGGTTTCCTTCCTGAGATATGAATCTTAAAAAAATAGAGCTTGATGGCTATTTGGATGTTTTTAAAAATTAAGATTTAAAAATTCACAAGCATCTGTCACCACATGTAATTTGCATAGGGTATTTTTACGCTGAGAGTTGAAATTGAATAAAAGTTGATTTCTTATAGCAAAAATATTAATCAATCAGCAGAGCTCCATGGGCAACTGGCTTATAAGAGGTGGGAATAATTTACAAGCTTCTATGTCAACGGTTACAAGCTAACTTTAAAATTAATCACCGAGATGCTACAATACAGAATGTACATATCAGCAGTTAAGTGTTACTTTCTAACCACTTGCCACCATGTAAGTCTATGACAGTGAAGTGTTGTGTCACTCTGTAACAGGGTCCAAACTTAAAGAGCCTCTGTCAGCCTCCATTTTGTCATCCTAGCAACATACCGAGAAAGCATCCATTTCCATCGGCTGATTTAGGGGATGTAGTGCAATATTTTCGATTGAATTCGATAAATGAATAATAAAACTTTGTTTTTAGAAGTCTATTTCAAGATTTCTACACGTAATTCGTTGTTTCATATCGACTGAAAACAATAACAAAGGAGTGACTGACTAGGGCTCTTTAAGTATTAAAAAGAGGAATTGTAGTCACTAACTGAATACCATTATACAAAAGTTTATCCAACATACTAACATTTTTAGTCGAACAGTGAGAATGTTGGTCACTTTTGCAAACTGGTTTCTAGTTACGAGAAGAAGACAAGAATGAAAATAAATTATAGCTTTTCAGTGAAAAATGACACAAAATATTACACCCCCAAAAAATCAAGGAAATCTCCAGACAATTCTGATTGCAGAAAAAGCTTCTCTTTATTCACATATAGAAGGAGTATGTCAGCTACCCTCAATTAAGTCCAGGTTTTCTTACCATCAATGCTGAAAATTTTCTTGATTTTGCTAATTCATAACAAGAAAGTAAAACCACTATCATTGGGCTGTTCAAAAAAAATAGCCATACACATCTATTGAAGAAAGATTTGTGTGATTTCTAAGTATCTAAGGAAATAAGAATCATGAGCTGTTCTTATGATTTCTATCTCCCCCTAAAGAGGAAAAATGCTCTATCTGTGTGAAAGTTCTAGGCTTCTGCACAACCCCTGTGGATATTGGAAGCAACTTTTGTGTAAATACCACATTCTCTTTTGTCCCCTGTGGAAATTCCAAAGTTGCAAAGGAATGCCCTGTGGTGGCAAAAAGAAAGTCCCTGTGGACAAAAATAATGACCCTTGCTGAAATTCCAGGGTGAAACACAGACCCCTATGCCCGGGGCAGGGCTCCCAATATTTTAGATAGAGGTGCTCGTTGGGAAAATTGATTTTGACCCTAGGGGATAGCAAAATGGGTGTGGCCAACAGCAAATTTACCCCTAAAAGAAAGCAAATTTGGCATGGCGAATGCCAAATTTACCCCTAAAAGATAGCAAATTTGGCAGGTCAAAACAAATAAAAGCCAATTTGAGGTCTTTTAGGGTTTTCATCCAAGTTTCCTTTGTAAATATTGGTTCTTGTGTCAGTAGCAATATATTTCTGGGCAATTATTGGTCTGAGACTCAACTAAGGGATAGGGCTGATTTTAAACACCCCTAAGAGATAGCAAGACCTGTCAATTTTATACCCTAAGGGATAGAACGAGCACCCCTGTCTGAAAATATGGGGAGTCTCCCCCCGGACCCCTATGGAAGCTCCAGGTTCCTCGATAGGGGGTAACACATCTAAAATGGAACAGGCCATTCTGAAAACAAAATGAAAACAGGACAGGAAGATGACCTTCCCCAGCAGGTGACTGGAAACAAAACAAAAGTAATTATGCCATTGATTTACTGGGCAATCAATATTAAGATATTTCCTTGACCTGGTTTTACTACATTCTTCCACCAATTTTCCACTTTCTGACTTTCTATTCATTGCCATTGATTTCTAGATTGCTGGCATTAAAAAGGTTAATAAGCTGCAATGCATTAGAATGAGAATCGCCGACTGATTCTAAAAAAAGCTGATTGCACGTACAGAGCAATAATATCACCTGAAAAATGCGCACTTCTCTATAATTTGAAGAAATATTACCAAAGCAATGAATATTATACGTCAAACCTTATTATTTCTCCATAAGAATCGTCCTTGTTTTGTCCAAACTATGTTTTGTTGTGAGTCCAGTGCTCGTAGAGTCATGCTTCCTTCCCAAACAAAGCAACGATATTGCGTACGTTTCGAAGCGACGAGTGGCAACGCAGTGTCCACGAACTATTAAAATGTGCTCTCATGGAAGCTGAATTCAAAAAACTAAAAAGAACAACTTTTAGAGACTTCATTGCACTTTGTATTCATCGTTCTGTTTACATTCCATCAGGTGAAACAAAAAAGTTATTTGAAGCCAAAAATAGGCATGAATTTGAAGCCGAATGGCTAAATGCGATTTCCACAATATTCACCATTTCAACATTGCCGAAAGACTTGGTGGTTACTGCAAAAGCTAGTCATATTTGGTATCAAAATCTTCCTCTCTTCTTCCTCTGTCGAGTCCGCAAATCTCTGTGAGGCTCGAGAGGTCTTCTGGGAAGTTCTAAAAATAGTTGTCAATCGATCCTTTTGATTAGGGCCCAGTCTCCCCATTTAAGCGCGCGTCCTTCGGGAAAAGCCGTCACAAAACGTGCTGTCGATTTCGGGTGCATTTGTGCCAAGCGTGGCTAGCATTATAGTCACCCAACATCCAGCCTGCACACACATATATAAATATAACACCATGGTACAACCATGGCCTATCTACAATATTTATGATCTTTTAGGGGCAATGCTTCCCCGTGCCTTCTCCGTGGAACCGTTGCGGCTTCATAAACATCGATATTCCGCTGCTGTCCAGCTGATTTCTTGCTCTCGAATCAGCCAATCATAACGATTTTTGTTGCATCGCAAAGCGTTCCAAACAGATTCTAAAAAATGTCGCAATTGAGCATATAAACGTTTCCATCTCCTCAGCAAATCTTGCGTTATATCAAATATAAACTTGGTATGTCTTGTACGATGATAAAATCTAGTTTTTGCTTTACAAAACTGCGAAAGCTTGGGTATCTTTCGGTGGACGTAGGAACGTTTGGTTTTGGCAAACAATCCTTTGCGCACCGTGAAGTGAGATCAGCTGGGTGTGCGACCTGGGTTTTGTCTCACAAGGACAATGACTTCTGATCATCTCTGCTGGACAATATCTAGACTTATGTGAGCGTGATACCACACTCCCATAAAGTCATAATATGATAGCACTAACCTCCAGGGACAATGTACATCAGCTGGCCATCTTTGTGGGACTTTGGACTCTTGGTTTCTCATGGTGTGGTGTGTTGTTGTATTGTGTTGTTGCATTGTGTTGCCAACCTCGGGATGGTATAAAATGGAAGTCACCTCTTGGAGTCTCTATATTGTCACACAATGTACAATAGGTCATTTATATGAATGTATACTTAATTCAATCATGTGTTTCAAGTAATAATTTGACATTGATAATTTTTCTTTCCCATGAATAGATTATTGATACATCAGAAATACAACATTGATGATTGCCTATCAACAATATTTATGATTTCCTAGGGGCAATGCTTCCCTGTACTACCTCCGTAGAATTTTACAGCTTCATGGACATGATAGTTCCACATGCAACCTGTTTGATGTCATACAAGGACAATGACCTCTGATCATCTCTGTGGGATGGTGCTCCATGAGTTGTATGGCGGTCGTTATACTACACTTCCATAGGATCACATGTTGACACTAGCCTCCAGGGACAATGTACATCAGCTGGCCATCTTTGTAGAGCAGCAGACTCTTGGTTTCCTCATGGTGGAGGTTGTTTTGTTTTATGTTGTCACTCTCGGGATGGTACATAATGGAAGTCACCTCTTGGAGTCTCTATATTGTCACACAATACACAATAGGTCTCATTAGAGCCATAAAGATCTGCCGATTTTTTCTAGTAGAAAGTTTGGTTACTGATTTCCCTTTTGCTGATAATGTTAGTGCAAGGGATACATCAGAAATACAACAATACATACAAGCCACATACAAACATTAGCACCACAAACTAACACCACACCACAGTAGATACAAACACATCTTGGAATTCCAAGTTATCATAGTTTAGCCATACAACACACCCATACACAAAAAAGATATGCTAATGTGAGGTCAAATGACCACGCTGTAATGGTATGCACATAAGTTGCTCTGGCAGCTGGCTGGTAGTTCACCGAGAGGTGAACATTGCACTACCCCCAACTGACCCCGGCAAAAAGGAACCAGGCATCCTAATCAACTTACAGGTTAATATCCAATAAAATAATTATGAATATTGAATATTAACGTGTAACAAGTAATTAATACCAAACACACCCAAATCAATAGAATATGTTTAATATGGTTAATAGATACGTAAAATATACATCAATTTATAAATTACAAGTTTTGAAGGCACAAGAGATACCAGAAGATAAGATATGTTCTTGTATTTTAGGACCTATAGAATCTATTTCCTACTACATTTTATATCCTGACCTTTTGAAATAACGTCATGCCCTCTTATGGTTGTATTAATCAAAACACATAATTTTCTTATGCAAAATAGGCCTTGTAGAAATAATCTCTCTCAACTTTGACATACAATAACGAGAGATTAGGACCTTACCAACAACCCTCCTATATTTCGAAGCAATACTTCTTATCACTTTTACCAAATGGTCTACATAACCGGAGCCACAAAAACGTACACAGAAAACTCGCCCAGACCTCACTACCTTCTTAGGAGATAAGGTTGTCACACTACTACTCCTAGAAGGAGACATGTAACTAACCAGATTAGACTTTATAAAACGATTACTATATCCTAACTTAAGAAGCCTAGACCTTAGCAATTTCACAGCATGGATATAACCTTTTTTCGTATTCGCTATCCGTACATAACGGATTGAATCGTTACGAACTATACCCTTAAAAACAGTTAAGGGATGCTGTGACTGGAATGTCAAATAATTAAACTGATTATGAGGTTTAAAATACACTAATCTGTGCAAATTATTACTACTATTGGCTACATCGTCTAAAAATAGACGCATATCTAAATACTCACAACAGTAATAAGAAAGCTTAAAAGTTATCACCAAATTTCTAGGATAATATAAGACAAGAGAATCTAAGATACTCTTAACCTCAGACAATTCCCTTGTTGGCAGTATTAACAAACCATCATCAGCATAGCGACATAACAGATAACTATTAACAATATGACCAGTAGAGACCAGCAAGAATTTACATTCCGAATATAAAAGAACCAAATCAGCTATCTGCTTAGAATAATAGGAACCCATAGGCACCCCCTTTTGCTGACGATAGACCTTATCTCCCACATTGAAATAATTATAAGAATTGCACAATTTGTAACACTGTTTTAAGAAACAAATATAATCCATACTAAAACCTAGCAGATCTACCATATCGTCTAATGTAGTAAATACATCCCCCTCTAATATATTGGTATAAAGTTCTTTAAAATCAAAAACTACCAAAGTATATGCACAACATGGAGACAATATAAAATTATCTAATAGAGATATACATCTAGCTGTACTATCTAGAACATTCGCAGGTAGACCTATAGATTCCATATGATCCTTCAACCTACTAAGTATATTAGTTAACTCAAAATTCAGGAACTTAGATAGCTCAACAGTTACCCATGCATATCCGGTTATTATCGGCCTACCAGTTAAACTACCCTCATTGTTGATAGATGCAGGTTTAGACAATTTATGAACCTTAGGCCACAAATTCATACTAGGCAAAATACAAGGTTGAACCTTTCGTAAACTTCGCATTATATCTGAATCTATTAAGTGAGAATACACATCTAATAAGTCTCCAAGAGAAGAATAATAATCCCGTACAAGATTATCTACTGTAGACATTGTACCAGCTAATACATAAAAATTTTCATCACTTAACTGACGGTAATATTCTTGTTTATACCACGATATAGTATTCACGGACCAACCAAGACCCTTATCTGCAGGCCTTATAATTAAACCAGGTTTATCCCGTAAACTTCTAGCAATACCACTCGCAGAATCTACCTTAGACTGAGGTTGACCTTGGCCCCTTTCAGGATCACTATCAAGCTGATTTATAATACGCATAACATAGGTCTTATCCCCTTCATGTATATCTGGATGGAGCAGCCCTAATACTGAACGCTTATAATTCCCCAACAACATCCGAGCCTTTAACAATCCCTGTCCCGGGTATGCCCCTTGGCCCTTAACCCTCCTGAGTTTTTTAACCTTATTACCCGTGACCCCTCGCCCCCCTTTATCTCCTACTTTTCCACCCCTAACCTTAGCACAAATTAGATAATTATATAATGACTTATATATCACCACCTCTGAATATGTACTTGTGGACATAGTTGCAACTGTAGCTGGTACATGACCAGGATTAAGTTTCAATAAATCAATCTCATCCTGAGTAAACTCAACATCAGTAAAGTTATGGAATAAACTAGAGCCAGCCAACCTCTCCTCTTCCTTCCTGAGCTCTGTGGCCATCAACCTCCTCCTCTCAACAGCTAGTCCAGAAAGTAGCATATCTCTATGAAGACCCAACCTCTCATCTAACAATTCCATATAAAAATCTCTTTGCCGTACAATGTCATGTAGCTCTATGCTTGACCTTGAGGCTCCTCTCTTAATAAGGTCTTTTCTGAGCCTTCTTTCATCCGTGTAGTTATTTATATCGTTTTCAAATAACTTCTTCCTTCCAATGACGATTTTATTAACAATATGAGTGAGACTATGTATACCGGGGTATGAGGTGGACAAATCAATACTACACCCAATACTTGATGCACGGTTAATAGTTCCCATATTCTGTAATATGTTGTTAAAATAACCCTCCAAGATGGACTCATTAAAGACATTCCTCCTAGTATCCATAAAGTCTGTATTTATCCAATCCAGACCATCATCAACTACTTTCTGATTGTAAACCACAGTGTATTCTTGACTAACAACCAACTCGGTCTCCAAAGTAGATAGCTCAGTCAACAAGACATCAATTTTTTCCAATTCCCCTCTTAATACTCTGCCTCCGCCATGCCATCTACGGAGTTTTCCAGACCATTTACGTAAAACGTGAGGGACACCTTTACCGTCCTCCATAATTGTAAACTTCAACAGGTTTTAACACATCACGCAACAGAAAACGTTACCTATGGTGACACGACAGATGCGCGAGGATTTTTCCATCATAAAATGATATGCGCGGTTGAATTCTTTTAAATCGTCGAATAAAACGAATCAAACATAATTGACGTATGTCAAAACCAGTTCACAACCCAAAACGATCGAGTCAAGTCGTAAATAAAGACAGAAGCTACGGAAAATAATCAGGTAAACATCATAAATTTATATTGATACGTGTTCTTGCATAAACAATAATCATCGTATCCTAATGGACGTAATAAATCAATTGTAATTAATTAACTTGCATAGTATGGACAAGGAGTCCAGGGCCAAGAAACAACCCAAACAGAAAAAACTAAGACGCCGCCGGCAAAAGCTAAACTTCCACACTGGAAAAAGTACTAGAAGAATTTTACCAGAAGATGTAAGTAAACCCTGACTACCGCAATGGTGTTGCATTAATAATAATTTTATAAATCTTACCTTTAACGTCTTCGAATATCCAACTATTAGCATGCACCACACATTTCAGATAGTAAACAACATGTCATACATCGATGTAGCAACGAGACCCTGGCAGAACATTAGCTATGTCGGGCTGGGTGCTTGGTACCATTGCACCAGAAACATAGCGACGAAAGTCCACAACATGCTTCCCAGTCCCTGAAGACGAAGTATGGCTGTGAAATATTCTGCAGACGCAAAATCGAGCAACCAAATTATCATGTTTAGATACAACCATCCAGATCTAGACCATAATTACCCACACTTACGTCATTTATGTCGTAATTTAATTATGGAATGGATTGGATTTGGGAATGTTAGGAATGAATCGGAATCGGAATTGGAAATATTTGTAAACGATCTCCGGTATAGATCGGTTGATGTCACTGGGTTTTTTACTACATCTTATTAACTTAATATAATAATAATTCGTAAATTTAATTTAATTCTTTCAAATAAAATGTTGAAAAACGTGGAGGAACACAAGTAATAAATAACGCATAAACCATAAATAAATTATAAGCCCATTTGGAACTCAATCAATATATTATAATTACAAACATTGATCCCTAGATAAACGAAGAGGTACTAAAGAGCATTATAGATGATGCTGACCGGGAGGACCTCATAGAGGCCGATTTACAGAAAACCATAAAACAGAGAATGAGGGAGAAGAAAATGGGTGCGCTGTTCATCAGAAGATTACGCCTGAATAAAAGCATTGACGGGATAAAAGGAGTCATCGCCCCTTATATCTTACAATTGCGCGACCTGCAAGAACAAAGGGAAAGGGTGGATTCCATCATTGCCGCAACACTCAAGGAGAATGTGGAAAATCTATAGATCAATGGAATTTTAAAAAAACCCTTACATATAAGATATTATGAACATAACCCAGTGGGTACGCTTTGTTTTATTACAATCGCAATTATACAACATGACCATATATATTAAGAAGAATCTCCTTTCCATTTTATTCTGTAGAATGCCAATGGTACATTTCTTACTCTACGAGATAACATTACATCTCATATGATTAATGATGTCATATTCCGTTCTGTATGTTTCCATTTTTTTACAAATTGATCAATCATATTACGTCAATTTTCGTTTTTCTATGGAAAATCTTATTATAATAAGGCTATTATTTCAAATTCGTTTTTGTGGAATATATAATATCTGTTTTGTGGACCAATTATTAATGAACAATACTCAATTATTAATGAACAATACTCAATTGGATCAATTTCAATCTGTATCAATACTTAATTAGACCATTTCAATTTATATCAATGTTATTAATAAGTTACACAGTTATGAGCCAACCATTCAATGAAATCATATACAATTATTAAACTAGTACACAATCAGAATCCGGCATCTTTCTATTTATACCAAGATACACATAATACACAAACAATTTGCAGCAATTGTCAGTCCATGTTACAGGCTATCAGCAGGTTATAGACGGATTATCTCCTCCCACCTTGCAAAATTGCGCATCATAATATCATGACCATAACAATCTACAAAGAAAAAATGAGAATAACAACATGTTGATTATTGGCTATTCTTTTGCAGGATAGAGAAAGAATAACAATGTTAACAATTTACAGATAGAGAAAGAAAACAATGTTACCAATTAGGAGAATAACACCAAAAGAGAAACGCAGGATAAGAATGAGTTCATTTTATGCAACCAGGAGAATACCACCAAATTATTCTACCAGCGGAATAACAAAATATAATCATTTAACCACCCGTAACAGATCATTATTATATCCACCCAAAAGGTAATTTGTGAAACCACTTAGGAATCAATAATTTGTGAAACCACTTAGGAATCAATAATGTGAATACAGAAACACATGGAGACACCTATCTGCCTTCTTAACCACCTAGGAAAATCATCCGGCTAGCATTATAGTCACCCAACATCCAGCCTGCACACACATATATAAATATAACACCATGGTACAACCATGGCCTATCTACAATATTTATGATCTTTTAGGGGCAATGCTTCCCCGTGCCTTCTCCGTGGAACCGTTGCGGCTTCATAAACATCGATATTACGCTGCTGTGTGCGACCTGGGTTTTGTCTCACAAGGACAATGACTTCTGATCATCTCTGCTGGACAATATCTAGACTTATGCGAGCGTGATACCACACTCCCATAAAGTCATAATATGATAGCACTAACCTCCAGGGACAATGTACATCAGCTGGCCATCTTTGTGGGACTTTGGACTCTTGGTTTCTCATGGTGTGGTGTGGTGCTGTATTGTGTTGTTGTATTGTGTTGCCAACCTCGGGATGGTATAAAATGGAAGTCACCTCTTGGAGTCTCTATATTGTCACACAATGTACAATAGGTCATTTATATGAATGTATACTTAATTCAATCATGTGTTTCAAGTAATAATTTGACATTGATAATTTTTCTTTCCCATGAATAGATTATTGATACATCAGAAATACAACATTGATGATTGCCTATCAACAATATTTATGATTTCCTAGGGGCAATGCTTCCCTGTACTACCTCCGTAGAATTTTACAGCTTCATGGACATGATAATTCCACATGCAACCTGTTTGATGTCATACAAGGACAATGACCTCTGATCATCTCTGTGGGATGGTGCTCCATGAGTTGTATGGCGGTCGTTATACTACACTTCCATAGGATCACATGTTGACACTAACCTCCAGGGACAATGTACATCAGCTGGTCATCTTTGTAGAGCAGCAGACTCTTGGTTTCCTCATGGTGGAGGTTGTTTTGTTTTATGTTGTCACTCTCGGGATGGTACATAATGGAAGTCACCTCTTGGAGTCTCTATATTGTCACACAATACACAATAGGTCTCATTAGAGCCATAAAGATCTGCCGATTTTTTCTAGTAGAAAGTTTGGTTACTGATTTCCCTTTTGCTGATAATGTTAGTGCAAGGGATACATCAGAAATACAACAATACATACAAGCCACATACAAACATTAGCACCACAAACTAACACCACACCACAGTAGATACAAACACATCTTGGAATTCCAAGTTATCATAGTTTAGCCATACAACACACCCATACACAAAAAAGATATGCTAATGTGAGGTCAAATGACCACGCTGTAATGGTATGCACCTAAGTTGCTCTGGCAGCTGGCTGCTAGTTCACCGAGAGGTGAACATTGCACTACCCCCAACTGACCCCGGCAAAAAGGAACCAGGCATCCTAATCAACTTACAGGTTAATATCCAATAAAATAATTATGAATATTGAATATTAACGTGTAACAAGTAATTAATACCAAACACACCCAAATCAATAGAATATGTTTAATATGGTTAATAGATACGTAAAATATACATCAATTTATAAATTACAAGTTTTGAAGGCACAAGAGATACCAGAAGATAAGATATGTTCTTGTATTTTAGGACCTATAGAATCTATTTCCTACTACATTTTTATATCCTGACCTTTTGAAATAACGTCATGCCCTCTTATGGTTGTATTAATCAAAACACATAATTTTCTTATGCAAAATAGCCCTTGTAGAAATAATCTCTCTCAACTTTGGCATACAATAACGAGAGATTAGGACCTTACCAACAACCCTCCTATATTTCGAAGCAATACTTCTTATCACTTTTACCAAATGGTCTACATAACCGGAGCCACAAAAACGTACACAGAAAACTCGCCCAGACCTCACTACCTTCTTACGAGATAAGGTTGTCACACTACTACTCCTAGAAGGAGACATGTAACTAACCAGATTAGACTTTATAAAACGATTACTATATCCTAACTTAAGAAGCCTAGACCTTAGCAATTTCACAGCATGGATATAACCTTTTTTCGTATTCGCTATCCGTACATAACGGATTGAATCGTTACGAACTATACCCTTAAAAACAGTTAAGGGATGCTGTGACTGGAATGTCAAATAATTAAACTGATTATGAGGTTTAAAATACACTAATCTGTGCAAATTATTACTACTATTGGCTACATCGTCTAAAAATAGACGCATATCTAAATACTCACAACAATAATAAGAAAGCTTAAAAGTTATCACCAAATTTCTAGGATAATATAAGACAAGAGAATCTAAGATACTCTTAACCTCAGACAATTCCCTTGTTGGCAGTATTAACAAACCATCATCAGCATAGCGACATAACAGATAACTATTAACAATATGACCAGTAGAGACCAGCAAGAATTTATATTCCGAATATAAAAGAACCAAATCAGCTATCTGCTTAGAATAATAGGAACCCATAGGCACCCCCTTTTGCTGACGATAGACCTTATCTCCCACATTGAAATAATTATAAGAATTGCACAATTTGTAACACTGTTTCAAGAAACAAATATAATCCATACTAAAACCTAGCAGATCTACCATATCGTCTAATGTAGTAAATACATCCCCCTCTAATATATTGGTATAAAGTTCTTTAAAATCAAAAACTACCAAAGTATATGCACAACATGGAGACAATATAAAATTATCTAATAGAGATATACATCTAGCTGTACTATCTAGAACATTCGCAGGTAGACCTATAGATTCCATATGATCCTTCAACCTACTAAGTATATTAGTTAACTCAAAATTCAGGAACTTAGATAGCTCAACAGTTACCCATGCATATCCGGTTATTATCGGCCTACCAGTTAAACTACCCTCATTGTTGATAGATGCAGGTTTAGACAATTTATGAACCTTAGGCCACAAATTCATACTAGGCAAAATACAAGGTTGAACCTTTCGTAAACTTCGCATTATATCTGAATCTATTAAGTGAGAATACACATCTAATAAGTCTCCAAGAGAAGAATAATAATCCCGTACAAGATTATCTACTGTAGACATTGTACCAGCTAATACATAAAAATTTTCATCACTTAACTGACGGTAATATTCTTGTTTATACCACGATATAGTATTCACGGACCAACCAAGACCCTTATCTGCAGGCCTTATAATTAAACCAGGTTTATCCCGTAAACTTCTAGCAATACCACTCGCAGAATCTACCTTAGACTGAGGTTGACCTTGGCCCCTTTCAGGATCACTATCAAGCTGATTTATAATACGCATAACATAGGTCTTATCCCCTTTATGTATATCTGGATGATGGAGCAGCCCTAATACTGAACGCTTATAATTCCCCAACAACATCCGAGCCTTTAACAATCCCTGTCCCGGGTATGCCCCTTGGCCCTTAACCCTCCTGAGTTTTTTAACCTTATTACCCGTGACCCCTCGCCCCCCTTTATCTCCTACTTTTCCACCCCTTACCTTAGCACAAATTAGATAATTATATAATGACTTATATATCACCACCTCTGAATATGTACTTGTGGACATAGTTGCAACTGTAGCTGGTACATGACCAGGATTAAGTTTCAATAAATCAATCTCATCCTGAGTAAACTCAACATCAGTAAAGTTATGGAATAAACTAGAGCCAGCCAACCTCTCCTCTTCCTTCCTGAGCTCTGTGGCCATCAACCTCCTCCTCTCAACAGCTAGTCCAGAAAGTAGCATATCTCTATGAAGACCCAACCTCTCATCTAACAATTCCATATAAAAATCTCTTTGCCGTACAATGTCATGTAGCTCTATGCTTGACCTTGAGGCTCCTCTCCTAATAAGGTCTTTTCTGAGCCTTATTTCATCCGTGTAGTTATTTATATCGTTTTCAAATAACTTCTTCCTTCCAATGACGATTTTATTAACAATATGAGTGAGACTATGTATACGGGGGTATGAGGTGGACAAATCAATACTACACCCAATACTTGATGCACGGTTAATAGTTCCCATATTCTGTAATATGTTGTTAAAATAACCCTCCAAGATGGACTCATTAAAGACATTCCTCCTAGTATCCATAAAGTCTGTATTTATCCAATCCAGACCATCATCAACTACTTTCTGATTGTAAACCACAGTGTATTCTTGACTAACAACCAACTCGGTCTCCAAAGTAGATAGCTCAGTCAACAAGACATCAATTTTTTCCAATTCCCCTCTTAATACTCTGCCTCCGCCATGCCATCTACGGAGTTTTCCAGACCATTTACGTAAAACGTGAGGGACACCTTTACCGTCCTCCATAATTGTAAACTTCAACAGGTTTTAACACATCACGCAACAGAAAACGTTACCTATGGTGACACGACAGATGCGCGAGGATTTTTCCATCATAAAATGATATGCGCGGTTGAATTCTTTTAAATCGTCGAATAAAACGAATCAACTAGGCTCGGTTTCCAGCCGTAGTTTGTGTCGTTTCTAACGAATCCTCCCCCCACGAACGGCTGGGCGCGGGGTCAATTGGCCGTGTCCGTGACGTCACCTCATTAAAATTCATCAAATGTAAACAAACTGGGCACTCAGAATTCACGTGCTCGCTGTTCAAAGTCAATGGTTCCCGCGCTAGCGCAAAACAGTTTTAAATATTCTAGTTCTACGAAGTTTCGATTGAATATGAAGAAAATTACTTTACAAAATGAGTTCTGCTGCTACTCCTCGAAAGTTTATACAAAGCTCCGGCTGTTTTATCTGCTGTAAGGAAGTGCAGGAAACGAAGTATAGAACTAAACTACGGCCGGTGCGTGGGAAAACTCAGGATTTAGCCTGTAAAGTTGCCAGTGTGTTAGACATTGACCTGCAAAGTATACCAGATCAATATTTGTGCCGTTCGTGCCTGGCAGATATCAACAAAGTGTGCAAACTTAAGGACGATTTAAATACATTGGAGGAACGACTGAAAGGTAATTTTTCAAGCAACAAACGCGCGAAGCGAGGACTCCCGGTCGACGCAGTGAGATCCCCAACGAGCGCTCCGTCGAGGAAAGCTACCAAAACAACAAGTCACCGAAAATTAAAAGCCAAAAGCATAGATTTTGGAGATGAGACAATCGGCTTAAAAGAATCACAGAAGGAAAACGAAGGAACTTTGATTGAGCTGGACGAGATCGAGAGCGCAAATGTTGCTCGGGACATTTCGCAAATCCCACCGCTACAAATGGTACAAACTCGTCCTCTACAAATGTTGCAGCCACGGCAAACAGTTCAGAATATCCTGCCGACTAAAATGGCAATGAACTTGCACGGGCAAATCGCTACTAGAATAATTCCTTCAACAGGAGTATTGTTTCAGATTGGTAATGTACATAATCTGCAAAAGAGCATCACAGAG
The DNA here is from genome assembly GCA_033964015.1 of Scolanthus callimorphus. Taxonomy (NCBI): domain Eukaryota; kingdom Metazoa; phylum Cnidaria; class Anthozoa; order Actiniaria; family Edwardsiidae; genus Scolanthus; species Scolanthus callimorphus. Next base: position 23,426,060 of record CM066911.1, on the reverse strand, counting down.
GAGGATTTCGGACAAATATGCAAAGTTCAGGTAAAAAGTTTAATGACTAGGTGTGATTTGTTGCCTTTGTCTTCAGTTTTGGATTATAAATTGATGCCAATAATGTTTACTTTTGATTAGGCAAGTATCACTTACGACAGCGGTAGCAAGAAAGTTGCTGAACTGCGTCCAGATTTGCACCCACTCGGAAAGGCATTGGCAAGAAAGAGCTCAGATAAACGTATAGCAGAGGCAGTAATGTCCAGTTCTAGTGTAAGAGAGTGCATATTTGACAACGTATGCAAAACTCTATCCGATGAAGCAAAGAAATTGTGCTCCACAAAGTACCCGTCTCTCCTAAGAAGCCCCACACAGGAGGCTATTGTTCAGTTTTCTTGGGGGAACGCAGCTAAAGAGATTCAAGAAAAAGCCCCACTATTATATAGGGCGCTAAGTATTGTTGCAGACCCCAATTCTAAAAGTAAAGATACCAAACGTCCAGGAATTTGCACTGCAGCTGCAATGTTACTAAAGCAAAGAGATAATGGCATGTCGCTTGTGCCTTATGTAATCAGCATGATCCTGAAAGCTGCAAGAACTTCCAAAAAGGTTTGTATACACATATTCAAAACTCATGAACCATCAGTCCGGAATAAGGGCATAAAATCGATCACATGCATAGGCTTTAGAGGCAATAAAGCATTGTGCATCAGTGTGCTTTATATAAGCATGCATACTAATAAAATCACATCTTATATATGCCATGTTCATCATTAGTATCATGGACAAATACCCCATTTTTTCGATAGATTGTCCCAGACATTTATTTGCAGGAGCAAGGTTACAACTTTGGCCTCCATTATTTTCACTTTGCCCCCCCCCCCCCCCTGTGCTTCTGGAGATCCTGGATCCGCCCCTCCTGAGTATGCTTGAGCTTGGTATTAAGCACACCAATGCACATGACACAGGCCCTTCGACTAATCAGTTTTTTAAGGTACAGTACATAATCTGGGTACTCAACAAAGGCATCCAGGGAGACATTTTTGGGGGGAGTATTTTTTGAAAGTTGTATTTTTAATGTGCATAAAATAGTGCATTACATTGTATCCACTCCTACCATAGATACACAAAATTCAGCTGTAGAAATTAGGACACCAAATTCAGTCCATATTTTTGGGTGGTGTAAAATGTTACCCTCAGTCAAACACCCTAATATTACCCCTCTGCCACTAAATGCAGAGTACTCAATTCACTATTGATTAGATCACCTATTTAACTATACTACCAATTTTTTTTAAGGGGCTCATTCGGCTTAATCATTTGGGGATTACAATGTCTCCTAAGAGGATCAATATGGCTTTGGATGTGGTTGGCAAAGGTCATGATGATGAGCTATTGGCATGGAAAAAGAACTCAGAGGAATACTTACAGTCACTAAATGATGCAAACTCAGGTGATGATACATCAGATGGTTTAGAGGTCACAGACCAAGCGGACAGTCAAGTGGACAGTAACAAGCCTGAGAGATCAGGGCAACCGCAAAGACCACCTGGCTATTCTATTATCCTTGATAACTTTGATTTGGTATTGCATGCTGCCGATATGACATCTGACAACCAAAATAGAGATGAACACTGGTGCAACCACAATGCAGTCCTGGACAGGGTAAATCCCAGTCATCTGCCTGACAGCCATCCAACCGGGGACTTGCTGGAAACACCAAACAGTACTTTTGTGCCCAGTATGGAAGAACAGAAGCAGTTGCTTAATGACTTGGTTATTCTTGTATCGAGAGTGTTTGTTGAACATTTCAAGCAATTTGAGATCTTCAAGGCATGTGTCCCAAAGCACATTCATCACAAGTACTCTGACAACTTGGCTCAGAGGAGTGAAAAAGTAAGTTCACTCATAGCAAGGCCGTGCTAGAAATTTTTTACCGGGGGGGGGGGGGGGGACAGGCCTTGGTCATTCTTTGTTTTAGCTGGGGGGGGCAACCAGTTTTTTCCCCCCATGTTGACACTAAAAAATTTACTTCGCTCGGGGGTGGGGGGGGGGGGGGGGGGGGGGGGGGCAACTGCCCCTCTGACCCTATGCTAGCTACCGGCCCTGCATAGCTTGTGTTATTGCCAAATAAATATTTGACTCATTCTCCATTATCACCCAAAATGAATCTCTTAAGCCCACCAAACTCATCATGAAGTTTTGTTGTTTTTATTTCTATTGGGACAAAACAAGCAAAATGAAGTGGATGTTGTGAAAATGGAGAATAGCCAGATAGAGGGAGAGGATAGGTCATTCTCAGCAATAATGAAAATTATGTTATACCTGAAAAAAACAAATAATAACTTTTTATGGCTTGAAAACACAATATTCATTATTTTAAGGGTTAACACAGCTCTCTAAATTCTGCAAAATGTCAACATAAATAGAATGATTGACTTCCTAAGGGAATGTTTTATGACACTTGCAGGTGAATCTTGGCATCCTTTTCAAAGATGAAAACCTTGGGGAGGACATGATAGATATTGCACGGTACATTCAAAAACTTGTCCCCTCTGGAGGAGAAGATGGCCCATTTATCAGAGTACCAGTGATTGGGGACCAAAAGACCATAGAGAGAGGCGTTGAATCTCAGTTCTCAGTGAGCAATGCATACACACTGGAGCGCAGACTAGAGGGCCTTTTCTTTCAACTTGCTGATTGGCATCATCAAAACAAGTTCTTATCGGTATTTGATCCATGCCTAGGTTGCTAAAAATAGGGGTAGCTCAAACCCAAGTTTAACCTTGAACTAAGTCAATATGTCATAAATTGCCATCATTGACCTGGGTTTGTGCTAACCCTGCTTTGAGCAACAGGGTTTTACCATATTCCTTTGCTTATTTTTATGATCTTGACAAAATTTCTTCTCTGTACTTGTTTAACACCTAGAGTGATTTTTGAATACAAATTTAGAGGTAGCCTGATTCAAAAATCCCTCATCCTATAATTTTAACGAGAGAAAGGGATTCCAGTTTTCATTCTCACATCGTCCATCTTCTCTATCTCCATTGTGCAATTCCAGAAAAAAATCCATACCCCACTATGGAGGGAATTTGGAGGGAATTGGAATTTCAGAGGGGTTTGGGGATCCATTATTTTACACCAGAGGGATAATTTTTCCATACAAATACTGAATTTTTTTCTTTTAAAAATTCAAGAGGGGTGGGTGGGTGGGGGTTCTTTAAGTGTATTCCCTCCATGGTGGGGGTGTGGATTGTTTCTGGAATTGCACATTAGGGAAAACGTGCATTGATACATTTTTTATATTTTCCAGTTGATTTTCCACAGGTTTTACTCAGGATCTTCTGCCTGTGACACAACTTCCCTCTTTGCCTTAAGGAATCAAATAAACTGGCGAAATGTTGTGTCTGATGCCGAGCACTCCCCTGCCCCCTGCAAAAGGTTCCTTAATCTGGTGCTGGATGCTCAGATCATAGCAGCAGGCCTGGAGTTCTTTGGCATGGAAAATGTGTCAGACAAACCAACAAAGAATGGGTTTGGTGATGGCATGAGTGACAGGTCCATTGCAGTGAAACAGTTGTACCTCCATCGCACTGTCAAAGAGTTTGTCTGCAGTTATGTTATGGATGAAGAGCTTTACAGGAAACACTTTGGTAATATGTCTTCATTACAAGATTGGGAGAACTTCCTGGATAATCAGCCTGTCAATCCTGATGGTAGGTATCCATGCAGAGCTGTTGGGTGCACAAAGTCATATGCCCATGATGGAGCTTGTCGTAGACGGCATGAACTTACACATGACCCTCCCCCTGATGTTCCCCAGCCACCACAGTTAGAAAACACAGTACCAGACCCAACCCATCTAAATACAGAACCAAAAGATGACGTCTATGACTACCACTGCTGTCTACTGAACATGGGTTTACTACTGCGTAACTTCAGCGATGCCAATCGAGAGGGAGATGGTGAACGCATTATGAGGTGTATCAAAATGTTTTTGTTGCACTACAATCAAGATGGAGTTGGCAGCACCAAGTATGCATTGGAATCATTATTCCAGTTATTTCAAGTCCATGCTCTTCTTTCTCCATATGACGCAGAGAGACTGAAATGGAATAGGGCAGTTAACAACAATGGAGGGGCTGGAAACAATGTTTCTTGTGATCTTGACCTGGAGCATGACAACCACCTTCTAAAGGAAATGGTGAGGGGTCTTGGTGCTAACATTTCCAAAGAAAGTGTGACCAGAATCTCCAGGGCCTTCTTTGTGTGCAAAGAACTTCTACACAATGTAGATGATGAGATGTCTATAAAGGCTTCCTCGGGGGAGCACACAACCAAGGACATGAACAAAGATCTAATGACTGTTGCCAAAAGTTGAAGGAAGAGAATGTCTTTAAGAAGCAACAAAACCGGACAATGTTTGCCTTTCCAGACTGCCCCAGGGACTATTTGCAGTTCCTTGACACAAAATCCCTGTATCAATGGATAAATGGACATAAAAAGAAAACAAGCCTCTTTGTGCGACCTCGGTAAAGAATGAATATTACCAGATTTGTGTATAATCTGTGTTGTTATGGGGAAAGGTTAAAGGGGTCCTTTGCCAAAGAACCCTTTAACCTTTTCCCATACCTTAAGACAAGGTTTATCTAAGTTATAAATTCTGTTATTATGCAGGATGCTCCTTTCCACTCTCAGTGGATAATTAATTTGTATGAATTTTTGTAAAAGTTAAAAAAAAGGATAAACTGAATACTTTCATTCAAGAAGGATTGCTTATCAAATGGACAAGGTAGATAAATAAAAGGAGATTCAATTATGGGACCTATTGTAGTGCATGTCCTTGCAACTAGAAAACTATACACCCCCAACACTACAGGGACAGGTTAATAAGGAGATCCATAATTTACTTATACTGTATATATAATTACTTATACTGTATATATAAGTTTGTATTTAAGAACTGCTTTTAATGTTTTGATAGGTTGAGTTGTCCTCTCTATATTGCATGTCCTTTTTTTAAACATCGTCAACATATCAACAATCATGAAATATTACTAAATTTCAAGATCAGCCAGGGCTGCTTGAGATCCACTGATTGCTAGAAAAAAAAAAAACAACTGGAATGCAAACTATGGAGAAGTTGGCTCAATTCATTGTTGCAATTTATTGCCAATTGCCATATCAAAGTCTATGGAGGCATACAATGATATTTTTTTGATACTAATCAATAGTGACCATGCTTACTTTGAAGTACAAATCTACTTTAATGAATCTTTGAAAAAACACACATCCAAAGACATTCAAATAAAAATCAAGGCTTTTCTACATTTCAATGGGAAAAAGAACAAAATAAGCCTAAATCTGTTCAAACATATTTATTTTACAACTACTGCTGGTCATAATAACTACCAACTTGACTAAAGTTATTAGTAGAACTTATTAAACGATTATCATAATTTTATCTTTTTTGAAGTCTCAATATTGTTCATAGAGAGAAAAGGAAATCTTGCAATCTCATTGTATCTATATTACAGTATGTTTACATTGTTAAACAAAATTAGAAAGTTAGTGGTAGCATCCAAGTGGCTTTATTTATTCACTGCAAATTTTTGACAACTCACAGATATCAACATTGATGAGCCAATCAGATTGCAGGATTTGATACTTATAGCATGCCACATCGGATCAAAAATCTTTGTTCAAATGAAAGTGCAATTCCAGAAAAAATCCATACCCCAACCACAAAGGGAATTTCAAATTCCACAGGGGTGGGATGGGGGGTCAATTTACCTGATCAATGGTCAACTTTTTTCCCATGCGAATACTGTGGATTCCCTCAATGGTGGTGGTATGGATTTTTTCTGGGATTGCACAATGTTAATAATTCACAAACAAGTATGAGTCAAAAATTGTCAAAAGCATATTTCTAAAACATGTACAGTTCATTGATTTGAGTCAAAAATATCCAAGTGAATATTTACTTGCATTGTTTCTTACAGTACTTCTTACTTGGCATTATACCGGTAGATCCTCATCACTGTCCATTAGGTATTCATCTGGAATCTCTAACAGTGCAGAATCCTCAACACTAAGATCCCATATCAGCAAATCATCTGCATGTACATCAGAATCTAAAATCTCTACATCCTCCTCTTCAGGGTACTGGAAACCAGTGTCTCCAAAAACAGTTTCCAAAGCACACATTATGTCAATACCAAGACTTGTTGCCATACATCAACATACTTGTACAGATCCTGTAATGTAAATAATCGTTCACAATGTTCAAGTACCTGGGTATACTGCAAGTCACTTAAACCACTTAAAGTGAGACTGGGAGGAGTAAACATGGGAGTCTTCCCTGACATAACAGCATGTTGTTGTGTGGCTGCACACTTCCTTAGATAATCCAGCTTGGTTACAAGTTTTCCCTTTGCATTTCTGTGACATCTCTAACTTTGTCATCATCAGGAGCTTGTGCCTGGTCTAGAACAGGAACTGTTACCTTAGAAAAGCTGTAATTACAAGCAACACCTTGGCATTTACATTTCAATTGACATACGTCGCAACATTCATGCAGGATGTCAGGTAACTTCATGGTTGTGAGGTCAACATCAAAGTGTTCCATAAGAGTTTTCCTTCTACATGTAGTGGACCTTACATAGGATACTATGGCATCATCACAATGTTTTACCATAACATTATTATACAAAATAATAGCTGCACATTTATCCTCGCCACTGCGACCAGCTCTCCCACTCTCCTGTAAGTACGCCTCTAGATTCCTTGATGGGCCATAGTGAATCACATACTTGACTCCTTTACAGTCTATGCCCATACCATATGCTATGGTAGCCACAACAATCCTTATGTGTCCATCCGCTTGCGAAAATGATTTCAGTATGTGTTCCTTGTTAAGTTCATCAATCCTAGCATGAAACATCTCGACCAGGCGCTCTCTGGGATTCATGCTGGCATCCTTGTACATCTGGGCGCCCAAATGAGCCTGGAAATGACCATAAACATGGGTGACGGCCCTTATGGTCTGGCAGTAAATTATTATCCTGTCGTGGCTCACACCATATTTCTTGATGCCATCTATAAGAGGCTCAAAGTTCCCCATAGTGCCAGTGCCGACTACTTGCACTGAGTAGGCTATGTTGGGCCGGTCTGGACTTTCTTTTACCACGAGAACGTTGTTCATTTCGAGAGTTCTTATAATTCGCTCCCTAGTCCTTGTGGTTGCCGTGGCCGTTAGAGCGAGTACAGGAACCCTGGAGGGGATGATTGATCTCAGCTCGTTGATTCGGCTGAACCACTTCCGGAATACTTTTTCGCCCTTCTTTGGTGCAAAGCCCCAATGGCAAATACAGTGAGCCTCATCTACCGCCAAAAGTTTTAGTTTGTTTCTGTAAACCTCGGAAGACAGCATGCTTCGCCACTTCTGGTTCGTGAGAAACGACTCCGGAGAGCCATAAACAAGTTGAAACTTCCCTTCCAGAATCCCTCGAGTCACTTCGTCATCTGTTTGTTCCTCGCCAATATAAGCGGCCGATATTCCTTTCGATGTCAAATATAATACTTGATCTTGCATCAAGGACACAAGGGGAGAAATAATTAAGGCGATAGAACTCCGTGTTGGCGTCGTCCGGTTCTCTATGTAGTCGCTTATCAGAGGGAAAGACTGAAAAATAGCGGACTTTCCAGAACCCGTGTGTAGATTAACGAAAACATCGCGTTGAGAAACCAAAGCACTCAAAGCTTCAAGCTGCAAGGCTTTGAACTTTTCAAATTTGAACGCCTCTAGGGCAAAATTGCATGCTTTCTCGAAGAGCTCGTGTTGGTCGTCGGCCATTTTGAATCAGAATGTGAGAGAAAATAATATGCTAATTTCACCACTGAAAATCTAGTGGCGGACTTCTGATTGGTCGAGCCAAACACTGCCCAGCTCGCGCGCCCAGCCGTCGGCGGGGGGAGGAGCGCGGGCTCACCTTCAACCGCCAAGGCTGGAAACCGAGCCTAGAATCAAACATAATTGACGTATGTCAAAACCATTCACAACCCAAACGATCGAGTCAAGTCGTAAATAAAGACAGAAGCTACGGAAAATAATCAGGTAAACATCATAAATTTATATTGATACGTGTTCTTGCATAAACAATAATCATCGTATCCTAATGGACGTAATAAATCAATAGTAATTAATTAACTTGCATAGTATGGACAAGGAGTCCAGGGCCAAGAAACAACCCAAACAGAAAAAACTAAGACGCCGCCGGCAAAAGCTAAACTTCCACACTGGAAAAAGTACTAGAAGAATTTTACCAGAAGATGTAAGTAAACCCTGACTACCGCAATGGTGTTGCATTAATAATAATTTTATAAATCTTACCTTTAACGTCTTCGAATATCCAACTATTAGCATGCACCACACATTTCAGATAGTAAACAACATGTCATACATCGATGTAGCAACGAGACCCTGGCAGAACATTAGCTATGTCGGGCTGGGTGCTTGGTACCATTGCACCAGAAACATAGCGACGAAAGTCCACAACATGCTTCCCAGTCCCTGAAGACGAAGTATGGCTGTGAAATATTCTGCAGACGCAAAATCGAGCAACCAAATTATCATGTTTAGATACAACCATCCAGATCTAGACCATAATTACCCACACTTACGTCATTTATGTCGTAATTTAATTATGGAATGGATTGGATTTGGGAATGTTAGGAATGAATCGGAATCGGAATTGGAAATATTTTGTAAACGATCTCCGGTATAGATCGGTTGATGTCACTGGGTTTTTTACTACATCTTATTAACTTAATATAATAATAATTCGTAAATTTAATTTAATTCTTTCAAATAAAATGTTGAAAAACGTGGAGGAACACAAGTAATAAATAACGCATAAACCATAAATAAATTATAAGCCCATTTGGAACTCAATCAATATATTATAATTACAAACATTGATCCCTAGATAAACGAAGAGGTACTAAAGAGCATTATAGATGATGCTGACCGACCATAGAGGCCGATTTACAGAAAACCATAAAATAGAGAATGAGGGAGAAGAAAATGGGTGCGCTGTTCATCAGAAGATTACGCCTGAATAAAAGCATTGACGGGATAAAAGGAGTCATCGCCCCTTATATCTTACAATTGCGCGACCTGCAAGAACAAAGGGAAAGGGTGGATTCCATCATTGCCGCAACACTCAAGGAGAATGTGGAAAATCTACAGATCAATGGAATTTTAAAAAAACCCTTACATATAAGATATTATGAACATAACCCAGTGGGTACGCTTTGTTTTTATTACAATCGCAATTATACAACATGACCATATATATTAAGAAGAATCTCCTTTCCATTTTATTCTGTAGAATGCCAATGGTACATTTCTTACTCTACGAGATAACATTACATCTCATATGATTAATGATGTCATATTCCGTTCTGTATGTTTCCATTTTTTACAAATTGATCAATCATATTACGTCAATTTTCGTTTTTCTATGGAAAATCTTATTATAATAAGGCTATTATTTCAAATTCGTTTTTGTGGAATATATAATATCTGTTTTGTGGACCAATTATTAATGAACAATACTCAATTATTAATGAACAATACTCAATTGGATCAATTTCAATCTGTATCAATACTTAATTAGACCATTTCAATTTATATCAATGTTATTAATAAGTTACACAGTTATGAGCCAACCATTCAATGAAATCATATACAATTATTAAACTAGTACACAATCAGAATCCGGCATCTTTCTATTTATACCAAGATACACATAATACACAAACAATTTGCAGCAATTGTCAGTCCATGTTACAGGCTATCAGCAGGTTATAGACGGATTATCTCCTCCCACCTTGCAAAATTGCGCATCATAATATCATGACCATAACAATCTACAAAGAAAAAATGAGAATAACAACATGTTGATTATTGGCTATTCTTTTGCAGGATAGAGAAAGAATAACAATGTTAACAATTTACAGATAGAGAAAGAAAACAATGTTACCAATTAGGAGAATAACACCAAAAGAGAAACGCAGGATAAGAATGAGTTCATTTTATGCAACCAGGAGAATACCACCAAATTATTCTACCAGCGGAATAACAAAATATAATCATTTAACCACCCGTAACAGATCATTATTATATCCACCCAAAAGGTAATTTGTGAAACCACTTAGGAATCAATAATTTGTGAAACCACTTAGGAATCAATAATGTGAATACAGAAACACATGGAGACACCTATCTGCCTTCTTAACCACCTAGGAAAATCATCCGGCTAGCATTATAGTCACCCAACATCCAGCCTGCACACACATATATAAATATAACACCATGGTACAACCATGGCCTATCTACAATATTTATGATCTTTTAGGGGCAATGCTTCCCCGTGCCTTCTCCGTGGAACCGTTGCGGCTTCATAAACATCGATATTACGCTGCTGTGTGCGACCTGGGTTTTGTCTCACAAGGACAATGACTTCTGATCATCTCTGCTGGACAGTATCTAGACTTATGTGAGCGTGATACCACACTCCCATAAAGTCATAATATGATAGCACTAACCTCCAGGACAATGTACATCAGCTGGCCATCTTTGTGGGACTTTGGACTCTTGGTTTCTCATGGTGTGGTGTGGTGCTGTATTGTGTTGTTGTATTGTGTTGCCAACCTCGGGATGGTATAAAATGGAAGTCACCTCTTGGAGTCTCTATATTGTCACACAATGTACAATAGGTCATTTATATGATGTATACTTAATTCAATCATGTGTTTCAAGTAATAATTTGACATTGATAATTTTTCTTTCCCATGAATAGATTATTGATACATCAGAAATACAACATTGATGATTGCCTATCAACAATATTTATGATTTCCTAGGGCAATGCTTCCCTGTACTACCTCCGTAGAATTTTACAGCTTCATGGACATGATAATTCACATGCAACCTGTTTGATTCATACAAGGCAATTCCAGAAAATCCATACCCCAACCACAAAGGGAATTTCAAATTCCACAGGTGTTGGGATGGGGGGTCAATTTACCTGATCAATGGTCAACTTTTTTCCCATGCGAATACTGTGGATTCCCTCATGGTGGTGGTATGTTTTTTCTGGGATTGCACCAATGTTAATAATTCAAAAACAAGTATGAGTCAAAAATTGTCAAAAGCATATTTCTAAAACATGTACAGTTCATTGATTTGAGTCAAAAATATCCAAGTGAATATTTACTTGCATTGTTCTTACAGTACTTCTTACTTGGCATTATACCGGTAGATCCTCATCACTGTCCATTAGGTATTCATCTGGAATCTCTAACAGTGCAGAATCCTCAACACTAAGATCCCATATCAGCAAATCATCTGCATGTACATCAGAATCTAAATCTCTACACCTCCTCTTCAGGTACTGGAAACCAGTGTCTCCAAAAACAGTTTCCAAAGCACACATTATGTCAATACCAAGGACTTTGTTGCCATACATCAACATACTTGTACAGATCCTGTAATGTAAATAATCGTTCACAATGTTCAAGTACCTGGGTATACTGCAAGTCACTTAAACCACTTAAAGTGAGACTGGGAGGAGTAACATGGGAGTCTTCCCTGACATAACAGCATGTTGTTGTGTGGCTGCACACTTCCTTAGATAATCCAGCTTGGTTACAAGTTTTTCCCTTTGCATTTCTGTGACATCTCTAACTTTGTCATCATCAGGAGCTTGTGCCTGGTCTAGAACAGGAACTGTTTCCTTAGAAAAGCTGTAATTACAAGCAACACCTTGGCATTTACATTTCAATTGACATACGTCGCAACATTCATGCAGGATGTCAGGTAACTTCATGGTTGTGAGGTCAACATCAAAGTGTTCCATAAGAGTTTCCTTCTACATGTAGTGGACCTTACATAGGATACTATGGCATCATCACAAGTTTTACCATAACATTATTATACAAAATAATAGCTGCACATTTATCCTCGCCACTGCGACCAGCTCTCCCACTCTCCTGTAAGTACGCCTCTAGATTCCTTGATGGGCCATAGTGAATCAAATACTTGACTCCTTTACAGTCTATGCCCATACCATATGCTATGTAGCCACAACAATCCTTATGTGTCCCATCCGCTTGCGAAAATGATTTCAGTATGTGTTCCTTGTTAAGTTCATCAATCCTAGCATGAAACATCTCGACCAGGCGCTCTCTGGGATTCATGCTGGCATCCTTGTACATCTGGGCGCCCAAATGAGCCTGGAAATGACCATAAACATGGGTGACGGCCCTTATGGTCTGGCAGTAAATTATTATCCTGTCGTGGCTCACACCATATTTCTTGATGCCATCTATAAGAGGCTCAAAGTTCCCCATAGTGCCAGTGCCGACTACTTGCACTGAGTAGGCTATGTTGGGCCGGTCTGGACTTTCTTTTACCACGAGAACGTTGTTCATTTCGAGAGTTCTTATAATTCGCTCCCTAGTCCTTGTGGTTGCCGTGGCCGTTAGAGCGAGTACAGGAACCCTGGAGGGGATGATTGATCTCAGCTCGTTGATTCGGCTGAACCACTTCCGGAATACTTTTTCGCCCTTCTTTGGTGCAAAGCCCCAATGGCAAATACAGTGAGCCTCATCTACCGCCAAAAGTTTAGTTTGTTCTGTAAACCTCGGAAGACAGCATGCTTCGCCACTTCTGGTTCGTGAGAAACGACTCCGGAGAGCCATAAACAAGTTGAAACTTCCCTTCCAGAATCCCTCGAGTCACTTCGTCATCTGTTTGTTCCTCGCCAATATAAGCGGCCGATATTCCTTTCGATGTCAAATATAATACTTGATCTTGCATCAAGGACACAAGGGGAGAAATAATTAAGGCGATAGAACTCCGTGTTGGCGTCGTCCGGTTCTCTATGTAGTCGCTTATCAGAGGGAAAGACTGAAAAATAGCGGACTTTCCAGAACCCGTGTGTAGATTAACGAAACATCGCGTTGAGAAACCAAAACACTCAAAGCTTCAAGCTGCAAGGCTTTGAACTTTTCAAATTTGAACGCCTCTAGGGCAAAATTGCATGCTTTCTCGAAGAGCTCGTGTTGGTCGTCGGCCATTTTGAATCAGAATGTGAGAGAAAATAATATGCTAATTTCACCACTGAAAATCTAGTGGCGGACTTCTGATTGGTCGAGCCAAACACTGCCCAGCTCGCGCGCCCAGCCGTCGGCGGGGGGAGGAGCGCGGGCTCACCTTCAACCGCCAGGCTGGAAACCGAGCCTAGAATCAAACATAATGACGTATGTCAAAACCAGTTCACAACCCAAAACGATCGAGTCAAGTCGTAAATAAAGACAGAAGCTACGGAAATAATCAGGTAAACATCATAAATTTATATTGATACGTGTTCTTGCATAAACAATAATCATCGTATCCTAATGGACGTAATAAATCAATAGTAATTAATTAACTTGCATAGTATGGACAAGGAGTCCAGGCCAAGAAACAACCCAAACAGAAAAAACTAAGACGCCGCCGGCAAAAGCTAAACTTCCACACTGGAAAAAGTACTAGAAGAATTTTACCAGAAGATGTAAGTAAACCCTGACTACCGCAATGGTGTTGCATTAATAATAATTTTATAAATCTTACCTTTAACGTCTTCGAATATCCAACTATTAGCTGCACCACACATTTCAGATAGTAAACAACATGTCATACATCGATGTAGCAACGAGACCCTGGCAGAACATTAGCTATGTCGGGCTGGGTGCTTGGTACCATTGCACCAGAAAACATAGCGACGAAAGTCCACAACATGCTTCCCAGTCCCTGAAGACGAAGTATGGCTGTGAAATATTCTGCAGACGCAAAATCGAGCAACCAAATTATCATGTTTAGATACAACCATCCAGATCTAGACCATAATTACCCACACTTACGTCATTTATGTCGTAATTTAATTATGGAATGGATTGGATTGGGAATGTTAGGAATGAATCGGAATCGGAATTGGAAATATTTTGTAAACGATCTCCGGTATAGATCGGTTGATGTCACGGGTTTTTTACTACATCTTATTAACTTAATATAATAATAATTCGTAAATTTAATTTAATTCTTTCAAATAAAATGTTGAAAAACGTGGAGGAACACAAGTAATAAATAACGCATAAACCATAAATAAATTATAAGCCATTTGGAACTCAATCAATATTATAATTACAAACATTGATCCCTAGATAAACGAAGAGGTACTAAAGAGCATTATAGATGATGCTGACGGGAGGACCTCATAGAGGCCGATTTACAGAAAACCATAAAACAGAGAATGAGGGAGAAGAAAATGGGTGCGCTGTTCATCAGAAGATTACGCCTGAATAAAAGCATTGACGGGATAAAAGGAGTCATCGCCCCTTATATCTTACATTGCGCGACCTGCAAGAACAAGGGAAAGGGTGGATTCCATCATTGCCGCAAACACTCAAGGAGAATGTGGAAAATCTATAGATCAATGGAATTTTAAAAAAACCCTTACATATAAGATATTATGAACATAACCCAGTGGGTACGCTTTGTTTTATTACAATCGCAATTATACAACATGACCATATATATTAAGAAGAATCTCCTTTCCATTTTATTCTGTAGAATGCCAATGGTACATTTCTTACTCTACGAGATAACATTACATCTCATATGATTAATGATGTCATATTCCGTTCTGTATGTTTCCATTTTTTACAAATTGATCAATCATATTACGTCAATTTTCGTTTTTCTATGGAAAATCTTATTATAATAAGGCTATTATTTCAAATTCGTTTTTGTGGAATATATAATATCTGTTTTGTGGACCAATTTAATGAACAATACTCAATTATTAATGAACAATACTCAATTGGATCAATTTCAATCTGTATCAATACTTAATTAGACCATTTCAATTTATATCAATGTTATTAATAAGTTACACAGTTATGAGCCAACCATTCAATGAAATCATATACAATTATTAAACTAGTACACAATCAGAATCCGGCATCTTTCTATTTATACCAAGATACACATAATACACAAACAATTTGCAGCAATTGTCAGTCCATGTTACAGGCTATCAGCAGGTTATAGACGGATTATCTCCTCCCACCTTGCAAAATTGCGCATCATAATATCATGACCATAACAATCTACAAAGAAAAAATGAGAATAACAACATGTTGATTATTGGCTATTCTTTTGCAGGATAGAGAAAGAATAACAATGTTAACAATTTACAGATAGAGAAAGAAAAAACAATGTTACCAATTAGGAGAATAACACCAAAAGAGAAACGCAGGATAAGAATGAGTTCATTTTATGCACCAGGAGAATACCACCAAATTATTCTACCAGCGGAATAACAAAATATAATCATTTAACCACCCGTAACAGATCATTATTATATCCACCCAAAAGGTAATTTGTGAAACCACTTAGGAATCAATAATTTGTGAAACCACTTAGGAATCAATAATGTGAATACAGAAACACATGGAGACACCTATCTGCCTTCTTAACCACCTAGGAAAATCATCCGGCTAGCATTATAGTCACCCAACATCCAGCCTGCACACACATATATAATATAACACCATGGTACAACCATGGCCTATCTACAATATTTATGATCTTTAGGGGCAATGCTCCCCGTGCCTTCTCCGTGGAACCGTTGCGGCTTCATAAACATCGATATTACGCTGCTGTGTGCGACCTGGGTTTTGTCTCACAAGGACAATGACTTCTGATCATCTCTGCTGGACAATATCTAGACTTATGCGAGCGTGATACCACACTCCCATAAAGTCATAATATGATAGCACTACCTCCAGGGACAATGTACATCAGCTGGCCATCTTTGTGGGACTTTGGACTCTTGGTTTCTCATGGTGTGGTGTGGTGCTGTATTGTGTTGTTGTATTGTGTTGCCAACCTCGGGATGGTATAAAATGGAAGTCACCTCTTGGAGTCTCTATATTGTCACACAATGTACAATAGGTCATTTATTGAATGTATACTTAATCAATCATGTGTTTCAAGTAATAATTTGACATTGATAATTTTTCTTTCCCATGAATAGATTATTGATACATCAGAAATACAACATTGATGATTGCCTATCAACAATATTTATGATTTCCTAGGGGCAATGCTTCCCTGTACTACCTCCGTAGATTTTACAGCTTCATGGACATGATAATTCCACATGCAACCTGTTTGATGTCATACAAGGACAATGACCTCTGATCATCTCTGTGGGATGGTGCTCCATGAGTTGTATGGCGGTCGTTATACTACACTTCCATAGGATCACATGTTGACACTAACCTCCAGGGACAATGTACATCAGCTGGTCATCTTTGTAGAGCAGCAGACTCTTGGTTTCCTCATGGTGGAGGTTGTTTTGTTTTATGTTGTCACTCTCGGGATGGTACATAATGGAAGTCACCTCTTGGAGTCTCTATATTGTCACACAATACACAATAGGTCTCATTAGAGCCATAAAGATCTGCCGATTTTTTCTAGTAGAAAGTTTGGTTACTGATTTCCCTTTGCTGATAATGTTAGTGCAAGGGATACATCAGAAATACAACAATACATACAAGCCACATACAAACATTAGCACCACAAACTAACACCACACCACAGTAGATACAAACACATCTTGGAATTCCAAGTTATCATAGTTTAGCCATACAACACACCCATACACAAAAAGATATGCTAATGTGAGGTCAAATGACCACGCTGTAATGGTATGCACCTAAGTTGCTCTGGCAGCTGGCTGCTAGTTCACCGAGAGGTGAACATTGCACTACCCCCAACTGACCCCGGCAAAAAGGAACCAGGCATCCTAATCAACTTACAGGTAATATCCAATAAATAATTATGAATATTGAATATTAACGTGTAACAAGTAATTAATACCAAACACACCCAAATCAATAGAATAGTTTAATATGGTTAATAGATACGTAAAATATACATCAATTTATAAATTACAAGTTTTGAAGGCACAGAGATACCAGAAGATAAGATATGTTCTTGTATTTTAGGACCTATAGAATCTATTTCCTACTACATTTTTATATCCTGACCTTTTGAAAATAACGTCATGCCTCTTTATGGTTGTATTAATCAAAACACATAATTTTCTTATGCAAAATAGCCCTTGTAGAAATAATCTCTCTCAACTTTGGCATACAATAACGAGAGATTAGGACCTTACCAACAACCCTCCTATATTTCGAAGCAATACTTCTTATCAAATATCTTTCAAATAAAATGTTGAAAAACGTGGAGGAACACAAGTAATAAATAACGCATAAACCATAAATAAATTATAAGCCCATTTGGAACTCAATCAATATATTATAATTACAAACATTGATCCCTAGATAAACGAAGAGGTACTAAAGAGCATTATAGATGATGCTGACCGGGAGGACCTCATAGAGGCCGATTTACAGAAAACCATAAACAGAGAATGAGGGAGAAGAAAATGGGTGCGCTGTTCATCAGAAGATTACGCCTGAATAAAAGCATTGACGGGATAAAAGGAGTCATCGCCCCTTATATCTTACAATTGCGCGACCTGCAAGAACAAAGGGAAAGGGTGGATTCCATCATTGCCGCAACACTCAAGGAGAATGTGGAAAATCTATAGATCAATGGAATTTTAAAAAAACCCTTACATATAAGATATTATGAACATAACCCAGTGGGTACGCTTTGTTTTATTACAATCGCAATTATACAACATGACCATATATATTAAGAAGAATCTCCTTTCCATTTTATTCTGTAGAATGCCAATGGTACATTTCTTACTCTACGAGATAACATTACATCTCATATGATTAATGATGTCATATTCCGTTCTGTATGTTTCCATTTTTTACAAATTGATCAATCATATTACGTCAATTTTCGTTTTTCTATGGAAAATCTTATTATAATAAGGCTATTATTTCAAATTCGTTTTTGTGGAATATATAATATCTGTTTTGTGGACCAATTATTAATGAACAATACTCAATTATTAATGAACAATACTCAATTGGATCAATTTCAATCTGTATCAATACTTAATTAGACCATTTCAATTTATATCAATGTTATTAATAAGTTACACAGTTATGAGCCAACCATTCAATGAAATCATATACAATTATTAACTAGTACACAATCAGAATCCGGCATCTTTCTATTTATACCAAGATACACATAATACACAAACAATTTGCAGCAATTGTCAGTCCATGTTACAGGCTATCAGCAGGTTATAGACGGATTATCTCCTCCCACCTTGCAAAATTGCGCATCATAATATCATGACCATAACAATCTACAAAGAAAAAATGAGAATAACAACATGTTGATTATTGGCTATTCTTTTGCAGGATAGAGAAAGAATAACAATGTTAACAATTTACAGATAGAGAAAGAAAACAATGTTACCAATTAGGAGAATAACACCAAAAGAGAAACGCAGGATAAGAATGAGTTCATTTTATGCAACCAGGAGAATACCACCAAATTATTCTACCAGCGGAATAACAAAATATAATCATTTAACCACCCGTAACAGATCATTATTATATCCACCCAAAAGGTAATTTGTGAAACCACTTAGGAATCAATAATTTGTGAAACCACTTAGGAATCAATAATGTGAATACAGAAACACATGGAGACACCTATCTGCCTTCTTAACCACCTAGGAAAATCATCCGGCTAGCATTATAGTCACCCAACATCCAGCCTGCACACACATATATAAATATAACACCATGGTACAACCATGGCCTATCTACAATATTTATGATCTTTTAGGGGCAATGCTTCCCCGTGCCTTCTCCGTGGAACCGTTGCGGCTTCATAAACATCGATATTACGCTGCTGTGTGCGACCTGGGTTTTGTCTCACAAGGACAATGACTTCTGATCATCTCTGCTGGACAATATCTAGACTTATGCGAGCGTGATACCACACTCCCATAAAGTCATAATATGATAGCACTAACCTCCAGGGACAATGTACATCAGCTGGCCATCTTTGTGGGACTTTGGACTCTTGGTTTCTCATGGTGTGGTGTGGTGCTGTATTGTGTTGTTGTATTGTGTTGCCAACCTCGGGATGGTATAAAATGGAAGTCACCTCTTGGAGTCTCTATATTGTCACACAATGTACAATAGGTCATTTATATGAATGTATACTTAATTCAATCATGTGTTTCAAGTAATAATTTGACATTGATAATTTTTCTTTCCCATGAATAGATTATTGATACATCAGAAATACAACATTGATGATTGCCTATCAACAATATTTATGATTTCCTAGGGGCAATGCTTCCCTGTACTACCTCCGTAGAATTTTACAGCTTCATGGACATGATAATTCCACATGCAACCTGTTTGATGTCATACAAGGACAATGACCTCTGATCATCTCTGTGGGATGGTGCTCCATGAGTTGTATGGCGGTCGTTATACTACACTTCCATAGGATCACATGTTGACACTAACCTCCAGGGACAATGTACATCAGCTGGTCATCTTTGTAGAGCAGCAGACTCTTGGTTTCCTCATGGTGGAGGTTGTTTTGTTTTATGTTGTCACTCTCGGGATGGTACATAATGGAAGTCACCTCTTGGAGTCTCTATATTGTCACACAATACACAATAGGTCTCATTAGAGCCATAAAGATCTGCCGATTTTTTCTAGTAGAAAGTTTGGTTACTGATTTCCCTTTTGCTGATAATGTTAGTGCAAGGGATACATCAGAAATACAACAATACATACAAGCCACATACAAACATTAGCACCACAAACTAACACCACACCACAGTAGATACAAACACATCTTGGAATTCCAAGTTATCATAGTTTAGCCATACAACACACCCATACACAAAAAAGATATGCTAATGTGAGGTCAAATGACCACGCTGTAATGGTATGCACCTAAGTTGCTCTGGCAGCTGGCTGCTAGTTCACCGAGAGGTGAACATTGCACTACCCCCAACTGACCCCGGCAAAAAGGAACCAGGCATCCTAATCAACTTACAGGTTAATATCCAATAAAATAATTATGAATATTGAATATTAACGTGTAACAAGTAATTAATACCAAACACACCCCAATCAATAGAATATGTTTAATATGGTTAATAGATACGTAAAATATACATCAATTTATAAATTACAAGTTTTGAAGGCACAAGAGATACCAGAAGATAAGATATGTTCTTGTATTTTAGGACCTATAGAATCTATTTCCTACTACATTTTTATATCCTGACCTTTTGAAATAACGTCATGCCCTCTTATGGTTGTATTAATCAAAACACATAATTTTCTTATGCAAAATAGCCCTTGTAGAAATAATCTCTCTCAACTTTGGCATACAATAACGAGAGATTAGGACCTTACCAACAACCCTCCTATATTTCGAAGCAATACTTCTTATCACTTTTACCAAATGGTCTACATAACCGGAGCCACAAAAACGTACACAGAAAACTCGCCCAGACCTCACTACCTTCTTACGAGATAAGGTTGTCACACTACTACTCCTAGAAGGAGACATGTAACTAACCAGATTAGACTTTATAAAACGATTACTATATCCTAACTTAAGAAGCCTAGACCTTAGCAATTTCACAGCATGGATATAACCTTTTTTCGTATTCGCTATCCGTACATAACGGATTGAATCGTTACGAACTATACCCTTAAAAACAGTTAAGGGATGCTGTGACTGGAATGTCAAATAATTAAACTGATTATGAGGTTTAAAATACACTAATCTGTGCAAATTATTACTACTATTGGCTACATCGTCTAAAAATAGACGCATATCTAAATACTCACAACAATAATAAGAAAGCTTAAAAGTTATCACCAAATTTCTAGGATAATATAAGACAAGAGAATCTAAGATACTCTTAACCTCAGACAATTCCCTTGTTGGCAGTATTAACAAACCATCATCAGCATAGCGACATAACAGATAACTATTAACAATATGACCAGTAGAGACCAGCAAGAATTTATATTCCGAATATAAAGAACCAAATCAGCTATCTGCTTAGAATAATAGGAACCCATAGGCACCCCCTTTTGCTGACGATAGACCTTATCTCCCACATTGAAATAATTATAAGAATTGCACAATTTGTAACACTGTTTCAAGAAACAAATATAATCCATACTAAAACCTAGCAGATCTACCATATCGTCTAATGTAGTAAATACATCCCCCTCTAATATATTGGTATAAAGTTCTTTAAAATCAAAAACTACCAAAGTATATGCACAACATGGAGACAATATAAAATTATCTAATAGAGATATACATCTAGCTGTACTATCTAGAACATTCGCAGGTAGACCTATAGATTCCATATGATCCTTCAACCTACTAAGTATATTAGTTAACTCAAAATTCAGGAACTTAGATAGCTCAACAGTTACCCATGCATATCCGGTTATTATCGGCCTACCAGTTAAACTACCCTCATTGTTGATAGATGCAGGTTTAGACAATTTATGAACCTTAGGCCACAAATTCATACTAGGCAAAATACAAGGTTGAACCTTTCGTAAACTTCGCATTATATCTGAATCTATTAAGTGAGAATACACATCTAATAAGTCTCCAAGAGAAGAATAATAATCCCGTACAAGATTATCTACTGTAGACATTGTACAGCTAATACATAAAAATTTTCATCACTTAACTGACGGTAATATTCTTGTTTATACCACGATATAGTATTCACGGACCAACCAAGACCCTTATCTGCAGGCCTTATAATTAAACCAGGTTTATCCCGTAAACTTCTAGCAATACCACTCGCAGAATCTACCTTAGACTGAGGTTGACCTTGGCCCCTTTCAGGATCACTATCAAGCTGATTTATAATACGCATAACATAGGTCTTATCCCCTTTATGTATATCTGGATGATGGAGCAGCCCTAATACTGAACGCTTATAATTCCCCAACAACATCCGAGCCTTTAACAATCCCTGTCCCGGGTATGCCCCTTGGCCCTTAACCCTCCTGAGTTTTTTAACCTTATTACCCGTGACCCCTCGCCCCCCTTTATCTCCTACTTTTCCACCCCTTACCTTAGCACAAATTAGATAATTATATAATGACTTATATATCACCACCTCTGAATATGTACTTGTGGACATAGTTGCAACTGTAGCTGGTACATGACCAGGATTAAGTTTCAATAAATCAATCTCATCCTGAGTAAACTCAACATCAGTAAAGTTATGGAATAAACTAGAGCCAGCCAACCTCTCCTCTTCCTTCCTGAGCTCTGTGGCCATCAACCTCCTCCTCTCAACAGCTAGTCCAGAAAGTAGCATATCTCTATGAAGACCCAACCTCTCATCTAACAATTCCATATAAAAATCTCTTTGCCGTACAATGTCATGTAGCTCTATGCTTGACCTTGAGGCTCCTCTCCTAATAAGGTCTTTTCTGAGCCTTATTTCATCCGTGTAGTTATTTATATCGTTTTCAAATAACTTCTTCCTTCCAATGACGATTTTATTAACAATATGAGTGAGACTATGTATACGGGGGTATGAGGTGGACAAATCAATACTACACCCAATACTTGATGCACGGTTAATAGTTCCCATATTCTGTAATATGTTGTTAAAATAACCCTCCAAGATGGACTCATTAAAGACATTCCTCCTAGTATCCATAAAGTCTGTATTTATCCAATCCAGACCATCATCAACTACTTTCTGATTGTAAACCACAGTGTATTCTTGACTAACAACCAACTCGGTCTCCAAAGTAGATAGCTCAGTCAACAAGACATCAATTTTTTCCAATTCCCCTCTTAATACTCTGCCTCCGCCATGCCATCTACGGAGTTTTCCAGACCATTTACGTAAAACGTGAGGGACACCTTTACCGTCCTCCATAATTGTAAACTTCAACAGGTTTTAACACATCACGCAACAGAAAACGTTACCTATGGTGACACGACAGATGCGCGAGGATTTTTCCATCATAAAATGATATGCGCGGTTGAATTCTTTTAAATCGTCGAATAAAACGAATCAAACTAGGCTCGGTTTCCAGCCGTAGTTTGTGTCGTTTCTAACGAATCCTCCCCCCACGAACGGCTGGGCGCGGGGTCAATTGGCCGTGTCCGTGACGTCACCTCATTAAATTCATCAAATGTAAACAAACTGGGCACTCAGAATTCACGTGCTCGCTGTTCAAAGTCAATGGTTCCCGCGCTAGCGCAAAACAGTTTTAAATATTCTAGTTCTACGAAGTTTCGATTGAATATGAAGAAAATTACTTTACAAAATGAGTTCTGCTGCTACTCCTCGAAAGTTTATACAAAGCTCCGGCTGTTTTATCTGCTGTAAGGAAGTGCAGGAAACGAAGTATAGAACTAAACTACGGCCGGTGCGTGGGAAAACTCAGGATTTAGCCTGTAAAGTTGCCAGTGTGTTAGACATTGACCTGCAAAGTATACCAGATCAATATTTGTGCCGTTCGTGCCTGGCAGATATCAACAAAGTGTGCAAACTTAAGGACGATTTAAATACATTGGAGGAACGACTGAAAGGTAATTTTTCAAGCAACAAACGCGCGAAGCGAGGACTCCCGGTCGACGCAGTGAGATCCCCAACGAGCGCTCCGTCGAGGAAAGCTACCAAAACAACAAGTCACCGAAAATTAAAAGCCAAAAGCATAGATTTTGGAGATGAGACAATCGGCTTAAAAGAATCACAGAAGGAAAACGAAGGAACTTTGATTGAGCTGGACGAGATCGAGAGCGCAAATGTTGCTCGGGACATTTCGCAAATCCCACCGCTACAAATGGTACAAACTCGTCCTCTACAAATGTTGCAGCCACGGCAAACAGTTCAGAATATCCTGCCGACTAAAATGGCAATGAACTTGCACGGGCAAATCGCTACTAGAATAATTCCTTCAACAGGAGTATTGTTTCAGATTGGTAATGTACATAATCTGCAAAAGAGCATCACAGAGGAGGATTTCGGACAAATATGCAAAGTTCAGGTAAAAAGTTTAATGACTAGGTGTGATTTGTTGCCTTTGTCTTCAGTTTTGGATTATAAATTGATGCCAATAATGTTTACTTTTGATTAGGCAAGTATCACTTACGACAGCGGTAGCAAGAAGTTGCTGAACTGCGTCCAGATTTGCACCCACTCGGAAAGGCATTGGCAAGAAAGAGCTCAGATAAACGTATAGCAGAGGCAGTAATGTCCAGTTCTAGTGTAAGAGAGTGCATATTTGACAACGTATGCAAAACTCTATCCGATGAAGCAAAGAAATTGTGCTCCACAAAGTACCCGTCTCTCCTAAGAAGCCCCACACAGGAGGCTATTGTTCAGTTTTCTTGGGGAACGCAGCTAAAGAGATTCAAGAAAAAGCCCCACTATTATATAGGGCGCTAAGTATTGTTGCAGACCCCAATTCTAAAAGTAAAGATACCAAACGTCCAGGAATTTGCACTGCAGCTGCAATGTTACTAAAGCAAAGAGATAATGGCATGTCGCTTGTGCCTTATGTAATCAGCATGATCCTGAAAGCTGCAAGAACTTCCAAAAAGGTTTGTATACACATATTCAAAACTCATGAACCATCAGTCCGGAATAAGGGCATAAAATCGATCACATGCATAGGCTTTAGAGGCAATAAAGCATTGTGCATCAGTGTGCTTTATATAAGCATGCATACTAATAAAATCACATCTTATATATGCCATGTTCATCATTAGTATCATGGACAAATACCCCATTTTTTCGATAGATTGTCCCAGACATTTATTTGCAGGAGCAAGGTTACAACTTTGGCCTCCATTATTTTCACTTTGCCCCCCCCCCCCCCCCCCCCCCCCCCCCCTGTGCTTCTGGAGATCCTGGATCCGCCCCTCCTGAGTATGCTTGAGCTTGGTATTAAGCACACCAATGCACATGACACAGGCCCTTCGACTAATCAGTTTTTTAAGGTACAGTACATAATCTGGGTACTCAACAAAGGCATCCAGGGAGACATTTTTGGGGGAGTATTTTTTGAAAGTTGTATTTTTAATGTGCATAAAATAGTGCATTACATTGTATCCACTCCTACCATAGATACACAAAATTCAGCTGTAGAAATTAGGACACCAAATTCAGTCCATATTTTTGGGTGGTGTAAAATGTTACCCTCAGTCAAACACCCTAATATTACCCCTCTGCCACTAAATGCAGAGTACTCAATTCACTATTGATTAGATCACCTATTTAACTATACTACCAATTTTTTTTAAGGGGCTCATTCGGCTTAATCATTTGGGGATTACAATGTCTCCTAAGAGGATCAATATGGCTTTGGATGTGGTTGGCAAAGGTCATGATGATGAGCTATTGGCATGGAAAAAGAACTCAGAGGAATACTTACAGTCACTAAATGATGCAAACTCAGGTGATGATACATCAGATGGTTTAGAGGTCACAGACCAAGCGGACAGTCAAGTGGACAGTAACAAGCCTGAGAGATCAGGGCAACCGCAAAGACCACCTGGCTATTCTATTATCCTTGATAACTTTGATTTGGTATTGCATGCTGCCGATATGACATCTGACAACCAAAATAGAGATGAACACTGGTGCAACCACAATGCAGTCCTGGACAGGGTAAATCCCAGTCATCTGCCTGACAGCCATCCAACCGGGGACTTGCTGGAAACACCAAACAGTACTTTTGTGCCCAGTATGGAAGAACAGAAGCAGTTGCTTAATGACTTGGTTATTCTTGTATCGAGAGTGTTTGTTGAACATTTCAAGCAATTTGAGATCTTCAAGGCATGTGTCCCAAAGCACATTCATCACAAGTACTCTGACAACTTGGCTCAGAGGAGTGAAAAAGTAAGTTCACTCATAGCAAGGCCGTGCTAGAAATTTTTTTACCGGGGGGGGGGACAGGCCTTGGTCATTCTTTGTTTTAGCTGGGGGGGCAACCAGTTTTTTCCCCCCATGTTGACACTAAAAAATTTACTTCGCTCGGGGGTGGGGGGGGGGGGGGGGCAACTGCCCCCTCTGACCCTATGCTAGCTACCGGCCCTGCATAGCTTGTGTTATTGCCAAATAAATATTTGACTCATTCTCCATTATCACCCAAAATGAATCTCTTAAGCCCACCAAACTCATCATGAAGTTTTGTTGTTTTTATTTCTATTGGGACAAAACAAGCAAAATGAAGTGGATGTTGTGAAAATGGAGAATAGCCAGATAGAGGGAGAGGATAGGTCATTCTCAGCAATAATGAAAATTATGTTATACCTGAAAAAAACAAATAATAACTTTTTATGGCTTGAAAACACAATATTCATTATTTTAAGGGTTAACACAGCTCTCTAAATTCTGCAAAATGTCAACATAAATAGAATGATTGACTTCCTAAGGGAATGTTTTATGACACTTGCAGGTGAATCTTGGCATCCTTTTCAAAGATGAAAACCTTGGGGAGGACATGATAGATATTGCACGGTACATTCAAAAACTTGTCCCCTCTGGAGGAGAAGATGGCCCATTTATCAGAGTACCAGTGATTGGGGACCAAAAGACCATAGAGAGAGGCGTTGAATCTCAGTTCTCAGTGAGCAATGCATACACACTGGAGCGCAGACTAGAGGGCCTTTTCTTTCAACTTGCTGATTGGCATCATCAAAACAAGTTCTTATCGGTATTTGATCCATGCCTAGGTTGCTAAAAATAGGGGTAGCTCAAACCCAAGTTTAACCTTGAACTAAGTCAATATGTCATAAATTGCCATCATTGACCTGGGTTTGTGCTAACCCTGCTTTGAGCAACAGGGTTTTACCATATTCCTTTGCTTATTTTTATGATCTTGACAAAAATTTCTTCTCTGTACTTGTTTAACACCTAGAGTGATTTTTGAATACAATTTAGAGGTAGCCTGATTCAAAAATCCCTCATCCTATAATTTTAACGAGAGAAAGGGATTCCAGTTTTCATTCTCACATCGTCCATCTTCTCTATCTCCATTGTGCAATTCCAGAAAAAAATCCATACCCCACTATGGAGGGAATTTGGAGGGAATTGGAATTTCAGAGGGGTTTGGGGATCCATTATTTTACACCAGAGGGATAATTATTTTCCATACAAATACTGAATTTTTTTCTTTTAAAAATTCAAGAGGGGTGGGTGGGTGGGGGTTCTTTAAGTGTATTCCCTCCATGGTGGGGGTGTGGATTGTTTCTGGAATTGCACATTAGGGAAAACGTGCATTGATACATTTTTTTATATTTTCCAGTTGATTTTCCACAGGTTTTACTCAGGATCTTCTGCCTGTGACACAACTTCCCTCTTTGCCTTAAGGAATCAAATAAACTGGCGAAATGTTGTGTCTGATGCCGAGCACTCCCCTGCCCCCTGCAAAAGGTTCCTTAATCTGGTGCTGGATGCTCAGATCATAGCAGCAGGCCTGGAGTTCTTTGGCATGGAAAATGTGTCAGACAAACCAACAAAGAATGGGTTTGGTGATGGCATGAGTGACAGGTCCATTGCAGTGAAACAGTTGTACCTCCATCGCACTGTCAAAGAGTTTGTCTGCAGTTATGTTATGGATGAAGAGCTTTACAGGAAACACTTTGGTAATATGTCTTCATTACAAGATTGGGAGAACTTCCTGGATAATCAGCCTGTCAATCCTGATGGTAGGTATCCATGCAGAGCTGTTGGGTGCACAAAGTCATATGCCCATGATGGAGCTTGTCGTAGACGGCATGAACTTACACATGACCCTCCCCCTGATGTTCCCCAGCCACCACAGTTAGAAAACACAGTACCAGACCCAACCCATCTAAATACAGAACCAAAAGATGACGTCTATGACTACCACTGCTGTCTACTGAACATGGGTTTACTACTGCGTAACTTCAGCGATGCCAATCGAGAGGGAGATGGTGAACGCATTATGAGGTGTATCAAAATGTTTTTGTTGCACTACAATCAAGATGGAGTTGGCAGCACCAAGTATGCATTGGAATCATTATTCCAGTTATTTCAAGTCCATGCTCTTCTTTCTCCATATGACGCAGAGAGACTGAAATGGAATAGGGCAGTTAACAACAATGGAGGGGCTGGAAACAATGTTTCTTGTGATCTTGACCTGGAGCATGACAACCACCTTCTAAAGGAAATGGTGAGGGGTCTTGGTGCTAACATTTCCAAAGAAAGTGTGACCAGAATCTCCAGGGCCTTCTTTGTGTGCAAAGAACTTCTACACAATGTAGATGATGAGATGTCTATAAAGGCTTCCTCGGGGGAGCACACAACCAAGGACATGAACAAAGATCTAATGACTGTTGCCAAAAAGTTGAAGGAAGAGAATGTCTTTAAGAAGCAACAAAACCGGACAATGTTTGCCTTTCCAGACTGCCCCAGGGACTATTTGCAGTTCCTTGACACAAAATCCCTGTATCAATGGATAAATGGACATAAAAAGAAAACAAGCCTCTTTGTGCGACCTCGGTAAAGAATGAATATTACCAGATTTGTGTATAATCTGTGTTGTTATGGGGAAAGGTTAAAGGGGTCCTTTGCCAAAGAACCCTTTAACCTTTTCCCATACCTTAAGACAAGGTTTATCTAAGTTATAAATTCTGTTATTATGCAGGATGCTCCTTTCCACTCTCAGTGGATAATTAATTTGTATGAATTTTTGTAAAAGTTAAAAAAAAGGATAAACTGAATACTTTCATTCAAGAAGGATTGCTTATCAAATGGACAAGGTAGATAAATAAAAGGAGATTCAATTATGGGACCTATTGTAGTGCATGTCCTTGCAACTAGAAAACTATACACCCCCAACACTACAGGGACAGGTTAATAAGGAGATCCATAATTTACTTATACTGTATATATAATTTACTTATACTGTATATATAAGTTTGTATTTAAGAACTGCTTTTAATGTTTTGATAGGTTGAGTTGTCCTCTCTATATTGCATGTCCTTTTTTTAAACATCGTCAACATATCAACAATCATGAAATATTACTAAATTTCAAGATCAGCCAGGGCTGCTTGAGATCCACTGATTGCTAGAAAAAAAAAAAACAACTGGAATGCAAACTATGGAGAAGTTGGCTCAATTCATTGTTGCAATTTATTGCCAATTGCCATATCAAAGTCTATGGAGGCATACAATGATATTTTTTTGATACTAATCAATAGTGACCATGCTTACTTTGAAGTACAAATCTACTTTAATGAATCTTTGAAAAACACACATCCAAAGACATTCAAATAAAAATCAAGGCTTTTCTACATTTCAATGGGAAAAAGAACAAAATAAGCCTAAATCTGTTCAAACATATTTATTTTACAACTACTGCTGGTCATAATAACTACCAACTTGACTAAAGTTATTAGTAG
Organism: Scolanthus callimorphus; assembly: GCA_033964015.1. Lineage (NCBI taxonomy): Eukaryota > Metazoa > Cnidaria > Anthozoa > Actiniaria > Edwardsiidae > Scolanthus > Scolanthus callimorphus. The sequence continues at coordinate 23,396,543 of CM066911.1, read as the reverse complement.
AACTTATTAAACGATTATCATAATTTTATCTTTTTTGAAGTCTCAATATTGTTCATAGAGAGAAAAGGAAATCTTGCAATCTCATTGTATCTATATTACAGTATGTTTACATTGTTAAACAAAATTAGAAAGTTAGTGGTAGCATCCAAGTGGCTTTATTTATTCACTGCAAATTTTTGACAACTCACAGATATCAACATTGATGAGCCAATCAGATTGCAGGATTTGATACTTATAGCATGCCACATCGGATCAAAAATCTTTGTTCAAATGAAAGTGCAATTCCAGAAAAATCCATACCCCAACCACAAAGGGAATTTCAAATTCCACAGGGGTGGGATGGGGGGTCAATTTACCTGATCAATGGTCAACTTTTTTCCCATGCGAATACTGTGGATTCCCTCAATGGTGGTGGTATGGATTTTTTCTGGGATTGCACAATGTTAATAATTCACAAACAAGTATGAGTCAAAAATTGTCAAAAGCATATTTCTAAAACATGTACAGTTCATTGATTTGAGTCAAAAATATCCAAGTGAATATTTACTTGCATTGTTTCTTACAGTACTTCTTACTTGGCATTATACCGGTCGATCCTCATCACTGTCCATTAGGTATTCATCTGGAATCTCTAACAGTGCAGAATCCTCAACACTAAGATCCCATATCAGCAAATCATCTGCATGTACATCAGAATCTAAAATCTCTACATCCTCCTCTTCAGGGTACTGGAAACCAGTGTCTCCAAAAACAGTTTCCAAAGCACACATTATGTCAATACCAAGACTTTGTTGCCATACATCAACATACTTGTACAGATCCTGTAATGTAAATAATCGTTCACAATGTTCAAGTACCTGGGTATACTGCAAGTCACTTAAACCACTTAAAGTGAGACTGGGAGGAGTAAACATGGGAGTCTTCCCTGACATAACAGCATGTTGTTGTGTGGCTGCACACTTCCTTAGATAATCCAGCTTGGTTACAAGTTTTTCCCTTTGCATTTCTGTGACATCTCTAACTTTGTCATCATCAGGAGCTTGTGCCTGGTCTAGAACAGGAACTGTTACCTTAGAAAAGCTGTAATTACAAGCAACACCTTGGCATTTACATTTCAATTGACATACGTCGCAACATTCATGCAGGATGTCAGGTAACTTCATGGTTGTGAGGTCAACATCAAAGTGTTCCATAAGAGTTTTCCTTCTACATGTAGTGGACCTTACATAGGATACTATGGCATCATCACAATGTTTTACCATAACATTATTATACAAAATAATAGCTGCACATTTATCCTCGCCACTGCGACCAGCTCTCCCACTCTCCTGTAAGTACGCCTCTAGATTCCTTGATGGGCCATAGTGAATCACATACTTGACTCCTTTACAGTCTATGCCCATACCATATGCTATGGTAGCCACAACAATCCTTATGTGTCCATCCGCTTGCGAAAATGATTTCAGTATGTGTTCCTTGTTAAGTTCATCAATCCTAGCATGAAACATCTCGACCAGGCGCTCTCTGGGATTCATGCTGGCATCCTTGTACATCTGGGCGCCCAAATGAGCCTGGAAATGACCATAAACATGGGTGACGGCCCTTATGGTCTGGCAGTAATTATTATCCTGTCGTGGCTCACACCATATTTCTTGATGCCATCTATAAGAGGCTCAAAGTTCCCCATAGTGCCAGTGCCGACTACTTGCACTGAGTAGGCTATGTTGGGCCGGTCTGGACTTTCTTTTACCACGAGAACGTTGTTCATTTCGAGAGTTCTTATAATTCGCTCCCTAGTCCTTGTGGTTGCCGTGGCCGTTAGAGCGAGTACAGGAACCCTGGAGGGGATGATTGATCTCAGCTCGTTGATTCGGCTGAACCACTTCCGGAATACTTTTTCGCCCTTCTTTGGTGCAAAGCCCCAATGGCAAATACAGTGAGCCTCATCTACCGCCAAAAGTTTTAGTTTGTTTCTGTAAACCTCGGAAGACAGCATGCTTCGCCACTTCTGGTTCGTGAGAAACGACTCCGGAGAGCCATAAACAAGTTGAAACTTCCCTTCCAGAATCCCTCGAGTCACTTCGTCATCTGTTTGTTCCTCGCCAATATAAGCGGCCGATATTCCTTTCGATGTCAAATATAATACTTGATCTTGCATCAAGGACACAAGGGGAGAAATAATTAAGGCGATAGAACTCCGTGTTGGCGTCGTCCGGTTCTCTATGTAGTCGCTTATCAGAGGGAAAGACTGAAAAATAGCGGACTTTCCAGAACCCGTGTGTAGATTAACGAAACATCGCGTTGAGAAACCAAAGCACTCAAAGCTTCAAGCTGCAAGGCTTTGAACTTTTCAAATTTGAACGCCTCTAGGGCAAAATTGCATGCTTTCTCGAAGAGCTCGTGTTGGTCGTCGGCCATTTTGAATCAGAATGTGAGAGAAAATAATATGCTAATTTCACCACTGAAAATCTAGTGGCGGACTTCTGATTGGTCGAGCCAAACACTGCCCAGCTCGCGCGCCCAGCCGTCGGCGGGGGGAGGAGCGCGGGCTCACCTTCAACCGCCAAGGCTGGAAACCGAGCCTAGAATCAAACATAATTGACGTATGTCAAAACCAGTTCACAACCCAAAACGATCGAGTCAAGTCGTAAATAAAGACAGAAGCTACGGAAAATAATCAGGTAAACATCATAAATTTATATTGATACGTGTTCTTGCATAAACAATAATCATCGTATCCTAATGGACGTAATAAATCAATAGTAATTAATTAACTTGCATAGTATGGACAAGGAGTCCAGGGCCAAGAAACAACCCAAACAGAAAAAACTAAGACGCCGCCGGCAAAAGCTAAACTTCCACACTGGAAAAAGTACTAGAAGAATTTTACCAGAAGATGTAAGTAAACCCTGACTACCGCAATGGTGTTGCATTAATAATAATTTTATAAATCTTACCTTTAACGTCTTCGAATATCCAACTATTAGCATGCACCACACATTTCAGATAGTAAACAACATGTCATACATCGATGTAGCAACGAGACCCTGGCAGAACATTAGCTATGTCGGGCTGGGTGCTTGGTACCATTGCACCAGAAACATAGCGACGAAAGTCCACAACATGCTTCCAGTCCCTGAAGACGAAGTATGGCTGTGAAATATTCTGCAGACGCAAAATCGAGCAACCAAATTATCATGTTTAGATACAACCATCCAGATCTAGACCATAATTACCCACACTTACGTCATTTATGTCGTAATTTAATTATGGAATGGATTGGATTTGGGAATGTTAGGAATGAATCGGAATCGGAATTGGAAATATTTTGTAAACGATCTCCGGTATAGATCGGTTGATGTCACTGGGTTTTTTACTACATCTTATTAACTTAATATAATAATAATTCGTAAATTTAATTTAATTCTTTCAAATAAAATGTTGAAAAACGTGGAGGAACACAAGTAATAAATAACGCATAAACCATAAATAAATTATAAGCCCATTTGGAACTCAATCAATATATTATAATTACAAACATTGATCCCTAGATAAACGAAGAGGTACTAAAGAGCATTATAGATGATGCTGACCGACCATAGAGGCCGATTTACAGAAAACCATAAAATAGAGAATGAGGGAGAAGAAAATGGGTGCGCTGTTCATCAGAAGATTACGCCTGAATAAAAGCATTGACGGGATAAAAGAAGTCATCGCCCCTTATATCTTACAATTGCGCGACCTGCAAGAACAAAGGGAAAGGGTGGATTCCATCATTGCCGCAACACTCAAGGAGAATGTGGAAAATCTACAGATCAATGGAATTTTAAAAAAACCCTTACATATAAGATATTATGAACATAACCCAGTGGGTACGCTTTGTTTTATTACAATCGCAATTATACAACATGACCATATATATTAAGAAGAATCTCCTTTCCATTTTATTCTGTAGAATGCCAATGGTACATTTCTTACTCTACGAGATAACATTACATCTCATATGATTAATGATGTCATATTCCGTTCTGTATGTTTCCATTTTTACAAATTGATCAATCATATTACGTCAATTTTCGTTTTTCTATGGAAAATCTTATTATAATAAGGCTATTATTTCAAATTCGTTTTTGTGGAATATATAATATCTGTTTTGTGGACCAATTATTAATGAACAATACTCAATTATTAATGAACAATACTCAATTGGATCAATTTCAATCTGTATCAATACTTAATTAGACCATTTCAATTTATATCAATGTTATTAATAAGTTACACAGTTATGAGCCAACCATTCAATGAAATCATATACAATTATTAAACTAGTACACAATCAGAATCCGGCATCTTTCTATTTATACCAAGATACACATAATACACAAACAATTTGCAGCAATTGTCAGTCCATGTTACAGGCTATCAGCAGGTTATAGACGGATTATCTCCTCCCACCTTGCAAAATTGCGCATCATAATATCATGACCATAACAATCTACAAAGAAAAATGAGAATAACAACATGTTGATTATTGGCTATTCTTTTGCAGGATAGAGAAAGAATAACAATGTTAACAATTTACAGATAGAGAAAGAAAACAATGTTACCAATTAGGAGAATAACACCAAAAGAGAAACGCAGGATAAGAATGAGTTCATTTTATGCAACCAGGAGAATACCACCAAATTATTCTACCAGCGGAATAACAAAAGATAATCATTTAACCACCCGTAACAGATCATTATTATATCCACCCAAAAGGTAATTTGTGAAACCACTTAGGAATCAATAATTTGTGAAACCACTTAGGAATCAATAATGTGAATACAGAAACACATGGAGACACCTATCTGCCTTCTTAACCACCTAGGAAAATCATCCGGCTAGCATTATAGTCACCCAACATCCAGCCTGCACACACATATATAAATATAACACCATGGTACAACCATGGCCTATCTACAATATTTATGATCTTTTAGGGGCAATGCTTCCCCGTGCCTTCTCCGTGGAACCGTTGCGGCTTCATAAACATCGATATTACGCTGCTGTGTGCGACCTGGGTTTTGTCTCACAAGGACAATGAATTCTGATCATCTCTGCTGGACAGTATCTAGACTTATGTGAGCGTGATACCATACTCCCATAAAGTCATAATATGATAGCACTAACCTCCAGGGACAATGTACATCAGCTGGCCATCTTTGTGGGACTTTGGACTCTTGGTTTCTCATGGTGTGGTGTGGTGCTGTATTGTGTTGTTGTATTGTGTTGCCAACCTCGGGATGGTATAAAATGGAAGTCACCTCTTGGAGTCTCTATATTGTCACACAATGTACAATAGGTCATTTATATGAATGTATACTTAATTCAATCATGTGTTTCAAGTAATAATTTGACATTGATATTTTTCTTTCCCATGAATAGATTATTGATACATCAGAAATACAACATTGATGATTGCCTATCAACAATATTTATGATTTCCTAGGGGCAATGCTTCCCTGTACTACCTCCGTAGAATTTTACAGCTTCATGGACATGATAATTCCACATGCAACCTGTTTGATGTCATACAAGGACAATGACCTCTGATCATCTCTGTGGGATGGTGCTCCATGAGTTGTATGGCGGTCGTTATACTACACTTCCATAGGATCACATGTTGACACTAACCTCCAGGGACAATGTACATCAGCTGGCCATCTTTGTAGAGCAGCAGACTCTTGGTTTCCTCATGGTGGAGGTTGTTTTGTTTTATGTTGTCACTCTCGGGATGGTACATAATGGAAGTCACCTCTTGGAGTCTCTATATTGTCACACAATACACAATAGGTCTCATTAGAGCCATAAAGATCTGCCGATTTTTTCTAGTAGAAAGTTTGGTTACTGATTTCCCTTTTGCTGATAATGTTAGTGCAAGGGATACATCAGAAATACAACAATACATACAAGCCACAAACAAACATTAGCACCACAAACTAACACCACACCACAGTAGATACAAACACATCTTGGAATTCCAAGTTATCTTAGTTTAGCCATACAACACACCCATACACAAAAAAGTCTCCATGTTTTGACTTCTATAAAGGGGTTGACAGGTCTGCGAATTGCTAATTTAATTATTTGGTGTCACGTTCAGAGAGCTCGACGAGAAATGTGCTTACTTTTAGCGATATGCCACAGATCAAAGAAGTGATCGATGACCGATTTGCCAAGCTGCTTACACATCTTGGGGCATTCAGTCCTCATCCACTTTGTTATCTGGGAGTGGCGATCTGATACAAAGGCCTTGATAACAATGCCCGTACCAAGAAGAAAGGCGAATGCCTTCTGGTGTCCCAAGAATTCCATTGCGAAGCTGCTTCCAGCTTGGTTGGCCTGCCAATAAAGAAATAAACAGATAAATAGTGCGGAAATACATACAGACAAACAGTAAAAACCCAAAAAATTCTGAATAATAAAGAAAGGTCGCCATCTTGATTCTCGAGCTTTCGCAAAAAACCGCTGACCACAAAATATTTTCTTTCGAAGGTGAGTAGAACGTGTTCATGGCCATCACGGGAGAATCTCCTAGGATGCAATCAACCCAACTACGTCAAAAATCTTGAGATTCCCCCTCACGTGGAAGGCAAATGCAGTAATAGATGGTACTTTACAGATACTTACCTGTATAAGAACGATGTGTATGATATATCCCACCGTACAACACAAGATTGAGTACGTCCCAAATTTTGCCGAGTGGCCCATAGAGTCATGTCTGCCATCACCGGCAAGCACCACTTCCTTCCCATTCAGGTCTTCCTGGATCCGGTTCTGATAACCACGCCAATATTTGACAATGGTGGGAACCAACAGATGTCTCTGATGATAGTAATACGTTGGATAGTGGTAAACCAACACACCCATATGTTCATCACCAGGAGCACTTTCTTGACTGAAGCCCCAGCACACAGAATGGAAAACTCAGGAGCAGGTTTCCTGCTGGGAACTTCCCTAGCATAAATGGCTATCCCATTTAAATGGTATGTTGTAGATTCGGCATGTCGAGATGATAGAAAGCATTGTGCCACATTGTGTGATTGCAATCTCTGGTTCACTTGCATTACAAACATGACACACTTGAAACAGGAGTAATAATTTCGATAAGAAAACTATGGCTTTAGGTTCTTCCCGGAGGCTCTTTCCACTGCAGTCTAACCTATAACAAAAATATAATAATTGCTTGTGAGTATAATTAACAATTATTCGCCGAAGGCGAAGTGAATAGTGGCGAACCGGAGTTCAAGGGGGACTATTCGCCACTATTCACGGAGCCTGAGGAGAATAATGGTTTTAGTATATACTACATGGGAACACTCCAAAAAATATCCGAACAACACTAAATGGCACTCGGGCTCGTCAATCTTGGGATAATGCTTTCGATCTCGGAATATTGTGGCAATATTCCGAGATAGCGAACCAATCAAAATGCGCGATCTATGGACGTTCCCATGTAGTATATACTAGAATCCTATGATATCTCTTTTTGTGTAAATTGAGGACGAGATATCATAGAATTCAAGTCTATTCAAAGCGTTCAGTCGGTAGATTCCGCTGAAAATAGCACTCAAAAAGTCGATATATATTGCTTTTTTCGTGCTATTTTCTTAGCGGAATCTAGCCTCCTGAAGCTTTGAATAATCCTATAAAATCAAATAGCTTACACTGTATATACCGGTAGGCAGCTGCTAGCTGAGCTACACATTACTGTGTGACTACGTCAAGGGGGCCATTGTTAGAAGTTAGCCAATCAGAAAGCGAATACAGAACACAAAGGATCTTGACTTTCTTGAGATCTCAGACATCGAAATATTCGCTTTTCTCTGCAATTGTGAGCAGAAATAACTTCAAAACTCTTAATTACTCATCGCCAAACGTATTGCAGGTATTAAAATTCCTTAAATTAATGGTATATGAATGTCTGAATGACCAAATTTTTATGGGATGGCCCGGTTGACGTAGTCGCACAGTAAGGGTGCTCGCACTCCCCCACTTTTTAGCAAATTTTCATACATTTATTGTATTTTGTGTTTTTACTCTTCCCATACAATCCTTACCAATGAGCACCCCATGTTTTTACGGAAGGGCATTGGAAATTCTGGAGGGGTGGGGCGGTCAATTTACCTGATCATTTCCATACAATACTGTATTTTTCCTTGGAAAATCCAGAAGGGTGGGGGGGGGGGGGGTCACTTCTCAGCACCCGCACCCTTCCGTGGGGGGAAGGGGGGGGGGGGGGGGGGTATGGATATTTTCTGGAACCACACAATCTTTCTTTGTGTTTACACTGTTTTTTTTTTCATCATTAATTGTCAGTGAGAGCTTTTGGGCACAAAGTGATCAAACCATAAAAATTTGAATTTTACTAGGGAAATTTACTTCAGCAACATTGTATTGGATTTTCATGAATAATAGTACCTAGGATGCTTGATATTCTTGTCATCATCTCCAGCCTTCCGGTATTCCTCCTTCTCAATTTCTGGAGACCATTCAGGAACTTCTTCTTCTTCGGTGGGCAGCAAGTCCCCAAAATCATGCTTCTCCTCATCATCGTCATCAACATCACAGTCCATATGGTCAGTGGGTGGCAAAACAACATCATGACTGGTTTGTGTACCTAAAGAAAATAACAAGAAAATCAGTAAGCCTAGTGAATTTTATTCACTTCATATCACATAATAATTGTTGAACTATTGTTTACTGCCTAGTGTAGGATGTTTATATCATGAATAGGGGTTTAACAAATGCAAACTGAAATAATTCATAAAAAAATCATGCCCCTGATTGTCTCCTATTGGTTGAGTAATTAAGACCTAAATGGCTCTTGATTGATGATGGGCCTTTAAACAGAGAAATTAAAAATAAGAAGAATTTGTACTTAAGTGTTTACTGTAGCACCTGCAGTTGTTAGTTCTGGGCCACTCTTTGATCCAGTGCTGCTATCTGTGGGTTCGGTTTGTGTCTCTGTACAAGAAAATCACAAAATACAGAAACCAAAAAATTGCATTGACTTCTGCAGTGTTATCCTGGATTAGGGCTTAGTAATTGGGAGAAGGGAAAGGAGAAAGGCATCACAGATGGATTGGATTGGTTTTTATATTCTGCCCTACCTAGTACAATGGTTGACGAGTTACATGGTATTTTGGGATCCAATTTTTTCGGGGGTACAAAAATAAGCCCTGGTATTACCCCCATTACCAGGGGTCTGAAATGACTTTACCTGAAGTAGCAAAGTCAGGCTTTGGGTAGTTAGACTTTAAAGTTTGAAGCCATTTCTGCTGAGAAGACTCCATCTGGTTCTTCATTATCTGTATCGCCCTTTGGAGCTTCTTTTTCTCCTTCCTTGTGGGAATGCATCTATTGCATGGCTGTGGGGGAACTTATACATTGTGCAAGAAATATATTATTTTTATCTGAGGGAGACTACAAAGGACAGCAGTTAATCGACAGCCAGCATTTAAGCCATTTAGCTGTGCCATTAAGCCAGGGGAGGGGGGATCAGGGATGATCATCATATCTTTTAGTGGTTAAAATCACAGGTTTGGCCTCTTTTAGTGGTCTTGAGCTGCAATAGATTTGAGGAAGATTGGTATCTGTTAGGACTGAAATATGTGTCCAAATTCTTTTCCCTCATGATGCAATATAATGATGCCTCTTTATTTCTTTTAACTTACTCTGTCTGATGGTGTTACTGGTTGAACGCCCACCGAACGCATGGTTGTTGTAGTAGTTACTGATGATTGTGCACCAGGAGCATAATTAGGTTGGCATGGGGGCTGTTGGGTGGCATAAGACTGCATTATTGTAGAAAGAATAGAGTTGACAACAGCATTTAACATAGCGTTCATAATGGTAAATGAAGTGGACTACTATTTGGTCTGCAACGATACACAGAATGCTTGAACAAGCTTGCAGAACCAGTTCGATTTAAATTCACAAGTATGATTTAAGACCAAAATTGCATGACACACAGTTCAATAGGCCCTTTGCAACAGATGGTCATGTGGTACAAAAGCCGCCATACTAGATGGCAAAAGAATTTGGAGAATGTAAAGACAAAAAGATTCCAGGCAGTCAAGGCTGTCTTCCACTGACTTCTCATTGTTTTCAAAGTCCCAATGGGACTTTTCCCATCCAGTATGGCAGCTTTTGTACCACGTGACGATCTGTACTATATGACCATATGTTGCAAAGGGCATATTGCCACTGAGAAGACTTTATTGCATCCATTTTGAAATTGCCATATAAAATAAAAAAGCATTTTATTGGAATTTTGAGTACTTATACAGGCTGGGAGATCCATATAGTGGAAAATGGTGGCCAAGGGATGGAAAATGTTGAAAGTCAGGGGCCCAGAGGCCAAGATCACATTGTTTTTCCAATAAAACTACTTATCTATTTTTTTCCAAACAAATTTGATATTTCAACAAAAACAAGTGTGCTCAAATGGTTGCTGTGACCTAGGTCAAAGACAGGGCCTGTTTGGGCGTTTTGACTGGTTACAAATGTTGTTTTGCTTCAGGCAGCTCCGGTGATAAAATATTCCCACCTCACAAGGCTCAGTTTGTGCTTTGTTTGAATAATTTGTTAGCTGCCTCCAAGTGCTTTGGGCTTGGTGAGGTCAATATTATTCAGGGTCCCCCCCCTTGCCCCACAGCCATACGGGTGTTGGAATTTCCAAAGGAAAAAAAAAGAATTTGTATGCAAAAAAAAATTCACAAAAAATATGATGCGTCTTGATTTGTTTATACTTACTCTTTCTGATGGTGGTATTGCCTGTACTCCCACCGAATGCATAGTTGGCGTAGTCACTGGTTGTGCACCAGGAGCATAGGAAGGGTGATCTGGGGCCTGTTGTAGTTCTTTTGCTAATGGGTGAAGGGTGGATTTGGGGGGTGTGTTATCGTTGTGGATATATGAAATTGCTGTTTGTGGCTGTGAGGATGGAAACGATGATATGAAAGTTGGGTGACATGGAACTGATGCAATGGCTGGCAGTTGTGATGAACTTTTTTAGGGGTGGACCATTAGAAATTTGTGTAAATTTTTTTTTTGAAGATATGTTTGTGCAAAAAATTTTTTTCAGGAAGTTGTATGATGGTTTTTACTAGCTTGGATCTCTGCAAAATATTTTTGAAAGGATTAGCCTTTCTGGAATATTTTTGGGGGAATTGCCACCCCTTCCCCAATTTCTAATGGTACACCCCTTTGTTATACTATTCTGTGATATGATTGGCTAATAAGCAAGATTGCACTTTGATGCCGTGACGTCACGTCAGGCTTGAATACGTGACAAAATCTGATTGCACCTTTTCGAAGGGATTGTTGAGTTCTCGCATCCTGCTCGGCATATTGTCGTTAACAATGCGTTTATAAATAGTATTTGAAAAGAAAAAGAAGCATTAGCCTATCACAAAACTAAGTAAAAGAATCTTCGAGTGTGCTGGCCCTCTAAAACGTTAGTAAGATGCGAGTTCTAGTTTGCCTCTCTTCTCGTGATGTCTTAAGTAAGTTTTGAGTCGTGGCTCCCCAAGTGTGATTGGGGTCCGTCTCAAGTGAAACGATTGTTGGCATCACACATTTTAAAGTACATGTGTTCAAGTTAATTTCAATTTTGGCGTTACTCCGTGTGAACATTAGTTAGAAAGCCTTAGAAATATGAAAGGCAATAGTCCCTTCGAAAACGTCCTATTCGTTGAATGAAAAATGTATGTTGATTTCTTTCCCTTTTTACTTTACTTTACTATATTTGTATTAAATATATGTCTTCATTTGAAAATAAACTTGAAACGTTGTTTTAAATTGGTTCCTTGTACTAGTCTGTTTGACTAATCCAAGCCAATTCAATGTTTTCTTTTGAAAATCTATTTTTGACAAATTGTGTGCGTTTTTTGTACTCGATTCGGTAGCCAATTTTGGTCCTCTAAGCATATTCGATTATCGCATTTTGATGTCACTTCAGCATAAAGCTTTATTAAAAGAAAAATATATATTGGTACCTCACATTCGACTATTTGATTGTTTACACTTCTGACGTAGTTTTCCTTCATTGACTCCAGTGCCAATAGCTCATCAAGTTCCTGACAAACATCGAGAGAAGATCAGGTTTTTTTTTGCTACTTTACTTGTAAGCTAAGTATTATTTAACTGGCCGGTAAAGATTCTGTTTTCAAAAAATAGTGCCGTGTATTATCGTAATATGGGAAACATCAGTAATGGTTCTTCCAAACAAACTTGTTTATTTGGCGGGAGACGTACAGTTTTGGCGCGATTCCCAAGTTAGCGTAAACAAACTTTTTCACATTTTCTTTTTTAACTGAAGCTCAGTCAAAGTCGAAATAATCAATTTCACGGCCTCCTAGTGAGTTGTTAGTTATCTAAATCATGAGGCTTTGGCAAAAATACTAATGATCAAAAGGTAAATAGTAAGATAAAATACTAAGCTCCAAAGTTGCGCACGTAGTACTCGCCCTCGTCATCGTTTCGATAAAAACACAAGTTTCAACACACCTTTTATGCACAGTGATCTCCTGTAGAATTCTTTCTATCCGGTCTCCAAATCGATGGAATGGAATTTGGCAGCAGTTGACGCCTGAGGATACTCCAATTGCTTGGTCGGAGGAAGCAAGTTTCCTCAAAGTGGTGCGAGCAAACGAAAAATCTGTCTGGCGGCTCGAAGTCTTTTTTTTTCCGCCCTTACAAAGTCAATCCATTTATGCCGGCAAAAAGACCCACGAGGGCTTATGTGTAGCGAGATTCCCCGTGCCCATGTTCCTTTGTTCCTGCAGTCTTTCACTACACATCGATTGCGGGCATTTTCAGAGTAATATATAGATTTAGCCACTGGCTAAAAGCGGAGCTCCCGGTTATAAAATTTTCTGTGCAAATGAAAGGGATTTCCATGTGTACATCGTTTATAGCGGAGCTCCAGCGCGGGCCGAAGGCCCGCGCAAGCGCAGCACCATACCTAAGGGAAAAACGTATAGTATACTATCGAGTTGATTTTTGAACGTCACGGGCATTATGGATCATTTTGATGACGTCATTGATGACGAGTGGGCACGTGACTTTGCTGTAGAGTTCCTCTTATGGTGCTCCCGCGCAAGCGGAGCACCATACCTAAGGGAAAAACGTATAGTATACTATCGAGTTGATTTTTGAACGTCACGGGCATTATGGATCATTTTGATGACGTCATTGATGACGAGTGGGCACGTGACTTTGGTGTAGAGTTCCTCTTATGGTCTTTGAAAGTTTGTCCAAGTTTGGCTTCTATTGAAGCTTCCCTTCGGGAGATAAGATTTTTTCTTTATTTTTCTGGTATTAAACCTATAGCGTACGCTGTCCGGTGTCCGGTGTCCGTCCGTGTACACATGGGAACCCTGTGGTACGCAAAGAAAAAATTATATCTCCTCAAGGGAACATGCTAAGACAACCATACTTGGGATATTTTGTCTATACCACAAGGGGGTGCTGTAACACGGTCACGTGATGTGACGTCATCGATGATTGAAAAAATAATATCTCGTGAAGGGAAGACTCTAAAACAACCAAACTTTGGTAGTGTAGTCTAGATCATCAGATCAGCGTAATGAAGTGGTCACGTGATGTGACGTCATCGATGACGTCATCCATGCTTGAAAAATTCATATCTCGTGAAAGGAAGACTCTAAAGCAACCAAACTTGGGTAGTGTAGTCTAGGTCACCAGATGAGCGAAATGAAGTGGTCACGTGATGACGTCATCGATGACATCATCTATGCTTGAAAAATTAATATCTCGTTAAGGGAAGACTCAAAAACAACCAAACTAGGTCACCAGATGAGCGAAATGAAGTGGTCACCAAGAGTTCATAATTAAGAGTGAACAACTCCGATACAGTATTCGTGAGAGATCCTTTGTACAGACTTAGTTATTTTTAGAACTGTTTTTCTCGCTGAATTGTAATGCTATTGTTTTTGTAGCCAATCAAATTCATTCATCAGTAGCTCATTAAAACTTCGGCATTTGCAACCGCTCAACCGATACGCACGATACGCAAAACTGTATTCTTTAATTAGGCCTATTTCCTATTGTATCGCGATTCACCCTGCCCCTCTGTGCTATTGTGAGCCGTCAATATTTTGTGGTATTGACGGCTCGAAATTCTCGTTTGCTGATTGGCTAATCGCGCGCTTTTGACAGTTCAATTGTCCATTCAGCCAATCAGAAAGAGTCGCGATTCTTCAGTCTGTCAGAATTCAAGGTAACAGAAGTTTTTGCTGGAATTCAGTTGATCAAACTTTATTTTCGCTTTAAGTCGTGTTCAAAACTAGAACAACGTACAACTTGAGCAAAGAGGCTTCAATTGGATTTGTAGGTAAGCATTATTAAGATGTTGACATATTTAATAAGACCAAATTGCCGCGATTGCATTTGCAAATGTTCACAATCGATTACAAATTTGTTGCACCAACGGCTCGCACAGTTCCATGTTCAAAAGTTCGTAAATATGTCTCTCACAAAGAAATTTGGGGAAATTTAATCTTAGCAGAAATGCAAAGCGACTCAGGAGTTCATAAACGAAGTCTGTTAATTATCTTTGTTAAAAGTGATGCTTATTTGACAGTTGTTGAGGGTGGAAGCGTGAAACAAGTTGGAAAGCACGTGTCCTTGGCGTCTTTGCTGATCTACTTCTTCACTTGATCTCCTGCAAGTTTCCTGAGATTCTCGGGTTTCCAAAGTGCAGATTGCGGTTGAGGATCCTGCCAACCTTTCAAACATCGCCTTTTGCGTGGTTATCGTATTGTGGCTATACGACTGAATTGATTGGGGATTCGCATGGCCAGTAAGCTCGCTGATCGCCAGTGGATCGAAGTGACCACGCAGGCTTTGGATTGCAGTTTTGCGGCCGGAGCTATTTGTGTAGTGACCCTCATCCTGAATTCCTGCTGTTTCCGTCATTTTCTTCATGATGTTTGCGAGACCATCCCTTTTTAAAGCAAGCTTCTTATACCAGATTTCGCCGGTTGGATTGTCAATTGGCTGTAGATAGAAATCATCGATGCCCGATGGTCTGTGCTTGAGGTAAGTGCTCATAGCTAGGTAAGGATCTTTCTCACTTTCATCCGTCTTGAATATCTTGTTGTTGTATTTCCTCCTGGAATTCCGATTTTCCTTGTCGCCAGGTCTATTCTTGGTCGATCTCTCTGTGTATTCAAAATGACTTCCGCGATCCTGAAAGTCTTGAACTTTGCAATCGAGTTGCTCTTTTCTTGCTCGCATTCCCAGCATTCGTATGTTATTCCACCATACGAGATGGAGAAGTTGTCTTGGCGTTTTCAGTCCTATTGATCCATTTTCCCACAGCTTTTCGACTTGACTTTCATCCAATGGATCTGCTCGATTGGGGAGGTTGCCTTTTCCGTCTGCTTTTAGTTGTTTTTTCTTCGCGGCGATCTTTTTCTTGAGATCCTCGTCGTCCCCGATATTGAAATTTTCCCATCTTTTCTCTCAAGGAAGTATCGTTTCAAGCTGTTTCTGTATGTTTGTATGGTAGATGGCTCATATTCCTCGCCCTCTTTTCCCTTTCTTGTGTCACGTATCTCAAGGAAAAAATGCTTCAATAGCCGGCTTGCTTCATCTTTGTTGATTTTTGACAAATCAGCGCTTTCTCCATATCTTTCTTGGTACCACCCACGGAAGCGGCGTAAAGCTACTTCAGTCCCTTTGGTAGTGTTTTGAGCAACTTGTTTGGCTTGAAATTCGTCTATTTCGTCATCCTCCAGAATAACAATCGAAACCTTCCTCTTTTGATTATCTTTTTCTTCAGCTACGGGAACAATTTCAAGTTGTTTTCCTTCTTGTTTTGTCTTTTTTGTCTCGCACTCTCGACCTGCAACACTTGTCGCGGACTGGCTTTCTTGACATTTTTCTTCAAGAGGTTCAATCAAATTGCTTCCCAGAATGTCAAAATTGGGAAAATCATCCCAGTCATCCTGAAAATAATCCTCTATGCATTCCATATTTTTCTGTGTTTTTAATTTGCTCACAGATAACTTTTCACGTTTCGATAAGCGTAAATGAAAAGCGCACTGTGAAATATTTTTCTCTCGCGCGAGCGCTCTCTCGTTTCTATAGAAACACCTATAACGTAGGGAGAATTTGGTCTTTCGCGTGTTCTTTATATCCAGATTTCACTTTGTTTTAGCTTAGTTTCGCTTAGAATCGCGATACAATATTAATTACGATTTTGAGACGGCAATTCCCCAAAATATTGACGGCGTTGGAAGAAAATATTTTCACGTATTGGGCTCCGTCGCTGCGCGACTCCGCCCAATACGTGAAAATATTTTCTCCCAACTAGCCGTCAATATTTTGTGGAATTGCCGTCTCAAAATCGTAATTAGTATATAGTATTCTGCCTTTGTTGTTCTCTGTGCGTGACCTTAGGGAAATATAAAGAAGACTATGTACCAATCTAAAAATAACTAGGTCTATCTAAAGGTTCTCTCACGCCATATTATCATGTTGTACACTCTTATTTCTGTACTCTTGGTGGGCACGTGATGTGACGTCATCGATGACGTCATCTAGGCTTGAAAAATTAATATCTCGTGAAGGGAAGACTCTAAAACAACCAAACTTTAGTAGTGTAGTCTAGATCATCAGATCAGCGAAATGAAGTGGTCACGTGATGTGACGTCATCGATGACGTCATCTATGCTTGAAAAATTTATATCTCGTGAAGGGGAAGACTCTAAAGCAACCAAACTTGGGTAGTGTAGTCTAGGTCACCAGATGAGCGAAATGAAGTGGTCGCGTGATGTGAGGTAATCGATGACGTCATCTATGCTTGAAAAATTAATATCTCGTTAAGGGAAGACTCTAAAACAACCAAACTTGGGTAGTGTAGTCTAGGTCACCAGATGAGCGAAATGAAGTGGTCACGTGATGTAACGTCATCGATGACGTCATCTAGGCTTGAAATATTAATATCTCGTGAAGGGAAGACTCTAAAACAACCAAACTTGGGTAGTGTAGTCTAGGTCACCAGATGAGCGAAATGAAGTGGTCACGTGATGTAACGTCATCGATGACGTCATCTAGGCTTGAAATATTAATATCTCGTGAAGGGAAGACTCTAAAACAACCAAACTTTGGTAATGTAGTCTAGATCATCAGATCAGCGAAATGAAGTGGTCACGTGATGTGACGTCATCGATTACGTCATCATATCATCATATCGCGTCATCATATCACGTGACCACTTTATTTCGCTCACCTGGTGATCTAGACTACACTACAAAAGTTTGGCTGTTTTAGAGTCCTCCCTTCACGAGATATTAATTTTTCAGGCATAGATGACTGTCATGATATTGTTTTATATATTGATTTAATGATTGACACATATCTTGTAACCAGATACACTAGGTATGTATCCTTGTAATATATAAGATCCTTTGGAATTATAATAAATCAGTTTTGTATACATAGATCATCCAAGTGTAGTCTCTCTCTCTAAAGTAGAATATTACATGGTGTCAGAAACATGGCGTCTGCTTTGAAGCCCCCAAGTCGTCTTTCCTTTGAAGGAAACGTAGCGGAAAACTGGAGAAGATGGGCACAGCGATATCATCTTTTTCTGAATGCGACTGGGAGGGACAAGAAGTCCGAAGAAATACAGTGCTCGACACTCCTCACGGTAGCAGGAGAGGAAGCATTGGAGGTGTATAACACATTCACCTTCAATGCTTCCTCTCCTGCTACCGTGAGGAGTGTCGAGCACTGTATTTCTTCGGACTTCTTGTCCCTCCCAGTCGCATTCAGAAAAGATGAACGGACTGTGCAATCGACAAAGAACATACTGACAAAGGCATTAGAAGATGGAAGTGATCCAAATTTAGCACTACTTGCGTTACGAAACACTCCCATTGACGGTAAAGGGTTATCACCAGTTCAAATGTTAATGGGAAGACGGACAAGAACGCGACTTCCGACGAACAAGAAGCTGCTGTTGCCTAGCTACGACACGAAAGACATCAAGCCAGCATTGGAGGAAAGGCAGTTGAAACAGAAATTCTACCATGATCGAGGTGCCAAACTACTACAACCATTACAGGAGGGTGACTCAGTTAAGATCAGAGATCAAAAGAACAAAGTTTGGATACCCGGAAATGTCACGGAAGTCAATCCAGAGCCGAGATCATACACTGTGGAGAGTAACGGAGGTCAATATCGAAGGAATCGTAAAGATATTCTTCAAATGCCCGCCAAAGCAGACGACGCGATTGAGCCAGCAGCAACGCCCAAAACATCATCAGGAGCTGAAACCAATGGTGTAGTGACGAGATCCAGCTCGGGAAGAGCAATAAAGCCACCAACTCGCTACGGATTTACATAAGCTGTGAACTATGAACTTTTATTACTAGTATAGCGCAAACACATATATAGTTTTTTTTTTCTACTCGTATAAACAGAAAAAAAAATCGTATCAAATGTAACCATTTTCATATTTTGAATTGCAATCATTTGCCAATTGTTATACATAAGAGCATTATTATTTTATAATTACTATTGCATATAATGATGCTTGATTTTGTGATTATTTTATAGTTTAAAAGCTAAGAAGGGGGATGTCATGATATTGTTTTATATATTGATTTAATGATTGACACATATCTTGTAACCAGATACACTAGGTATGTATCCTTGTAATATATAAGATCCTTTGGAATTATAATAAATCAGTTTTGTATACATAGATCATCCAAGTGTAGTCTCTCTCTCTAAAGTAGAATATTACAATGACGTCATCGCTGACGTCATATCACGTGACCAACTCATTTCGCTCATCTGGTGGTTCAAACTTTTCTGACATTCGGCAAAAAATAGCCTGGTCGCCTGCTCTGCTGTACATATCCCGGATAGATATTTTGTATCCAAAAGCCAAAGATATCCAAAGATATGAAAATGAACCCCCGTTTTGAGATTGTAAAATATATTAGAAAATAACACCTATGTTGTATTGTGAATGTGCGCATTCTGATTGTCGCGCGTGTGTATGTTATTTTCTAAAAGCAATAAAAATACTTTCTGCGTGCCCTCTGGTTTCTTACAAACACTCGGGGAATGTTGGTCGAACTGATAAAACTTGAGAGACACTCGCCTCCGGCTCGTGTCTTTCAAGTTTTGATCAGTTCTCCCAACATCCCCCTCGTGTTTGTAAGAAAGCAGAGAGCACTATCCGTGATTGGGAGTATGGATTTTTTTGGGAATTGCAGTGTGGGAAAACTGTTCACTTCGAGTGCCTGTAACTTTGACGCTTGTTATTGAAAATCTCGTCATCGATGACGTCATATCACGTGACCACTTTATTTCGCTCACCTGGTGATCTAGACTACACTACAAAAGTTTGGCTGTTTTAGAGTCTTCCCTTTACGAGATATTAATTTTTCAGGCATAGATGACGTCATCGCTGACGTCATATCACGTGACCAACTCATTTCGCTCATCTGGTGACCTAGACTTCACTTCCCTTCACGAGATTTTCAATAACAAGCGTCAAAGTTACAGGCACTCGAAGTGAACAGTTTTCCCACACTGCAATTCCCAAAAAATCCATACCCCCAATCACGGAGGGGATGTACACAAAGAACCCCCATAAGTATAGATAGATAGACAGTTTATATTCCACTTAGTCACTTCTCAGGGTGACAGGTATCCCAGTGTGGGCAGGGACCTGTGGGCAGGTTGTCATGGTTCCTTGTTAGTGCTTAGCCAAGGGCGAATCTAGGGGGGTGATTAGGGTGGCTAGCCAACCCCCCTTCCCCTTGTTATCATATTTCTTGTACTGAACTCTGTAGTATATCCTTTGTACTAGCCACCCCCCTTCTTAAGGGTCTGCATCCGCCACTGAACTCCAACTTATAAGATGTGTTTTAGTATAGGCACTGCTGATTTTGATAGTATCTTGCCCCAACCCCCTCTGGAATTTCTGGTGTTCAGTTATGTTCAGTTACAGTGAATGTATGACAAGGCGGGGGGTCTGAGTTGAGTGAAAATGTATGGAAACTTGATGAAATGCAGGGGGACTTAAAAAAAAACCAATCAACCCTCGTGGCTGTGGTATCTGTGGAGTTGTTATTAGACCCTCCTAGGATTTCCACAGGGATCATTGGTTTTGACCACAGAATTTCCACAGTGCTTTTCTTTTTACTTTTGGAATTTCTACAGAGAGCACAAGGGAATGATGAATTTCCACAGGGTTTGCTTTAAATTTCCACAGGGGTTTTGCAGAAACCTGGAATTTCCACAGTAGTAAGAGCATTTTTTGCCAAATTGGGGCCCGATAGGGGGCAAGCATATCAAGAACACATATTTTTGCCCTGGAGACCATGACATTTTCAATTACTGGACAGATATGAGGTGGCCCTTTTCTTGCTGGGAACATTACTACAACCGAGAACATGCAGTTTTTCCCTATAAAGACCTCCCAGCCGGTAAATAACATTTGTGTATGCCACTTGAAAGCATTTAACTAGTAAGATGCCTCCAATAAACTATTACACTGTTTAGCAAATGTAAAGGCGCCTGAGATTCCAATACCTTTGCCTTGATGTTTTTTTCAAGGAGTGCTATAAATAAAGAGTGTCACAGCATAGTGAGTGGAATGGTTAGGAACCCCAGCAACTTTAAAAGTATCTATAGTAATGTGTGGTTCCAAAAAATATCCATACCCCCCAACGGAAGGTTGTTGAAAAGTGATCCCCCCACCTTTTTGTAATTTCCACAGAAAAATAAAGTATTTGTATGGAAAAGATCTGGTAAATGGAAAAGATCTGGTAAATTGACCCTCCAACCACTCCTCCGGAATTTCCAATCCTTTCCATAGGGGGGGGGTGGGGGGGGTATGGATAATTTCTGGAAACACACAATTATACACTAGCAATAAGCATGTGCTTGCTGTCGACAGGTGCTTTGACCTGTTATGCACTTTGTGCTGTTCCATTTTCCGTTCCCACCAAGGAACCTGGAATTTCCACAGGGCCATTAATTTTACCCTGGAATTTCCACAGGGTATTCATTTGCAATTTTCACAGGAATCACAAGAGAATGAATGTGGAGCTCACACATTTCCACATGGGTTGCTTCAAACCAGAAGTTGCTTCAAAACAGGTTGCTTCAAAGCAGGGGTTGCGCAGGAGCCTATTTGATAGGTACAGCTATTTATTGGAACATCCCATTGTTAAATATACATAAGTTAAGTACTGGCTCGATTTTGGAATTTATGTTCTACTGTGACCCTGAACATTCAAGGATTCCTCCAAATCCAAATTATAAAATACCTTGTAATAAATTAATCAAATTTTATTTAACTACTAGAAAAGTTGCCAAAATAAAGTGAAAAGGAATTTGAATTTCGAAATCAAACAAAAGGGATACTGCATTCACTCTTCTCAATGTAAACAGCAATCTATTTTCGAGCAAAAAAAAAAACAAAGTAGGTTTCGGTCTATGTCTAAAACACTCACCAGTGATTCTTGCAACGATGAACCACCAATTCGATAGGTAAACGAATGAAAAAGAAATAAAGGAGGCATCGCATGTTCTGCAGAAGAAACCGTTCAGACTCGAAGGCCAAGATCAAGAAGAGAAGTTTTCCATACAGAGCCATGTAACAACGTATTAACTACATATAATCCCGGAATGATCGACACAAAACAATAAACAATCATGTTTTTCAAGCCTCTGTTTTTCAGTATGATACATATGTTACTGGAAAAACTCTCCAAGCGATATTTTTCGAGTAGATTTTTCTCAGTTCTTCTTTGATTCTTTCGTAATCTCAGCCCAGGACTGCTCTGCTTGGTCAAGGTTCGTTGCCCCGGCAATGGACGGGGGATAAAAATACGTCACAAAATGTAGCCTGGCCTCTGACTTGGCAACCAGGCAGTAGGAACATCCGATTTCCAAGATGGCGGCCATGTGACGGTATTTTGGTGTTTTCGGCCACTGGAAACAGGACTAAAGGGTTATCATTATCAAGCAGAATTTTGGGAAGATGTTTTCAATGCCTTATACTACAACATAGCGGATTTGTAGGTAGGATTCAATTTTGGTCTTACTTGCACTTTAAGGCTTAGTGTTTCTTGTACACAACAAAAGGGCAGAAAAACATTAAAGGCTTTCAACTTTTTAAAAAATATTGTATTTTATCTCTACTCTGATTTCAACATGCATGGACTGTGTCATGCATGTAACTTATTTACTAAATACCAGTAAAATTTTTTTAGAAAAACAAAGAAATGAATACATGTAAATTAGTGCATTATGTTTGCTGGCATTTTCATAGCCTTATGGTATGTATGAGTATGAGTGATAGTATGAGTATGAGTGATAGTATGTATGTGCCCTCTGATAGCATGGCACCTCAGTTTACATTTCCCTGTGCAGTTGCACGGTTTGGACACAGCTTTTGGTGAATAGAGATGAAAACACCAAAAATGGTAGAAATTTGCATTGACATTACAATATCTAATAGACCTCCTCGGCTTGGATGTAATGGATGTTTTGCCCATTTCAGATCACTTGGCATTCCCATGAGTATTCTCTCTTTGTTTGGAATGATTCCATATTCATATATGGAGGAGGTCTATTATGCCATATGGCATACTTGTGTCTAAAATGTACCCATTATGGGATTATCGGAGGCAAACATTTTCTTTTCTCTCTTAGTTGTATATTATTGGTTTCATTGTCTTTCACATTATTTTCAATGCTTTGGATAGAGATTAATGTAACTGCAGTTTCACTATTGCTTGGATTGGATATGCTGTTCAAACTAGCATCTAACAAACATATTATACACGGTTAGAGCCCCTGATGGAAATCTGCCTTTGGGTGGGAGTGAAGTGAAGGGCATGAAAGAAGAGTGATATAGACTGTTGGAATAGGTTTACATTTACCTTTGACATTTTTAACAGATATAGTAATAATAACAGGTCTTGATTAATTTTTTTGCACATTAACCTTATTTTTTTAATTTCTAAAGCCCAATAATGGAACCAAGTTACAGGCTGTCACAAGCAAACTTTCTCCAATTTTTTAAAAAAATCAGGAATTATTAATAAGAACAACACAAAAGAAATAATAATCATAGGATCGTAGCCTGTTGTACAGCCACTAGTGGTTGTAACTTATTTGCATTAGCAACTTCCATGAAAGATATCTTAAAGCTGCCAAATTTACAAGCAATGGATGGCATCTCAGCATTTTAAGTAGTTTACAACATCAGCATCTGTGTTGTATCAGATCTACATCACCTCATGAGGAGCTTTATGCTGAGACCCCCGACTGTTTTGGTGCTCTCAGAGCACCAAACTACAGGATACCAAATGCATCAAGACAAAGAAACTGTTGAAGGATAGTAAAGGGGATTAAAGGATAGCTGTCGAGAGTGTTAACTGATATATCGCCATACTTCGCAGCGCAAAAGCCGTATCAACCTAATGTACATCTTGTTTTCAAGTTATTACTTTGGTATGTCAGCGCAAAAGTTTTGACCAAAATAAAGCATCTAAAATTGGCATACAGGCAAGCTAATGCCCCAGTATGAAGCGACACTATAATTGCATTTTTGCATAAACTTTTAAAGCATTTCTTTGATATTCACTGTTAGCGCAAAAGTCGTGACCAAAATATAGCATCTGAAATAAGCATACAGGCAAGTTAATGCCCCAGTATGAAGCGACACTATAATTACATTTTTCGCATAAACTTTTAAAGCATTACTTTGATATTCGCTGTTAGCGCAAAAGTCGTGACCAAAATATAGCATCTGAAATAAGCATACAAGCAAGTTAATGCCCCAGTATGAAGAGACACTGTAATTGCATTTTTGCATAAACTTTTAAAGTATTACTTTGGTATGTCAGCGCAAAGGTCGCGACCAAAATATAGCATCTGAAATAGGCATACAGGCAAGTTAATGCCCCAGTATGAAGCGACACTATAATTGCATTTTTTGCATAAACGTTTAACTAGCATTACTTTGATATGTTAGCGCAACAGTCTTGGCCAAAATATAGCATCTGAAATAGGCATACAGGCAAGTTAATGCCCCAGTATGAAGCGACACTATAGTTGCATTTTCGCATAAACTTTTAAAGCATTACTTTGATATGTTAGCGCAAAAGTCGTGACCAAAATATAGCATCTGAAATAAGCATACAGGCAAGTTAATGCCCCAGTATGAAGCGACACTATACACTCTTTTTTTTTATAAGAACCTTTTTTATAAGAACGTTCAGCCTGAAATTTACCCAAATTTTAAGAACATGCTAAGAACATGCTTGAGCCTGAGATAGGAGCAAAATAGATTTATTTTCAGTGATGCGTTCTAAAATCCAGAATCAAATGTGTTAATAATAACGACCTTCAATATTGTAATTTATAAACACTCTTAAATACTTCATTGGTATGTATCCTTCTATAAGATCTATCATATTTCAGGTTCCGACGTCACTGAAATGTAAGAACATCCGTAAGAACATTTCCAGCCTCAAACTGCTCCAAAAATAAGAACGGCCCAGCCTCAACTGAAAATTAGACGTTCTTATAAAAAAAAAAGAGTGTAATTGCATTTTTGCATAAACTTTTAAGTATTACTTTGGTATGTCAGCGCAAAAGTCGCGACCAAAATATAGCATCTGAAATTGGCATACAGGCAAGTTAATGCCCCAGTATGAAGCGACACTATAATTACATTTTTTGCATAAACGTTTAACTAGCATTACTTTTATATGTTAGCGCAACAGTCTTGGCCAAAATATAGCATCTGAAATAGGCATACAGGCAAGTTAATGCCCCAGTATGAAGCGACACTATAGTTGCATTTTCGCATAAACTTCTAAAGCATTACTTTGATATGTTAGCGCAAAAGTCGCGACCAAAATATAGCATCTGAAATTGGCATACAGGCAAGTTAATGCCCCAGTATGAAGCGACACTATAATTACATTTTTTGCATAAACGTTTAACTAGCATTACTTTTATATGTTAGCGCAACAGTCTTGGCCAAAATATAGCATCTGAAATAGGCATACAGGCAAGTTAATGCCCCAGTATGAAGCGACACTATAGTTGCATTTTCGCATAAACTTCTAAAGCATTACTTTGATATGTTAGCGCAAAAGTGGCGACCAAAATATAGCATCTGAAATTGGCATACAGGCAAGTAAATGCCCCAGTATGAAGCGACACTATAATTACATTTTTTGCATAAACGTTTAACTAGCATTACTTTTATATGTTAGCGCAACAGTCTTGGCCAAAATATATAGCATCTGAAATAGGCATACAGGCAAGTTAATGCCCCAGTATGAAGCGACACTATAGTTGCATTTTCGCATAAACTTCTAAAGCATTACTTTGATATGTTAGCGCAAAAGTCGCGACCAAAATATAGCATCTGAAATAGGCATACAGGCAAGTTAATGCCCCAGTATGAAGCGACACTATTGCATTCTTTGTTATACATTTCAGTAAATCATTTCCTTTGATAGGCTTCGATAAGCGCTAAAGTCAGGCAAGTTAATGCCCCAGTTTGAAGCGACACCATTGCATATTTACTTTTGATATCTCAGTGCGAAAAGTCGTAACAATTTCCAGGTTCTAGGTTAGATACAGAAGTACTTCGCAGGTGAAGGTGAAGTCGAAAGAAAAGCGAAAACTGACAAGGATTCATCATTTCTCTCATGTCAAAGATACGTCCTTAGCTTTCCCGCTACTATGCTCTGTCTGTCTGTTATGGTAGGAAGGCAGTTTTGAGTCACTGGAATACTTACTTGGGAATAGCAACCTTACCGTACCACACATTGTTACAATGAAATGTTTTACACGAGCTAATACCGCCTGTTGTACGTAGTATCGGTAGTAACATTGGAGTGAACCTCGCGGACTAGAGAACTGCCGCCACTATCCCGCCATTTATTTACTGATCGAAATATGCAAATTCATAGATTCTGCAATCCTATCCCGGCTTTTACTGACAGATGCGGGGTAGTAAGCAACACCTCTGCTGATTCGTACTTCCCGCTTAGTGTGTTGTTGACAGATCTCAATGAAAGATATGCTCATTAAATGTGACGTCATACGAGCGACCTAAAGCTCCTCATGGCCTGTGATAAATCTGATACAACACGGCTGAGCTCATGTTGTAAACTATCCAAAGAGATTAATAACTCTTACATACGAGTGATTTTTTTTACTGCACCACGAAGGGCCCCCCGAATTTTTGTGCAATTTAAAGGGGGAGGGGGGACTTGAGTTTAATGTTAGCAAATGAAATGTAGGTCAGAAGTTGATTATTGTAGATTTACACTTTGTGATGCATAGCAATTTGCTAATATCATACACGAGCAAATAATATGACTTAGCACCTCTCTAATAGCAAAGCCTCCTTTCCTGTTACTGTTATTCTCTTATCCGTTTTTATTTCACATCATTTAAGACTTTTAGTGTGTGGTAAGGAGGGGGTATCTATATTTTTGTTATTCGGCATGGGGTAAGCTATTTGTAGCCCTTCCGGTTTCCACATAGAGGTGGCGGACCCCGGTTCAGCGGGGTTACTCACCTTTTCATATAATCTCTCTTATTTTGAATGTCCACTGTGGTAGTGTTTTTGATCCTAAAAATTCTACAGGGCCGTTCATGTCACCTCGGAATTTCCACAGTGCATTCATTTACAACTGGCATTACCCCCTATCAAGGAACCTGGAATTTCCATAGGGGTTGCTGTGTTTCACCCTGGAATTTCTGCAGGGGTATAAATACTGTTTTGAACCATGGAATTTCCACAAGGCCATTCTTTTGCCATGGAATTTCCACAAGGCCATTCTTTTGCCATGGAATTTCCACTTTGGTATCCATTTTTTGCAAACTTTGGAATTTTCACAGGGGCCCACAAGAGAATGTTTCACCGAGAAGGTTTCACTGGGAATTTTCACAGGGGGGCCTGTGATTTACACGGGTAGAGCTCAATAGCGCAATACAACAATTTTTAAACTTTTTTAATCATCAGGAACTACTTGAATCAATAAAAAGGATAATTTTTATCAAGGAAATAAATTTTGAGTTCATAGCAAGTTGATTTTACTGAGGACTGTTAATTCATGTCTTACAACCTCACCAAGCTGGGGTACCCCAGCTATCCATCGTCCCACATCTTCATGTAAACAGGCCCTAAATATTATTGGGAGCTCCGCTTTTAGGCAACGCCCAAATCTATATATTATGCGGCCTTAAAACGGTGTCTTCATTTGAGAAATTTGAGGTTTAACATTTTTCTGGACGATGTTCAGAGGCCTAAAACTTCGCGAATATTTTATCAATTTTTTTACTCTTTGGCATGATAGTAGACTGGAAGGTAAGGTTTGTTTTCGCTACAGAATGTATTATCATATATTTATTTCTTTTTGAGATAGGGCTCTTTGAAATCCGGGTTTCAGGTCAGGTTACCATGGCAACCACTGTTGCTATAGAAACGATCCTTTTAAGAAGACAAATAGCTGCCATTGATTCAAACTGGACAAGCTTGAACGGTTCCTGGAGATTTTTGGTGCAGTTATGTTGGGCTTATCCTAACCCTAACTAATCAATATAGTTACTGTATGCTGCCTACCTGCACCAGCCAATCCTATTTTCTGGCAGATATAGATTGTACAGGCAGATATAGACTTCACTGAGTGCCTCAGTGAAATCATGGATACCTTTTATCCGAGTTTGGTCGTATGACGATGTTCCTTTCCCGAGATATCAATTTTTCTAGTTTTGATGACGTCATCGATGACGTTTTATCGCGACTTTAGTGATGCACCTCCAATGCCTCGAAGATAATTTTACCCAAGTTTGGTCTCCTAGGATGCTCCATTCTCGGGCTGCCATTTTTTTTTCTGTTTTAATGACGTCATCGATGACATCATACCACGTGACCGTATTGTTGGACCCCTTTGACAAGAAGTCAACTTTATCTAATTTTGGTCACCTAGCGATGTTCTCTTCTCGAGATATTGTTTTTCTGGGTTTGATGACGTCATGTCATGTGACTGGTGTTCACTCGCTTGCCTCGGTGATGGCATTTTCTAAGTTTGCTCGTCTAGCAATGCTCCCGTTTTTAGATATCAATTGTTCTAGTTTTGTTGACGTCGTGTTGCACTTCTCATGCCTCTAATATAACTTCACCCAAGTTTTGTCTCTGAGCGATGTTCCGTTCTCGATATATTATTTTTTTCTACAGTGATGCTATGAGCGAGCGAGTGACATTTGGCCCCCCACAATACCTCGTGTTTACGCTACGCGTATCCGCGATTTAGAAATGACCAGACTTGATTTGGTTGGGGTAACAGGTCTGGCAAGAATTATGCTGACTCGGCATTTGGAGCTGTGCGCAGAGACACAGGTAGATCATTCCAGAGCGACCAAAGTACTTCTGTTAGGCAGTTATGAACTCAAGGAAGGGAAGGCAGATGATCTGTTTGCGCGTTTATTGTGTACCGAGAAATGCCAAACGTGAAGTGTGACATATAGTGTATATGTAAGTACAACAGAAATTGTCTAGTTGTTTCCTCATTTGTTTTATACGTTTGGTGTGAAGCGTATAGTGCATAGCGTGCAGTGCAGTGTATTGAAGTGTATAGTGTGTAGCGTGCAGAACGTAACGTGCAGTGAAATGTAGTGTGTAGCGTGAAGTGCATAGCGTGCAATGTAGTGTATAGTGTGTAGCGTGTAGTAGTGTAATGAACTGTGTACTGCAAAGCGTGCAGTGGTGTATAGCGTGTAGTGCGTAACGTGCAGTGTAATGTAGTGTGTAGCGCGTAGTTAATAGCGAGCAGTGTAGTGTATAGTGTGAAGCGTGTAGTGCGTAATGTGCAGTATAGTGTGAAGCGTGTAGTGCGTAACGTGCAGTGTAATGTAATGTAGTGTGTAGCGTGTAGTGCATAGCGAGCAGTGTAGTGTATAGTGTGAAGCGTGTAGTGCGTAGCGTGCAGTTTAGTATATAGTGTGTTGCGTGTAGTGCGTAACGTGCAGTGTAATGTATAGTGTGTAGCGTGCAGTGTAGTGTGTAGCGTGTACTGCGTAACGTGCAGTGTGGCGTGTAGTGCGTAGCATACAGTATTTAGCGTGCAACGTGAAGCGTGCAGTGTGTAGTGGGAAGCGTGTAATTTTTAGCGTGCAGTGTGTATTTTGTGTGTAGCGTTAAGTGCGTGAAATCCAGTGTATGGCGTGATGCGTGTACTGTAGTCTAGCGTAGTGTGCAGTGGGAAGCGTGCAGCGTTTAACGTCCAGTGTTGTACTACAGTAAAACCCCGCGTATAAGAACCTGGGTTTTAAGAACCTGTTAGGCTAAAATTTTCATTTTAGCCCTTTTCATTTTATCATTCATATTTAAATGAAATTCCGAGGAAAATTTAAGAACTCATTTTAAGAACCTTGCTAGCCGAAATTTAATTTAAGTACCATTTATATCAGAACCTGTTTCGGCTAAATTTAAAAATCCTGGTTCTTATACGCGGGTTTTTACAGTATGTTACATGCATTGTGTAGTTTGCAGTATGGCAGTGTGAAGTGTCTTGAGGAAAAATGTTTGTGTCCGGTGTTTGCAAAGAGTTAAGGCCATGGACCTTAACAAAAAAGAAAAGGATTGGCTCCAATAGGCCGTGAGGGACAGCATAGAAAGGCCCAAATCGAAGATAGAATGAGAATGAGAATTGTCCAGTAATGTATACCGCGCTACACCTCGCGAGGAGCGTTTTAAACAGTGAAGTCAATTTTTGAAGAGTCCTTACTTGGTTGCCAAATCTTTCAGACTGATAAGTTGTTGATGATCGAAGAACGACGAGGGTCATACAGAAATCACTAAAATATCGCGTTGACACGTCAGGTTAGTACCTCCATTCTAATGGACGCCGTTGTTGAGGTTCTTGCTATTCATTTTCCTAATTTAAAGCTGAGGTCTGCTTGGCAGCAACGACAGAGTCTGGTTGGCAACAAGTGAATCAGGACCAGATGAAAAACAGGACTTTATTCTAAAGCTGCGTAGATCTCACCAATTTGACTTTACAAAATGTCTAGTACCTCCTTAGGTATGACCATAGGTATAATGATTCGTTGGCGAAACAGCTTTTAGGGGTTCAAAATTATTTTTCTCTTAAATTACGTCCCTTTGTCAACTTTTGGATCCATATAGAAAGGTTCATATCACCAAAAAATCAAGTGCTACTTCAGCGAAAAGCCACATGCGGTTACTCCATACGGTCCTCTACAACTTTGCCATATGTCACTTTTAAATCTGTGCAACAGTTTGAAAGTTATCCAAAGTTAAAAGTCTGACTTCACTTCGCTTTAAGTTCGCTTGGCAACTTTTAGGGTCCTTTGGCAACGCGTGGCGTCCACTTGGCAACCACTGGGTCCGTTTGGCAATTTTCAGGTCCGCTTGGCAATTTTCAGGTCCGATTGTCAACAATTTGCGTCCGAGTGGCAACAAGTTGGGTCCAAATGTCAAATAACAATGACAATGACAATGACAATGACAATGACAATGACAATAATAATAATAATAATAATCTTTATTGATAAAACTATACGATTCAAGCTATTTACAAAAAATGATATTAAAATATTGATTTTATAATAATAATAATAATAATAATAATAATAATAATAATAATATTAAGAGAATTTATATAGCGCCTTTTCTCATACGGATCCAGAGCGCTTTACAATATTAAAAGGTAAAAAGTTACATACTTTAAATAAATAATACTATGAATAATAACAGAACAAATTACATTTTAATGCTAAAAGAATTAAAAAACTAAAAGTTAAAAAATACGTTATATACTGCATTATATTATACTGAGCTCATTATATTATTTTTATTCTGTTTATATTTAAAAATATACAATGAATGATGATAAAACGTTACAAATGGAATGCGCGTTTAAAAAGAAATGTCTTCAACTTTGTTTTGAATTCGCTAAGGTCATTGCATACGCGCATCTCAAGCGGCAAAGAATTCCAAAGCCTTGAGGCATGGACTGAGAAGGCTCTAGCGCCATAGGTCTCAAGGTTATACCTAGGCTGTACCAACAAAGTCTTCCCTGCAGAGCGTAGAGTCCTAGTTGGTTTGTGGAGAGCAAGTAGATCAGATAGATAGGCAGGGGCTAAACCATTGATGACTTTGAAGGCTAAGAGAAGTTGCTTGAAGTCAATTCGATCTTTCACTGGAAGCCAGTGGAGATCACGAATAATGGGGGAAATGTGGTCATATTTCCTTATCCCAGTCATAAGGCGAGCAGCGGGTTGAAAAATATAGTCATCCATCGTGGTGAAAGTGGCGACCAAAGGCAAAGTGTTTTCAGCGAAGGCAGCTCTGCAGTTCAAAATGCGATTTTATCCCTCGAATCCATCCTTGCAACCTTCTTAAAACTTCGATCTTTTATCGTAGTCGATATTAAGGTTTTAAAACAAGTGATTTCTCGCGTTTTTGCTTCTCTAAAACAGCATCAAGTTTCCACCATGTGCTGAGTAGCCGAATGCTTGTAGTGAAGTCTGACGTAATGTCGCGTGCGTGACAAACGTCACGCATACAGAAAGGGCTACAAGATGTCGGCAAATGCCACATTTAGTGTCGTTCGGATATTTTTTGGAGTGTTCCCGTGTAGTATATACTAAAACAATTATTCTCCTCAGGCTCCGTGAATCGACCTCCGGTCTCGGGACTATTCGCCACTATTCACGGAGCCTTCCGCGAATAATTGTTAACAAGACGCCTCGAAGGCGTTGAGCGAGGCGGATTAAGGCCAAGGAAAATATGCTGGGGTTTTTTCAAGTTAGATCCCCTCCAAAAAAAAACACATATTGTCTCTGCAGTTCCTCAAATTATTGAGGGGCAGCTAGATGCAATGGGCAGTTACATTTAATATCTACACCTTCCTTGTCGAGGACCTCAGTAATTCCAGGGTTGACTCATTGGCATTGAGTCAACCTGGAATTCCAGGGTGGGTACTATCTAGCAGTGAAGAAAATCCAGGGTGGGTAAACTGAAAAAATAAAATTCTAGTGTGGGTAAAGAGGAATTCAAGGGTGGGTAAACTGCGGGAAATAAGAAAATCTAGGGTGGTCATGAAGAAATTCACTGGAATTGGCTGATTGCATTTTTAAACCAAACCCGGGGAGTGAGAACCTACAGAAATTTATTTCCAGGGGAGGGGAGGTATTGGTGCTTGGAAATTCTGAGGGGGAGGGGTAAAAAGATTAATTTCCAGTTGTATTTTATCAAAAACTAGTTTTTCCAGCGGTGTTTTCCCAGATTTTCCAGGGGCATTTTGCCAGGAGACTGGAAATTCCAGCGGAGGGGGTCCTTCCGCAGACTGGAAATTTTCGGAAATTCCAGGGAAGGGTGATCCTCAACCCCCCAGGTTTGGTTTAAAATTGCAACCAGCAATTGCAGGGTGGTTAAATGCTACTAAAATTTTCCAGGTTGGGTAGTTGATACTGGGGTCCTCAATAGAGGATTGATTTTTCTTTGAAACAGCGTAATTTTATGCAAGCATTGTTTTTTTTTAATTTGCCAATTTTTCAGAAGTTTTCGGATAAATAAACATAACTTTTAACACAACATGTTTTATTAAACTCTTTAACAGTGATAACAGTAACATAGGTAATATTCAATAACAATAACTTAAATGTCAATATTGAAATTAGTATGATTCAATAAAGATGAAAAAGTTCAAAATCTTAAGAAATCTTACTTGCCATTGCAAGTTGTTAAAATTTTGAGGTCAAATCATGTAATTTAAATCTTCTGAAACTTCTGGCAGTACTCCTGTAACATTGCAGCCAGACAGTTTTTAGTGATTGGTAACTCGGAAAGTACATATATAGTTATATTAAAACACACCCCAAAACTGGACGTCATATTATATTCGAACTTCAAAATTTTGTGTGACATGGGGTCATACGTAATTTGAACATCTGAAAGTTCCAGCAAAGCTGCTGCAAGATTGCAATCAGACAAATTGCTGTTTAAGCTTGGTAACTTAGCAAGTACATCTTCAAATGCAGTTAAATGACCATCAAGCTGAGACTATAACAACCTGGTGCTGGCTGGGGGGTTCTGGTCGAGGGACAGCTTCAATATCATGGATATCCAAAACTTCTGTTGCCATGTGTAAAACAGTGCTGGTGATAGCTGCCTTTGGGTCTTGGACAGTGTGCACGACATGGAAGTCATCAATCAATGATATTATAAATTTATTGCTCTGAAAAGAATTTCATAACAAAACCATTGATAATTTCACCATTGATAATTTCAAAATCAGTGTTGTTTTGAGCAAAATGTGTTTGTCATTCGAGTAATAGGCAATTCTGTGAGCAATAGCAAATAATAATTTGTCTTTTTCTTAAACAAAATTTGCAATGAGATTCACCTGAAGGGCATGACATACTTCAGACTTTGTTACTTCAATACTTTTGATGGCTAACTCTTTCCTTTTGTTGAGCACTGTACGAGGATGAGGAGCAAATCCCATTAGGGAGAGAGACATCAGACCCTGCGGTGATGTACCACAGGCCGATAGGTACACACCACAGTCAACTTGTAGTTTTTGGTTTTCTGAAGAAAATGCATTTTGCTCATTTTTCATACCTCACATAGAGATAGACTTAGACATCGACTTCATATGTAAATTTTCAGATTCACTTGTGTTTTTATTGCAGGGGCAGGATAACTGGAAGTAGTTGGCAGATTTATAGGCTTAAAAATGATTTTATTTCAGATATTAAAAATTGCAATAGGAAGAATTATAAACCACTGTGATCCTTGCGATTGATTCCAAATTAGATTTGTTGGTAATTAATATTTTGGGCAGGTATAAGGGGTTAAAAATATTGGCAGGGGTGTAGCTAGCGGGTCCTGGGGTGCCTGGACCCCTTTTTAGTTGAAAAATACAGTAAACATTAAGAAAAAAAAAAGCTGGAAAAGGACACCAAAGTAGCAGAAAAGTGAAGTAATAAATTTCTAATACCTGACTTCTGAAAAATGACATGCTATGAAGAATAGCCACAGTTCTTTGCAGATTCTGAGTGAGTCTCTCTCCACTATACTGTGGGCTTGTGGTGCTGTCCATTATAATACTGTACAACCCAGGTGCACATTCATGACAAAAACTCTTGAATACCGTTGGATCATAGAGGGAAGTATTGTAGTTACTGTAGTGCTTGGCAAGGGCTTGCCCTTACGAAAATCACACACATGTACACATGTGTTACACATGCTTTTCACATGTGCAAAGCTACTGCAAAGAGGCAGCACATAGGAACCACATGTAAATTTCATGTGACTACATTTCTTGCACATGTATGAAAAACGTAAATTTGATATTTCACATGTGTTCACATGTGTTGCTGAACTATGAATGGCTGTTTACACATGTGCACACATGTGCAGTAACGTTTTTGTCAAACAATCCAAGGTGTACACATATGAACACATGTGATCCTTAATGTGAAATGATTCCACGCAGGCGGACGATTCAATGCACATGTTTTTCATATGTCTTTTCACATATGTACACATATGTGTACAACTGAATGCACCTTTCTCACATATGTACACATGTGCACAAGCACGTCAGTGTTGCATGACATGTGCACACATGTGATCCTGGATGTGAATGTTGCTACAGCTGTCGATCAGACTACTTATACATGTGCACTTTACACACTTTTCCAGCATTTTAAGTACATTCTCTTACTTGGTTGGTGCTAGATTTTTTTATTCCTTCTGGTTTGTGGCAGGAAATTTATTTTGGCCCAATGGCCCAAAATAAATTCTTTTTTGGCCTCTTATTTTTGTTTACCCCCCCCCCCCCCCCCCCCCCCCAACATTAAGAGTTAAACAGGTAGTTTTGATTTGGACATCCTTTTTTACTCATGAATAAGCAAAGCTTAGGGACAAGTATTGTGATTGGGCTCAACATCACTCCAGTGTGAACCTCATTAACTCAATATTATTCATGCTGATGTCATGTACGATTTCAATTCAAATCCAGCACCATCTCTATGATGACTGCCAAACTAGTGACAACATTGTCTAGGGGGCAAGGGCAGCACACTAGTATGACCACCATCAAAATGTACAAATAGCTTCCATGCCATCCAAAAACAACTTGATGGATACAGTATTGTAGAATTTGTTCTTAGAGCCCCGTTACTAATTTCGGTGTGCTCTTTTCAAATAGCATATTAATATTTTACCAGGATCAAAGTTAAAAATGTCATGCAACACCTGCAAACTTGCTATTGTCTCTGTTGCCTGGATTTTTAACAATTAGACTAGGATCTATGAGTCAATAGATAGTTAACAAGGCTCGTAGCTCCAAGTTTACTATTTGACTCATAGAAAACAAGAACGAGTAGTCTAATTGTTTCAGTAGAAAACCACTAGCATACTACATTCGACTTGTTATTAAAACATACTTTTTTCAATGATTTTAGAAATTTTTACACTGCCGTTTTCGCTATACTAACTATTATATTACGTGATAGTGAGTAACGGAGACAATAGGCCATTATCATGCAGAATTGATTAATAATATTTAATAGTTATCAAAAAATGAAGTCCAGTATTCAATTTTACACATCCGTATTAGTAAAATTACAAAGTTTGGTGAAGATTGCTTGAATTGACTGAGATATGATTTTCAAAACTTTGTATTCTGGCTCTTTTTTTTGCAAGAAATGTACTGGAAAATACATCAAAATGAGGCTGGACAGGCAAGGATGCCTGTCCAGCCTCAACTTGATGTATTTGCCCATACATTTCTTTGTAAAATGTTAGCAAGAATACAAAGTTTTTAAAATTCAGCCAGTTTTCAAGTAATTCTTTTGAAACGTCTTTGCAAAAAATTAAATATTGTTAATCAATTTTGCGTGATAACGGCCTATCAGATTGCAGGATTCATGATAGTATGCGAGTGGGTTTCTACTAAACAATAATAGCATTTATAACAGAAATTTAGGAACCTTGCTGAACCTTGCTGTATGCTCTGTGAAGAAGAATGTAACATGCTCCATCCCTAGCAACATGCTTTGAATTCAAGCAAATGAACTAAATCTAGTCCTTTTCAAAAGTGTTTGGGAAATGACTCAAATACACAATATCATTGAGTTCCATGCAAACAACTTTTTCGCCTGTGAGCTCCATGAGAGGGATGGCAACCACATCAGCCAACCTGTTATAATGAAAAGAAATCAGAGTGAACCTTTAATTGCATTCCATAAAGCAATGTAAGTTTGGGTGAGCCAATGAGTAAGCATCATTTTGCATTTTTCTCAACGATGCTCTCTTATTAACTTCATATTAATTTTTTCTTTCTTCTGATTTTTCCAAGGCTGCCTGTCATGAGTCCAAAACATTTTGTTTACTTGGTGATGTAATGATTAACGATATACAAACTACACATATATAAATCGAATAAACTTTGAACTGTTGATTCACCATACAGTATATGGGAGAAAGACTCACCTAAGCTTTCGACTCAGGCTTGAGTCTTGATCACAGTAATGAGCGATATTTATGCCCTACTGCAGTCACAGGCTTTGGAGCCATGTGACCGCAGTGTTGTCCCAAAGGTGGGGCAACCGATGTCGCCCCCATCCCTGTTTAGGTGACCTACTGTGGTCACGTGGCTCCAAAGCCTGTGACTGCAGTGAGCATAAACATCACTCATTTCGAAAGAAAGTGGCACATTACAATCTCAGACAACGAACATGTCAGTTATAATACTGATAGATTCACAAGCACCTACATTAATCGCCTCATTTTTAAATACAATTTAACTATCGAGTAATTAGATTTTTAGATTATATAATATACCTTTTCATATTTATTTATCTATTTATTGATTGTAACATAAGAGATGTATTTTTTATCTGTGCAGAAATAAAGACTAATTATTACTTTTATTCATTACTGTGATCAAGACTCAAGTCTGAGTCGAAAGCTTAGGTGAGTTTCTCTCCCATTATACGGTGAATCAAAAGTTCAAAATTTCTTTGATTTATTGTATAACCCGTATAGATGAATTTTTCACCATAATATACAAACTAGGTATGCCTACCAGAGAAAACTACCTGCATTTGAAAAAAAATCCAGGCTGATTTAAATCCAGGTAGTTTTCTCTGGTAGGCATTAACTAATAGTTTGTGAGTCCCTTAAGATGATTTAGACGATTGTTTATACACAGCGTACTATCTTGGCACATAAACTATCATTCCACTGGAGATGAAGGAGCCTTAACTTTTGACAGTTAAAATTTACACCTTTTAAATGTACTTGGGCACCTTTTAGTTTGATGTTTCTAATCACATATTATGTACTTACATTGGAGAATAAGCTTTCTTTACATGGCTTAAAGACACTGTAATCGCCTGATCAGAGGCCTCTGGGCTAGCTGGTTCCATCAACTCGAGAGGATTGATGATTGCAAAATATGCCCAGGAATCACAGGGACAGCTAAATGGTAATGGACATCTACAGTGTGCTTGTCTGATTTTGACAAAGACATCTATGTAGCCATAACTGATGCTATTTTGGTGCCCATATGCAACTGTGTAGCTATTCCTCTTTGTTGCCTTGGAATAGGACTTAGAATGAAGGATATTTCCATTAATGGAAGCTCTCTGATAAAAGGCTGCATTTATCACATTTTGGCTGGTCTCTCTTTGAAGTGCCACTGCAGTAGCTCGGGGTACCCTTTTATACTTTGGGACACCAATAACATAACACTCTTGGCCTACAGTGGTCCATCTTTTCCTTGAAAACAAACATAAAGTTTATAATTATCAATAAAAATACCTTATTAGATGGTTTTTAATGTAACATGGGAGGATATTACATGTACGTACGAGTTGCGAATGCAAGCAACAAGTAATTAAAAATGTATGCCTGTATTACACCACGAAACAAATAAATAATCATGACTCCGTCATGACTACACATTTTTAAACAAAATTTGTTGAGGTTTATACAATCAATTACAAGTCTAGGATATCCTGTATTATTAGTCAAGACATCAATGCACTGCCCAAATGGTCATAGGTCAAGGCCAATAGCTGTCACCTGCACATGACATATATCCTACATTATTATTCAGCACATCGATGCACTGCCGAAATATGGTCATTGGAACCAGAGAGAGTCAAGATCGGCATTGAAGACGTTCACTATAAACGTCTATTGTTTTTGCACTCAATGTTCTCCAAAGTTATAATAATAGTAAAGCAGTTTGATGTTCTTGGGCGTAAATAATTATGTTCTGGGTCCTTCTCAGTGCTCATTTTATTGTATACACACCTTGAGAGTGACGATGCCTTAGTCATTTTGTTGTATAATGACAGTGTGGAGCCCGTCAGTTTATTGGCAAGCAATGGCAGCTTTGAATGGAGAGCAGCAGCTGCAACAATCTGGAAACAGATAGATGCATGCATGAGTTGCCTTCACACACAAATTTCCACTTGTCAGACTGTTGCTCTACTACTGAGTTAACTGGGAGGCAACATAATATTTAGTACCTGCATTTCAACATGTTGGGTACCATGAAACATTTTCCTGAGACGTCCATTTGCATCTTCATATGCAAAAGTTGAAAACGTCCAAAGTGGCCCATTCCAGATAACACATTGCGGCAGGTGCAGCAGGTAATGCACATTTCCTCGGCAGGCATTTTCGCCTAAAATAACAGTAATATATAGGAGGAGTGTTAACAAGTTTCCAGGGGTTTGGAGAAGTATGGAGGTTTTCTGGTCTGGTCATTGCCATTTTCCAGCTTTCAAATCCCACACTTCACAACTAGTATGGCAGTACTAGTAGGCTATAACTTATTGCCTTCTAGTAGCTCAACCAATCAGAAAGCAGCATTAACAATATTATAATGCCGTCAAATTAAGAAAAAATTGGATAAAAAGTCAACTTCGAGTTCCAAGGATTTTCTAAGTTCATTTTTTATCAAGCATACTATTTGTAGTCATATAATAATTAAAATTACGCCAATCATATCAAGATGCCAATTTTTCAAGTTTAATTACCATAAAGCTTGTCCGTATAGTAAACAAAGGTCTTTAAGAGCAGGGATGATTCAGCAATATCCT
This sequence comes from Scolanthus callimorphus, assembly GCA_033964015.1. NCBI lineage: Eukaryota > Metazoa > Cnidaria > Anthozoa > Actiniaria > Edwardsiidae > Scolanthus > Scolanthus callimorphus. The sequence continues at coordinate 23,357,306 of CM066911.1, read as the reverse complement.
TTGGTGAAATGGATTCTTGGCACAGGAGGTGAACAGCTTTTACAAGCATCATCAAATGGTGAAGGTAGGGAGCCTTCAAAGCTGATGACATTATTGGGACTGCATAGTGAAATAGCCAGCTTCGTAGTTCTGATGCTATGAAATACAAACATAAGAATAGAATAGAGTGGTTTATTTCAATCTATTTGCAGTTCCAGAAAGATTCCTGGTACTGAATTACTAGATGATTACATAAAATAATTTTAGCAAGAAATGCAGCAGCTGTTATGTATACATGTAGATTTACGATACTATCAGTGGCCTTTCTCCATGGAGGGCCACTTGAACAGTAATGTAGTTTAAAATTGACATACTACTTCAATCAAATAATAATCCAAACTGATTTTTCTTTGTGTGTGTGTGTGTGTGGGGGGGGGGGGGGGGGGGGTAACAAAAACATCATCAATGTCAGATGGGGGTTTAGACAATCAAAATAGGGTAAGGGCTGAGATACTTAACATTATGCTGCCATGAGGCAGGCTTCTGATATTTCACATGGGTGCGGGCCCACAAAATTTAGGTAAATCCGCGAAATTGGCAAAAGTTTGTGAAATCCCACAGAATTTGCCAGAATTTTGCAAAAAGTCTGTGAAATCGCGCAGAATTTTCCAGGAATTTTGCAAAATACATACCATTGAACTACAATAAACACTTTTCTGTCACAGTTATTGGGCTCGTTTTGATGCCATAAAGTCCAAATGTGTCTGGAAATTGCCTTCAAAACCGATTCGATTCAAAATCAATCGAGTTCATTGCTACAACAAAAAACTGCAAGGCGTTCCAAGTGTAATATACCAATATACCAATGAACCCGGGGTTCATTGGCGAAACTCGTTCTAAACTTGTAAAGATCGCATGTATTCCTTTCTTAGCAAGCACGATAAATCATTCAAGATATCAACTCATTTTATTTAGGAAGATCTTTTTAGCTGCTTAAATCACCAAAACTTTCCACGAATCTGCAATTTTCTCTGCGAAAATCCTGCAAAATACACCTAAAATCCAACGAAATTCACAATTATTTTTTCCGCAAAATATCAGAAGGCCTGCATAGGGATTCCTCCAGCCCTCCCTCTTCTAAAAAAATGAATGTTCCCTTACCTTTCCACATATTTCTGTGAGTTGCAATGCTTCTTGGTGTCCTTGTTATGTTATTTGGAGGCTTAATGTTTGTCAGCATCTTGTCAATTCTTGACAATTCACTGCCGCAATACCAATCCCTTTTAGAATTCTTTGGGCTGAACCAGAAACCCAATAAGGACTTGGTGATACCAAGAAGAGACCCATGCATATAGTCTACTGGTACTCCTTTGATGATTTTGAATCCAGGCAGGAAACTTAACAGTGCTCTCCCTTTCACTCCTATAACCTAAGGAAACACAATTTTTTTATCATTTGTTTTTGCTGATGCTTAGAAATTGTGTTATCATTTCTTTGGGCTACAATTTTTACACTTTGTCTACAGCGGAGCAATTAATCAGCATAGTAAGATTGCAAAATGCATGGGGCTAATGTATGTAATGATTAGAAACAATGTCACTCTCTTTCACAGGCAGACCAGGTGAAATATTGGTGGACAAAAAAAAACTTCAGTCATATAGCCAGTCTCCTACTGCTACAGGAAATGCAGTAGATAAATATTCACAGCAATCACTTTGCTTGCTTTAGAGGGAAATACCATTGGGATTCATGAGTATGAGAACTTATGACACACTAGTAAGCAGTACTGCAATGACTCAGTAGTCATTGTGCCAACAAGAGTCTCCTGGGCCCAAAAGTGGGATAAAATAGCACTTAGAGCCACACAAGCCTCGTATTTAAGCACCTTGAATTACAAAATTTCGCATCAAGATCTATTTTTAAGCTAAAATTTGAAGACAAATATAAGTTAAGTCTTTTCTGGTATCATGGTCTCAACAAATTTGGGATTATTTCCAGTCTCAGTAGCCCCGGGAAACCATGTATTTCCGCTGTGCCCTATGATTGGAACTTCTGGTTTGTTGTTTTTGTGCTATTTTACCCCACTTTCTGGCACAGGATAATATTACCAGGGAACCACTGTTTTCTGCTTCTTCAGCGTGTGAGATGGTCTCAGAATGGGTCCTCAATTCGGCATGTCCATTTCCAGCTCTAGCCATATCATGAGAAATGATGAATGCATGGCAATGACCTTTGCCACTTTTCACTGTCTCACCAGGCTCTTTGCAAATTCCACATCCAAACTTTCCATTGTATTGTATCATATCAGTCACCATTGCTCGAGCAGGGAGGTCAAACGTCCCATTTAGCAGAACACCTTTGCAATTTTATTCACAACCATCTGGTAATGTAACATTAATGCCTATAAAAAAAGGTTATGTAATTGGAATGCCATAAATAAAATTGAGCAAAATATTTTATTCTTGCTACTCAAAAAGCACAAAATAGTACAACCTTCTTGTGACGAAACTTTAAATACAAGGAGTATTTTTTAAAGCTTATTTGATGCCAATTATTACCTGGGTGAAAGGTAACCAGAAAATGGTGGCAAAATGTGCAATTGCATAGGCAATCAGAGAGCACATGTTATTGTTGCCATAATAGAGCTGCCAACCTTTGAGCTTCAAAATGTGGGAGAGGAGTATTTTTTTTAGACCACAAAATGTCCCTGTTGTGACATTGTTGTGACATATCTCTACAAAAATACAGTGTTTATATACTGGAGATTTGAGTGTGAGATGAGACTAAAAATGTGTAAGATGAGTTGGCAGCTCTGATATAATAATAATAAAACTGTTTAAAAGCTTTTTGAAGGCAGCTGATATAACTGGCTGAGCTTACCATGCTGTTGAAACACCAGCAATGACTTCGTGAAAGGTCTTAAAAATGTTTTCATTGGAGGAGACTTTGACCCAAACCACAAGCCTGCAAAAAGCATGTTCTCTTCAAAATACATGTGCATATATAAAACAACACAAAGAACATCATTAGACATCATTTTTTTCAATCTCAACCAAAGTAGATGGCCACCTTTGTCCCCATCATCACCACCTTGATTTTGATTGTCAAATCAATAAGAAAAAATGTAAACACTAGTAATAATGCTCAAGTATTTTGGTTGTTTCCATTATGGAATGGGTATAAACATTTTTTAATGCATTTTGTCTAGTGCAGTCAGTTGCAGATCTAGGTGGTTGGTGGGGGGGGGGGAGGGGGTTGTGGTGTGCGTGTCGGGGGGGGGGGGGTAAGAAACTATAATACTAATACAGATTAGAAACAATGTTCTAGCATGGCCATTGTTGGTACAATGCGTGCAGATGTATATTTTCAGTAATCAAATACCTTTTCCTGGGAGGAAGGTCAAGTATTGAAATATACACAGGCCAAATTTTGAAGCTAGATGACTTAAACACAGCAACTCCATCTGTGTTGAACTGTAGTGCTATGTTTGACTGCTGCTTGAGAAATCCATCTTGTCCAAAATATATATTGTACTCTGAGCCATCTTGTACATCTTCAATGTTTGAAGGGCAACTCTTTGTCCTTGTAAATCTATAAGCAAGATCCTCATAAAAGCCATCCTCTATAAAAAAGAAAGAAACATGATTGTCTGCATCACTATAACCTTTTTTGGTGACCCTTAAAACATTACCAATGTTTTAGCCAATGATATGGCAAATGGACCCATGCCCTACACTAAAATGTTGCTATTACATCCTTGTTGAGACTATTAGGGTTCAAAATAGCAGCTGGCCCCCAGTGATATCTGGCATTTTTCTGATTTGCCAGCTATTTTATGGTCATAAAGTAGAAAAAATTGCATTTGCTGTAGCTAAGTGGTTGATTCCCTTATAAAACATGTATAAATTTTGTGCTAAATCTTATAGAATACATTCTGGCAAGTGCAGTCAACTTCCAGCATGAATTATTCAGGTTATGTTTTTTTGTACCAGCCCACAAATTAGAGATGTTGTACATAAAGACAAGACCATGTTTAAATGTACAATCAGATTCCATCAGCACTAAATTCTTTGTGTAACTTAATGTAAATGAGTGACTCTGACTCTTAAAATTCTTCAACTCGCATATATCATTGGAGCAATGGAGCAAAATGATGCTGAAACATCAGACATTTATATCACTAATTTTTGCTTCCTATTTATTGTTTATCAAAATCTCTTAAATTAAATTAATTAAATGCTTTTTGAAAATAAAATGTTTTGAACCCAGAATGATTCAAACCTGGGGAATAATGATCTGCTTCTATATCAAACTTACTTTTAAAAAGATGACAGATTTGGTCCTGTAATGGAATTTCAATGAAGAATGATTTCTTTAACCGTGTGTCATTCTCATGAAAAGACGAATGGCAAAACTGACACAATGAGTTCCCATTTACTAGCAGTCCTTGGCATTTTGGGCAGTAGTAGTGTGATTGAAGTGGGGTACTCAAATTTTTGAAGAATGCTTTGAACTTGTAGAGTGTCCTAGTACACAAGTTTGGTTCCAAGCAATGTGCAGCAATTAGTTCCAACAACATTGACAGAGCTTCCCCACTGAGAGAATGCTTGGCAGCAAAAGTCATTGTCAGTAGCATACTTGTCCCAACACTCAGGGGTGCTCCAGGATATAAAGGTAAATCTTTAGGGTTATCACTGGTATCATTTTCCTCCTCATCTGATGAAGGCTCAGTTAATGCATCATCATCTTCAATTAATGAGTCATTATCATTACTCTCTTCCTGCTCATGGGGATCAAGTAAGTCGGCACTGTCCTCGTCGTCCTCAGAAGATAGCATCTCATCATCACCCATAGAAGACAGCACCTCGTCATCATCCTCTGTAAATAGCACCTCGTTATCATCAGCAGCAGAAGGTAACACAAGCTGTCTGTGATAGTTTTCATCTGTTGGAATCTCATCTTCTTCCGGGTGATTTGAGTCATCTCCAAGTATATCAATATGTTCTTTTCCTGATAGAAAAGGAAATAATTTGTACATCAGCACTGTCAGCTGCAGTATACGTTTATTATGACAGAGGTCTTGAAAATACAGGGTCAGTATTTTCACTTTTTCACAATCCGGCCTGACCCTAACCTGGTAAATAATATATTTATTTCATGTACAGTTAAAGGGGCACTCGCATGCTTGCCTGACAAGCAAATAATGCAAATTGCAATCCAATTCGATCCTCTTGATAATAGATCAAAACACTATAGATTTGTATGGATTTATCTGTTAAAAGGTCATTTAACAAACCTGGACTGTTATTTTGGTGATTATTTGGTGATTAGAATTAGACTTATTTTTTGACAGGTTCCAAAAATTAAGCATGTGAGTGCCCCTTTAAGCGAAGAAAACAAATAGAGCAGGCATGAAAAATAGCGGGCACACTAGTATACCGGACCAGGGGAATCCGGACCACTTGTAAGCCAATCAGAGAGAACATGATTCAATGGTTACTAGGCCTGGACCACAAAAAGCATACTATTTTAATTTTGTCGTGTGTCATGGTCAGTGAAATAAAATGAGACCACACACCATCTAATTGTCCTCTCAAAGAAACCCAAAGCCTTTTACATTATACTTACTATTAGTCTAAGAAAGGAATGTGCAATTCAAGAAAAATTCCATGCCCCCACCACGGAGGAATGCACTTAAATACCCTCCACCCATGCTCGTGATTCAATCAAATCACAGTATTTGCGAGATTTAATGTAGCTTTGTGTGTGGAATTTGAGGGTTTGGCTGAACTGTGTCCGGCCCGGAACGAAAAATAGCAGAAAGCAAGCATCTCAAACCATTATTCATCTGAAAGGTAAAAGGTTTCTCAACAAACCTAGACGGTCATTTTGATTATTCGCTATGAATTTAGCTGCTTTTTAGCTCTCCAAAGTAATGTGCAAACTAAGAAGCGGACCTGACATGAGGTCCGGAAAGACTGTCTATAAATCTTCGTTGCTTTGCTTTCTCGGCGACATACCTTCAGTTCTCTGTTTCCATAATCTTATTGTGCTTGTTGGAGCCTCAAAAATTGGCGATGGACTGTACAGATATGCCTTGTATCTTTTTCTTTCTTGTTTTTTCTCGGGCGTCTCTTCGTCTGCCATGTGCAAACGATCTTACAGCTGTCTCGATTGAGTAACGGCCAGTCGTCGGATTAGTCGTCGGAGGAGGTCGAAGACCACTCGCCGTTACTCGCCGGCCTCGTCAACTCGTCGCCCGCCAACCAGAGGACGAGGTTGCTTCGTCTCAAACCACGTGATTTTTGGCGCGCATTTTCACGCCAAATTTACAACTTCACTCACGGCTTGGCATGGCAGAGGTGAAGCTGCAGTGCTGAAAATTTGTAAGTCATCATGGATCTACAAGGCAAAACAACTGAAAAAAGAAAAAAAAGGCCTCCCAAAGCCCTTAAGGACTACACCGATGCCCCTGTTGTCGAGGAAGGTAAGCTTATTCAAAGCTTAAGTTCGACGTCATGCGAGAGAAACAAATGAAAAAGGCAGATCAGCTCAGAGTCTGTGTTTTTTTCGAGATAAGCTTAAAACTTTTTTTTTAACTTTTTGAAGTAGCATTCCTATCAACTTAAGAAATTTGACACCATAACAAGCTAGAAAGCCTAAAAACTCAAAGCATTTTATCGAGGACTGATAAACACTGGAATTTCTGATGTTAAAACCGTTCATGAGACAAATTCATTCAAGATGAACCGCGTGAATGAAACTCGAGGCGAGGCGTTTTTTTTTCCTCGCATTTTTTCATCAAACTGCAATCTAAATCGTCAGCAGACGGTGTAAAATATATAATCGACAGGAACAACAACAACCAAGGTTGAAATTTATATTAAACGCCGTGGAAAAATGGTGTTTTGCTGACGTTTCGAGCGTTAGCGAGACACGGCGTTTAACATAAATCTCATTTTGGTTGTTGTTGTTCATGTTCACGTCTCCGCCGACGCAGAGCACCAATTTTCCCGTAAAACTACTCATACCAAAGGCATAATCAACAGGTGTTCCAACCAAAAAATGGGCTTTTTTAAGCCATTGGCATTGGCTCCTGGAACCGGCCGCCTCTGCTCTGAACTTTGAGTTTGGGCCGCAAAAAACGCGCACGACAAAAAAATCTAGCATCCCTTCCCTGCAGTGTCAACGCTTGTGGGTTCGTATTAAGCCGATAATCGCGCGCAAGGATGCTTCTGATATCTCACTTTCTTTCTGCTTCAAACTCAGTTAATGAGAAAAGTTTTGTTAGTCTTGAATGAAAATAATTCCTGAAAGACTTTTGGAAAAGTTTGTTGTAAATTTTCAATGGAAACAAAATGGAATCCTGTTTTGCTTCAGAAGTTTTTTTTTCTGCCAGTTTTCCAAGTATTTCAAGCAAAATCGCCAACAAATGCCATAATTATGCACCAATCATTGTAACCCCAACCACCAAACTGGGGCAAGAGCAGGCCATTCGCCTCATATTTTCCTTCACTTGTGCTCCCACTAACTAGGCAGGGTATTACTTACTTTCACTTTACCCGGTTCATAACCCAAGACACTGACCAGGGATATGTGGGGGCATCATGGCAGGGACATTCTCTCACATTCCTAAGTTTTCCCAGTTCGTGTGTGGGGTGGGGGTTACATTGACTGGTGCATTATCTTGTGGTCAATTATTGCAGTTGAAAATAAACAGAAACATACCAAGTGGTGGAACATTGTCTCCATAGCTAGCCTGATCGATAGTGATGAATTTATCCTAGGGTGTATACATTATTAAAATCTTTTTTTTTTCATATGCCTATTTTGCAGAAAACTGGTATCTTGTAGAATTCCAGGAAGATAATTGTCTAAGTGTTTTGCAGAGAAGAAAAAATAAGGCATATAAGTTTTGATGATGAAATGAACGACGAGGAAATCTATGAAGGTGACTATGTAGATGCTCAATGGCCAGTAGACTGCAAATACTATGATGCCATAGTACTTGCCATTGGTAAGTGTGTATAATACTACAATAGTGTACATACCTAAAGCTAGAATATTATCATGTTCTAGCTTATTCCAACTTATCATAACCTACAGTTTTGCTCATGGTCTGATTCCTTATTTATATAAATAATTACAGAATGCAATAAATTATATTATTATGTACCAATTAGTGTCAATGCTCACTTTTTCTAGTTTCTTATTGGTAGAGAGCGTATCATGTGCACATGAAGGAATGCGACTGTTTCCCTTGCGACAACTGGGAGGGCAACTGAGTGTGTTTTATTGACTGGTAATAACAAAACCGTACATCACGTGACTGAAAAAATATCAAACCTGGAAACTAAATTCCACCACATTTTTTGTGCACGCTTTTGCACCACTCATTCACATAAAATAAACTCTTCTTTATTTCTCTGTTTTTGTTTTGTTCCCTTTGACACTTGGTATGATAATGTACTTAGGACCCCAGGAAACAGTATGTTTTGTGGTCCTGAGTTTTGAGCTTCTGGAAACATCAGCGGTCTCAGGACCACAAAACATACAATTTCCATTGTCCCATAAGTGTTAATTGTAAAAAATATATTATTTTCCTTTTCTAGTGGTAAAATATTATATCCCTCAAAATTGATTGTTTTTCACTTTTCATATAAATTTGCAAACAGGAACTTATGAACAAATGAAGGCATCCAGGGCCTCAAAGGAGAAACAAAAAAAAGTTGAGAAAGGAATGTGGACAACTTGATTTGTAACTTATGAATGTACATAACTTAAATATTTAAAGTGCAATCACCCCTGAGCCCAGGGGGGGGGGGGGTGCGATTACTCCCTCATATAAGGTGTACGGGTATGGCCGCCCTTTGGGGTATGTTTTTTTAGCTCCTGAGGTCTGTGGTTTCGTTTTTCTCTTGTTTGGTCTCTGATAGGGTATGTACTTCAGCTACCCATGTTGCGTTTAGGTGTAAGCCTATAGTAGCTAGTTATACACAAGATAGCATACAAGAACTTGACAGGATATATAGCAATCAACTGAACTCCACTGCACTGATCTATTTCATAAACCTCAATCATATACAAAAGTTTCTAGGCGTATCAAGAATGGAATTCACATACGATATTTATCGAGTTGCATTCTTTTGGTTCCGGCAATTAAGCTCTACATAGGAAATTACATACAGGTATCATAATAATTGCGATAGCACGGATCTATCTAATCTAAAGTGGTGATCATGACTTAGATAGAGTAATCAGATAATGGAATCGTAATATCAGGCACATTATTTTAACATACCCTTAGTGCAAACAAATTTCGATCAAGTTATATGCCACAATTAGTGAAAGACAGTTTATTTTAAAACCTTTCCATGATTAACAAAATACCGCTTTGATTGCGACTAATTGGACCACCCTGGTGACTATAACTTCAGGTCTGCGGTAGGGTATACAATTTTGACTTTAAGTCTTCGGTTAAGGATATAAAAAATGAGGATTTTTGGTCTCTGATATGGTCAGGTTTTGGAGACCTCAGCGGCACACCCCTACCCCAAAATTAGTGGACTGGTTAAACTTCAACCCAAAGCTAAAGGTCACATCACAAGATTTCAAAACCATTCTAAATTCTAAATTTCCTATCAATTTTACAGCAAAGAGGACAACAGAGCAGTCAACACCACTATTAAAAATGGAGAACACATCCCAACCAAGTAATGTATTATGCTTCCACATCGATGCTTGATGGTCATTTCGTTTCATTTTTCTTACAAGGACCCTATTAAGTATCAATATCAAAATCCTCACAGCTGGTAGACATAAATTAGCCACAAAAAGGGTTTTTATTGAATTTTTCTCTGTTGTCATGGAGATGCAATCTTGACAACCTGGTGTACGTGCAGTCAAAGTAAAACTAGCAAACAAATTTCCTTGCTATGTGCCAATTACATGGTGGCAAGGGACATTTCAACAGGTACACTTGGACCCAGACCACTTCAGGCTCCAGGGAACCTTAGGGATATGGAGGCCGGGTCCCTGTTTACATTTATCACTTTTCCACTCACAGTCTTAAAACACTATTTGTGCAGAAAGAAGAAAGGAAGCCCAACCACAAAAGGAAGTCAAGGAAAGGAAAAAGTTGAAAGAAGGTGAGAAGTTTTTACATTTTAATTAAGATGAAACCATTTTAATTTATCAAATAATCAAGATGTAATGGCAATGCTCTCATTCCTTAACGTCCTTAAGTAACAACAAATCGCAACATAACATTGCGGTGATCCTCACCCAACATCCAATACTTTATTACTCGATACAAAATTCTACATGGCATTATATGTATCATGATTATAATGTATTATGAAATAACACTGTTAATCATTCAGCATTACTAATGTCAACACTTGACTGTTGAAATTAAATTAAAATTAAACTGAATGTATACAAAGCAAGAACCCACAATGGCGGGAAACTGAACAACAGCCAAACAACTTGCTCATTAGCATATATTACCATATATTAATACACTAAGGTCCAGGCCCTTTCGTCCATAAAGGATTTCTCTTTTCGTTACCTATTCATTGCATTCATTTCACTACAAGAGAAATTCAATTGGTTGAATGAGTGCATTCTTAACAAGTTCTCCCATATGATGCTCTGGTTATGACACGTGAACTATAACAATCCACTTTGGTTTGCATAACTGTCTTGAATTCTCCCAACCCGGCCCCTATGGTGTTATGATCTTTTGTTTCAGATAAATCAACAAAACTTCAAATAGAGAAGGATAAAGCGACTGCAAATGCCCTTGCCTTGACTACACCATTGTCACTTGTAGACATGGATCTTGCAGCCCCTATGCCCAACCAACCAAGTATGTAAATACATTGTACATCAAGGATTTTGTCACAGTTATCTTTATTTTTGAACACATTTTGGGAGTTCCAGGGAAACAAAATGTCCAATATTACAAAATTACAACTTGGCTATGATGAGCGAGCAATGGTATATTATTACCTGTTGGTAACTGTTTTATCCTTTGCAACTTTTAAGATGAACCCAGGATCATGAAGACTGCACATGACAGGGGTATGCCCAGCAGACCATATTGTGAAACATGCGAACATCTTAAACAAACAATAGAAAGGCTCAAAGAAAAACTAGCAAAGAAAGGTAAATACACCAGCAAACGACCATTTGAAAGGTCTAACTCAGTGCTGACCACAAAAATATGTAGTTAGGAAATTATTTTCCAGGAAAACCAGGGAAACACTGTAACCTGGAAACCACAGAAAACAGCAGAACTTAAGGAGAGTGTTCAGACTCGCAGAGGCCAAGTTTGATGAAAAGAGCTTCCGATTCAGTACAATTTTCCAGAAAAGATCCATACCCCCACCACAGGGGAATTGGAAATTCCAGAGGGGTGGGGATGTCAAAATACCTCTTATTTGCCAAATCACAGTATTTTGCACTGGAAATTCCAGAAGGGAGGGGGTCCTTGAGTAAGCTCCCTCCATGGTAGCCGGTATGGTCATTTTTGATTTTTCAAGTTTTGATGACATCATGTCACATGACCCTTAGGTGCATCACTGATCCAGTGCCCCCAGAGAACTTTGTTCAAGTCTGGTTGCCTAACAGCAGTGTTTCCTTCTGGAGATATGATATTATTATTATGATATTATTATTTTATCCCATAAGTACCTCCTCAATCATGGCAACCCATATTATTTAAAACCACCGATGACCTCATGCCATGTGACTTTGGTGCTGGACCCCCTTGTCACGAAGATAACTTTACCCTAGTTAGTCACCTAGCGATGTTCTGTTCTCGAGATATTAACTTTTCTAGTTTTGATGACGTCATGAGCAAACACTTGAGTTATGAGCGAGTGACATTGGCCCATCACAATAACTCGTGTTTACACTGCGCGTAATACACAATTTAAAAATGGGATATCAAAATCTGAGGTTGGGGTGAATGGAAGGATTTGGTTAGGTGGTTTCAAAGTAATAAAAGTAAATTTTGACAATTTATTAGAGAGGAGTGATCAAGATCAGAATGATGTAGTTGCTGGACGGCCTAGAGCAGGTGTAATGACACCAGAGCAGGCCAAATCAGAGAAGGTATGTATCTGTAACCTATAACTTTAGGACTTTAGAAAAAAATCTGGACAGCCTGGGGGGGGGGGGGGGGGGGTGCGCATGAGTTGCAGTATGTGGGAATGGCATTACCACAGTCAGTCACCTTGATTTTTACAGCGAATAAATTTGGGCTTGGATTTTAAAATGGATTGATCAAACTACAGAATTTTGATTTACTAATTGATAATCAATTGTATCAATGGCGAATTGATAATCAATTTTTATAAAAATTAGTTACAACGCCGGGCTCATAGGGTCAAAAGATATATAGTGCCGGTTCACATGCGAGTTGTTTTCTCTAGAAGGGAGGGCTATAACTCTAATTCCCATAATAGGATCCTCGACTTTTTCTATGTGCCATCTTTACACTGGATTTTGAGGGTAGCGCTTTTCTTTTGCTTGTTTTCATCAAGGAGGAAGTTTGCTCACAACAGAGTCAATCTAATATTCTGTTGATTGGTGTAGCAGCGATTCTGTAATCAAACCCTCTGAGAACTCGCCAGGAATCTCCGGTGGACTGGAGTCCTCAGATTCAGGATTTATTACCTGTTCCACTAGTTGATGTTTTTGGAAATATTCTCTGGGTGTATAGAACAAAAGCGGCCAATGCTGTATTTTCTGCTCATAATGTAATTGGAGACCGGAAACCCTCAAACTTAGCCCTCCTAGCTAAGGGTTTCCCTACTTGATGCATTCACATGGGCTTACATGTATGTATGTAAGCAAAAGTTGACCCCACTATTAGCAGGGTCTCCCTACCCGAGAGGTAGGGAAACCTTACCCCTAGGGGCACCCTATCTCGCATGTGAACCATAAACCAATGTAATACACGGAGAAGGGAAACCCAACTAGGAGGCGCAGCACCCTCTCCCAAGTGAAACCCCCTTAGCCAAGTCAGGACTGCATTCTCGTTGGCTTAAGTATGTCAGACGATACTCTGCACAATCTTGGTCGCAGGATAATGGTTAAATAGCCAGAATTAATTACAAATGATTGAGAGATCCGGAAGAGTTCAGAGTACATGACTTAATTTTTAATCCTTAATTACCATGATTTGTCTTACACCTCTACAGATGCTGCCCTTAGTACCTGGAATGCCAGTGTATTTACATCTCGACCAAAAACTGGCTGCACATTCAACAAAACCGACAATAATGGTGCGCAACCTCATGCGTGTTTTCTTCAATGAAGAAACACGCAAGGCATCAAACTATGGTGGTGGGGGCATCAAGGGTTATAGAAAGCTCAACCCCATTGTCACTAAAGCCATCCTTGGTAAGTGTGATTATTCTTTCCTCATAGCCCAATTTTGACTGCTCTGCTGCTGCTTATCTCAACCTAAATGTCTTTATAAATGTCACACGTCATTAATTTCCATGGAGCATGGCCGATGAAGTATAGCATTGTTTTCAAAAGGCCTACAAATGGCCAATTACACTAAAATTGCGAAATGAAACGAAATGAAGAAAGATTGACAAAATGCGAAAGATTGATAAAAGTGAATTTATAAAATGCGAAAGATTGATAAAATGCTACTACAACTTCATAGTACTCACAATCTGCATGGTCAATGTGTCGTCACTTGAAGAATGGATTGCTTAAGAACAGGGGGCCGGCTTGGCACGACACTTTTAAAAAGGGGCAGTGAACAATTAAATTCCATTAAGTCCCCTTTCTCATGATTATCATTTTTCACTCTATCTAATATGATGTATTTCTTATAACAGCATATGCCATGGATCCTAATGTTATAAAAGAACAGTCTGTCAGTCGAGCAAAACTGACCGAGGTTATTAACCAGCTGTGCAACGAAGCAAGGCGAGGAATATCCAAAGAAAACCCTATCCTTTTATAGACAGCATCATTAGCTATTGCTTAGTGTAAAGATTAAATGCGAATTTACTTCATCCCCTGACCTGCTTCTTGACGGGGCTCGCTTTTGAGGTGGTACATTTACTTAGACTGTGCTTAGTTTTCCACATGGTACCTCTGAATTTCTGCGCTATTGTGGAAATGTAATATTGAAATCCTATTTATTCAAAGTAATGCAAGTATTTTTGTAAGATTGCAACTTGTATTAGTTTTACGATGCTGGAAACAAAACAACAAATTAATGTCGACCTGTCCGAAACAAGAGAAACATTAATAAAGTATAATATGGAATGAATCTAACATTGTTATCATTCATGCCCTCGTCAGCCTCCATAAATATTACTCCTTCCTGGTGACTTTGAATCTGCGAACCTGTAATGTTGACTAAATGGTTTGACATTTGCCCTCTTGAGTAAATTTGGAAGGATCTGTGAGGAGTTGGGAAGGTAGTGTAACAATACTTTGAAATTTCATATTTTATAAGCAAAAATTCGAATTCTAAGCACAGTACAATGAGGTCAAAAAGAAGCCACTTGTTTCAATAGAATAATATTGCAGCACATGCACAGGTATAACTTAGTATGCAAAAATATTTCTCAATTTTCTGAATTAATCACAATCACATATTTATTTGAAAACAGACAAGTTAGGTTTTAGTGTTTTGTATTGTGAAGTGTTGTTATAAGGACATGCAGTTCTGTGCAGCCCAGCATAGTGAGCATCTGTATGCAGCACATTGTGTGTCGACATATGCAGCACATGATGTGTACATGTATAACATATGCAGCACATCAGTGGCATAGCCAGGAATTTTTGAAGGGGGAGGGGACGAAAATGTTCAAATTTCCTTCCGCAAATACAGTAAATGTGTGGGAAAAATCTCCCGAGAAAGGGGGGGCTCCAGCCCCCCTGGCTACGCCCCTACACATCATGTGCATCACATGCAGCACATGTGTATCACATATGCAGCACATGTGTATCACATATGCAGCACATCATGTGTCTCACATATGCAGCACATGTGTATCACATATGCAACATATGTGTTTCACATATGCAACATATGTGTTTAACATATGTAGAACATGCGTTTCTCACATGTGTAATTTATGTAATCATCACATGTGAAACACACATGAGCATTACACATTTTTTTCTAGTTAAATTTTGTAGTGTGTTTCATATGTGTGACATATGTGATCCATGTGTGTTTCATATGTGTTGCACATGTGCAATTATTGCTGAACACATGTGTATCACATATGAGGCACATATATTTTTCACGTGTGATTTTCGTAAGGGTGGTGAAATTTACCAAAGAGTTTTTTAAATGATGGTGATGCTAGCAAATTTTAAAGAAAATTAAAAATGTATATATACAGATTTAATCAAAATGGTGCTATGATGTCAATAGAAATATGGCACAAATATGAAATTGTTGGTGTTACCTTGCAATTTATTTCTCAAGGAAGAAATCTCATTCATAAGGGCAGACAGAAACATACATATGTAGCTTGTAAAATATTTTCTTCCTTTTTGACTTTTAATTACTATATCTATTTAAAGAAAACAGTGAGTTTTTAGAAGAAATAATTTACGTGTCAGTACGTATACAGTGAATCGAACTACGGAAAAATTACCTGCATAGGTAAAATTGGGCACGCAGCTTCTTACTTTGTGTTTTAACAAAAAATCAATAAAAATACTGTTTCTTACCTTTCTCTTGCTTTGGAGGTAAGTAGAGACTGTTGGAGACAACAACCTGGCAATTATCTGCCGCCTTCAGATGACTATCGCAAATTTGAGGTCCGACAACTTATTTTTGAATATCATCAAAAACCTCGAAAAACGTCGACGACATGAAACAAATGTGCTGCTACATCGCTCAGATTTACAGGGATAACAACATATCTCGCTTTGTACCTTACGTAAGTGGCCTGGGAACTTACTGCCACATGCCCTAGAATCAATTTCATCTAGTTGTGATATATTTCCAAAGCAAGGGGATCCTGTATGTCGTGAACGAGGGGCAAGAAAGCACACCAAATTGGTCGCCATTTTGAAAGCCCTTTCACTTTAAGTAATCATCTATGCAAGACCTAGGCAAACCTCCACTGTTCTACGGCATTGAAGGTTCCCCACGTAGGATATGTCCTATTTTTTTTTACCACAGTAAGTAATCATGACTAGTAACATAATAAAAGTGAAAAATTTATAGATTTCGACTTGCTTTGAGAGCATATGGCAACAAAAAGTATCTAGACCAATCAGATTAAAGAAAAAAAAAGGAGTGAGAATCAGCATTTTACACTAGTCTTTACAAATTGCATATCCTGTTTATGAGTACCACAAGTGCTTATGTCTCCCTAAAAATCCTCAGACAAGTCTTTCTAGTATAGTGAATCTACTGATTTTCATGTCTAAGCCAATGAAATTGCCTATATTTTCAATAGAAATTAATTGCATTCCAGCATGCTTTGCCGTTGGCTTGCCCAGTTCTTTTACGGACCATTTTTTTGGTGCTATATTAAAACCCTAAAATTTACAGAGAATAATATCAATTTGTCCATCAGGAGAAAGAAAGCAAGTGTGCCATCACACATCCATTCTCATAGAATGGCTTGGTAAGAATTTGGATTATTCCTTTCCATCACGCAACACAAAACATTATTCAGACCAGCAAAAAAGTTTTCGCGAAACCGTGGGCTAAGATTCCGATCTCTCAACTCGGAATAGTCACATATTAATCATTTCTTTTGACGAACCCCATATTGGTCATGTGAAGTGTCTCTAAATTCTAATATAGACCCAAAATATGGGATACCATGTCTATCATGCTATCATAAATAAATCTGTTTATAGCGGAACTCCTGTGGAGCACCATAGCCTAATGCACGAGATAAAAAAAATCGATAAATTGAAAAAAAAAGGAAGTATCCCACCGAGCTCCACTCAGATGGCGTGCAGAAATATCGCTGGCTTGTCCTGCGTGCCCACCTGTGTGTGGCCCCGGTGATGAACATATATGGAGTCTGTTGTCGTGGTTACGAATCGCCGTGCTGCTCAGCCCCTTTATGAAACCATCCGCCATTGCCGAGCTAATAGGAGCTATCGTTGCGAAAATTGTTTGAGTTTTCACGGCAAAGGCAAATGTAAATGGACTTTTCTGCCAAAAAATGACAATCGCAAGTATATATTTTACATGTCAGCGTCGTTTTTGATCGTGATTGTTGCATGGCGAAGTGGTATGGAAATTAAGTGTAGACTGTGACGTAATCATGAGAAACATCATGTCAATCAATCAAATCAAATCAATCAATCTTTGTTGTTATTGTTCAGGTAAAATGTTACACACACACTGAGTGCAAATAGCTTCAGCTAATCAGGGCAGACAGTGTGGAGACGGAATGTATAAATATCCTAGCTGATGCCCGTGAAAAATTTATCTTACTTATATTATTCTCTTAATGGTGTTCGAAAGCTTGGTTGCTAGGGAAATTTGAAACAGCTCTAATTCGGCGACACTTTACTCAATCATGACCAATTTTGCGCCATGACATCATCAAAGGACAACAATACAAACGATGACGTCATCAGGCCACGCCCATGGTCACGTGACCGGGAGTAGAATAAGACTAATTAGACTTCAAATAGACGTTTTTCGAATATTTTTTGCTATAGATATATTTTTAATTAGCATCTTCATAAAGTTAAGTATAGATTTGCAATTTCGATTTAAAAAAAGGAAATGACGAGTGCATAAAGTCGTTTTTTGGCTATAACTTTCGCCATTTGTATCCTAAATGCAAATCCATACTTAACTTTGTGAAAAATATGATTTTCTATCGATTTGCTTTAAAGTATTTGCGAAATACTAAGATTCGCGGGAGATTTAGTGTTTTAAAGAAACACGAATTGATGCGCTAGGAGGCTTGGTTACCAAGGAAGTGTAAAACAAATTTATATTTTATTTTCTACCAGAAAATAGAAATCAAGCAAGGAAAATGAACAGAAATACATCGTAACATTGTTTAAGAAGTGAAAAAACTCAAGTGCATTAAGGCTTGGTCGAAATGCCGAAAATACCAAAAAATCGTTAAAAAAATTGTAGAACAAAAATAAAGCGTTAAAGTTAAGTATTCGTGCTGGAACAATCCTGGAAAAATAAACTTTACCATGACAACGAGTCACGTGACTTGCTATGGCATGCAAAAGGCGCCTAAATATACGAAGCCTTTGCATTCATTCCAGACGTAAAGACTGTGCGTCCGTTTGCTTTTGCCGTAATGTCCAAACGCTGTTTCATACGGTTCCAACGAGGCGCGCTTGATACGGACGGACGAGCTGGCTTCTTCGTGTTCTGGGGAAACAAATCGGAATATACCGCCTCACAGATAAATTAAGGAAAGTAATCGTTGCTCTATATGTTTATTACACACACCATAAATGTACTTTTATTCCATTAAGAGAATAAATGGAGAAATAAATGCCAAACTAAATGATTGTTGTCTCATTTCCACGGACTAGAATGTGCATATACGAACGTAAGTAAGTTTACGTGAGTCTATAATAATATGTATACTTCATGTTGTTTTCCTAGTGCATTACAATAATTTGTTTTCTATCAGATTACAAGATAACGGAGTCACAAGACCCTAATTTTATTGAGCTTGGCGCTTAAATTCAAAATTTGATAATTCAGAAAAAGCGCGCTAGTCGATCAGCAACAACGTCCCATTACAAATCGTTATTTACTTTAATTATTTCTGGTTACGTTTTACTTCACATCAAGTTTCTTATGTCTGGAGGTCTTGTGTCTCCCACGACTTCTGGTTTTGCCCGCATTGCAGCGTATGAAGCAGCACTGAAAGCAAAACAGTTTGTAAAAGAACATCAAGATCCTGCCAAATCGCCCAGATCATTTGAGGTAGAAAAGAGATATTACTTTTTCTCTTGCGTATTCAAAGACAGGGCCGAGTATAACATTCCGGATGATCACACATTTAGAAAAAGGTTTCCAGCCCTAGAAGAAGAAGCAACTAAGAAGTGGAACCCACGAAAAAAACACGAGAAAGAAAAATACCTAGAGGATTTCTCTGTTAAACGCTGGCTGGACGTGCCTGAAACAAGGAAACGAGAACATTCCTTCTCGGACTGTAAGGGTTGCTACCAGAATTGTCCATCCATTCCGGCACTGTTTCCTGTTAGAATTTCTAACCTGAAAGGCAAGACAAAACAAAACCCTTTAGTGTTCTTGGAGATATTAGTAACCGCTTCAAGGCAAACAACGAAGGGCATGTCAATAAGACAACTACAGCATCAGCAGCGAAAGAAATCTACCAGTCACTAAATCCCTCATTTCAGAAATGGTCTGGCATAAAATTAGGAGAAGCCTTAGCAAAGGTTCCTGAGGCTGGAGTTGAGGTTAAAAAGTCAGAAGACTTTGCCGTAAGTTGCTGCGAAAGACAAAGGAGGGGGTCGAAGGACATTGCAAAACTATATCATTTGCAAGGTAATTTTTTTCAAATTTATTTTCAAGGACAAACACTTATTTTTGATTTTCAAAGATCTGCCCCATTACACATTATAATAAAAAATAGCCTTATTCAAATAATTTAATGCGACTCTGATTTAGCATATGACCTCATTAATTATTAATTTTATTTTTTGCATCATTTGCAAGGTAAATTTTTTCAAATTTGATTTCGAGGGCAACTCCTGTTTTTTTTTTTTTTTTCAAAAGATCTGCCTCATTACACACCTTATTTTAATTATTAATTTTATTTTTCAGAACAAAATGACAGAAAATATACCATTTCTGCTATATGACATGGAAGCTCACCTGTTTAAAAACAGCTAACACATCACCGAACACTATCAGCATGTAGTTCACACTTTTTTGGTTCCATTCCAATAAGGCACTTGCTGCATGCTGATCAGTGCAGAAATAGGTGGATGGTCCAGTAGATAATTTATGTTTTCTTTTCCAGATGTCTTGGCAATCGGCAATCATTTTCTGCAAGGCAAAAGGACAGGTTAATTGCATATTTTGAATCAAAAATAGAAGCAATCAAAAGAAGAGAGAAAGCCATTGCACTTGAAAAAGCTGCCAAAAGAAAGAAGAAAAAGCACACAGGGAAAGGAAACAGAGTCGGTCCATACAGACACTTCCCGACACTATTACCTCCTTGTTAGAATGTCCTAATCCTCCAAAGAAGCCACAAAATCCAGTGTATCCTGCATTTTGTCTACCTGCTTCAAATGAGCTATCACTTACTGCAACAAAGCACGATTTAACTTTTACTTTTACTTTGACCCGCAAGCACCATATCAGCAATGAAGTACCCGGAGAGTCGATAGAACTTCGCCCGGAACAGCAGGACAGCGAGGTAATACCAGTAGTGCTGATGGATGAGCCAGTTCCAGTTCTACCTCGCCAGCAACAGCAGAACAGCGATGTAGTCGGCTTATAATTCTCTTATCAGCAGCTCTACACATGTCACTAAAGTAGGCGCGCCGCCTTTGATGCCTGCCCCAGCGCACGAATGACCAGTGAAGTGTACTGAACGGACGTGTTTTCAATCGCTCCAGGATAACTCTTATAGGAATATTTATTATATCCACTATTTGATAAGCACTTATAACAATTTCAATATTTAAGGCTTAAACAGTATGAATTTGGATAAAAGGGTTCAGAATGAGACCGATAAGCCGCACCAACTGAGAAATAGGAGTACAACTACTATGCCGATAGAAGTTGACCGGACACAAACCAAGGATCAACCGAATCATGAGAGCTGCACACAGAGAGTAAGTCCGCCTAAGGATGGATCGACACAAAGACCCAACAACAGCGAATTACGATTGTGGTTCCACAAAACGAATCTTTAGCGGAATCTCCAGTTAAGCTAAGTGATTGTTCCAACTTTGTGACTGTTAGAAGTTTTAAATCCGAGATAAGCAAACTGTGGGACGCTATTAGCTTAGCGGCCCAACCCACAGAAAATGCATTAACACTAAAGTCTAAAATAACAACCCTTCAGTCGGAAAATGCCAGTTTAAAACAGGAAAACGATCTCCTAAAGGCAAGAATTATTTCCCTTGAAGATAATTTACATAATTTTCAACGCATTGAAACCACTAGCAATGCAATGGCATCATTTCTGATTCTCTGGCACTTCTTTTCAATGCGTCCATCACATATGGCGTTTTTCCAGATGACTGGAAACTATCTAAAGTTACACCTCTTTATAAATCTGGTAAACGCTCCGATACTAATAATTACAGACCAATATCTGTGATTTCAACTATAGCTAAAGTTTTTGAACGAATTATCTATGACCAATTCTATGAATATTTGCAAGAGAATAACATCTTGTCCAGTTGTCAATCCGGCTTCCGTAAAATGCACTCGACAGTAACTGCCCTGCTGAATGCCATTGATAATTGGTCACGTAATATAGATAGTGGTATGATAAACTCAATAGTCTTTTTAGACCTAAAAAAAGCTTTTGATACCGTGGATCACGCAATACTTATTCAAAAGCTCAAGAACTATGGTGTATCAGATATCACCATACGCTGGTTTAGTTCATACCTTAGTGGCCGAGGGCAGTGCTGCGTGATAGACGGTAATCTTTCTAGCACCATGACCTTAAAATGTGGCATTCCGCAGGGCACAATACTGGGTCCCTTATTATTTCTTATTTACATTAATGACTTACCTGCCTGCTTAGAATTTGCCGATCCCCAAATGTATGCCGACGACACTAACCTTACTGTCGCCGGGGATAACGGCCAGGAAATCGAGTGCAATTTCAACAAAGGCCTCGAAAATATAAGCCAATGGCTCCACGCCAACAGATTAAGTTTGAATGCAAACAAATCTGAGTTATTAATTGTTGGATCCAGACAGAGGTCTTCCCGTGTGCTTTGCCCATCACTCACCATTGGTGGTGCTAACATTCCAAGAGTAAAATCAGCAAAGTCACTGGGTGTTTATATTGATGAAGTTCTCAATTGGTCAAAGCATGTGGAGGAGACCTCTAAAAAACTGTCGAGTGCAATAGGAGCTATGAAAAGGGTACGACAGTTTGTCCCTCCCTCAACTCTTCAAACAATGTACCACTCATTCATACAGCCATATTTCGACTATTGCAGTGTAGTATGGGAAGGGATTGGGGCTGAGTTATCATCAAAATTGCAAAAGCTACAAAATCGTGCAGCTAGAATCGTAACATTTTCGAACTACGACTCTCGCTCGGAGCCCCTGTTAAATGAGTTGGGTTGGGACAAATTGTCTATTCGTAGGCTAAAGCTGCTAGCCACTGAAATGTTCAAAATCAATAACGGCCTAGCCCCCGAATATCTTTTGAGCAAATTTTCCAATAATGCATCCCCCTATGACACTAGAGGTTCTTCCTCTAGATTTCAGTTACCTCTCCCGAAAACTAACTACGGGAAAAAATGTTTCAAATATAGAGGAGCCCAAATTTGGAACAAATTGCCCGAAAAAACCCGAACATGTAGCTCTTTAGCTACATTTAAATCCGAATTGGGAAAATTACCTCCCAGCTTCTTTGACAGTTTATAATATATCCACTATTCTCTAGATTTTTATCAAATTTTATTATATATTATATTCAATTTATATCACTTTTTATGTAAATGATAGTTTACTCACGGCTTTTATGAAAACCAGCTATGCTGATGAAACTACCGTGTCTAAATAAAACATCTATCTATCTATCTATCTATCTATCTATCTACCTTGTCGCACGAATGGCCTACCTTGTTGACGATCCTAATGCAAGCACAGGATATCACAGCCCATGTTGTTGGCACTGATAGGAAAACTGTCGTATCCCTGATCAGCAGCTCTACACATGTCGACAGAGCGGAGATGACCGGCGCAGGCGCACTAACCCGATTCAGCAATGGCCACCACGTGCTGCTGGACTACTCGTGAAACTCGATAAATAAGCTGCTTTTTAGACGTTATTTATTTCTATTTTGGTTATTTAAATGTGTGAACGGCTGATTTGGATGCTTTTTTCCTCGAAATGGTGCCCATATGTGTCGATTCTAGGCTGTTTTTGTTGCGAAATGTGACACCAAACCTTTGTTTGGACTTGCATCCAACAATGCGATGTCTCGCGAAGATCTCACAAAGTTTGTCGCTTCTCTGTTGCGGTTATTAGGAATGGATCCACACCAGTATAGCGGACACAGTTTTAGAATTGGCGGCGCTACATCAGCCTCCGTAGCAGGACTAAAGGATTATGAAATCAAACTCATTGGTCGATGGACCTCGGACTGTTATAAACGCTACATTCGTTCACCGCTAAGCATATTCCTTAGAATTGCAAAACAGATTTCTAGCACCACATATCAATATGCTAATCTATATTCCCCCTTTTTATAATAAGTATATATCTCTGTATTGTATATGGGCCATTCTTTGGGCAGTTGTATTGTGTTCATATACAATATTAAATAGCCCAGAGTTGGTCCAAACCTGTGTATTGTATCATATAGTCGCTATACGTCTAGATTGATTTGAGTGATTGTACATTAAGTGATATTAATAAGTTAATATAGTTTAATGGGAGGGATCGGTAGGTTCATATTACACGCAGCACGCGGTTGCTATCATTCCGCTTCTGACCTCGTTCGCGCTAGTCGCATCATTTTGTTCCCTACCCTCCCTCCATAGCAGTTGTATTGTGTTCATATACAATATTAAATTGCCCAGAGTCCAAACCTGTGTATTGTATCATAGCGGAGCTCCTTTGCGGCTGAAGGCCGCAGAGCGGAGCACCATACCGCGTCCAAAAAAAGCGTATAAATGATCGCAAATATAGCGCATGTATGATTTCCCCACAGGGTACCCAAAGCATCACAGGTTGCAAAGGGATGCGAGTGAATTTTCGACGTCGAGAGGCATTTTCCCGCCATTTCCCGTGATTTCTGTGAAGCCCTACGTCACAACTTGGCGTGACGACACAACATGGCGCGACAGGGGGAGGGGTGGATGGCGCGAATTCAGAATTCCAGAATTCGCAAGAGAGTTTAAACTCTCCCTAAAAGCTGACTTAAGTTGTTTATATGTTGTCTCCCCCCTCCCCCCTCCCCCCTCCCCGCTAGTATTTTGGAGACTAATGCTACGGCTGAACTACACTGAACTTGGCAAGATAGTTATTATCTGGGATTTTAGCAACATAATGTACAGACAATATTTCAACTGTACAAGATACTCTACCCTACTTTATCTATCAAAAAAATATTGGTCAGAATTTTAAAATTCTCTTGTGTGTATTTATTATTAATTGAGAAATAGTCTGTTGAAGTTTAGGATATTTGTGAGTATTTTATGTAAAACATACGTACAGATGAAGTAACTTTCGGATTCTTTTTCCCTAAACAAAAGACATATCGAATCTTGCACTGCTATTATTACATGAAAATGGATTTTAGAAAGTAATAAAAATGTCTTTTTAGCAATATCTAGATCCAGTGAATGATGGGGGAGGGTCACCATTAATTATGTCACCACATTTGGGAGGGCCAACATTTTTCCTGCATCTTGTCAGGGGAGGGTTTCCAAAAAACATGTAGACCAAAATAGAAATGCCCTTGGTCAGCCCAGAAAATCGACAAAATTACAAAATTTCAAATATCTTTTCTAATCATTAATGATGGAGCATGAAATTTTCAGGATAGTTAACATTCATCGAGTGAAATGTTTTAGTTTCACTTTTCAAAGTTTAAAAATTTCTCCGGTGGTGAGTTTCACTCCTTTTTGAAAAGTTACTAGCTAATAATATTTCTCTCTTTAGGTTCTACATAGTGACGTTTTTACATGTGGAAAACGTTTGCTCCTTTAAGGTGCTTTAAGGGGCTGATATATTAATTAGGTCACGTGACCTGATGCCGACCCTTATATCTCGTTAACAGTTAATAATAGTTCAGCAGCCAAAACGGTACGATGTTTCTATTGCTGAGGTCTATCCATTTTCACCAAAGCTGTATTGTTAGATGTTTTCTCCATCACCGGAAAAGCAATTTACTGTTTTGTCACGTGACATACCTTGTGATGTCACTCCGCACTAAGTTATAGCACCAAAATATTAAGTTCGTCCAGTTTTATCACTGTGCCAAAAATTAGCCTTTAATTTAAGGCACATTTTGCTTTTTGGGGGGCTAGCCCCAAGCCCATTTCGAATCCCAGGCGTTAATGTGCTTGAGTTCCCCCTCTAATTTATGGCCAGTCCCTTAGTTGTAATTGCACAGTGCACACACAGTTTGCTTTAGACATAGCTTTCCATACCCTTGTCCCAGGGTGAAGTTTTCCATGTTTTCGAACCAAGTTTGAAGTCGTATTTGGGTTATATTTCAATGGCAGTTTGTTTATACTTGCTGCAGGTCGACCTCATAGGATGCTCTGTTTCTTGCTGAAACTTCACCCTGGGGACACTGACTAGGATTCTCAGTTCTATCAATCAAAGGCGGACCTTTAGGGCCTCCTATCATTGGATGATGAATTTAGCGCCTTCTCATTGGCAGCAGGATTAGTTCCGGAACAAGATCGTGCCAATCATCTCCCCTTGAATAATACAATGTCATTCCGGAACTAAACCTGCTGCCAATGAGAAGGCGTCAAATGCGTTATCCAATGAAAGGAGGCCCCCGAAGCCCCGCCTTTGGGACTGGCGTTTTTGATTTGATAGAACTGAGAATCCTAGTGAATGTCCCCAGGTTAAGTTTCAGCAAGAAACAGAGCAAGACTAGAATCACTGAGGCAAAACGAACTACCATTGAAATCACCCAAATACGACTTCAACTTGGTTCGAAAACACGGAAACTTCACCCTGGGACCAGGGTAAGCTTTTCATGACTATTTATGCAAATTAAAAATTGTATAACTTTCATTGAGTTGGTGTGATACAAAATCATGTAGCACCCCTATTAGTGATACCCATGGGAATTGATTTTGTTTTGATTAATTGCTCTAGATTTCCATGAACTGATGGAAGATACCTCATATGAATCTCCATCTTCATAATCCATAATCTTATTGTTATGTGTAATGCATGGTACATAGGCATAGATAGTACTGACTGTGTGTGGTTCCAGAAAATATCCCCCCCCCCCTCCACGGAAGGGATTGGAAACGCCAGAATGGTTTGGGGGTCAACTATCCTGACTTTTTCCATACAATACTGTATTTTATTATTATTATTATTATTTTTTTTTTTTTGGGGGGGGGGGGGGGGGGGGGGGTACATTTCAACACCATTCCATGGGAGGGGGAGGGGTATTTTCTGGAAGGTCCACACAATGCCAGATTATCAAATACTCATCTCCCATGGTGGGTTTTGCACACATTGAAGGTAGTTTTTTTTTTCAAGGGGGGGGGAGAGGACTGGGGAATTCAGCACTGTTTTCAATAAAGTGTTGGCCCTCCCTTGCATTTTTAGGGAAAACATCTTGCCCCCCATCTGCAGGGGTCTAGGAAAGGTGCAAACCTCCCCTCACCTTGGTATATGTTTTGTTCCAAGGCTTCTGAGAAGACTATGCATCATGAAAAAAGTGTATATATAGAATAGTAGTTTAAGTTATGAACTAGGAGGTATTAAATGGACAATTAATTAAATGGAAAGTAACATGTAAGAGAATGATGTGCCCTCCCCTGAAAAGCTTTCATATAGGTATGGCCCTACCCTTGTGCCTCCTTACACCCACTCCCCACCACTCAAGAAAAAAAACGTTCCTTCCCTTACAATTGGAATTTGCAATAAATTTTACACAGAAATTTAGTCAAAATACCAAAATCGACAACCAACTACAGTATTCTGAATTTCTCTGCTTATTCATGTTGGGTATTTTCTGGGGTGACACATTTTAATAAAAATACACTGAACATGTAATAATATGGTACATGTATGGTATGTATATGTTGAATATTAAAACAGCTCATGACAAAGAAAAGCTTTTCTCTTGATTACACTGTTGCACCTTGTTAGAATTATTCCATTATGAGGGGCTAGTACCTAATTTTTTTTTACCTTTCTTTCGTGCTTATTTTCATCTGTATCTCTGTATACTGCACATATTTAGAGACATTTTTTCTGAAAAGATTATTATAGTGACAAACCATGTACACAACCGGCAGCTCCGCTTTTAGCCAGTGGCTAAAACTATATATTATAGTCGCTATACGTCTAGATTGATTTGAGTGATTGTACATTAATTTGGATCAAAATTCAAAATGTCATGCAACACCTACAAACACCCCAGCTTAGTAAAAATGTTGCAAGGTAGAAATTCTTGTAACTTTTCAATTGATAGCGGAGCTCCTTAGCGGCCGAAGGCCGCAGAGCGGAGCACCATACCTAAGAAAAAAGCGTCAAAATGATCGCAAATAGAGTGTACGATATAAAATCCACAGGGTACCCAATACCTGAATAACGCAAAGGATCGCAAAGGGGTCGAAGTCATTTTTCAACGTCAAGCAGAATTTTCCGCGCGTGTCTGTGAAGCCAGCCTCTTTCGCAGCCATCTCCTGATTTTTATAGTCGCCTTCGCCTGGCTCGTTGTCGCGCGGCCGTGACGTCACAACGTCGCACGGCCGTGACGTCATAAGATGGAGCCGGGCGAAACAAACTCAAAATGAGGGGGGAGGGGAGTCGGTGGTCAGGGGGGAGGACATTGGGTGGTCAGGGGGGGAAGCTCACGTGAAAGTGACGTCACATTACAGTGAACCCAAATACGGCAAATATTATGCTTCATCACTGATTATTCGGTTTTCCGATCGCCGCCAATGAATAATATACTACTACAAGCTACTGGAGAACCAACTAGAACCGTACTACGCAAATGTGTCGGGACTACAAGTGTCTGTAGAAATCAAGAAAGTTTCTTCTTGTTCAAAAAGAAGGCGGACAAGTGAGAGTTTCTGGCGAAGTTGTAAAGTTGTAAACTGGTCATTCGCCATTCTTCGGGGTTTCATTTGACAAATCTGTGGCGTTTTAGATTCACTGTAAGCTTACAGCGGCTTTTTCAAGGAGAAAAACTAACTGGGAAACTACGGCACGGACTAAAGGTGAGTTTTCGACTTGTTGTTTGGCTTCTTGTTGTTTGATTTGGAGAAATTATTTGGCGCCCATGCAACATTTGTGGTTCAAACTCAGGGACGTCAAGTCTCCCGAAGATTTTTCGCTCCGTCTCCCGAGAAAAAACCCAAGAAGACTGACCTGGATAACACTTTGTTTATAGGGAGATGGCAGGACATTCCCAAGTTCCGAGCAGGATAAACACTGAAGTTGTTTCTACATGGGAGAAAAAAGCTACTCGGAAGAAAGGTAAGCTAAAGTTTGTCATTTGTTTGTTTATCGAGCAGAACGTGAATCCAAAAGTTCGCGGATTTGTCGGGACTCAAATTGTTTTTGACAGTTTTTAGCTTTTTCCAGTTTTTAGCTTTTTCCAGTTATATTATGCGACCCTAAAAATCTTGAGGATTCTAGTAGTAGTTAAGTATTATTATAGTTTTCAACAACGAAGGCTAATAAAACGCTTCCGTCCTGCGTGGAAAGGACTTATTTTCTGCAAGTGGCATTCAAAAATCAAAACTAGAGAGAAAAGCTACAAAACGCCTATCATTTTGCATAAAGCAAGACATCCTTTTCTGATTCACAGATATACAAACATCCACCAAAACGATTTTTTCAGTCGACACGATGAGGAAATCTCTGCTCGCTGTAAATCCCTGTTGTTGCAATCGATGGTGGTGGGGTCTTGATCTTTTTACTCTTGGATTTCCAAGCGGCAGGAAAATGACTTATGGTACTGAAAAGTAGTTTACATAGTGTTTCTTGTACACAACAAAAGGGCAGAAAAAACGTTAAAGGCTTTCAACTTTAAAAAAAGCATTGTATTGTACTGTATCTCTACTCTGATTTCAACATGCCCCTGTGAAATGGCTTTAGGAATTCCTAGGAATATCCTAGGATATTCCTTGAAGTTCTTAAGAAATCATTCTTAAGAATTCCTAGTAATTCCTAGGAAACTCCTAGGAATGAAGGTGTCAACAGTAAATTCGGACAAAGAATGCAAAGAATTCCTAGGAATTCCTACGAATTTCCAAGGAATACAAAACACGAAAAAGGGGTAGAAATTTCTAGGAATTCTTAAGAAATTCCTAGGAATAGGAGAAATTTGAGACAGGACAGAAAAAGGTCTCGAAAGTTCTAGGAATTACTTTGAAAGTTCTAGGAATTGCTATGCATTAGGAATAATGTAAAAACAGATTTCAGTTGATAAATTGATTAAATTGTATATTTGATAGGTTCTTCCGTACCGGTAACATTATTTAGAAACCATGTGAAATGGATGTGTTTAATTGGTGTCCCGCAAATATTACACACAAAAACCATGTGAAACGGATGTATAATTGTTTGTACCCGACATGAAACCCATGTGAAATGTACGTAAAATTGTTATTTAGTCTCGATCAGCGCGCGGCTAAAATGAGAATGTTCCCGGTCGCATTCCCCACCTTGACAGACAAATCCTAAAGCAACAAACACTCATTTTCTGGCTTTTGCGTGAAAAGTGGTTCATTTTATTATTAGTTTAATTTCTATCAAAGCGAATAAAATTTTACCCAATGGTTTGAAAATATAATTTCAAAATTAAACTCGTGCTATTTTACGGATCATTCTCAGTTCTATTCAGAGTTATATTATAAACTAAACATTTCGACTGCAGTTTCAGTATTTGTAATCTAAACCGGAAGTAATATTATCATAATCGGCATGTCGGTATCTGTGTTGTAAAATAAGTAAAGAACACGAGATGAACATTGCTAGCGATCGATTTTGCCGCGCAAGATTAAGCATTATTGCGAACATTTTAGTTGTAATATAAGCATATTTCAAACCTCTACATATTTGCGATCGTTTAAAATCAATCGGCAACTTGCAAGGCACTGGCTGAACCCGAAACCTGACCGCACTGTTTGTTATTGATTCGGCAAAGCCCGAACGTAGCGAATAAACAAGCAATTCAAAAGTTAAGTTCTCGAACAACGAAACGTTGATCCGTAAGAGTGAAAGTAACCGGCAAAAATGACCGACATAACTGTAGAGAAATGTTATAGATCAACCCGTTTTACCGCTGGTGTGAAATTAATGACTAACATCGAGCTACATTTCAAACTCGTGCGTTCAAGACATGAAGTATAACTCCGCTCGTTCTTTGATCGCGAATCAATCAGAAAGAAATCCGAAGGCACAAAATAGCTTTTGATCAGGCTGCCTAAATATACTTCACGATGATGATATATTTCTTGTAATTATATATTACAATTATTGCCTGACATTATGCCCCGCAATTGAAAGCTACTCTATTATTGTGCTTTAGAGTTTAGACTTACCTCTAGTGAGAGTAAAATTGTCGCTTTTTCTTTGTACCATCTTTTGGGAATACGATAGGAGAAATATCCAACCACAGCAAAATCGACAGATTATGTAACGAAGATTATACGGCCAGAAATGAAGCCAAAGCGGAGGAAATATCCATACAGCTAACTGCTACCACGTTTCTAAACCGTTGGTGTTGGCGGTTCTTTATCAAACTGTGCGAGTTAACCAATCACTATCAAGTTACACTCGACCCAGGGTCCACTCGATGTTTTCAAGTATAAAGGAAATAGGCTTATACTCGCTTATGCCAACGAAAGCCGGGTGTTTATCAACATTTTCAGCTCTCAAAGGAATGCCTTTTCAGAATCTGTGCTTTCTAAACATGACTTTCATGTTGCGCTCTTTTCACTGTGCTTGCGAAGTTGTTTTCACGTCATGTGAAATAGGGCTTTTATTACATAAAATTTCTTCTTCACTAGAAATAAATTTGTTGTTGTTGTTGTTGATCATAAAAAAATCACGCTCGTTTCACATTTTCACGTTTTCTGTTCGTCCACACTAATCTATCCTTTTTCCTACCGTTCCCTCTAGAAGTGATGGTATATAAAGTATGCAACTGTTTGATTGTTTTGCCTCTAAGATCTGAATCACTTTCCTAGGAAATTTCTAGGAAATTCCTAGGAAAGCACAGCTGCTAATCCCTGGCTTTGCCTTTCTTAGGAATTACTGTGAATTACTAGGAACTCATCAGCTTATTATTTCACGCCTTTTTATTTTATTGGGAACGTTTTGTGAATTCCTAGGAATTCTTAAGAATTCTTACAAGAACCGTAGGAAATCGTTTCACAGGGGTGCATGGACTGTGTCAGACATGTAATTAGCGCCTAGCATGGCTGCCACTTTAGGAACTGCGGCAATTTTTATTGCCTTTCTCGCTGGGGTTTTGCGTACACCTGCTAATACCCCTCATTTTTACAACCTGAGAGGTTACTCTGCATGCTGTAGGGTAAATTTTAGGGATGGATTACCGCAGAAGATACAAAACTCGAACAAATCATCTCGCCCAGTCAGTGTCTGGACCAAGCGTGGGCATGTTTGTCTCCTTCGCCCCTTCGCTGTGGATTTAACTGTGGCTATGGACGTCGAAACCAACCCTGGTCCTGATAACACTTCTTCGTACTCTTCATTTTATCAAGGGACTGTATCTCGTGGCCATAGACCGGCCTCTGAAAGTTCACTAGTGTACGAAGTTGATTCATCACGTTATCGCGATTATGCAAATTCCACCATTGGCTTGACTCGTCCTCTGCTCCTTTCAATCGATCAATGCCACTCTCTGCGTCCACCTGGAACTGCTACAACGCAAGTCCGTCCAACGGTTCACTCTCGGCTTAGGCGTACGACTTATAGAGGATGCAGAGCCGGCAAAAAGGTCAAGGAGAAACGCAATTTGCTCTTCAAGATTCCTACAGTTGTTTCGCGTCGTTGCGAGTCACGCAAGTGTCACACAACGAAACATAATCGAACTCGTTCGCTCGTTGCAGTGAAAATTGAGAAGTCTGCGTCCGCTCCTAAGGTGATCCCGAAGTGTATGGTTCTCAATGCTCGTTCTCTGGCTAAAGCCGATGCAGCCCCGGCATTGTATGCTGAACCGAGCAGTAATAACATCGATATTTGCTTTGTTTTGGAGTCTTGGCTAAACAAGAAAATTCTGTCACACTTGATTTGCCCCGATGGCTACGTGATAATAAGAAAAGACCGGCCTGGACTTCGTGCTGGAGGTGGGGTGGCCGTTATTTGCAGGAATGATTGGAAAATTAAAGTAATCAATGTTCAAGAGGATTTCGAATCTGAAACCATCTGGTGCAAAAAAAACAACTCCAAACTCTGAATACTACGTGGCCAGTGTTTATCACCCACCTGATCCTATCTACGACCCTAGGGATTTACTGGATTTACTATCGGACACTTGTGATGAGATCTTGGTCGATGACCCAGATGCTAAAATTGTAATTGCGGGTGACATTAACCAATTGAGAATAAAAGACCTCATGCAACAACATGGTCTACATCAAATGGTTAAAGTCCCGACCAGGCGTGATAAAATACTTGATGTATTTCTCACCAATCACCCACTTCTTTGGAAACCGGGCAAGGTGCATAAAGGCTTGGTGAGGTCTGATCACTTAGTTGTCACTGTTCCACCCTCTATCCCTACGAAGCCTCAGCGGAAATATGTAAGTTTCCGTGACACAAGGGACCATCGCAAACTAGCTTTGGAGGCTAGACTGAGTGCTTTTGACTGGTGTTCTATTAACAACTTGGACAACCCAGAAGACAGCGTGAAGTTGCTGAATGAGAGCCTATGGTCAATGTTCAATGAATGTTTTCCGCTCATCAAAGTCAGAGTGTCATCTAGAGACCCACCCTACATGTCCCCCCTTGTTAAGCATCTCTGTAATACCAGAAACAAAATAGTGCGTCGTCATGGTAACCAAGCTGAGATCTTCAGGTACCAGGAGAAGATGAACGCACTTATTCGGAGAAACCAGGTGGAGGCTGTAAACAATGAACGTGCAAAACATACCCGGGCTTCAAAAGGGTGGTGGGATACTGCCAACATGATCACTGGACGAAAAACGCAGGGGACCCCTATAAGCTCAGTGATTCTTCCAGATGACATCAATGCCTACTTCCAGGCAATTAACACAGATGAGGCTTATGTAGCTCCTGTGCGCATGGAAATTCCGGAAGGCACATGCATTCCAACCGTGAGTGAAACTGATGTTGGGAGAATTTTATCTCACCAGAAAAGAACTGCATCAGGGCCTGACGAATTTCCCTACTGGCTCTGGCGTGACTTTTCTCACCATCTTGCACCTATCATTACTAAGATCTTCAACTGTTCGCTAAAGCACCAAGCTGTTCCATTAGTGTGGAAATTAGCGAATGTTGCGCCCGTCCCCAAGGAATCTCCATTGACCGAACGTAACCAGCTACGGCCAATTTCATTAACCAATATTATTATGAGGATTTTTGAACGCCTTGTCTGCAAAAACGAACTATCCTCCACTCTCAAGTCAGCAATTGGCCCAGACCAATTCGCCTATAAGGAGGGTCACAATACCACCATGGCTCTTATTAAGTGCCAACACTTTTGGCTTGAGAAGCTGGACAAGGATGCAGATTTTGTAAGAGCTTTCTCATTCGATTTCAGCAAGGCATTCGACACCGTCTCTCATCACATTTTGTGTGACAAATTGGCAGCATATGACATCAATCCTTATATTAAGAACTGGATCATAAGCTTTCTGAGTGGTCGTCAACAAAGGGTCGTTGTCGATGGAGTGGTTACCAGTTTTCTCAGTATCAATAGAGGAGTTCCACAAGGAACAGTGCTTGGGCCCTTGCTGTTCTCTATCATGGTCAATGACATTAAACCAGTTAGCACCAATACTCAGCTAATTAAATACGCCGATGACATCACAGTTAGTGTGCCTGTGACATCTGGTCCCAACTGTCTTGCTGACTCATCACTTGAGGAAGTAGTGAACATCAAACGCTGGGCAGACATGAACTTAATGAAGTTGAACATGAAAAAGACTTTTGAAATGGTAGTGAAAGGGAGGACCAAAAAGCCTGTCCCAGAATCCATAGAGGGCATAGCTAGGAAGAGTGAGTTAAGACTGCTAGGCATTACAGTTAGTGAAGACCCTTGCAACTGGACACGCAGTTTGAAAACATGCTGAGTAAAGCCAGTTCCAGGTTGTATATCTTAAGAGTCTGTAAGTACTATGGCTACTCCCTTCAAGAGCTCACTCTACTATTTAATAGCCTCATTATGTCACTTTTTACCTATGCAATTGAGGTTTGGGCCTCTGCCCATTATAACAAATATCTTTCATGCATCGATAGGTTTTGCAAACGGGCTACACGTTATGGCTACACTAGTGAGTATACTCCCATTGCTGATATAATAACAAAAAGGGACAGAACTCTCTGGAACAAAATAACTGCGGTCAGCATCCATCCCCTTAATGAACTTCTCCCCCCGCAGAGATGCAGAAGTACGCGGAAGAAAGGTCATAACTACATCTTGCCTCGAGTAAGAACTGAGAGGTTCAAGAGATGTTTTGTAAATAGGTGCCTCTTCAATTTTATATAACATTATGTACATATTGTATAAATTTAGATGTAGTTTTTTTTTCAATTAATATTTTTGGAATTGTAAGCCCACACGTATGCCTGCGGGTATGTTCCCTTTGAATGTATATTCTTAATAAAGATCTTTATTATTATTATTATTAGTAAATACCAGTAAAAAAATGTAGGAAAACAGATGAATACATGTAAATTAGTGCATTTTGTTGCTGGCATTTTCATAGCCATCATGCCTCCACTTACAACATAACTGGTATGTATGAGTGTGATAGTATGTATGTGCCCTCTGATAGGATGACACCTAAGTTTACATTTCCCTGTGCTGTTGCACAGTTTGGACACAGCTTTTGGTAATAGAGATGAAAACACCAAAAATATATGGTACAAATTTGCATTGCCATTACAATATCTAATTATGCAATGTGGCATACTTGTGTCTAAAATGTACCCATTATGGGGTTATCTGAGGCAGGAATGAAACATTTTCTTTTCTCTCTCAGTGATATATTATTGGTTTCCATTGTCGTTTGACATAATTTTCAATGTTTTGGCAAGGGATTAATGTAACTGCAGCTTCACTATTGCTTGGATTGGATATGCTGTTCAAACTAGCATCTAACTAACATTAGTCAAATCACACTAGTGGTCTATTATCAATGCTGCGTTCTGATTGGATGAGCTACTAGTAGGCTTTAAGTTATAGTAGCGAAAAGTGTCGGATTTGAAAGCCAGAAAATGGCAAATGACCAGAACAAAAACATTTTTTGGCAATACACATTGACCTACTAGTGTGATTTGACTAAAACAATTATTCCTCTCGCCCTCATGGCCTCTGAGTACATTCGGGCTCAAGGAATAATTGTTAAGTATACATGATTAGAGTCCCTGATGGAAATCCGCCGACTGCAAACACTGCAGGCCAGAGAGCATAGCAACTGCCTTTGGGTGGAAATAAGAGTGATATAGACTGCTGGAATAGGTTTATATTTACCTTTAACATTTTTTAACAGATATAGTAATAATAACAGGTCTTGATTAATTTTTAAAATCTTTATTGCGTGTTTTGAACTGTACTTAATAAGATTCCCACCTAGTGTTTCAGGAGGGTGAAATTGGAAAAAGTATTTGGCAGTAATCTGGTGCACATTAACCTTATTTTTTAATTTCTAAATCCCAATAATGGAACCAAGTCACAGGCTGTCACAAGCAAACTTTCTCAATTTTTAAAAAAAAATCATGAATTATTAATAAGAACAACACAAAAGAAATAATAATCATAGGACCGTAGCCTGTTGAATAGCCACTAGTGGTTGTAACTTATTTGCATAGCAACTACCATGATATCTTAAAGCACTGCCAAATTTACAAGCAATGAATGGCATCTCAGCATTTTAAAGTATTTTACAACATCAGCATCTGTGTTGTATCAGATCATCTGCCTGCGACTCATGTTGTAAATCTGATACAACATGGCTGCTCATGTTGTAAACTATCCAAAAAAATAATAACTGTCAAATACATACCAGTAAAAATTTTGGACTTGAATTTAATGTTAGCAAATGAGATGCAGGTCAGAAGTTGATTATTGTAGATTTACACTCTGTGATGCATAGCAATTTGCTAATATCATACACGAGCAAATAATATGACTTAGCACCTCTCTAATAGCAACCCTCCTTTCCTGTTACTGTTATTCTCTTATCCATTTTTATTTCACATCATTTAAGACATTTTAGTGTGCGGTAAGGAGGGGGTATCTTTATTTTTGTTATTAACATTTTGAGTGTTTCTGATCAAGCCCCCTCCCCCTGATAAAGAATAAATGGAAGAAAATGTTCACTGCAGTGCTTTTTTTTCATATGAACGGACACAAAAAAGCAGTTTATGTATAACTTACTGCCAAATCATATTTGCCATCTGGTAATGCATTTTGTGCAGGTGGGTGAAACTGAGAAACAGAACAGCATTAGGTTACCAGTAACAAAAAAATTAGAATAAATGTTTTTTGATACTATACATGTACCATCTTTTATTAAGGCCCTTCCGGTTTCCACATAGAGGTGGGGGACCACGGTTCGGCGGGGTAACTCACCTGTTCATATAATCTCTCTTATATTTGCTTTGCTTGTGTTCACATGAGAGGTGGGGTAAACCAATGCAGGCGGGCAACCTGTCTTGCCAGGGCAGGTTGTCCGCCTAGGTGGGGCTGGTTTTCTCCATGTAAACTATCAACCCAGGGATGCTGGGATGAAGTGGTCCTTAACACTGTTTCTTAATTTGATTTGAATGGGCTGTTCCATTTTATATCCGATGCCTATCATTGTGTTTGCCCCTGCAATTTCCACAGGGGTAGTGTTTTTTTTCCTAAAAATTCTACAGGGCCATTCATGTCACCAAGTAATTTCCACAGGGCATTCATTTAGAACTGGCATTACCCCTTATCAAGGAACCTGGAATTTCCATAGGAGTTGTTGTGTTTGACCCTGGAATTTCTGCAGGGGTAATACTGTTTTGAACACTGGAATTTCCACAAGGCCATTCTTTTACCATGGAATTTCCACAAGTATCCAGTTTTTTTTGCAAACTTTGGAATTTTCACAGGGGCCCACAGGAGAATGTGGAATTTTTACAGGGGGGGCTGGAATTTACACGGGTAGAGCAATTTGTAACATTGAGTTCCTCAATAGGGTGTTTTTGAAAAGCGCAATACAACAATTTTTAAATTGTACGTTTTTAA
Source organism: Scolanthus callimorphus (assembly GCA_033964015.1). Lineage (NCBI taxonomy): Eukaryota > Metazoa > Cnidaria > Anthozoa > Actiniaria > Edwardsiidae > Scolanthus > Scolanthus callimorphus. The sequence continues at coordinate 23,319,995 of CM066911.1, read as the reverse complement.
TCATCAGGTACTACTTGAATCAATTTAAAGGATAATATTATTAAGGCAATAAATTTTGAGTTCATAGCAAGTTGATTTTACTGACGACTGTTAATTCATGTGTTTCAACCTCTCCAAGCTGGGGTACCCCAGCTACCCATCGTCCCACATCTTCATGTTAACAGGCCCTAAATATAATTGGGAGCTCCGCTTTTAGGCAGTGCCTAAATCTATATATTACGGTCTGTTTAAAAACCTGGGCTGCATCGCTGAATAAAGACATGATGATGCTTCAGTTTTGCTGAATACATTACAAAAATCCTTACAAATGCAAGGATATGTGTATGTTAAAAGGTACATACTGTAGCAAAGCATACCAAACAGCATGTAAGATAAGAAATTTTGGTCGTCAAATTTTGCCATGTTTTCCATTTTGAGTGACACAGCCCAACTAAGGGTCAAAAGCCAAAGCTAATTGTGTCCCTTGAGTGCACGTGGTCTAATTGTTTTAATATCACCCACTATTCAGACGAAAACAAATGACATTAAAATGACCATATTAAATATTTTTAAAACAAGGGCTTTTGCTACTATTTCACAATAACAAATATACATAGCCTTCTAGTAGTATAGTAACATTAACAACACTCAACCATTTGTTGGATGGTAATATAAAGATATTGTATTTTACAAATGATATTGCTATTCTCCCAAGTCAAAGCTGCAAAGCGAAGCAGCTGTAGTGTCGCTCTTTTTAATTTTGTAAAAGGCTTGTAATTGAATTTCACATCAAAGAACAACAACTTGAGGGAGTATCAGGTGGGCCTGATCCTCAGGTTAAATCATATCATGGTGTGCAACACACTGCCATCACTTTTTTGCTTTTCACTAATTATTGTGCACTATCAGTATGGAATATGTAAATCAAGATGATTTCTTATTTTTTCAGCTGTCCGGTATCCATCAAACCGTATACTCTGATTGGCACGCGAGCAGTCCGGAGTCGTACACATGCTTATTTCTGTGAAGTTTTATGCTGTTTCAGAACAATATATCTATACTATTATAATCGGGTTGTCTGCGCAAACGTTTCTGATTGGCTAAATCGTCCGCACTCACTCCGCTTGGCCCTGAAGCTGGGCCGCCAAACGAAGTTCACAAACCAGAAGAGAAAGTGGATATCTCCACAGTGGGCGTGTTTTGGTTGGAAAAGATTCACCCTGGGCTAAGTTCTAATTCAAGCGATTTCTTAAGCGAGACAAAGCCGCCATCGCCGCCATTTTGAAATCTCCCACAGAAACTAAAAAAGAACTCAGAACTCAGTTCGCACAGCCGAAATCACCATAGTCATCTAAACCTAAATGGTTCTGTCACAGATTACTTGCAGGAATGTACAGGGATAATTATTATTCGAAAGCTTTAAGCTGAGAAAAATTTTCATTCAAGTTTGAACAAACGTACACCGCCTTGCTTTCTGGAAGCACGCTAAGGCAAAATGCCACAAAGCCATGAATAATATAAATCCTGACGCTGTATCGCAAAACGAAGGACACAAACCAGAAGAGAAGAAGGAAAACTCTCCAGTGGGCGTGTTTTTGTTGGAAAAGATTCACCTTTGGCTAAGTTCTAATTCAAGCGGTTCTTTCAGCGAGGGACAAAGACATAAACTTCAAAAGAACACAGTTCCCTTAGCCGATAGCACCATAGACATTCAAACCTAAATGGTTCTATTACAGATTACTTACATTTGTGTGTAGGGATAATTCTAATTCGAGAAAGATTTGAGCTGAGAAAAATTTCATTCAAGTTTGAACAAAGTTACACCTGGCACTGCCTACAGAGCGCGCGCTAAGTCATGAATGATATTCTCTAAATATTCCTATGATAAACTAAGAAATTTCTTAGAACAGTTTAACTTTACCTGTTTCTTCTCGTGCCTTACTGATAAGCATTATACAAACAATTCCGAAGTCAAATGTTTTTATGTAATAGGCTGCGTTTTCAATTTTAGCGGGTTCTTAGACAGATTTAAGAACCGGACTGACTCACCAAGACACACACGTGCGTCATTTTCTCCACCAAAATCAGGGAGACCAGTGCAAAACAAACACACAAAAAGGGAGGTCATTAGTAATGTAAATTTATGGAAGGGGGAACTTAGGTTGGGTCTTCTAACGTCACAAAGTGAAGGGCTGTTTTCTTGTATATATTATTTACCGGCCTGGGGTCGGTCCAGATCGTGAAATACTTGACCGAGGTCTTGAAAATACTGACTTTGACCTCCGGTCTTCACGATTTAAAGATCCGGACCTCCCACCCGATAAATAACATATATATCTATAATAGAATGATTATTACACAACCCTCATGACGCAGTTTCTGCTTTTCTCCCTAGCGAGCACGCCTATTAAGCACCATATACTTCTTGTGGTCGTTAATCCACAGAAACATTTTGCGCATGTCAAATCCTGTCAAGATGCTTGCCTTCATTTGAGAATAGAACCGGTATGTTCTTCCAGGTGTGAACTGAAAGGCATCATTAGTAACAAGTTCTTTCACAATCTTACGTAAGTCTCCTGAGGATGATTTCTTGATGTGCTTTCCGGACCTCTTATATATGCATAAAGCCCCATCATAGCTCTGCATTAGTTCAGTTGTGAACCTCAGTGAGTGACAGATTATATCTTTTGACTTATGGGAAGGCGCTGGACCAAGATTCTTTATGGCCTGTTTTACAGTTTTGTTGTAAAACTCTAGCTGCAGATCTAAGGGGATGTTTCCAGCTGGTCCGGGTTTGTTCTTGATAAAGCAATTCCACATAAGCCTATGGGCAGACTGAGGACTGAGCAGAGCATTGTACTCAAACATGAGATAGAGAGCTTCGAGTGTTTAGTGGCTGAGCCTCCTTGATGCTTCAAATACATAAAGAAGAACTTCCAGCAACGGAGAACTCTTTCTCCGTCACCCTCTGAAATTGCATCCCAAAAATTGATCACAAGTATACCTAATCTAGTAGTGCCATTTGAAGGCCATCGTGTCATCATTTTCCTCACTTGATGTTGTGGCTTTCAGCACATGGGCAGTGGTCTCATCATGAATAATGGGAGGGTTGTGGCTTGCCTCGTGATCCTTTCTTACTTTGCCTGAGTATGCAAATGTTCGCTTGCAGCCTGTAAACCGGCAAGGATACCGCCCACTGTCGTCTTTCTTGTACTCATCCTGCATCAACTTCATTGACCTCCCCATGCTCTTGTTTCGTGTCTTGTCAGTGACAAAGCGGTCAACTACAAGTGTAGCAAGTTTGTTGATATACCTCTTCTTGCCATCTTTTGAGGTGTCGACTTCAGGGAATGCATTCTTGGTTGGCTTTTCTGCATCAATGCTGTCCATTCCAAGAATCTTTAGTGCAGCAGCCACATCACGTGATTCAACCTCTAACTGGAAAAAATCTTCTGCATGCATTTGTAGCAGCTGTCACATCAGATTTAACATTCCTCCTGTTGATCAGGTTTCTGTCACTAAATATTGTGCACTTATGTCCAGCAGATGATGGACTGTATAGGTTTGCAAACCCAACCTGTAACACAGCAACAGAGTTAAAAGTTTGATTGATTGCAATCAATTTAGGAAAAACTCACTTTATATTTAACAGGTTCTACTGGGGGTGGGAACAGGTTCTACCGGGGGTGGGGGAGGGGGTATCGGGTATAAAATATTAAACAGAGCTTGGTATTTTAGCCAAAAATATTTATATCTATATGCCTCTAAACTCACCAGATGTTTTAAGCTTATAAAGGCAAAGGATTTTTTGCTAGGTGACCTTTTGAATCACCAAATTTGTATGATAGTTTCTTGAAAAGTACCTGGCACATTACACAACTCCAACAAAATACACCCATGAATACCTGAAATGTACTTAAAATAAGCACTTTTCAAGAAACTTCATGTGGTTAGTTTAACCCAGAAAAATCCAAAAGCATGTATGACAGCCCTCCTTATATTCCATTCATACTGGTATGTACCTCCTTTAATACCTCCTTGGAAAGTTCTTTTCTGGCCAAAAATTATAAAAAGTGAGACAGAAACAAACCTCTAGACATCGGTTTCCTCCATGCCACTCGGCCATTTCAAAGTGCAAACCCTCTGCACGTTGCTCTGATGTAAAGCCATTTGATAGGGACATATGGCCATTGATTCCTCTTTCAACACTTAGTTGGTCCCCAACAACACCAAGGTCCCCGTACTTCCTTTCCTCTTCATCTCCATGGTAAGGGACATACTCATGTAGGTTGCGTATGATTTCCCGAATGCCATCAGCATCATTCTCACTATGGTGAACAATTCCTAGAAATGTCTGGAAAAAGGCAGACAAAGGGAAATTTCTTATTTAATGGAAACATGGGATGTTAATGGCTACAGTTCTCATAGGATCTGGTCAGGGGCATCGCCAGGGGTAGGGACCAGGCCCCTCCTTCTAGCAACCAAAAATGCCACATCTCCCTCCCCCCGGATTGGAAATGGGGTTGGGGGACTTCTCAGCACCCTTCCGTGCATGTGTGTGTGTGGGAAGGGGGATGGATTTTTTCTGGCACCACACACTACAGTATTTGTACGAAAAAATTCAGGTACATTAACCCCTTGTCCCCCTCCCCATACCCGGATTTCAAATTCCCTCTCTGATGGGGGTATTTTCTCTGGAATTGCAAATGCAATAATATGTGCTGTTTTGATACATTTTTGTACCTGGCGATAACTAGTGCTTTACCTAGTTTCTGCTAAAGGGGAATTCACTCTTGGCATTAAAATTTTGTAATTGCATTAAATAATAAAACTTACTTTGTTAGTCTTGTTGCTTTTTTCTTTCCAGTATCTGTGAGGAATGTGCTTAGTGGCAGCATCAGCAAATGCTTGTAAATAGGGAATATGGTAAATAGGGAATGATGCGCTCCACCAGGGATACATAGTTATCATGTTGACGCGTGTTGTCCATTTCATCTGGTATGCATTTCCCATTTTCCATTTCCAGAATAGCATCCATAGTTGGGTCACTACTCAGGTGGTTTCCTGACACTCTGTTCTCTGTGGACATTATTGTCACAACATGTTTGTCAGCATTCTGGTTCCTCTTCTGTCATGTAGTGGACCTCATGCTTGTAATCTAGGTTGTCAAATGTAAGCATTCTACCATCATCCTGAGCAGAAGTAGATGGGAAATTATTTGAGGCTGTGGATGGCATCTCTTTCTCCTGTGCTTGGTGAGCCATGTATTCTCCTTGTTTGGCAATGGCATCTTTAATAGCCTTGGAATGGTCTTTACCAAACTCGTCAAGCTTCTTGTACAGGTATGCATGGCCAGTTGTGAGCCTCAAAGCACTCAATCTTGCAAGTGTTGATTGGAAAAGAACAAGACACATTTATACTATTTTTGCATTTCTAGTCACATTTCACGGGGTAAGTCAGTTAAGGTATGAGTATACCTTTGCACGAGGGATGTCACTTTTTCGCGAAAAAAATCACTGTCATGTAATTATTTACACTACAAGGGCCAATTATATATCGTTTTAAAGCTTATGGAACGGCCTTACTTACTAAGTGGTATATTTCTATGCAACGGTAATTTGATGGATCATTTTCGTCGTTTTGTGCTTCAAAGTAAAAGTACCAATTTTTGCTTTTTAAGAGTTTTTTTTAAGATATTCTTACCATCCAGCTTGAGTGGTATAAAAACGTTGTTATCAGCAACTGGGTAGCAATCATACTCTTTGATCTGCTTCGAAGGCATAAAGATGCTGCCATGGCCACAGCTGGATAGCTTTCCTCTGCAGGCCTAGATGTGCTTCTCTTATTGGTACAGGACGTAGATAGCATGGCATGGAAAATATGCTTTGCTTATCCGTTTTACGTAGTACACTAGGATTGTTTCTAGCGCATAGGGCAGTGGGCTCGCGCTCTAGGTCTTTCAGCATTAAGCATTTTAGCTCCTTATTGACCTCGGGAATCTTCCACGCCGCATTAGCAATTTGCTTGAATGTTCCGCGTACCAACATTTTCCCCAAAGATTTTAGCGCTTCTGGGAGCGTCCTTTCTTTAGGCTGCACTTCGAAGGCCACACTAGTGACATCGACATGTTTGGGACCAGGAGGCGTTGCAGTCGCAGGAATTGCAGCCCCTCCATCTGCAATCCCTGGATTTGCAGGCGCTGGGTTCGCACTTGTTTGGTTCACAACCGCAGGATCCGAGGTGGATGGCAGGGCACGGTGAAGATTGTTAGTCGTTGGATAAGGACTCCCGTCAGCTGGATTTCCACGGCGAGTTATCAGAGGCGCAGTAACTGGACTTACAGGCCAAGAAATCGGTGGTTGGCCTTGGCGAATCGGAGTTGAAGCCTGGATGCATGATGGCGTTTCTTCGCGCGCTTTCTTCGTTGGAGTTGAAAGCAGCTCAATCGGTCCGTCGCTCGCTCTCTTTAATCCAGACGTAGAAGAAAACCTTTGAAAGTACTCTTCGATGTCTCTTGCTTGCTGGAACAGCGTTTTTTTTTTCATTTTAACTTGTCAAGGCATCTGCGACAAATGTATTTCGAAGAGTTTCGTGGAACCAAGGGTAAAGTTCGCACCTCCGAAGAAATAACAAAACCAGTTTTACTTTTGCCGTCGACCAGATACCGTTCGTTTTTTCGTACAATTTCACATACACACAAAGTGCATGTCGGGGTATCCATTCATAGCACTTGTTATACAAAAGTTTTGCGCGAAATATTTGATATTTTCAAAAAAAGTTAAAGGTCGTCCATCCCGCCGTCAACTCACGTGCGCTAAAAGTCGCAATCAAACATTGCACCGAGCGAGCACCGGAAGAGACTGGCCCGAGTGAATTTCACCAATCAGCGGCTCCTATAGAACGAAATTACCGAGAGCCAATGACAGCGCGTTATAAATATCCCCACTAGCACGCAGGGGGTCTAATCGACCGTCAATTCGCAGACGGTACTAACCCTAAAGGTTAAGCTCTCGTGTACCGGATGTTCGTAGGCTAACGATGTTATGACGGACTGTTTTTTCTGTCGTTGGTATTCAACGAAAAATCTGCTTTGAATGCTTTGATGAAGACTTTTCTTGGCAAACTGCGACATTTAGGCTGTTATTCACTAAACATGCCAAAGTTTGTTTTTAAGTGGTTTTGGAACTCAAATACAATTATTGAATTATCAAAATTATTACCGAAACAGGTAAGCTGTTTATCGGGCTCGACAAAAAGCAGTCGTTTCCAGACTAAAACGTTGGCGAGTTTGATTGCATTCCTTCGCACGAAATCAATCATGCGTTGTCGCTGCCAAATAAAATCGCCTAATAAAGTCGTTAATTTAGAATCTTTCTTCTCATTTTAAGACTGTTAAGAATTTCCTAACATCAGGCACCTTGCTGTTCAAATGGACAAATCAAAAATTCACTTCTGTCCCCTTCTAAATTTAGGGCCCTCTTTTTAGTCCCCCGGAATCTGCGAGGCTTTGGTTAGCGGCTGTTTGATAAATTTAATTGTATAGGCATTTTCATCGGATTTTCAAAATAGCGGAAAACACTTTTTAAGGTATGGGTATACTTTTGCGCGAGGGATTTTTTTCAATTTTTCGCGAAAAAAATCACTTACGCGTCATTATTTACACTACAAGGGCCATTTATATATCTTTTTAAAGCTTGTGGAACGGCCTTACTTACTAAGTGGTATATTTCTATGCAACGTTACTTCGATGGAACGTTTTCGTCGTTTTGCGCTCCAAAGTAAAAGTACAAATGTTTGCTTTTTAAGAGCTCCTGCCACTTCCAGTTACACTGGACGAAAAAATGGATTTGCTCAACTTCGCTCGCTGAGGAAATCTGAAGCAAATTTGGTGCTCCAAGTTTGCTTGAACTTTACGATCGCAGCAAATTTGATAGTAAATATTGTGTTTGATATGCAAGTATAGCTGACGCAAATATGAAATTTACCTGATATTTGCCACAAACTTGCGGTCGAAGGCAAATTTTAAATTTGATTTATATTCACCTTAGATTTGCATTACATGCAAAGTTGAGGATAAGTACCGGTTTTAGCGGTTGGTATAATCGATGAAAATTCAAAGTTTGGATTATATTTGCAACGGATTTGCCGAGTCGAATCAAATTTACAGATTTGTAATGTGTTTGCCTGAGGTTTACATTTCAAGCAAAGTTGACACGAAATACGGATTTGGAAAAGATGGCGTGCAGTATAGAAAGTTAGAATTTTATTTGCCGCAGATTTGCTGGCTAAAGGCGAATTTCGGGATATAGTTTTGCTGCATCTTTGCCTGCAGGGCAAATGTGTCGTTAGTATACACACCCCCTTAAACCACGTGACTTAGCGCTGCAAACGAAATTTGAGTCTCTATCTGATGCAACGGACACAATCACGAACGGTCGAAGGGAGATGTGTTTAGAAAGGACTGCTGGTAATGTTTGTAAAAAGATATAGCTAAAACATTTGGTACATTGCCTACGAAGCGGATTATGCGTCAGCAAAGGAATATGCAAGCTTTAACCAGGAATTCTGGACGATTTAGAAGCCACACGCCAAGTGATTGGTGATAATGTGCGTCTAACTCAATTGACCTCGAAGAAGCGAGCAGAAGCAACAGTAATTTATTACACACGATTACTAAAGTCCTGATTGTTTGGTAAGACATTACTCTGTGTTCTAGTTCTAAATAGCAGATCTATGTTATGATGTAGTTGCCTGCGAAAGCAAAGGTCGCGTTCTGGTTCTGTTCGATGGTGTATTATTTGGCGCACAGAAGTTTATTGTTCGATGTCGTTAGTAATTCTACTATTACTTCTATGCTAAGGCATAGAGCATAGTTAGTATAGGGAGTTAGTAGAGGGTCTCCCCTCTAACTATGCATAGAGCGGATTTCAGATGACTGTACTATAACTTCTATTCAGAATCGATGTAATAATCACGTTTCACTTAAGTCATGAACTCCGCTCTAGAGAGTGAACTACTGCTATAAGTTTATCATTTATCTTGGGCAAGTACTCTATCTACGAAATTACGGTGTAAGCTTTTATTTTTACGAAGGAACATGAGATTTTAGTTTGATCCTCGAATGTTGCTGTTGTATATTTCTTATTCCTCTATTTTTGTATACAGAAAGCGCGGTTCGCGAGGCCTTAATCAAGACATGATGTGGACACTGGAGGAGAACAGAGAAACTCTATATGAACTGCATAGCAAACTTTCAATGCATGTTATTAAATATAATTTTAACTGAATGAAATAAAATTGATGAGATATCACTTGAACGTCGATTTTAATAATAAATTTCGTAATTCCATGTTTTTTGTTGTCACTGTATTTATCAGGTATTTATGGATTTATAGAAAATTAGATAAGCCGCGCTAACTGCTGGCAAATTCTTTGTTTCACCATACAGTTGCATTTATGCTAAATTCAAAACCAAATCTTTGAGTTTTCTATAGATTTACTATCGCTGCCTGTAAATCTGATAATTTGACATCGTGTTTTCTGTATTTGCTTACATTTGCTAGCCGTACAAACCTCCTCTTTCACCATACATTTGCCTTCATGGCGAATTCAATGTCAAAATTTACGTTTGCTCAACATTTTCCATTGCCGTACATCCAAGCCCAAATTTATAAATTTGCATTTGGATTTGCCACCGCATTTACAAATAAAGTAAAAGCGGTATTCACTAGCTGCGCTAGTGCTGTAAATTCATAGGAATTTTCAAAGTTTGTGTTTGAGCAAATCTGATCAAACACAAGCAAATCCGGTATTTACTATAGGTTTGCTTCAGATTTGCTCGTGGTGTAAATCCATTTTTTCGTCCAGTGTTAATGGTAAAAGCTCCAGATTTCCGCAAAATGTATTCCATAAAGGGCGATCTGAAAAAAGGTGTGCGGGATTTTTGATATTTTACGTATTTTCGGGAATATTACGTAAAACAGATTGAAATCGATATTTTTGGCAATGCTAACACAAAAATTAGCATGAAATATGTTTTGAAAGGAAAATCCAACATCAGTAGTATTAGAGGACGGCCGTTTTTGCCGCTGGTTACAGAGAAGGGTACTGATTGGTTGATAGGGTGGTTCGGGTCAAACCGGATTGGTTGGAGGGGAAAGAGGGTTACCATATATGGCACGTAACCAGCGGCAAAAAAGGCCGTTTTTGCACGGTTTCATTTCACAATTCGAGATGCCGCTGCTAAAAGGGTATAAAATAGGACGTACGAGTGGATCGCGGTGGTAGACGATGGAGTTCGTGTGCGCCATGTGTGGGAGGAAGTATACGGTGAAATCGAATTTAACAGCCATCAGTGGTCGCAACACGAAGGGAAAGAACATCGCTGTGAGGTTTGTGGCAAACATTTCAAAAGGAAAGATGTTTTGAACAGACATAAGCAACGGCTTCATTGGACTGCATGGTGTGGAACCTGTGGTCAACGGCTCAAGCCTGAAAATGGCGAGAGAGCCTAAGTCTTTTTTTATTTATAGAAGTGCGTTTTCAGGTTTTATTGCCGCTGCCACTGGAAAACAGACCATATTAAAGGGAGCAACCCTTCGCGATCACCATTTTGGTGAGCAATCATGGAAGACTCTGTGTATTGGGCTCGTTGTTATGATCAACATGGAAAAGAAATGCCTTCTAAATAGATGGCGGCCATGATGAATAAAGAGGCGCAAAGAGGGTTTGTTCCTGCTTACATCAACGAGCTTGACCGTCAGCGAGTAGTTCAAGTGTTACCTGGGTTGAAGCATTGTAGTAATGTAATAGACGAGGTGCGCGCCATTTTGTTCTCCATGATCGGAGCGATGGAAGGGAACAAGGACGACGACGATTATGCTTCGAGTGGTGGTCCTTCGAATTATTGTTTGAAATATCAAGAGTTTATGGAGAAGCTGGAGGAGTTACAAACGATCCGCGAAGGTTACGAGTTTGACGACTGGTACAAGATGTTTGTCAAGATGAAATTGATTTCGGACAAAAAAATGAACTTTTGATTGTCTTTCAGTACGAACTACTCGTTTGGCCTTCTCGTCTCTTTGTTTGGAACTCGAGCGCCTTACCCGGCTCGCTAGCAAATCAACTAACAGCGCTATAGCAACGTTTAATCTACAAACTTGATTGGTGCAAAAAATGTAGTCACGTGAACGGATCAATAAACCAGCAGCGGCAGTTTGTGTGTGCGTTTTTTCTATAAAGTGGGAGGGAGGGATTGTGGGGGTGTAAGTTGGACAAGATGATCGAAGACGTAGCTTGTGCCGCGTCGTATTTGGACGAGTTAGTCACGTTGTATTTGGGGTATTGGAAGAACCGAGAGTCGATGCAGATTCAGCGTTCGGTGAGGAACGAGATTGTTCGTCATGCGAACAATCTTGCTATCGCCTTGAATGAGAGCATGGTCTCGAGGTGCGCAGCGCCATTAGCAAAGAAGCAGGAGTTTTACCGAGACTATATGGAGTCCATTTTCGAATTGCTAGCCGACAACGAGTTACAGTGCGCTACTCGCGATGACGGGATCTTATTTGCCGCTGTGATCTCATCGTTGAGAGAGTACTTTGCCATTGCATACAGAAAGTTCAGTTTCTATCATAGCCATTATGGAGGAGAGGTTTAATAAGGTGCTGAGACGTTATGTTGCTTTTCAACGTTCTTCTGATTTGTCCTGGTTGACGCGTTGTCTTGAAACCGTTTCGCCTTATTTTGAACATGTATTGTAGTTTTACGAGGGGCGGGCATTTTTCACCCGACTCCCGAGTACAGATCTATCCGGTGACGTTGCTATGGGTGCATTGGGATTTGGGGCTGCAGCGGCACTGGCATGGGATAAAAAGGAGAAGTCGCAGAAACGACGGTGAGACCATGCCTCGTTCGCTACGAACACGTTTGCGCAACGCGCTTTGGCGGCGCACCGCGAGCATCAGGGTCGACGTTACGAAGATTTTCTGTTGTTAAAGTATGGGGCACCTCAGCATTATTTTGGATGTTCTGTTTTTCGAGCCATTTTGGATTCTAATCTTGCGGTCTTGGCAAATCAACTGTGTTTGAACACGGTGAACGCCATTCGTTCAAAGTTGACGAACCTCCCTTCGTATTTTCGTGCGGCATGCCAGCGGGTCGACGAGGCGAAGTTGTCGTCCAAGACGAGAGAGGAGATCAAGCGGTTCAATATGGTGATCGTTCCTTATGACGTGTTTTCTGTGTCGCAACAGCGGCAGCTAGCGTCGGCGACAGGAAAAGACGATTTGTCTGTGGTGGCGTGCTATTTACATCACTGAAAAAACGCGATTCCGTCTCAGACATGGATTGTCCTCGTTGCGGGATGCAACTGAGAGCCAACGCTGAGTTGTTCTTCAGACTGTTTCACGGCTTGTCTGTTTTGAGACAATTTTCTATTTCTCTCCAAGATCGTGCCGGGCATCGTCTGATGTCCGAATTGCTGATGTTGACGTTACCCCACCCTTACGTCCGTCATAAGAGAATGAAAACGAGGCAAGTCCTGAAGTTGTCGCTGCCGCTAACATTTTACTCGAAATGAAAGGCAGTGCACGTTCTTTGAACAGAGTGGGCTAAACGAGCATCATGGCAGGATCTCTTTATGATATGAGTTATTTGATGGTGAACGAACGTCGTCGTTGCTGTCGTTGCGTGGAGTGTTTGTTTCCTGTCTTCCCACGTTGGAACTGTTTTCATGGGTTCATGGTGGTTTATGGCGAAGAGCAAGGAAACGGGACCTCAACCTCTGGGATGATGACCGTCATGATGATGTTCAACCTTTCTGCTAAGAACGACTGGTTTCAGATGGATTGGCAGGAATTTCACGATGCGTTTAAGAACAAAGTTGTAGAGTGGGTTCGAGAAGCGACGTTCCGCTATTCCAAGAACTTGCACGCTGCCTGTGTCTACGGTCTAGACGGTGTTGAAACCCAGCCGGATGTCTATTGCTTCGACATTCATAATGCGTTTTTCAAGGGAATCGTAGATGCTAGATACGATTCACTGAATGCAACGCTCTGGACGAACAAATCCAGCTGTTATTGTACACATTTTGTGATTCGAAAAAAAGGGCCATGCTCGTTACGTCACCTGGCGTATTTGACGTGTCGCCAGCATTTTATGAAACACCGTCGTGTAGGCACCTTTGAGCTGATTCACGAGTATTTTGTGAACTTTCTACATGAAACCGTAGGAAGAATTCAAAGGGTTGAGGAGCGTGATGAGCGCGCCTTTGACTTGTTGTATTCTTCGGACGTGTCTTTGTTTTCGTTGCACGAGATTCGGGAAGATGGCTTAAATCTTTTTAATTACGATTCTAGATCGATAGGATGGAATGATGCGAAACCCTGTGTAATGCGTCAGCGACAAAAGATTGTTCTTGTTAAACAATAAAAACGTTGTATCTGTATATGTGTGCATGTGTGTTTTTTTTTCATAAAGAGAACGAACACGACTTAGCAACTCTATTCAACGTTAGACAATTGGTTTGATCCGTTTGGTGTTGAAGAGTGTACTTGTGGTGAGTGGCGTCGTGGTGGCTGCTTTTGGGGTAGGATTTGCCGCTGGGGTGTCGTTAATGCTGTTAGATAGAAATGAGGACGACACGGCCAGACCGGGGCAGACCCACGATGGCGAGCGAAGCGTGCGCAACCCACTGTGATCGGTTGTTGGCGTTGGTGTCCGGGTATTCTTCCAAGATGGGGACTTTGGTAAACGAGGACCTGGATCCTGAAACGGAAGAGAAATTGATCGATCAAGATTGATTTACGATTCAATTGGAAGAGGTGATCAAGGAGTGTCTGACGGAGAGTGTGAAGCACTGGATCCTATTTTATCGACATCATCAGCAAGTGCTGTCAATGTTGACCTCGTTGTGCCAGTTTCCCCAACACATGAAGGTAGGGGATGCTACGTTGTTCGTGTTACTGCTGGCCCAAACGAAGGACGTGTTGACGGTGATGCGAAAATTGTCCATATGGCAAGAAGACTCGTTTTTGCTCCGGGAACTGAAAGGAGATCAGATGCGGGTGTTTCTGGCTATGGACCGAACGTTGGATTATGTGAGTCACTTACTCCGATGTTATATTCACGAGTCGGGTCTGCCTAAAACGTCGTTGGCAAGTATCAAACAGGACTTTGAGTTTGCCGCCTTTTATCCCATGTTTGGTTATTGTGCCCTGTTGCAAGTGGTTCAGCTCGGTCTGGAAGAATGGTACGGGGAAAATACGTCGCCACACGAAGAGTACGGCAAGCTCGTTTTTCCCCAAACCAATTGCCGCTGGTTAAAAAACTGGGTGGACGGTCTATTTGGCGCGATGAATGACGTGATTGAGAAAACGAAACGTTTGACCAATCCCGTGGAAGGCGACAGACTATAAAGTGCGCTTGTTGTACGATCCAACTCATTTCGTTCCTTCATCATGGCCAGTACCAAAACGTCTGCACAACACCAATGGCGTCACCTTCGTGCTTGTTGTCAGCTCTTGACTTCGTCTATTGGTGAAGTGTGTGAGCCCATCACCAACCCCATCCAACAAAGAACCTTGGCAGGACAGATCTTCACCATGATGGATGCTTTAGAACAGCTCTCTACGACAGGTCAGCTCTGGAAAAGCAAGACTACAGAGATGTCGTTTCACCAAAAGGAGGTGGTAAAGGTGTTGCGTCGATGGGAAGAAATGAAATGGGAACATCTGGTGGAACACAGTGAGGAGGAGGACACGTCGTCGTGCGAGGAGGAAGAGGAGGAGGAGGAAGAAAAAAAAGATGTGCATATTCACATTCATTCCTAACGTTTGCCGCTGCCGCCGTTTTTTTTTTTAAACCCTTAAAAAACCCTGAACTCTCTAAATGAACCAGTTCAAAATGGGTACCTTTGTTGGATTTTGTCCTTCGTACTGCTGCTGTCAAGGGTTTGACCTTTCCAGGGATGAGGCTGATGCGGTCTGCAAGAAATTAATGCATCTGATCGTCGCCCTGTGCCAACGACGCATTGGACTGGCTGAAGATTTTGCGAAACTCCAGTCCGCTTGGTCAGGACCGTTGGTAACCGGGAAAGACGCTGGGCGTAAGAAGACGCGCTTTTTGTCGGCGGTCAACTCCCTTCACCACATGGTACAGGTTCGAGAACAGGCTCAACCCTGTTCGACTTGTTTTTTCAACCAATCAAGCGGACCAGATCAGCTTTGTGCTCGTTGTCATTTGGACAATATTCTCATTCCTCACCCCAAGAGGGGAAAAAAGCGACAGACGGACGAGGAAGAAGAAGAGCAGATCCCGTATCAAGGGTTTGGCGATCCATCCACAGCCAAGGAAGAGGATGGGAAGATCGAGTCCATGTTTGGGAAGATAGGCAAGCGAAGAGGGTATCGTTGCCAAGAAGGATGTACCAACAGCCATCATAAGGGCCCCACTGTCCTTTTTTCAGCGTGTGTTGTCCCCAAGAAGAAGAAGAAGTTATGCGAAGAAGGGTGTGTCACCCCAGGTCATCCAGGCTTATTTTCGTCCTGTCATGTTCCTGACAAGCTGGTGATGTTAGTACGACCACCTCAAGTGGTGATGGCTTTGGTGCGACAACCTCAAGTGGTGGTTTTGGTGCGACAACCTCAAGTGAGGTGCCGGCGACCTTCGGCCCCAGTTTTGGTGCGAAAACCTCAAGTGGTGGTTTTGGCAGGAAACTGTTCTGAAACAAAAGACAAAAGTAGATTAGTAGTGCATGTATCAGGTAAAAAAAAAGGAATAAAACGGTGTGTTTGTTTCACGTGGACTCATTGCTTCCTTGGAGTCGAAACGGGTAGCGAAAATGGATGACGGCAGTCGATCGGATGATGTGTTTTTTGATCGGCTTTATGAGGTGGCGACCAAAAAGGGTCAGACCCTAATCTCCACCTTTGTTTTTGATGCGGGTCCAAAGCTGTGTTCGCGTAGGTTTTTGGAGCACGTGCACTGGCACCTGATGGGTAAGATGATGCAACCGGTTGCTCCCCTGATGTTTGTCGATCAGCGGTTAAGCGTCGTCGACGCGTTACTTGCTGTGAGGGAGCATTACACAAGTTTTGTGCCGCTGCCCGAATTGACTCTTCATCGGTTGTTCGAATGTTATATGAGGTTTGTCGATTGCCCCTTCACTCCATTTAGTTTTCGTCTCTTCGACACCACGGATTACGACGTGTAACTCATGGAACCGTGTGGATGCCTGTCGAGTCATTCGACGTCTCGTTTGTTGCGGCAAACCCCTGAACTTGATTTTCCGACGTTGATGGATGGGTTTTGGCAAGACCTCGTGAAACGTCCGGATCGGCTAAAGGAGATTCATTCCTTTATTTGCGATTGGCATCACGTGGGGTACGACGAGCGACAGTTTGAACTGCATGGATGTTATGATCCCGAGTGTGATTCGTTTACAGCGTATTTGGCCCGTTGTTTAATGGCCATGCACGCAGCGCATGTGTCGACTCAACTGTTTGTCGAGTTGGAGGATATTCATCACAACCCCATTCCTCCTACGGTGTGGACCTTGTTTGACAGTATTTATTATGCGTATTGTCGATTTGGAACCATTAATCAGTTGGAGGTCGTTGCATTGAGGTTGGTTTGTCAAAAAAGGGTGACATGCTGAGTCTGGGAAAAACAATGGCGTCAGCATGCTCAATTGACGAACACGTTTCCACCCCAAGACGATGCCAAAGAGACGTTTTTGAAAACGATGAAAGAATCGATCGAGTCCATTAATCAAATGATCGAGTACGTGCCCGATTCCAGGGACCGGGTGTCCCAATACGATATCGCGAAAACTGTGGTGTACGATTGGCTGACGCATGAATTGAAATCACGCCCCAAGGACGTGTTGCGTCATGCGATTCATGCTTATATAAAGCATCGATTTACGCTTTTAATGCGACAATCCCAACATGGGCTGGGTGTATAATCCGCGACGCCAAGTGGGGCGAGGGAGACGACGACGACGACGACGGCGACTCAAGCAAGTAGGGGGATGGGTGTACCGTCCTAAACAACGTGGAAAAGGGCTTGTTTCGACCATTGCTAAAGTGGGCCTTCCTCTGCTCATGAACCTTCTGAAGACCTAACGCTATAAAAAGAAGTGTGTGATGGACGGTCTTAGAGCTTCACCTCAACGTGGACGTGGGCGACGGCGGCGACGACGACGACGAAAACAGCGTGGACGTGGCTTGCTTTTTGGAAAAAACAGTCCGTTTAAACGCATTCCGCTCCTGGGGTTGATCCTATAAAAAGACATCACGGCTGCAGCGTCGTCACCGCCATCATGGTTCGACGACGACGACGACGACGGCAACGGGGTCGAGGGTTCATGAGTTTTATGAAAAAAGCTTTAAATAACGACGTGGTGCGCTCGGCGGCCAAAACGGCTGCGCAAGGGTTACTGGCGGAAGGCAAAAAACAACTACCGAAACGTGGGGATACCACAGCCGCTCGAATTGGAAATCTTGCTTTGTCTGCTGTGGACAGTCGTTTGAACGGACGTCGTGGACGTCGTCGACGACGACGACGATGACTCAAAAAATGTTGCGCCTGTTGGCGCGTTTTCTCGACGCCATGCTCGACTCCAAGATTATAGTTCACCTGTTGACGTTTGTACGACGTTTGCGCCGATCGCCGCCGCCACCGGCGGCATCCCATACTCAATAAAAGGTGTTGGAGGTCCATTTCGCTCATTTCGCTAGAGACACGACTGGAAGAACGATGGCTGAAGCGATGCTGTCCGATCCGTGTTTTCAGTTTTTGGCAGACTTTGACCACGAGGGGAAACAACCCGTGAAAACGCAACAAACGGGTGCTTTGGATGCCCAAAAGATGACGAAGAAAGCGAAACGAATCGCAGAACCTCGAAAACGAAAAGCCCCCGAAGTGGAGAAGAAACCCTCTGCTAGAAAACCCAAAGCCGAGGAAGTGGTGTTGCAAGAGAAACTGTTTGGACATCCTTACGAGCAGCAGCTGCAAGAGTGTGCCCTCAAGGTAACAGTTCCCGTGCTGATGTTGTCCACGGATCTCGCCCACATTGGCGCGCTGATGCTGCCCTTTATCAAGGACATGATGCAGTACTTGACCGCCGAAGTGATTCCACTGCTTCAACAGTGCGAGAAAGAATTTGCTCCACTGCAACAGCCAAGCAACAGCATTGTTTGAAATCCTGTCTTTCTGCTGTATACCGCATTGCAAGCGATTAAAAACATGGAAGCCCAGCGACCTCGCATGGACGAGATCATGAAACTGTGTGAAACCCTTCGGTATTGGCCCAAACCACACCCGGTGCCTCAAGCGATCGCAGAGCGCCTGAATCAGATGTAGAAGAAAAAAAAAAACAAGACACAACGTGTAATCCATGTCTAGTTTATTATGATTAAACATCCTAATCACAACTGTTTTTTTTATTTTTATTTGTAAAGACGTAACGGGTCCATGGCGAGTCTTTTAATCGTTTTTTTCCTTCGTGTCCTTGTCGCCACAGGGGATGTTTTGGGAATTTGGAATTTGGGCTTGCCAAACAGCTTCGGTATCGGCTTGGGTGTTGGTGACGTGTAGGGAGGTGGTGCTGATTTGGGGGTGCTGGTGGGAAGTCGTGGAAGTTTGGGTTTGGGCGTCGTAGGAGGCATGGGGGATTTTTGAGTCGCCAGTTCTCGTGGATCAATCAAACTATCTGGAAATCGTGATCCAGTCATGATAACGTACGACGATTTTTAATAACGCCGAATCTCTTTACATTGCGACGATATATTTGTCGTCGACTGCTATCATACAACGTCGACTTAGATGGGTTTGCTTCATCGGCGATAATTACATGTAATCGTCGACGACACATTAGCATCGTCGTGATCGCACCGATTTTCACTTTGATTCATAAAAAATAAATATTAAGGCACCGCTAAATATTAAGTTCGGAAGTTTTGACATGGCTCACATTAAGTCTGCTGTATTCTACCTATAGACCCTGCTTTGCATTGGCTGGCTGGTGCCTTTCATCGGATGAAAGGCCTTGAGTACAACACAATCGCTAAACTGATTGGGCTCAAGCAGCATTGTATCCAGAATTAGTATCACCCAACTAGTGGACTATTGCCAACGCTGCCTTCTGATTGGCCACGAAAGCGAAAGCGCCGATTTTGAACAGGAAAACAAAGGCGGCCAAAGAAAAATAGACTACCCGTTGTCGAGCAGAGTGACAGAATTTTGGCACCGCTAAAGGAGAAGCTCTTTTTTAAAGATCCTGTGTTTGGGCGGGGCAATACAAATCTAGTACCTCCACCCCGTAAATTATAATTTGTAGAGCTTCCCACCGTTTCAAATAACCCTGCAACACTCTCTGGTGCAGAGCTATTTTTAACTTTATGCATTGCCAATGCCTTTCGTTTTGCACGTCTTTCATCCAGTCTATCCCATTCCAGTAACCCCAGGACCAGGTTAGAACTAATTCTATTATCTGTACCCAGAATGAGTCTGGCTGCCCTATTTTGAAATTTTTGCAGTTTGTCAGATAATGTTTTTCCAAGTGACTCCCAGACTTCGCAACAATAATCTAAGTGAGTCTGTACAATAGAAATGTATATTGTGATTAATGAATCAGTGGGTACAAAAGGTCTAATTCTTTTCATTACACCTAGCCCTTAGTTCACCTTTTTAATGATATGGTCAATGATGGTCCCAGTCAAGGTTATCGTCAACCACTACTCCAAGCATTTTGCTTTCTGTTACTTGCTTTATCACTTTTTCGCAAATTCACCGATCCCGCATTCATTGTTATACCCCTAGTTACTGTTGCTACGTCGGACAAGCCAATTTTTATCTTTGGCAGCGGTATAGACACCGATTGCAGGGAGGTGTTAGAAGTTGTTGCATGCAATTTGGATTTTATTTTTTTATCTTTAAAAGCTGAATAATTATGGAAAAATCTTCGAGATTCAAGTTTGTTGCTCGGACATTTTGAATTCCGTAGGGAAAACTTCCTATTGTTTGCTATGAGTGGGCGGAGCTATCGTCAAAATAGGGATCGGTCTATTCTCAAAGTGGGCTTCTGTTCTAGTTTGGCTAGGCGTTGCCTAGTGCCAACTAGCATAAACTCGGTTTTCGCGACATTTAGATGCAATTTATTGGCCTTAAGCCAATGACTTATCGAAGATCGAATTGTTAAAGCCGTTTTCACACAAGAGACGGACGGAAAACTCGTCTTAGGGACTAGCATAAACTCGGTTTTCGCGACATTTAGATGCAATTTATTGGCCTTAAGCCAATGACATATCGAAGATAGAATTGTTAAAGCCGTTTTCACACAAGAGACGGACGGAAAACTCGTCTTAGGGACTGGTCATCCTAAATTAGATCCTTTCTGATTTTGGTCTACATGTTTTTTGAAAACCGTCCCTGACAAGATGCAGGTAAATGTTGGCCCTCCCAAATGTGATGACATAATTAATGGTGACCCTCCGCCATCATTCACTGGATCTAGATATTGCTGAAATACATTTCTTAAATCTATGTTGATGTTATAATGGCAGTGCAAGATTCAGCAATATGTCTTTCGTTTAGGGAAAAAGAACCCGAAGCATCAGCGCATAGCTTGAGTGGTCAAAGGCCTACAACAATCTTTATTGAAATAGATGTATAATGCAATGTCTCAAAATAATACATTTAGAACAAGTTTGCTCTTTGGATCACTTCGTCTTCAAGGGTGAACTTTCGTCCATTTTCTTTTTTCCTGAAAAATAAAAGATAAATAAATACGTATAAATAACAGAGTGGTCAGAACAAGCCTGCTACCGTCGGCGTTTGTCAAATCGTGAGACACAAAACGTTCGATCCACAGGACGTTAGTGTTAAATGCAGCCTGAAGCTCACCTCAATGTTTGCGAAAGGAAAATAAAAACTGGAATTCGTAAACTGTACTTCCTATCAAAGATCTTCCACCTCATCACCTGTGTCAGAATTGGCTCGGCGAGAAAACTAGTTGCTTTGAAGCTAAAATGTTTGTATGTCGGTCGTCAGTTTTCTTTTGCAGCAGGGTACTTTTTTTAGCACACATCTTATATTTAAGCGTGCTCTCTGGTTTCTTACAAACACGAGGGGGCTGTTGGGAGAACTGATCAAAACTTGAGAGACACGAACCGGAGACGAGTGTCTTTCAAGTTTTGATCAGTTCTCCCAACATTCCCCGAGGGTTTGTAAGAAACCAGAGAGAAAGCGGAAGGTACTTTTATTGCTTTTAGAAAATAACGTACACGTGCGAAATCGTTGCGTGACAATCGTGTTTCTCAGTCTCTTACAAACACGCCTTTTAACAAATCAGAATGCGCGCATTCACAATATAACATAGGTGTTACTTTCTAAATATTTTTATTTAGGCACGCTGGCCGCAACAACTGTATGTTACCAACTAAAAAAAGGCCAAAAAGAGATGCTGATTTCCATATGTGGCATGTGACTGAATATGGGTATATGGTATGCAAATTTGTTAAACTAGCTAGCCTAGCAGCAACATTTAACTTTTTAAACACGAGGTTCCGGTATAAAAGGGATAACTCCTCCCACACTGGGGCCCGAGAACAATCAGTTATCAATGAGCTGTCTTCCTTTAGCAAGCCAACACGCTTGGAAATTAAGGTCGCGATTTGGGCAAACATTTCAATCCGTTGCGTTACCGAGACAATGCGCAAGACAAACAAAATTAAGCATCATTTCACGGTTCTTCTAATACTTTTCGGCATTAAAACATATCTAAATAAAAATACCTTGCATTTTGTGAAACCTAACTAGAGTAAACCTTATAATTTTTAAGGATGTAAATTATAATTACCAACACGCATCAAGTTGACCTCTGCGTATTAAAATGTCACGTAAGCGTTAACATAGCATAACAATCACGTATAACTAGACACAAGAATTCTTTCAAAATACAAGCTGCTGCTCTTACTTGGTGATAAATTCTTGCCGCAGATATGTTTTCCTTCTCTAAGAGTCGATATTCTTCGCTTTGATTCTTGAATCCAGCGAATATTTGTACAATATGCATGCATGACGTACAGAGCTTCGATCGAGACATCGCTAGCGGCTCGAAACACTAATCAAAAATGTCAAATTTTTGTTACAAAAGTTCACTGACTAAATCGCTTCTAATAGGAACCTATTCTTGTGCGATAGAAAGATGAACTATTCTAGTGTGGTTCTATCGTTTCACTTTTTTCAGAATCGAACTAAATTAGGCCATAAATTTATATTTCTAATGCTCAGAAATCAGTTCACAATCGCTCTGAAAGTTACAAAAATTATTGTTCTCTCAGTGGTGTCCGCACTTATACATGAAACGCTAATGTAGACATATTACATACCAAACGAAAGCTTAATATCTGTAGAGTTGGAATCCATTGCTATTTTCTTAATTCTAGACACCAGTTTCCTTTGAGCCACCCTAAAACAAAGCCTACCCATGACAGCGAAACCCCCTTTGCCCGCGACCGCGCAAGAAGTTGAGCCAGAGGACTGGCACTAGTGTGACATCTAACTTCGCCCGAATCGCTAAGATAATTTCCAAGCGTGAAATCAATCTTTTGTAGAGTTTGAAAACCGTGGACCATCTTCGGTTGTCCTTGACTATGTGCGTCCCGCCAAAACTCCTTCATGAAAATTGACCAATCAGGGTGCGCGTTATATCGTAGCTATGTCATAAAGAAAGCTGAAACAAAACTGTAGTGGTCTGTTAATGTTGCTAGCATGTTTTTGATGTTATTAATACTCACCTATGGATGGAGTACTTCAGACAGCTGGAACAAAACTGTAGTGGTCTGTTAATGTTACTAGCATGTTTCCAAAGCAGTCATCAAGTCCCCTCCATTGCCTCCACATCTGTTTGTGCAGGAAAGACTCCAAGTCTTCTTGTCTACAGCCACATCTTCTCTTTATCTTGTCCTTCAGTACAGACCAAATGGACTCCACCTCTTGGGTATGCACTCCCGTCCGCCTATCGACAAAGTTGTCCTTGTGTACTACAATCCTATGTGTATTCACAATATTTGGTATCCGCCTCTCTAAGTCTCTGTAGGCACCCCAATCATCAGAGTGAAGTTCACTTCCTGGTTGAAGACACTTTGCTATTATAGGCTCTAGTGTCAGCCTGTCTCTCTTTTCCACTACTTGGAAATAACCTCTTGAAGGGGTGTAGGCTGTGACGATAATACCAAACACCCATCCACCATCTGGGGGCATCTTCCTCTGTTATGCTAGAAAAAGAATAATATACTTAATAAGCAAGTATTTTAGTTTTATGTCAACGTATATACTTATGTCAACGTAAAATCTGATTAAATTTCTGAAAAGTAAACCAAAATGGCGAGAAACAGAGATGCTGAATCCTGGGTGTAACATCTACAGTTGTTCAAAGCACTAAAAACTAGGGGTAAACTAGAGAGGATCCCTGTTCAAGATAAACTATATAGCAAGCTATGAAATTGGGACCAGGGTAGGAAAATACATACCATTGAACTACAACTAGAAATAATCTAAGATTAATAAGTGCGTTTCCTAGAACAATTGGGCTGTTCCCCCCCAAAAACATAGGTACACAGAGCGTACGGGAAGCTATTTGCTGATGTTCTTCGGTACCTAGGACAGGACCGGCCGTCACAACCTTGCTCCCAGCATTCCCAGGAATAGGCTGATAATGAGAAAAAAGATAAGACTTGTTTAAATGGCGTCACCGGTCAAAGCGATGCGGTGTTAATTTTCATTTTGGTTTTGTTTTTATTTAAAGCAGGCGATAAATTTAGAAAATATTGTGCATATGCTCACTGGCAACTTTTAATTAAAGACTTTATTGTCTGAAGAGTGAAGTAGTTCTACCCTTTCCCTATCGATTTGGAATAAAACATGCCTTTTTTAATCACGACGCGTCCGGTAAGAAAACACAAAAAACCTTGCCTTTGAGGAAAATGCAAAAAAAAAAGCATTGCCATCTCGGGATTCGATCCCCAGACCTCTAGCTTAAAGTGCCCAGAATCATACCACCAGGCCACTGAGTAGGTCACGTGATTTGTGAGGAACTTTTATTATTTATACATACAATATCGAAGTCGTCCTCGGATTCGATAAGACTTCGATCTCGGAACTCATTTCTTAGACTTGTTCTTTCTCATTTCTTAACTGTAATGTTTTCCCCTTTCAGTTTCATCCATATTTGTCTATGTCTTGTGCTTTAATGGATAGTTCTTTGTCAATTTCGACCGGCGTTTGCTCTATTCCACGCTCGATTAATAACTGATCGATCGTAATTCACTGACTAAATTCGCAAACATCCACCTCGTAAATTAGGTGATCGGAACAAAGCACGACGTTGAAAACATGCAGCACAAAACTGAGGAAAGGTTTTATTTTCAAGCACTCTGGCGTGATTTGATCTCTTGTAGCAATAAAATTTAAAAAACATATTGCGCATGCTCAGTAGCAACTTCAATATTGTCAACGTTTTAGTACCTTAGCCATACTTATATACTTGTCGTAATGGAAATATCCTAAATAATACACGATGGTGGGCATGTATGACGTGATACCGAGAGCATGCTCAATTCACATCACCTCCAAGAAGAAAATTCTCCTCCCGCATGGACGACTGTTTGGCCTATGTGACGTATATATATGTTGGCTTAGAAGGGAGAAGGGACAAGACACAGGATACCCAATGTCGAACAAGTGGCTGCCATGATGCTACAAGGGATGGGGTGGTGGAGAGATATACCGAGAGGGGAGGGTAAGTAATGTCCGTAGCCAGGGGGAGGATGGTTTAGGGTTCAAAGGTCGTTGCATGGACCCGAAAACAATGGTTTGGCGATCCCCCCTGTCAGTAGCAAAGTCATAAAAGTCAACTGGAAAGGGTCCATTCCAAATACACTGCAGCACGCACATGAAATAAGTGGGAGAGCACTAATAAGCAGGGAGGGGAGGGATGTTAGATACATTAACGGTGAACTTCATGGAGAACCATCTATTGAACCGGAAATGGATACATACATAGTCCGAGGGTGACGACTAAGAAGCTATTTGCATACAGCAAATAGCTTCAAAAAAATGTACCCTCCAAAACTCCAAATTTTCAAAAATTGATTTACCCCTTGCAGACTCCTGTACAACTCCTGTGGAAATTTGAAGCAACCCCTGTGGAAATTTGAAGCAACCCTGTGGAAATTCCTCATTCTCTTGTTGGGCCTGTGGAAATTCCACAGTAATGTTGCAAATACTGGATAGCCCTGTGGAAATTCCAGGGTCAAAATCACTGCCCCCGTGGAAATTCCAGGGTCAAAATCAACAAACCCTGTGGAAATTTCAGGGACAAATACAGCGACCCCTGTGGAATTTCAAGGTTACAATTTTTTTTTCGGAACAGCCCATTGTGATGCCTATTAGACTGAGATCATTAGAATGCAATTGCTTTTGAACTTTTTCATTCATGGCACATGTATTTTTCGAGGAATATTTTGGCCCTGGGTCAGACAGACTCCTTGATGGTTATCTGCCAATTCTCTTTAGTTTGCTTTTTCTAGTAGGACTCCTTACTGTTTTTCTAAGATTATGCATTACATTGCCAACTGGCAGTGTCAAGTTCATCAGAAGCATAAGTTTTTTTCTTTTCTGGAAACATTGATCACAATGTCAGAAGCTCTGCCACATACAACAGAATTTAAGTCATACAGGGTTCCATGATTAAATTTTGAACACACACGTGAAAAGCTATATGTAGGGCTGTGAACTGTCCATTCTGACAAGTAAGTAGGAATTGTATTTAAAGTCTGATCATAGAAAAGTGACATTTGGCACAAATCAGAGCTGGGATTTGAGTTGACTTTAAGACCCAAATCAGGCCACAGCAAATTAACTGGGATTTGTGTTGACGTTCAAACCCAAATCAGGCCTACCACAAAGGAACTGGGATTTGTGTTGTCGTTGAGACCAAAATCAGGCAACCCAGCGAAGAAACTTGAATTTCTGCTCTCTGTGTTCTTATGACATTCGGTAGAAGACACACACCGTTGTGGCGAAGATCGATTCGCCGTAAAAACTTGGATGGATTTCGCGCTCAGAGAGAAATATAACCCGTTGTTTTTTTAGCCAAAAATGTACTGCAGAGTGATTTGATGTTGTGATCAATGTCCCGTACCTTTCGTTGAGTCTTTTGTCAATGCACAAGTAAAAAAAAACAGAAAAAAAACCACGCACAAGAAATTCAGTGACTCGTCAACAGTTCACCTCGAGGTATAAAAACAGCCTTCCCGTGAAAGAGCATGTCTCCGCACGAAAACGAGGCATGTTTCTGAGCCCGCGATCTCTATGACATGCGCAAACGGTCGTCCCAAAACGATCAAGGGGTCTGGAAACGTCATTGGCGCTACAATATTATGTCACTTCTCTAGCATGAAAGCAAGGCCATTTCTCAAAGTCTCAAAGCCTCGAGGATAAAATGGCATAGCATCCAGCCGAAAACTCCCGAAACCTCCCCGAATAGGTGGCGTTTCCTCCTACGTCGGAAATGCAACAAACGCTTGTTTGTATACGTTTTATTCCAAATTAATGCAATAACTTTGTAAATGGGTTCACTACAGTCATGTGAAAACTGCTCTATTGTGTAGTTGTTTAGTCAAATGCATGTTATTGCCAAACGTTTCCGCAAAGAAAGGTTCTACTTACCTTTCGTTTATGGGTGAACTTGCTTTCATCACACTTCATTACACAATTGCCTCCAAATGGGATAATTGGATTAATGCATAGATCTATAGTACATATGTCCTCCAACCTCCGGAAGACTTTCGAGACAGTGTTTGCTGAGATTCTTGTCTCTTCTGCAGCAACTTTAGCAGGTCTATCTTTTGCAAAAAAATATATTAAGCTAATGATTTTTATCAGCTTTAATCGAGGAAACTCAGAGAAACAACTCCCATTCCTGAGTGATCTCCTCTTGTTACATGTATGACAGCACCTGAAAACAAAACATATTGGGAATATTAGGATGGAAGCCATTTCATGGTAATGAGGCCCTAGTGAGCGAGTCTTGGCAAAGCATAATTCAGCCAATCAGAAAAGACCAGAATGCAGAGAAAAGAAAATTGATTTCCTTTCGCTTTATTCAGCAAAAAAATAGATAGATTCCTGTTATTTTTCTTGACTTAAACTGTAAAGATGAGCTCCCTGTGTTTTCGCATGGGAGATCACCCAGTATTTGGTGTTTGATATAATAAGAATATAGATGCAAAAATTTATTCATTCTGATTGGTCCAGTGCAGTGCAATTACAAAAATAATTTGCACTGCAAAAAAGTATTTGCACCCAAATGAGTGCAATAACAATAACAATAACATTTATATGCAAGTATCTGCACTCATGTGTCATGCCACCCCCATAATCCTATGTGTATGATTAACAAAATAGAACTTCACCTCCCTGTATAAAATGAATTTGAAGTTTATTTGGTTTTAAGGTTTTGTACTTTGCTTGTTTGTTTGACATGCGTTTGGAACATTTGTGATCGCTGCAAACCTGCTGTTTTTCTCTGGATTTTTTTGCATCTATGTTATTAATAAGAAGTAATCATACAACTATTCTTGATCAATTTGGGATTAATTGCACGAGTAAGTGAATTGCATATACCCATACACCTTATATGATGGAGTATCACCCCCCACCAGGTGCAAATGGCCTGCTAATCCCAAATTGAAATCTAAGTTGACGCCGTATGATTACAATACTAATAATATAGATGCAAAAATTTCTCGATTCTGATTGGTCGAGAGCAGTTCAATTACAAAAGTAATTTGCACTCAAACGATTGCAAGTATTTCATGAAGCTGATTTGGCTACTAAACAATGGATTTTGCGTACGAGCAAATTAAATACGTGCTACCTGTGTCACGCCATCCCCCGAAATGTTGGAGATTGATGGCTCTGGAAATGACTCCTGATGGAGGGAGAAATTCCGTTTCTTTTCATGAAATTCATCTTCGGAAACATGTGGAAAGCAAAATGTGAATTCATTATGGACTTGAGCAAGACTTGTTTTAGTTTGCATTCTTTATTATGGAGGGAAATGAAGTGAAATGTTCGTTGACTGCGGGAAAAGTCAGCGATGTGGGGAACTCAAGTCTACATGAACGCATGAGATACGGAAATATTTCAAAGTCAAAGTCCTGTAAATCTTGGTTGTTTAGCTGTTACAAGAAAGTTTACACAAGAGAAAACTTCAGGTATGCCTTCTGTGTAAGTTTATCTAGCCATGTTTACCTTTCTGGACAATATTTTGCCCATTTTGCTTGACCGAAAATGCACAAACAACCATTTTGCAAACTGTCTAAAGAAACCAACCAGGCCGGTTCCTATGTTATTCCCGGTCTAGTCAATCGTTAAAAATCGATACCCATTTACCAATCGATAAATCGTTTTGATTTTTATCGATTGGTTTTAAAAATCGTTAAAAATCGATCGCACTTTAAGAAAAGTTATCGATTTTTATCGATTTATCACACGATTCAACCACAGCTCCCTGATTCAACATACAGTGGAACTCCGATACGATATGCCTCGATATGCCTCGATACGATATGCCTCGATATGCCTCGGGGGCAGGAAAACTGTATCCGTGCCTTCAGCGTCACCAGTTGGGACTGCTAGCAGGAGAGTGGCAATACGAAAGTCTTCTACAGCAGTGTAATAAAGCGGATTGTAAATAAGTTGCAGTTATTGCGAATTACCTTTAATGATAGCTGTGTGGATGAATACAAAAGGTTGGCACGCTCAACTACATTGATTTTGAACACTGTGCGACTGTCCTCATTTGATCAATATTATTTCATATTCTTTTAAAGTCATATAAATAAAGTCATGATCTCAACGTTTTAGTCCTGCTTTCGTTTCAATGCGCAATATCTGTATTAAGTCTTCAAGAGTGAGCAGAATGTTCTCTCAGTCTTCTGCCTTTTACTCTTCCCAATTGATAAAATAACGTTTTTTTAGTTTCCTTTAGAAATCGATAAATCCGGAAAAATCGATATTAACGATTTCCGCACTCTTATTTTGGCTACCGATTTTTAACGATTTCACGGAACAATCGATAAAAATCGGTGATTTTCATCGATTTTTATCGGTATCGATTTTTAACGATTGACTAGACCGGGTGTTATTTTACCTTGAAATCTGAAATAAAGTTGATGATCAACAAAACAGAATTCCACCTCCTTCTTGTATAAAATGAATTTGTTGTCTCAAGCTTATTTTTAAATAAAAAAAAAACTTTTAACTTAAAAGTTTAGTTAGGTTTTGTAAACTTTGGTCGTTTGTTTGCCACGCGTTCGGTGCATTTTGGATCGCTTCTCTGAAATTTTTTGCATCTATATTATTAATAAGTAATCATACGACTATTCTCGTTCAATTTGGGATTAATTTAACTCGTGAGTTTTTCAAAAAGCTCAAATCGTACCGGTCCTTATGGGCTCGTGCAATTTTGATACTTTTTGAAAAACTCATCGTGCAATTAAGCTTAATCCCAAATTGAACTCGAAGTCGTATGATTACCTTTACAGCCGATTGCGTTTGAGCGTTTTACCCTGACAGTTCACACGTTATGTTTGAACGTTTGAAAGTTGAGTTTCTAGGATGAAACGAGACGTTTCTATGGCGAACCAAAGAGTTCTGTCCTCTCTGATTGGTCAGTGAAAAATACACATGGCGGTTGTCCTTGGAAACGTCCGACTTTTTGTCTCACAACGCAACTTTCAAATGTTCAAACGTAACGTGCGAACTGTTAGGGTAAAACGCTCAAACGCAATCGGCTGTACTACTTAATTATACTCACTTCGTGTTTCAGATGACTGTTTGTCATCAATTACTCCTTACAAGAATTGGTTTAATTCCTTTGCAATTGGTTTCGCTACAATCATGTGAAAACCTCCTAACTAAGACTATTTACAATATTATCAGCTTGTATATAGAGACCTATAGCTTACCAGAAATACCCATCGATGTGTCTGGCTCGACTTAGCAGCTCCATGTTGATTTCACATTCTCCACAGACAAGAGGATTCGCTAGAAGGGATCGCATTTGTAGCCAGATGATCTGCTCCATCTGATTTCTCATGCCTAGTCCGTGCAACTGATCCAGGTTCATTTTGAAAAACAAATAAATAATTTTTGGTATCTTTCTCGACTTTTGTAGTTTCCAGCATATGGGACCATGAGCCAACCTCGTTCCCAGGGTCTTCTGGGTAAATTTCAAGATGGCGTGGAGCCTTTCCACAGGGAGACCGCCTAAGAAAAACAGTTAAATCCGCTATGGATAGCGGTGTCAGCCGGAAGATGACACAAATCATGAACACAAGTCATTAAGATATATTCTAGCCTATATTTCCGCTCTCTTTTACCAGCTGTCTGCCCGCCATATCGATTTTTAACTGTTTTTTGTGGAAAGGCTCCAGCCTTCCCGCCTTTTCCAGGGGTTCTTCTTCCGGTTTTCTCTTAGTCCAGTTAGTCATGAGACGGTGATGGCAAAATTCGTCATTTCCCGGCCCTTCCCTTTCAGCATTCATAATGCTGAAAGCGGGATTCATAAGAAAGAGTGCTTTTCATTCGGTTAATAGACTCTTTGTTTCACGCAGTTTGACAGGTGTAAATTTGTAAAAAAAATTCATGTGTATGCCATGCCGACAAGCGCCATGTTTAATTAGCAATGGATTACACGTATTTAATGTTGGCCGAACCATTGCCGTGCGACAAATAGGACAGAGTTCGAACACCCCTAGGGATATTTCTACAAGGGATATGACGAACACTTTTGTCGATATTGGTTTATGGCGACTTCCCACCAGGGCAAAATAGGCAAAAGCTGCTCTAAGCGTGAACCTTCTGACACGGACAGCTGACACGAGAAATCATCTGTGTACGTCCTGTCAGCTGACAATAAAATCCTGTTTAATCTTAGAGTATTGCCTTCTTTATAGCAGTTTGTAGCGTTCCCAACGCAATGTGGGGGATATTTTCCATCATATAACTTCATTATTTTATCACCGAATACTTTTTTATGTTATGCTTTAGCAAAAGCGTTCTAAACGTGAAATAAAACTGTTTCCCGCTGTAGCGTAAATCTCCAGTCAGTAAGCACCAGTTCCCTAGGGGAGGTTAGACAATTGATTATGACTGTAGGTAGTGGCTCGTACCTACAAAATGTGTGACCTAAAATTTGCATCAAATTTTTATATTGCACTGTCTAAGACTTGAGGCATTCTCTACACTAGTTAGTACTCGTCACTCGTAAAACGGCAGAGCTTGCTACGTTGCTATATTTATTGCTGGCATTTTGGAAACATTTTTACGCGATATGGCATTAGCACATGACGAACCGTGGACCGTCTTTGAATGTATAGTAATAACTGAAAGGATACCCAGTATGTTGTGCAAACTATGGTATGTACATAACATATTTTTTTTTTACTCTTTCTCAAACAATGGGTACCGACTCAAAATTTTCATCTACGTTTTTACACAATGCTTTCGAGTGGTAAACTGCAGAATGTCCACACGTAACTTGTATTTTCTGATTATTTTCTGCTGGAAAATATACTAGCAACAATTGAGATAATATGCAGTAAGCCACGGAATTCATTGTATAATTATATTTTGAGTTTCAGAAAATTAAAGGCAACGTTTTACGTGTGAAAATCTGGGAATACCAAATTTCAATCCAATAATCCTGCATTCTGTTTGACTGTATTCTCTGCGGTGTGTTATAAAGTTTAATATTTTCTTTATAGTCAAAAGGTGATGATCCGTCCTGCTATCAGAGCTTGCGGTCACACGCTTTGCTCTGACTGTGCAGAGTCACAAAATCCCTGCCCTGACTGTAAGACAAGCAAGGACTATGTGGCGGTCAACTACGACCTGAAGAACGTGTTCGAGCTGTCTAAATGCAAATGCGCGAAATGCACATGGACTGGTCGTCTTGGTGTCGCCAAAAAACATGCTAAGTCCCATACAGAAGTACGGTGCGGAAACGTAGGCTGTGACTTCTCTAGTGGCACACAAGAAGATCTAGACACTCATGAGGAGTCGTGCGAATTTCGGCTGGATTACTGCTACGACTTTTCAAAGTTTATTCCCGTCTCTGAACGAGAGCACAAGCGGACCTGTTCCGGAAGGCTGGTACCTTGCCCATTTCCGGCAAATAAAGAAGATAGAGAAATGATAAAAAAGTAAGTATAATTAATTATTGGCTTTCAGATGTCACTCGACTTAAAATATATCCTGAAATGTTGCTCAAAATGTAAATGAAACTCAGATGCATTTGGAGAGAAAATTTGAAGGCGATAGCGCGTTTCCAGACCGATATAACTAGGGTTTGAACGCACACGATTAGTTACAGTAAAGGCATGCCGCCGCCATGATTGTGCTCTTGGAATCGACAAATTATTGATTTTTAATATTATAATATGACCTCAGTCATTCCCGCATTTTGATTGCTTGAGAGGAGTGTTTTTCCAGCGTAACA
Source organism: Scolanthus callimorphus (assembly GCA_033964015.1). Taxonomy (NCBI): domain Eukaryota; kingdom Metazoa; phylum Cnidaria; class Anthozoa; order Actiniaria; family Edwardsiidae; genus Scolanthus; species Scolanthus callimorphus. Next base: position 23,287,444 of record CM066911.1, on the reverse strand, counting down.
TTGTGATTTCAATCTTAGGCTTGTTTCAAACGTCGTGCTTCTTATGTGCCGAATGTAATTTGGCAGATTTCATTTCTCTTGGTAACATCCAAAAGAAAAACATACGGCAAAAACTAATTAGACATTTCAATTGTTTTTGTCTTTCATTTTGTTTAAGTTTAGTCTTTGAACGTGATGGCCTCAAAAAATCGCCAGATATCCAAAATGGCGGCACGGCGGATCCGCCATTTTGGATGAAGTTCTACGCCCATCAATCACCCTATCCCATAATATAGATACATGTTTTTGAATACCGCATTGCCACTTATCCATTTGAATTTTACTGGCCGTTAAAATTTGAAAAGAAAAATCGGCGAAAAAAAAAATTCATTGAAGAGGTTTGTGTGACAGCTGTCAATCATGACATCATTTCACCTCTTAAAATGCAAAATCGGCGTCGGCAACAAAAAAATTCGGATTGAGCCTAAAATTTTGCATAAGATGGCACTTGTTGCGAGCTTTTACTGAAAAATGCCTCATGAAGTACGATTTTCCGAAAGTTCGTCTAGTCTAGTGCGCGCGCTGGTTTTGGAGACGAAATTTGCAGTGAATGACTTTGATCATATTATAAACAATTTAATTAAGACATATTTTTTTAGAACTTCGAGCAATTTTGTCAGAAAGCGGCAAAAAATCTTGTTACTCGAAATTACTTTGAATTTAAATTGCTTTGAATTTACTCTTTAGTCAAAGGTCTCAAATGGTAGTGTTAGGGTGTATTATCGCGCCGGTTAAAAATTTCCAGAGGAAGCTGAGAAAATAGAAGATAGACGTATTTTTCGCAACTGAAATGGTGATGTCAATCACAGCCTATATAGATTCTATAGAATTTTTTCCATTTTTGAACGCTTATTTTTGTGGCGGCGCGAACTCAGTCCTCTGCCGTTTGTGATATTTCGAAATGTGGACCACAAATCTACAAATTAGGATAGAAATCATTGAGTAACAGTATTTTTGGCCAAACGTTGCTTGAAGTTGTAAAATAACCTGTCTTAATACCGTAAGAGAAATCGTGTCCGCACTCACTCCGCTTAGCCCTGAAGCTGTGCCGCCAAAAAGTTCACAGACCTGAAGACAAGGTGGAAAACTGGACAGTGGGCGTGTTGTTGTCGGAAAAGATTCACCTTGGGCTAAGTTCCAATCCAAGCGATTTCTTGAGCGAGAGACAAAGCCGCTATTTTGAAATCTCCCACAGAAACTAAAAAAGAACTCAGTTCGCTCAGAAGAAAGGAACATAGACGTCCAGACCTCACTGGGTTTGTAACAGATTACATACAGGAATGGTGCAGGGCTAATTCTAATTCGAAAGCTTTGAGCCGAGAAAAAAATTTCATTCAAGCTTGAACAAACGCATGCATGCCACTAGCACTGCATTGCAACGCAGAACGCGTTCTCCCTTTATAAAGAAGAAATTCTTAGAACAATTTTACTTTACTTCTCTTCCCTTGCATGTTTATGATTTAATAAAAAATGTTTAAAGTTTTAACAGCTGTTGGGTAGGGGAGCTTAGGGAAATCATGCTCCCCCTCAACCCCCTAAAAAATCTATGTGTTAGTTTTTCACGGGCATCAGCTAGTAAACAATTATAGCATGGTTAATGTTTGTACGAGATATTTCACATAAATCCCACTCGTGATATGACGCTCGTAGAATTACAAACAGTTTAGACATATCACTCGTGGTATTTGTGCCAAATATCACTACAAACCATGCTATTACACTTATTTGCTGTGATTATAAGAACTTCCGCGCACTCATTGGTCGAGAGGTTCGTTTTCTCTCACACGTTCACATGATTGTCAAGACTTGTTATGTAATTGCGATTGCTTTGCGTTCTCATTGGCTACTCGTTTCTCTCAGCCAATCAAAAAAATTTGAATCATTACTTAGCAATTGGTTTGGCTTGCGATTGGCTAAGAAAAAAAGCCATTTAGAGCAAGTCGTGAATTCTCTCGATTCTGGTTGGCTAATGATCTCACTCATTTCTCTTGTCATGTAAAAAACGCTCTATAGAGAAGAAAGAAGGCAAGAAAAGAATTAAACGTGTATTATATGTCTATCGAAAAACGTCAAGTTTTTTTTATTAATTTCGATGACCGTCAGCCCAATATACCGACCAATAAGGCCCAGTCCACAATGCTTCAAAGAAATATTATAATCTTATTCTAATGTTTCATTGTCTTGTGTTTGCAAATAACCTTTGATTGACTGAGAACTTGGATGTTTTTTAAAATTGGCACGCTCTCGAATTATTTTCAGGAGTGATGCAGAAGAACACATGGAGAGCTGCAGATTTAGAGCACGTGTCTGTAGTGTCTTTGACTGCGGATTTGTTGGTGATAAGGATTCTATGGAAACACATGTCAATAGTGCAGCAAATGTTGATCCCCACATGAGCCTTCTGCAAAATCGATTCGAAGAAATGCGAAAGGTGTTGCTCGGAGGGGTAAGTAAAACACCGAACGGCAAGTTCAGTGTATTTAGTGACTTAGTAGCCAGGAATGTCCCGAGCTGTCTGTGCCTCCCTCCTTTGTTGAAGAAAAATACAGTAAACATTAAGAAAAATTCGAAAAGCTGGCAGGGGCATATTTGTGCAGATGTGGCCCTCTCCCCCTTCGCAAATCCTTGCTACGCCCGTGTTTATGGCCTCGCTCAGTTGTTCATCTGTTTATTACAGCCTCAAAGTGAGCGTGATAAGCTGATAAGGAATCATACTTTGGAAGAACGTGACAAGTGGGGTTATGAGTGGAATATAACGGACGCAAGCGAGAAGATCACAGAACTGAGGCAGCAAGGCAAGGATGCAGTAAACAAGTCTGTCGTGGTAAACAAGTCTGTCGATTGATCTATTTTCCAAGTGATCATCGCGTTGGAATGAAGCTAGAGTCTTCACCCGTGCCAGCGATCGTGGACATAGGGTAGGTACCCGGGGGGGGGACTCCCTATATTCGAATGCTAGGGGTGACCGTCCTATTTTTTAGGGGTTGGAATCGGCGATCTTGTATTTTTTAGGGGTTCGAAAATAAAAAACGGTATGGTAAGAAAAATAGGTATTTTTTAAGGGGGTTCTCACGCAAATAAGGTAGTGTTTTTGAAAGTCGAGAGGATGCATTTGATGTATATTAAATAAACGGCCCGAATAAAATTTAATCTGTCAAAATTGTTGGTATTTTTTAGGGTATTTTCAGACTGAGGGGTATTTTTTAGGGTGGAAATTTTTTCCGACCAGGTATTTTTTAGGGTCAAAATTCGAGTTTCCCGACGGTCACCCCTAGCATTTTAACCTTAGAGTCCCCCCGGGGTAGGTAATTAGACGGAATTCCGAAATCGGATTTGTTAAAAAGGAAAATTCGACGTACTTTGAAGAAAAAGAAAACATAGAAAAGCAGAACAATAAAACAAAAAAATTCACTTATGTGGGGATTAAAGTTGATTTTTATTTCTCATGTACATTGGGTGCTTTGTGCAAATAAGGTCAAATTAGCCAGGACATACTTCAGTTTCAGTTTATTTTTTTAGCCACGAAGATACTAAGGAGGGCCATAGGGGGAAACCATTGGGCGCATGCGAGATTACCCTCCTTTCCTTTTACAATTGTACAATTATTGTTTAGAAAGCTATAGAAAGCTATAACAAACTGTACATGCTCTTAAGACAGTGTTTTTTAACATCAAAATACTCTACTGCGTAAAATACAACAGTCAAAATAAATAATGTTATCGGCAGAGGTAACAAAAAATTACTAATTGTAACCCTAATTTATCAGGCTGCAAGTGTTCTTATGTGGTTCCTTTTTACCCTTTTTGATCAAATTTTAGCTGCGCCCTAGTGATCGTAATCCACTTGTTCTTTTTTGCAGGGTTCTACTGAATCTTAAAACTTGGACGTTTATTGCTTGTTTGGTTTGCTTGCGTGTTTCAGATACTTTGATGGGGATTGCCGCATGTCTACGGAGGCACCTCGTTATATGATACCTGGGATGGCGCGTCTTACAAAATTCCCAACGGGACTTATAGTCAGTGACTCTGATCTTTTTATAGTCCGAGTTAGCGTCATTGAATATGATTATGAAAGATTATAATACAATAGAATACAATACAAGAATACAATAAGAGATGATATTGAACGGTGCGGGCGCGTTGTGGTAACCGTTTATATATTTTTATAAAAGCGCGTAGCCATAGTGGTGGCAGTGTTATGCTCATTTAAAGGGGAACTCGCACGCTTAATATTTGTCCACCGTGTGGACATAAAATAAGTAAAATTTTGACCGTAAAAAAAAAACACGTACATTTGCCTGTAGTAATCAAAATAATCCTCCAGATTAATAGAAAAACCTTTCAAGTGTTGGACAATTGCAGTTCTACATTGTTTTGATCTGTTATCAAGAGGATGGAATTGGATTGCGATTTGAGCTATTTTCTTGTCAGAGAAGTGCCCAGAAAGCGTGCGAGAGCCCCCTTAACCATTTCCTATATAGATAATAATACGTGGGCGCGCCGAAATATGAAATCTATCTTCGAGTGTTCACATTGATATCGAATGAGCGAACGCAGCGCGCGAACGAGATATCAAATGTGAAAGCGGAAGATAAATTCCACATCTCCAAGCGCACGTGTATTATTCTGTTTATTATATAAACAAGAAACATTGGCCCTTGTCAAGCGGCCAAAAGCCCCCATTCCCGCCGAAACCAAAAGTTGTTATAGCAAGGGGGGAAGACATCTGACTGGACGATATTTTCACACGTAAAAATAGCGTATTTTCACATGGAGTCATTGACATCCTTGACATCCCTTGCACGGAATGTCACATCCAGCAAGCGCAGACAGAGCGGAAATGACCTGCTTAGATCACTAAATTTCAAATAGTAAGGTCAGGTAAACTCATGTAACCTTGATTTTTTGCATACAGACTCCTTATCTGATGACAAACAAAATATCAAAAATGACTTTTTTCTAATGGATCCGTCTTTGAGATATTAGGCTTTAAACTTTGGTTTCTGTGCCATTTTATGGGAGAATTGGTACTTTGATCAGGAATTATGCAAACTTTGCTCAATCATATCTAAAATTCATATTCTTCAAATTTCTTAAAAATTTGGAATTAAGCCTTTGGTCATGGAAACTCCTCGTATACGGAATCTTGAGCTTATATATTGAAATATGGCGAAGTTAGAGATTTCATTTTTGGTCATTTCCGCTCTGTCGCAAGCGCATAAAATCGGTCTTCGCCATCATTGTTCTTCTTGCTTGGTATATATCAATACCAAGCACCGTTTCCATTCTTGTCCATATGGACGTCCGATTCTGTACATTAAACAACACTTGTTTCTGGATGGCATCGTTATTTAGCCTGCATATGTGCGCTATATACTTGTGGTGTTGCTCTAGACAGAAATGGCGGATAGGAAGGGTCTTTGTTATGGTTTGACATTTGATATTTTGTAACTCCAGTCCACTTCCGTTCCTTCACGTTCTGCACGGTCAGGCGCGTTTTTCCGCTCAAAAACCTCCTCTAACCATTTTTCGTAGAAAGCCATGCCATATGACTTCCACCTTGCCAAGCTCCTCCTCAGTCCACTCCCATGCCTGTATGCAGTATAACAGCCTCGATCGTACACAAGTGGTGAGGAACTTTATTCTGGTTGATAGTCTTATCCTTCTATCAGTCAAGATGTGCTTTTAGATCGTTCCACTTCTGATATGCTGCCCCAAGTCGTGCGTGTAGAGAATGACTGCCATTCTCAGAGTTCGTTATAGTATAGCCCAGATACTTGAAGCTTCTGACATTCTTTAGGTGGTTTGAGCCAATGCTCACTAGACTAGGCGACTCCATCACATGTTCGTCCACGTTGAAGGCCATCGTCTCTGTCTTTGCATACGAGATCTGCATCCCAAAACGTCTAAACGTGTCATCGTTGATGGTTAGCATATTCTGCAAATCCTCAATTGAACTTGCAAATATAACCTGATCATCAGCATACAGTACCTCAGTGAGTTGTACATGTCCATATGATGATGCAAACTTACGAAGTTCTCGCGGGGATACTTCATTGGGCATCCAGTAAGTGAATTTGAAACCGGCCTCGGGTTAGATCTAATTATTTCACTCCTGGCAAACTCTGATGACAAAGTCCATGTAAACATTGAATATCAGAGGCGATTCCATGGCGCCATGTCTGCATCATACGAGAGTGTCGAAGAAGTTAGTGGATCCTTTGATGCACGCTTTTGTGCCGGTGTACAATGCGCGTAGGATTGCTACCAGGCGCGGACATCCCAGCCGGATTTCTAGGCACTGAAATAGGGCGTTTCTTGGGATCCAATCGTATGCGGCCTTTAGGTCGATAAAGGCAACATAAAGTGGACGTTTGGACTTCTTCGATGTCTTGAGGATCTGGCGTAGGATAAAAATTGCATCACATGTTGATTTGTTTGCCCGGAAGCCAAACTGAGATGGTAGCACTGAGTATACAAGTGCATACATTTCATTTCGATGCTTGGTTGATTTTGACCACAAAAGGTGCCACGTATATTTTCCCTCGCATTCTCTTTTCCGAGCGAAAATACGTCTTAAGTTCAGCCTTCAAACAAGCGGACAAGAGCGATTTCATAGAACGGACCCCTAACTGTTACCTATCTGGAAAAAATGCAAGTTTTCAAATTTTACCCCTAAAATGTTTTAGGCCTAATTTTTAAGGCCTAAAACAGGTACAGAACGAGCACCCCCGGCTCCAAAAACATGGGAGTCCCCCCCCCTCCGGATTTTTGGCATAGCTAGGGTCTCAATGGGGATGAATCAATGACTGATGACCGAGCTTCCGATGCTTATGGGTTGCCACGCACAACTATCATACTTGGCTGGATTAAGGCGCATGTTGCAAGCGTACGCGTATGATGGTATATTTTCAACTATACGAATCCTAGCAACGATAGAGAGTTGCTTGATGTAATTTCTAAGACAGTTAAGTCATCAACAAACTTTGCCCAAATAGAGTCCGTGACTGAGCACATGATTGGGCCAATTTTTGTACCTTTATGAATACCGCCGTCGTAAAGATGATGTGCGGTGTATGGGTGTCTCCCCCGTTAGCCTATACTGTACAGGATGGCGAGACTTTGGAATGGTCTGGTAACTGAAATTCAGCACCACACAGACTCTCTAACGTCCTTCAAAAGTTCACAGTTTATTTTGACTTCCCTAATAATCCGTGGGCCAGCGTTTGAAACACTCCACTCCCCCGTCCCCTCCTGCGGACTTTTGGGGACATATGCCGTTTTCAAGCTTGGCCTGACAGGGTGTTTCAAAATGGGTTGTTTTTGCAATCGCGCCGTTGGTGGATGTGGCCGTACGGCCATTAAAACTGCAATCCTTATCGTCGGACGATTTTTTACGCTACCAGTTAGGTAAGTGGCTCACAAAAGCATTAGAAGTAGCTACTGCGCATGCGTATGTTTCCTACAACTCTCCCCACGGTAAACTCTGGTCACAACAAGGGGAAGCAATGCATGAAATTTATTTGAAAATGCACTGCGTCCAGTCTGAAGTTTTATTTTAACTTATTAAAGCTAAAAAAGCACTAAAAGATACGTATTCTTACTAAATGCCACAAAACAGTGGATTTCAGATTTTCGCGCTGAAGGTGCTGAAGAACGTCTATACGCCGACCTGGACATAACTGTACCAACCATCAATAGCCACGTCACGTCATATGGGGGCATAAGGGTAGCTAATGATAAATTCAAGACTTGCCGAAACGCCGAGACTGGCAGTTTAGAATCCGAGCGCGAGACTGAAGAAAAATATCAGCTCATATAGAGTCATAAATATGAAAAATCTTGAATTTCCAAAGTGGAGAGAGGATCGGATGCAAAAAAATGAGGCAAATCGGCTCAGAAATGTCCACCTGAATAGATAATTTACTTTAAGAAATCACTGTATTTTAGACTTGCGTTCAAAACTCTATGAACGCAACCAAAAATACAGTGATTTCTTAAAGGAAATTATGTATTCAGGTAGCAACATCTCGGTCGCGTTTCTACCGATTCGCCTCATTTTTGGTGTGTAGCATTTATTTATTAGGCGCCTTCCAAATCCATGCTCAAACACGCTGGGACCAACCACCCCCTATAAATGAGTCATCAAAACTTGGGCAAAAATCAAATCTCGACATAACTTTCTACCCTTTGTGTCTATTTTTACCACTTCGTACATGGGATGACATTATGAAGACAAACATTTTTCACGTATTGAGTGGTCACCATGGTGATTGTGACGTTACTGGGGATGATGTAATTATTAACCCGTTATGTCAAATCTGCTTGTTTTTTGTAGCTGCAATGATAGATTGTAACTAAAGAAGCTGAAAATCGAAAACCGTTTGCTTATTGGGTTTATGTTAGCTGAGTTTTTTATATTTGCATAAGGTTGGATCTACCTTAAAAATTGAAAAAAATACACAAATGGTTATTTTTTGTAGGAAAATGTAATTGCACAGACACAATAATCGGGTGATTACCAGAACTATGTGATTCAATGTGATGTTGTAAACAATCTACTCAGAAAATCGAAGGCTTCTTATTACCGTGATGCCATAGAGAATTCTAAGCATGACCAGAAAGTGTTATTCCAGACAGTTGATAAGTTCACACACACTACATCTGAAGCACTTTTTCCCACCTCACATTGGGCAATTCCAGAAAATAAAGGACCCCCCCCCCCCCCCCCCCCACGGGCGGCACTAGTTTTTGCCCCCCCCCCCACCCCCTGTGCTTTTTTTTAATTTTGGAAAGTTTTTTCCGTGTCTCAATTTCTTCAGCGTGATTTTTATGTCTCAGAAAAAAAAGAATTTCATTAACCTTGTAGATTGATGTTCATAATAGCAGCGCGGTTCGCGCGCATCCAGAAACATACACAAGGCTCGGTACTGATCCGAAACATCGCTTCATAGAAGCGAAAATTCTGATCTGGATGCTATGAGCAAACCAATTTCGCGAAATGATAAAATTGAATGGTGATCAATTGTCGTTTTGATGGCGATATAATTTAAGTGAAATCTCACACCATCAAAAGAAATATCAGCAAAAAAGTTCGAGCACAGTACTAAAATCACTATATTTACTTAAAACACAACTTGCATAATCGTTTTTAAAATTTTACTTCCGTGATTCGTGAAAGGCGTTTTCATAACTCCGTGATTCGTGAAATAACAAAAAATAGGTGCGTGATTCGTGATCGCTACCCCCCCCCCCCCCCCTTCACCCCCCTGTTTGTCGTGTTTCCTTCCTGTTTTGTGACCAAAAGCCTGATTTTTCTGGACTGAAGGGGATTCGTTCGAACCTCTGAAACATCCCACCTACGGGCCTGATCGTATCGCCCCACCTCACTCTGACCGACCAGCGGCTCCACAGTAACGTCTCCATATTGCACGCTGGGACACGGACTGAGACCAGGTCAACTTCCAAAATTGTCCTCCTCTTTGGTGGCTATTAATAACACTGAATATGAATTCAAGGTCATCTAATAATATATAATCTATATCAACATACGCTAGAAATAAGAAGCCAACTTGCCTTGACTTTGAGGGTTTCAGGAACCAGTTAACGTGTCAGCTAAACGATCTCGTGCGGATATCTCGATCCCAATTATTTCAATTTTTCTCTTGTTATTGTCTTAAATGTCTGCGTAATCCATGTTAACATCAAATATTTGTTAATCTGAGATAGTATGGCTATCAACGGAGATAATTTATCGAACAAAAGCGTCACTAACTGGCGCCTCCTATTAGTTCCAGATATCAAACTCTGAGGAAATAGAATTGAGTGATTATTTAATAAAAAGTACGAAAATACAACTAAAACCCGACTATTTATGTTCAAAATTGTGTTTAGGAATAATTCGAATCATTTGCATTGTCGAAAGTTTCATCAAATGACTCTTTAATGTTCTGCATTTTTTGAGATTTGGGCTCCCTGTGGTTTTTCATACAAGCTTTGTATGGGATTTTTCAATTGCCGTTCTAGGCGTGTTCCTGAACTCCGATTTTTTGGGACTTTTAGTATGTTCATTTGGGGACTAAATGTAGCACAAAACCGTCGAAAAAGCTTTTGTTGCAATTAGTTCCCGGTCAAACCGTAGATTGACTGGACTATACAACCTCGTTCCCACGGTCTTCTCGGTCGTTGTTCAATTTATTTATTTATATGTCATAATCCGCAAAGCGTTAGCATCTGTAGCGGATATGTAAGAAATAAAAACAAAAATAAACAAAAATAGTATAAGTAATGTTAATGAGCACTAGACAGCTCGCTTCTTATCATTTCTTTAAATTTGTGAAGAGTTGGTGCCTCAATGATGTAATTGGGCAGCATGTTCCATTCTTTAAGTGTGCGAGTTAGAAAGGCTGAGTCACGTGACTATTGTTTTGAGGACATGAGAATGAGGTTTGTCCTTTGTTTCGAAACGGTCATGTGCCTCCCCGGTCTTCTCTGAGCTAACCGCCATTTTGAAAAACGACCGAGAAGACCCTGGGGACGAAGTTGTGGACTATACCCAGAACCCCCTTTTTCTGGCGCGCAAATAGGGTCACGTGATCACGTGAATTTGACACCGAAGACGCGACGCGTAAAATCTTCTTCATACTGTAGTCCTGAATCTGGTCCTAAATTCGGAGAAAAGGGCTCGATTTTCACAGAAATTCCAGTCGTATGCACTCTATCTTAGTCTCCAATCTACTGAAACAGATATTATCCCATTAATGTAGATGTGTATTTAGCTATATCATCATAAAGTATCACGTTCGTCAAAAGTGGCCATGGTGACACATTTCAAGCGCGAGGGACGAGACCTTTAGCGCTTGAGTTCAGTTTAGTTTTGGTCTAATTGTGCTTTACCCTGGGAAATTTGTTATCCTATTGCGAGCTCCGATGTATACTCATCGCTTTTATCACTAGTCTCCACGTTTATTTTGGCCAGTTTGCCCAATTCAGCGCATTCTAGTCATGCCTCGTGGTCTTGTAAGATTTTAAAGTGTAAGTTTCTTTCCTTTCTTTTTCCCAAGAAAGCCTGATACTCAGGCTAAAGTTAGGCTTAATATCTGTAGAGAAGCAATGAACTGTAGTGCTGATTTCTTTTTTGTTCTCTTGTGTTTTGTAAAGCAAAGAAGCAGAATAGTTGGTTCTTGTAGGTGAGAATTTCCCATTGCAGTCATCTATCAATAAGTTGGATAAGTTATAAAGTAACAATACCGCTGGCGTTACATGCCCTAGTTTGATAGAAGTGAGAATAATAAACTGGACTAAGAGCAAAAGGATTAGAAAAGCGGTGTTTCTTATGATTTTGTGGTTAGAATTATCTTTGGATGCACGATTTGTCCCAAGGGACAAGACCCTGGTCCTGTGACTGAAATCTCAATGCAAAAACGGAAGTACACAGGGCCCCTGCAGAGGACTTGTCCCTTTACATGTAATACAGTCAAATTTGCAAGAAATAGTAAAACATTCACAATAAGCAATAACATTCGAATAAATGCAAAAAATGGACCTTTAATTTTCATATAGACTCTCAGTATAGTGAACACCAAACTCGCCTACGTGATTGGTGATTTTGCCTATGTAGGCGATTTCGCCAGACCCGTAGGCGAGATGACGTAGGCGACTTTGGGAAGTTGGCAAGCTCACTGGATACCCTTTGTAAAATAACCTCTCAGATAATTTGGAGTATTTTGTGTATTATTGAGGGGATGGATTTGCATACCTGTCAACCCCAGAAGTTCTGAAATCTGGAGAGTTTGTCAGTACCATCTCGTTTACAGAGTTCTTCTCAAAACCTTTCCAAATCTCTTCCGAAAAAATGTCTGAGCTCCCTCCAAATCTTTACTCACTAAGACCAATAGAATACTGTGTGTTGGAAAATCCGGTAGATTTGATGCTTTGAAAAGGAGACTGGGAGATTTGATAAAAAAACCTGGAGACCACAAGAAAACCCTGGAGAGATGAATTGGGATTTGGCATCGCCTGTGGTTAATTCCCACGGAGCTTGGGGACCTGTAGTGGTACTGCTTGTGTTATTCCTATACAAAAAATAATAATGCTTGAGAATCAGGGCTTGATGTTTAACTGAAATACATATCCGAGTGTGTTTTCTTCACAAAGAATGAAAACAAAAATTGATGCTCGTAACAGCTCACTTCAACCCAGGGCAGAGGTCTCCTTTCTTCTGGTCATCAGCCCTGCTAATAAAAAGGAAAAGAGGCCTCTGCAGCTATTCGACTTTATTATTCAGCACATCGATGCACTGCCCAAATATGGTCATTGGAACGCCAATAGCTGTCTTCTGTACATGACAGCTATCCTGCGATATATCCGTCTCTGAGGTTTTGATGTTTTGAGCTCGTAAATCATACACAAAAGTCACTTTTTTCGGGGTTTTTTTGTGCTATCGATGTGCTGAATAATAAAACCATTATCCTGCTCGATTTTGCAGAATATCGTCTGATTTTAGCCAACTCGGGACTTCGTCCCTCGTCGGCTAAGTATCAGGCGATATTCTGCGCAATCTCGCAGGATAATGGTTAAATATGAGTTTGCATTTGTTGGAATATCTTGATGCTGGAGAATGTAACTTGATAATTTTATTCCAGTGCGTTTTTTTTAATTGATAGAACTTTAAACTGAAAATGAAAGGAGCAAATAAGATTGATTAACACTAGTAGGTAATTTCCAGGAAATAATTGTGCATTCTTTCTACAATACACTAACAATAATGGTAAACTTGTCGTAGAAACAAGATGCCCACAGCAACAGACAAGCTGGAACTCATTTTCTAAATATTACTTTCAGGATGTCTGATACCCCATGTGAGCGGTTTGTAACAAAAAACTTTATCCTATTAAAACCACTGCCAAAAAGTATCCCAAGAGGAAACAAGTCAAGTGAATTGTCAAAAAATGATTGCCAAAAGACAATTACCTTCCCACGGACTACAACAAGTCAGCAACAGGAGAGACTGCTTACCAGAGATACGCCAGTGTTGTTTGATGTGGATTTTAAAAAGTATGTCCAATATTTGTTGATGTGGTTATTGAGATGTACAAGCTATGAGACAGTAGTTTAAAAACAGAAACACATTAGACAAATTCATTGTATAAATGCATTTTCCCTTCCTTCTCCATGTCATTATTGTCATGAGCTGGAAAAATTTAATGAGAATTTCATCGGGATAGGGGCCAATCAAAACAACACTAACTACTGCTGACCAAGTAAAGTTAAGCTGTGTGTTAATCATGGATGAGACACAACCATATTTGTCTATAAGCATATTTAAATATTGAAACAGTTTTGATTTATGCTTTGTCAAACTGTTTTTACAGGGTTGAACTCTACAGATCTTCTGTGGGTGGATCAAAAATACAATTTGTATGTAAGGGCATCCCTAGTGCCAAGGATTTAGAATTTCATTTCAAGGAGACAAGATCCCTAAAGGTCATGATGTTTGAAAGAGGTGTGTGGATAGGGCTTGGTACGAAACGCTGACCCCGGGTCCATGGACCCCTTGTTCCGTGTTCTTGTCATTATATTAGAACTCGCCAGGAGCCTGAACTCCCTGGACCGGTCCATGGACCGGGGGTCAGCGTTTTGTACCTACTCTGTGGATAGTGATACTGAAAATAATTATATGCAATGGCATGCAGATAATTAAAACTGTGCAATGATTGAGTGATGGATGTGTGATGATATCTGTTTTGCTACAATAGAAGACCCAATGCCATGTCTTAGTGATGATGATGCTTCAATTGATGGTAAGTAGTGTATTCTTTGGAAGATCAGGTTTACAGGTTTTACAGGTTTTATTATTCTATTTTTTACATATAACAAAAATAAATAGCCAGTGCTCGCAAATAGCTTAGCTAACGAGGCGGGCAGAGGGTTAACATAAAGTTACAATATAGGACAATGAATTACAAAAATTACAAAGCTTTATATAAAGAATTAAAAATCGACCCTTGAGCTGCACCTGCTTGATAGCGGAGCTCCCGCGGGCGCCGAAGGCGCCCGCGTGCGGAGCCCCATAGCTACATGCAGGAGAAAAAGGAACAAACAAAAGTGTATATGCATCGAACGATTCTGTCATGGACTTCCGGTTTGTGCGTTCGTTCGTCCGTCCGTTCGTTCGTTCGTTCGTTCGTTCGTCCGGAATGACGTCATCAAAACTAGAAAAATCAATATCTCAAGAAGGCAACATCGATAGGTGACCAAACTTGGGTAAAGTTATTCTGGAGGCAAGGGGGGTGCACTACCAAGGTCACGTGACATGACGTCATGGATGACGTCATCAAAACTAGAAAAGTCAATATCTCAAGAAGGCAACATCGCTAGGTGACCAAACTTGGGTAAAATTATTTTGGAGGTAAGGGGGTGCACCACCAAGGTCATGTGACATGACGTCATCGATGACGTCATCGAAATTAGAAAAGTCAATATCTCAAGAAGGTAACATCGCTAGGTGACCAAACTTGGGTAGAGTTATTTTGGAGGCAAGGGGATTGCACCACCAAGGTCACGTGACATGACGTCATCGATGACGTCATCAAAACTAGAAAAATTAATATCTCAAGAAGGCAACATCGCTAGGTGACCAAACTTGGGTAAAAATATTTTGGAGGTAAGGTGGATGCACCACCAAGGTCACGAGACATGACGTCATCGATGACGTCATCAAAACTAGAAATGTCAATATCTCAAGAAGGTAACATCGCTAGGTGACCAAACTTTGGTAAAGTTATTTTGGAGGCAAGGGGAGTGCACCACCAAAGTCACGTGACATGACGTCATCGATGACGTCATCAAAACTAGAAAAGTCAATACCTCAAGAAGGCAACATCGCTAGGTTACCAAACTTGGGTAAAGTTATTTTGGAGGCAAGGGGAGTTCACTTCCAAGGTCACGTGACATGACGTCACCGATGACGTCATCAAAACTAGAAAAGTCTATATCTCGAGAACGCAACATTGCTAGGTGACCAAACTTCATATCAAGAAAATTTCGCCAAAAGTTGTCGTTTTGCCGACGTTGCAAAACTTCCTTATTAGGAAATTCCCCTTACCATATTTGGAAGGTCTGTAAGTACTTTTCCTCATATCTTAGCGAAAAAAGGAGGAAAATTTACCAAAACTTGCAGATACTCGAGAACCATCCTTCTCTTGGTCGCCATTTTGTTTTTACCCCCTGCCGAGGGGCCTGTGACGCGATTTGGACACCACAGGCAGCCCGCGCGGATTTACCATAAAAACAACAGCACTTTCTTGATATGGTGTAAAGTTATTTTGGACGCAAGGGGGGTGCACTACCAAGGTCACGAGACATGACGTCATCGATGACGTCATCAAAACTAGAAATGTCAATATCTCAAGAAGGTAACATCGCTAGGTGACCAAACTTGGGTAAAGTTATTTTGGAGGCAAGGTGGGTGAACAAACAGGGTCACGTGACATGACGTCATCAAAACTAGAAAAGTGAATATCTCAGGAAGGCAAGATCGCTAGGTGACCAAACTTGGGTAAACTTATTTTGGAGGCAAGGGGGATGCATTACCAGGATCACGTGACATGACGTCATCGATGACGTTATTAAATCTATAAAAGTCTATATCTCGAGAAGTCAACATCGCTAGGCGAACAAACTTGGGTACTAAAATATGAAAATCCGCGAACGAGGTATTTTGCCAAGCTGGATCCTGATAAACGGACCTGTCAACCAGTTGAACTGAGAAAAATATATATAATGAAAGATCGACGAACAGCTTAAACGATGATTATTTAATACGATATTTCAATCGGCCATTACCGATCTTCTTCAGGTTTTGAATGGAGATATTTACATTGCATGCTGGATATAAATAAAATAACGGTCACATTTAAAAAAAAAGAAAAATACATATGATACGGTGCTTGAGAAGTGACAGATAAAAGATAAAATAATATCAAACAAAACTAAGGATTAATTACAGCTAAAATTAACAAAACTTTCATCTCTTATGTTAAGACCATTAGGAGTTAGAGTTCGAGCTCTGTTGATGAGAAAAGCTTCTCTGGCTTTGCGTACAGTCGAGAAAACATCCGGAGTATGTGGGTGTGGAGCTCTTTGAAATGCAACAAAAAATCTGAATTTGCAAGAATGGCAATGGAGAACACGAATGTTTCCTGTAGCAAGTGACGTCGCGACAAGTCACATTATTAATCTTTTGCAGGACTTATAATTTTCCCTAGCAAAGGCCCAACAAGATAGGTAAACGCACCCTTTTATAAAAATATGTAACCGGGAGCTCCGCTTTTAGCCAGTGGCTAAATCTATATATTAAGTTTTCTGGTGGAACAGGTATCATTGAATTGGACGAACTGGTGTATATTTGAAAAATAACTCTTTATCCAATCCAAAATAAATACTATGGTCAATGGTATCAAATGCCTTTGAGAGGTATAGGAATACACAAGCTGTTATTTTACCTTGATCAATACCATCTCATCTTTTTTAAAAAAGTGCTTGTTTTCACAGGTTTAGCTCCCCCAAAGACAAACCAAAGCCAAGGTATGAGCTTAAACAGTTACTATTAAAGCATTCTCAGGTAGAATAATTAATGTAACCAAATGAATGTTGATCATGTAGTAAACTCAGTGTAGCTTGGCTTTTCGTGCCATCTCATTTTTAACAAAAAGTGCTTGTTTTCATAGCTTCATCTGGCAGCGCAGCTCCCCAAAAGTCAAACCAAAGCGAAGGTATGAGCTTAAACAGTTACTATTAAAGCATTCTCAGATAGAATAATTAATGTAACCAAATGATTGTTGATCATGTAAGTAAACTCAGTGTAGCTTGGCTTTTCGTGCCATCTCCTATTTTTAACAAAAAGTGCTTGTTTTCATAGCTTCATCTGGCAGCGCAGCTCCCAAAAAGACGAACCAAAGCCAAGGTATGAACTTAAACACTTACTATTAAAGCATTCTCAGATAGAATAACTAATGTAATCAAATAAATGTTGATCATCACGTAGGGCATAAAGCGCGCGGAAATCGGCACCATCTTTTGTCCACAGTCGCCATATTGGCCGTGGGGTTATTTTGGGGAGACTGGTAACTAAATACATTAAGTTTGACAGCCCCCACTCTCACCTCCGCCCACGGGTTTATTATGTCATTGATCGCCATCTTGATTTGACAATCGGAAAGAAGGAAGGAAGAGCTTTCAAACGAGACCTTCAGCATCTTTGTAGGGCTTTCGCGCGCTTGTTTTTGATTTTTTCAATTTGGTTGTTTTATCGAGTTTTGATGTCGAAGACCTGAAAGAGAAAAATCGGTATTTCTGTGCAGTTAATACCGTTTTGAGTGTTA
This sequence comes from Scolanthus callimorphus, assembly GCA_033964015.1. Classification (NCBI taxonomy): domain Eukaryota; kingdom Metazoa; phylum Cnidaria; class Anthozoa; order Actiniaria; family Edwardsiidae; genus Scolanthus; species Scolanthus callimorphus. Next base: position 23,270,022 of record CM066911.1, on the reverse strand, counting down.
TCTTTGAAACGTTGAAATTGACATTCACCTAAAGTTCACTTGTTGTTCTACAATCGTATGGTTTTGGTTTTCTCGATTTGTTTGCGCGAAGGCCCATTTTTGAGTTTTTAAAAAGTCATTTTGCTTCAAAATATGGCCAGAACCCGGAAAAAATGGACGGTTTGTGTTTGTACAAATGGTTTAGGAAGACAAGAATTAACAGTGCGATGGTGAGCTGCTCAGAGACAAAGAGAGTGAGAAATTGAATCTTAGTAAAAACTACGACACGAGGAGAAAAGGTGAGGCATAAAGGAAGAGCGATTTTATATATTTTTAACTTTTTAATGTGATTTTTAGTGGTTGGTATGGTATCGAAAAATAAACAAAGCGCTGTTTGTTTACTACGCGCGAGTTCGTTGTTTCGGTAGTTTCAGTCGGGGATTTTTCATACTGCAATGCTTCCGTGACCGTCAGTCGATCAAAATAATATGACCTTTCACTATAATTGTTATTCGAAGGCTGAATATAGCATCTTTTGTATTTGAAAGATGTGTATATCAATTCATTCTGGCTCTCCCGCGCTCTGAAATCATGATCAGGTGGTTTCCAGCTGACAGCCCTTGCCTTGGCTGTTCAAATGATTATATCTAGAAACCTACCTGATTTATGCTAAAGTTTGATGGGCTAAAAATTAAAAAGTATCTTGAATTATTAATCATATTATAAGCTGTACAGAGAAATGCTTTCTGTTCCTCAATAGTCCAATATTTATTTCTGTCTATCAAAGTAGTTCAGGAAGTGCATAGCCACCAAATGCCAGTCTATTGGGCATTGAGAGGCAAACTCAAATGTTAAATTTTCTGCCTCAATTGATTAGAATTGTGAGAAACAATATTCAACAAACTGTGAGAAATACTAGATACTGTATCTAGTATTTCTCACAGTTTGTTGAACATGTAATGCCAATAGGGGCAAGGGTACTCACTTGTTTTAGGATTATAGCCACTATGACCTGTAATTTAATGTGGAACCATTATAAAAACAATTTTCACAAGAAAAGATACCCCAGATTCAGTTTATTTGTACTATATTCTATTATTTGTACCCAAACTGAGACCTGGCCTGTTCTGAGCAGGTCAACAATAGTATCCTTTGGCTTTATACTATCAAAACAGGTAGTGTTTCAATCGAGCTGCTTCAATTTCAAGCCCGGCGGCAGCAAATTTCTATCACGTGACGTCTAAAAAGCTATCACGTGACCTAGGCTTGATGTCTTTCAGCCAATAAACAGTCAGTACTCAGTCACATGATCATTTTCTCATAGTCGCATGTCACTTTTTTGGTCATCCCATGATATAAATCAGTGACCCGTGGGTTCGAAATTTCAACGGCGTGATTGAAACTCTACCTGTTTTGATAATATAAATTGTTTAAAACTCACAATGCAAACTCTTGATACCACTACTGCCAGTTTGCTCTTCAAATTTGATTTGTTATTGAAAAGTTTGAGCTCCCTTAAAGCTACAAGGTAATGTTGTTACTGAGCAAAACAAAAGGAACTATGAAAAGGATTCTGGGAATAGTGGTATCAAATGTAATCAAGGGACTTGAAAATTTAAAAAAAATGTGCCCCAAGAAAGCAAATTGATGTGGGTGGTCTAGTATTATCAAATCCCATTTTAGAGAGAAGTTTGTTAACCATGCATACCCCATTCTATCTACTGAAGGAAAATTGGGATGTTGTTTAGCAGCAATCATCCCCTTAGTGCTAGAAAACGAGCTGCAAGTTTTTGCGGTTGATTTGTGTTGTTTTCCTTCCTTTCCTGTAGCCGATTTTATTGAGACTGTCAGTTGTTTTCATTTGAGGAAAGAGCCATTGAAGGTATGTACACTATGCCATACCAGTAAAGCCTGGTGTGCACTGTGACAAATGACATAAAAAAGTATTGAATCCACAAAAATAATGAAAGATTAAATCATTAAAACGACATAAAAAGAAAAGAAATTTACCTTGAAAAGGGGAGAACCCCCACCACCCATCTGGTGAAGCGATGCCATGCGTGATTGCCTAAGATGGGCAATCCTTCCTGCTATCTTCAAGTATTTTTGGTTATGCTCGGCACAGATTGTTTTGATGGGGAGAAGTGGGAATGTTTTTCTGTGAAATTTCAGAAAGTTTAATTGCACAACCTTGACAATTGTTAAATGACCATGTATCATACTTTACTTTTCAACTCAATGAAATATGAAATTCATCTAAATTGTTTTTCTACAACATGTGGTTTTATCATACGGAAATTTCACTTATGATGTAATCTATATTATTTTTTCGCAGTTGGTAGGGTACATCAGCTGCTATTCGCTGAAGCAATACGAAAGAGGGTTTTCGTACAGGAGTGGTGCGATAGAAACATAAAGGGCGACACTATTGTGTTGAAAACTATCAAAGACGTAAGCTCACATTCTAATAATTAGGAAACTCCTTCAAGCAAATGACGTTTGGAAACCTTTGCACATATGATGACACACGATAAAATCATTCAAATTCTTTTCCTCTATTTCATATGTTGTTAAAGGCTGTGGATCAAGCAAAAGCATCAGTGAAGGCTCTGATTGTGCTGATCATTGAAAAACGAACACAATTGTCACCAGCAGCCACAGAGTTCTTCAGGTATGGCTGTAGATATCAGACAGTTTTTTTTTTTTGAGTTATGAAATTCCAACTTTGTGACGAAGAGGAAGAATAATAACTTGCTGTATAAAAGTAGTTCATAACCTTCTAGTTCCTTACATACTTCTAACGCGGAAAATCCTATCAGACCACAAGATTCTAACTGTATGATTCCATAATCTGCTTTAGTCATTGAATTGAAGAACCTTCTAGAAATGCGACCGGGGTGAAGCTGGCATCTTATTCACAGCGTCTTATTCGACCAGCATTTTTTCATGTGGCATCTTATTCAAGTCCGGTGTGTGTGTGTGTGTGCGTGCGTGATCTTTTTCAGCATTACCAATAACATGCTGGCATCATATTCAAACAAATAAAACACCCTTTGGCATCTTTTTCAACTCGAATATATCTTCTGGCATGGCATCTTTTTCAACACCAATAAGATATTTTGGCATCTTTTTCAACACGGATAAAAAAAAATTATGTAATTTGGTCAGTTAAACATTCAAGTCAAAATTTCGAGCAACTAACGTGATGTTTATGCATTCTAGAGTATACATGAAGCTCGTGCACAAATATGAAAAAAATCTAAAGTCTTCCGGTAATTCTATTGCTCAAGCAGTTGAACAATACAATTCGATAATTGGAGTGTATTATGTTTGTAAGCGAGAAGCGCTTGTAAAGCCTAAAAACTCGATTATTCAGGTGCCCCCCGTATTTGAATAAGATGCCACTTGAATAAGACGTCAGCTTCACCATGGTGAAATGCGTAGTAATGTTTACTAAATCATCAGCCAGCAACTGTTTGTCCAGTGAGCTATTAGTATGTATAATAGAGGAAATCTGATGGAAGAAAGTATCGATTTTGAGTAAAGCATTATGCAGTTACGTAATTGAAAGCTCTTTTGTTTCTCTAGGGAATGATTGAAACTAACAACCAAGAAAGCATGCCCCTCCTCTTAATACTCGCCCGAGGGTCGGCAGAGTATAAAGCATGTAAGTCAAACACCGTTTGCCCAGAAGAACAGAGATAATAAAATAATAATAATTGCCCAAAAAAAATATCCTGCCCAAAGACAAGTGGAATTGGGTAATGCTCATGTTGTGTTTTGCTATAACATTTTGGTATGATTCCTTTTAGTTTATTGCGTCATAGTTACCTAATTTTTCTCATTGTACAGATATAGAAACGTATCAGCCTTCTTTGGAGGACTTTCCCAACATTTCCTTAGTTTTATGTGTGTGGATTTGTTTTATTATCTAGTCCAAGACTAGTCCTGAAGGAGTGCTTCTCAAATAAGAAACATACCTCAGGGTGCAATTTCTCAAACAATACCCTCTTTGATAACACGCCAGTGTGGCCTTCTAGGGCAAACCAGCTACCTCCGGGTTGCATGGTACTGTAAACTAGGTTTCAGCCATCACAAACTGGTGATTGCCACCACCGCTTTACATCTGCATGGTACCCTGTATCCGGTAATACAGCCATCACAGACCGACGAGGCAGCCTGCATGGTACTGCATACCTAGAAACACAGCCATCACATAATGAAAACCAGCAATGTTATGCTGCATGCATGTTACTAAACAGGACATGCCCTGTTGGATAGCCATCACATGCCAACACAAGGTATGTCCAGGAAGATTGGTCATGTATCATAGTATTAACCTAACTGGATTCCTCAAAATGTGTGCTTCTGTTGTCTAAATGGTTCTAGTAAAGTGCTGTGGACCTCTAATTTCTCCTGTAAGTAACTACGTATGATTATACTACATGTAGTATAATCTGGTAGCTGTTTAATCTGTATTCCAGATAAAGCAGTAACCAGTGCAATATTCATCATGCCATTCTTAATGATATCTCCCAGTCATCTTTTAGTTATTTTAATTATTTTAAGGTTATTATGTTAACCATTAATGATGACAAGAATGTCATGTCCTATTAGGCTCAGGCATATTAAGGCCTGACTGAGCGGTCCAAATACCCCCTGCGAAGGACCAGCTATAGTCTTTAGAAATTCAAGATGGCGGCCGATAATCCTCAACTGAACGGCTTCTTAGCCGCATTTAACGTATCTTGGGGACACATTCGAGTGATTTTTGGTTAAAGAAAGATTGGAGTTTAAGGTAAGTCAATATTGCTGAGTATTTTATATTGCTTCCGTGTATATTTGCCGTTATTTTCAACTTTACCACTGTCATATTGCGTGAGCTGATGTGGCAAACCTACCGATTACCGATACAATCGTGGTTTGCGACAATTAATTATGCTTTAAGGAATAGTGAGGAAATATGTGTGAAATTGTTCTAAATTAGACATGATATTTTACTCAATGATGGCTCTATGACGTGACTACTGGCTTCTGTGAAACCATTGTTGTCTGTGAAAACTGAAATCGGAATTCTCCTTACTTCGTTTGCCATATTGCAGGAGAAGTTGGATTTTGATCACTAATTTACTATGCTGTTTGTTTGTTAGTTTGTAAACCCATTAGAGTACAGTACCAAAGATAAATGGACATGAAAGGGGAACTACGGTAAGTTGTGAAATAATATATTTTATTTTTTGCAAAATACTGGCACCAAAAAGGCCATTCTGATGTTTTTAGTTCAATTCAAGCTAAATTAAATGCTACTAACTACTACTACTATGTTACATAATAACAATAAGCACTTGTGTAGCGCTTATAAGCTTAATATCAGCAATATATTAAGCGCAATAATGGATTATAAAATAACTATTTTGTACATTATTTAATACAGCTTGCTTTCAGCAACTACGAAGAGTGTTTGAGCTTGATTTAATTCCCATTTTGATTGGTAAGCCTTTGCCTGTTGTGGGCTATGCTTTTGGCAAGGTAAAATCACTTTGGGTTATTTATACAGCAAAATGGTACATATTCTACACTGCTCCAAAATGCTTCACCTTTACCTCTGCTTAGCAAAGCATTATCCTTCCTATGTTTATTTTCAGTTCCTAAAAATATTTCCAGTTGAGATTTTATTAGTTCACTCATACAAAATGTTTTTCATTTTCCATGATTTCAATAGCCCTTCAGCAATTTTGTATTTTCTATCAGTGATTTTTCTCAAGACCAGTTCTTCTGTGCCTGTTGATTTTGTGAGGGTCATCATGCAGAGACGTGTATCTCTTATCATGCAGAGACGTGTATTCTCTTAATGTCTTGACCTGTATTTTTGCCAGCTGTGTTTTGAAACGGTCTTTGTAGTACATTGACTTTGGGTTGGCCTTTAACTTTTCCTTAGTTTTGTCGAAGAGAATTAATTCATCAGAAAGACCAAGAATTTCCATAAGAGCATTGGCAGTTTTAGAAACAAGTGTACATTGTCCCTGGGTTTTCTTCTTTTTTGCTGGGGGCTCCATAGTTTCTTCTTCTTCCTGGTCTTTGGTTCCCTTTCCCTGTGGCAGTTCCTCCTGTTGCTCAACCTCCATGGCCTCTGTTTTCTCTGTTATTCTTTCTACGGTTTGTTCTTCTTGCTGATAAATGTTGGTATCACACACATCCTCTGAATTATCCTCTACATGCATCTGTATTGCTTCTTGTTGTTTTGGGCTTCCTGTTGCATTCACACTGCCTTGTTCCTTGGTCGCAGTGAGTTCAGAATCATTGTTTTCATTGTCCTCACTGTCAGAGTCAGCTCCAATCACATCCTCTTCCTCCTCTTCCTCCACATCATTTAGTTGTCCTGAGCCCCTTAAGGGTTGATGGTCATTATTTTGAATCTCTGTTGTTTCTCTGTACTCAGGCAAAGGTGTTTCATTTGGCAAGGCACAGCATGATTCTGATCTGTGCCACCCACCATCTGGAGATCTGAGTTTTATTGCAGGGACCTTGACATTTTCTTTGAGACATTTATTCCAGTGATTGACTAGAAGCTCTTGCTCTTTTTTGATACAAGATGACCGAAAGTGGTGAAGCCTTGGACCTTCTTCTTTGACGCTCTCCTCATCTGGCCTATCAAAAAATTCGACTCCATCTTCTGTTTCTTGCCACCACGTCCCTTCTCCTTTCCTCAAAAAATCTGCAATCAGCTTTAAATGAGCTTCCCAATCATCTGCATGTTTCTCCATGTCCTCCTTCAAAACATAGGTATTGTCCATCTTAGGGAGAGCTTTTGCAATCTTGCTTATTTCTCTTTCTTCTTTCAGTATGAATCCGCTTGCAGGCTTTCTGGCAGATTCTGACTGCTTTAAGTGCAGAATCGCATTCTTTGAGAGGTCTTCAATTCTTCTACTCCAGGTCTTCTTTGTGATGTCAGATATCTTTTCGAAAAACCTCTCAAGCATTTCTGCATTTGTTGACCTGTGTGAAACTAGCCTCAAAAGCTGAGGAGCATGACTCACACAACTGTGGAAATAGATTCCAAACAGTTTTCTGTACGTTAAGGCCTTTGGTGGAGTCAAGACCTTGCGACAACTCATTGCATGTCTCCAGTACAGGTTGTGAAGACGGAAAACCACTCTTGTGGATCTTTTGTTATCTTGAGAATACAAGATCTCAGTTATTTCACATAGAGTCACAAGCAGTACTTTGATGTGGCGATTGACCAGTGGGTAAATACCAATCGTCACATATATCAGAGTCTTTCTGTAGTCCACTCCCCTGAGTTTGTCTTTGCGTAGTTGTATTGCCATGATTTCCTTGAGCTTGATAAGGGCTTCAATATTGGTAACATGATGAGGAAGCTCTTGTAGAATGTTCTTGATATGATTCATTGCACAGTGCAAGGCCTCAAAGCATAACACCTCATAGGACCCCAAGTTGAGCTCTTCCACATCTCCATCGTTGGTTAATAAGGGAGGGAGTCTTGTGGAACCACCGATAATTTCAGCAAGTTCTTTCTCAAGCTCATCTCGTCTCTTTCCCTCCACATCCCGTCCTCTTGCTTGCAACTCAGGCCTTAGCTGGCCAACCTTCAAGTTTTTATATGGGTGGGGAGTTTTCTGTCTGCCACAAGGGCCAGATAAAACCAACTGCTTCTTTTCTTGAATTGTTTTATACTGCCTTTGCAGAGCATATCCAAGGTTGAAGCTTGAGTTGATGTTGGTGTCACATCCAGGGCAACTGTAAGTACCACCCAGTTGTGTCCCATCTTCAAACTGTGCTGCTGGAAAGTCCCCATTCATAAATCTCATTACATCTGTTATTTCTTCACCTGTCTCTGTTTGTATAGACTGGCTAAGTTGACGTAAATCTTCTTGGCGTGTAGGGACAAATTTCAGCTGATTTTCTATCGATGAATTGCCATAGCCTAGTATATACAGCTGTGGTGCTTCTATTGTAGCCTTGACATCAATAGTTTGTTTTGTTTTGATGGCTGCTTCTTCATTTGTCATGTGAATTGCTCTATCATATAGCTCTCTGACACAAACAGCACATGCCCATGATTTGCTAGTGCTGAGTGATCATGCCAGAGTAACCAGTGCCTTTGTCGCTGCATTCTCTTTGAGCTTTTCCCTTAGCTTATCTACACCTCCTGTTGTGCTTTCTTTAATTTTCTTTAATTCTTTCTTAATTTCCTCTTCATTCAAATCACTGTAGTATTTATCATCTTTTATTTTTAAAAGTTCCTTGTTTCTTTGAAGTGCATCTTTTCTTATTTGCGTGAGCGGAATTTTTCTAGCACAGACCTTGAGATTTTTGTGCTCGATTTCTCCTTCTGGGTTGATGGATGATCTGGTTATCTCAGTTTCTACAACAGGATTGCCAATATCATAAGTTCCGTTTTCTATGAGTGTGTTGATTTCATTCCTGATTTGTTGATTTGTCCGATGAACTGGTACTGAAATGTCATTCCCGTTCTGCTTTTTGAGTGCTCGTCTCACCCGAACCCTGCAAATATTAATTAAACCACATTTTTTAGTAAAGGAACAGTAGAGGAACTGTTTTCTTACAAGCACTGTTTACATAGCTCAGTAAGTGAAAATGAAGCTAGATGTTGGTTTCTTGAATTCAATGAAGAAACTTTCATGGACCTCCCCTTCCCCAACAACCTGGACTTACAGCATAATACCTGCCTAGTTGTAAAGATAAATATACCTGATGTGTTTGTACATGCATCATCTGCTGGGTCTTCAAAGCGTGTCATATCCACTCCATCTGTTTTCATTAAAAGGGCCTTGAGTAGCTGACCACCATTTTGGGGAGAAGCCTCTTGATTTTTATGCCGAATGTTATATTGGCGGGCTTTCTCAGACCAGTTGATTTTACCTTGAGGCCATTCACTTATATCTTTAAAGAGTTCTTCTATATTGCCAGTGATATTTGATGCAGCAGGGGTATGAGACCGCTCTTTTACTTTGGGTGGTGTAACTTTTCCCCTTTCTGTAGCTTCCTCTATTGTTTCAAAGTGCTCTGTAATCTTCGATTTTGCCGTGAGCTGTATGACTCATTTGATGATAAATGCTTCCCTGTGTCGTTTTCACGAAACATTTTTTTCTCTAACTCTGTTTTCATCTGCCGCTGCTTATCCCTTTTTTGGTTTCTTTTTTTCCACAGGGGAAAGTTTCTTCTCCAGTGAAGCCTCGGGGACCAAGACTAAAATCTCACTCAAAGTCTTCCCAAAATTTTCTCTGCATTTTTCATTATATGTAGAATAAATGGCTTGACCTACTGATTTTAGTTGTTTATTTGTTACTTTCAATGGCTTTTCTGTGGCAAGGGGTAAGGGGTTTGGTTTGGCTTTGTGCATCAGCACGTAGCTCACTCAAGGGACCTTTCTTTGCATATAGATTCATCTTTTTAACTGGATAGGTAGACTGGAGTTGGGAATTAAACAGAAGACATGCTTTGCAGTTAGTCAGGGAATGCCTTGCTCTTGTTTCCTTAGTCATAATGTTCCCTCCTATCCAATTTCCCATGCAAAACCTTGAAAGATATATGTCTTTATCCTGTTTGTTTCTCCAGTTGCCAATATCATTGTCCACTACCTTGCAGACTCGATTGAACTCATATTGACTTAGATTGAAGTGCGAATATCCGTCAAAATGCTGAGAATATAGCTTGTACCTCTCCTGTAGTACCCTTGCTTCAAACTTTGCTGTGTCTTCTCCAACAGCCCTCTTTATTGAGCACAGTTTCTTGGTTTCACGAATACAAGCTCTTCCCCAGGCGCATTCCGCCTTTATTGACATTTTAACTCGATAAAATATATGTCGAGGCTTAAAAAAAATAAAATACTGCGATCTACAGGTTGGAATTAAGTTATTGTTCTGAGCACTAGAATTGGCGGTAAACGAAACGTAACTGACTTCAATCCGAGCGCGATTGGGTATTTATTGTGTAAAATGAGACCTGTTAGATATTATCGCCTCAAAACTGGTACAATTTACGCGCCTTTTAATTTTAGAGAACCAGAAAACGGCATAACCTTCGTGAAAAGAACGGGGGATTCTTTCTTGTTTGGTATCGTAAAAAATGCAACAAATTTTATACTAAAATAATTTAAAATGAGTTTTATTTTAGTCAAGTACGTATTAGAGGTTTCATACATGGATAATATGTTGTTACAAACCCGTTTAACGTATTAGTTTGCTCCAAAACATCAAGTAAAATGCTTCCGTGTTTCACAGGCTTCGTCCGCCATCTTGAAAATGATTCTATTTTTGTCGTGTTCTGCGGGTTCCCTGTGCTTTATTTCCTTAGTGGGGCTGGGCAGCGACAAATCTATTGTGTTGGAGTAAAACTGCTCGGGGGAGGCAAAGGATATCTTTTGTCACTCGACACCCGTCTTGCGTGACTGTAAAACAAAATGGCGGATCCTCGAAGGGAATGACCGTTTATACCTTCTCCGCAAAATGGGGAAGACTTAACCCTTTTAAATCAAAAGAAGACTCTAACAAAACCAAAGTACTCTTGTTACCCTATGTCTTAGCGTCTTTTAATGATGGACTCGCTTTGTTCTCCCTGAAACAGCTAAAGTAATTGAATAATGGCGGTTGTGGAGTTTAAAGTCGCAAAAAGTGTCAATGATGATGTCGTTGCCAGCCTTAAAAGACGTGATTGTCTAGGTAAGCTCTACATCTCTTAGGAAAAAACAAAATGCACTAGTGTATGCCTTTTCTGTATTCCCCATTTTCCCATCAAACATGACAGATTTTGGTGGGAGGTTTTATTGCATAATAAATTCAGATTAATTGCCATGGCAACGAACTTGATTGAAGGGTTCCTCTAACCACCCTCAACATCGTACTTTAGTCTCAGCACTCGATTGCAATCACAAAACGATTTGGAGGCAAAAATTAAAATAGCCTCGTTTTCATGCTCAAGTCAGCCTTAATATGCCTGAGAGACGATGCATGAATAATTTCCATAAAAATACATAAGCCGAATTGTACGTATTATACGCCAAAACAACAATCAACCACTAGGGAAAAATGTATAACAGATCTATAGCCGTAGATAGATCTATTCATAGATCTATCTGCATAAAACCATGCATGGGGTTTCTAAAGAAATGTTTATGCCAACTGTGCATTTCATTCAGCCCTCGTCATCAGGATTGGGAAGACTGAAGGACCATTAATCCCAGTTAGATTTCTGAGACGGCCACGCGTTTCTGCTTTGGCACCAAAGCCCAACCCAACGCGTAAATGCAACAAGGCCAGTTCTTTAGAGGATCGCTTAAAAGATCAAAACTGAGTACCATGCAGATGTGAGGCGGTGGTGGCAATCACCAGTTTTTGATGGCTGAAACCTAGTTTACAGTACCATGCAACTGGAGGTAGCTGGTTTGCCCTAGAAGGCCACACTGGCGTGTTATCAAAGAGGGTGTTGTTTGAGAAATTGCACCTTGAGGTATGTTTCTTATTTTGAGAAGCACTCCTTCTGGACTAGTCTTGGACTAGATCATAAAACAAATCCACACACATAAAACTAACATATAGATTTAGGCAATGCCTAAAAGCGGAGCTCGAATCATTACTGACATGCCAGCATTACTGTCATCGCGGTATCGGCTTTTCTAGTTTTGATGACGTCATCGATGACGTAATGCCACGTGATCTTGGTGGTGCATCCCCTTGCCTCCAAAAAAACTTAATCCAAGTTTGGTCTCCTAGCATGTTCCCTTCTCGAGATAATGACTTTGAGAGTTTTGATGCCATCATCGATGACGTCATACCGCATCACTTTGGTGGTGCACTCCCCTTGCCTCCAAGATAACTTTACCCAAGTTTGGTCACCTAGCGATGTTACCTTCTTGAAATATTGACTTCTCTAGTTTTGCTGATGTCATCGATGACGTCATGTCACGTGACCTTGGCGGTGCACCCCCCTTGCCTCCAATATAACTTTACCCAAGTTTGGTCTTCTAGCGATGTTACCTTCTTGAAATATTAACTTCTCTAGCTTTGATGACGTCATCGATGACGTCATCCCACTTGACCTTGGTGGTGCACCCCCTTACCTCTAAGATAACTTTACCCAAGTTTGGTCAATTAGCGATGTTACTTTCTTGAGATATTGACTTATCTAGTTTTGATGACGTCATCGATGACGTCATGCCATGTGACTTTGGTGGCGCACCCCCCTTGCCTCCAGGATAACTTTACCCAAGTTTGGTCACCTAGCGATGCTACCTTCTTGAAATATTGACTTCTCTAGTTTTGATGACGTCATCGATGACGTCATCCCACTTGACTTTCGTGGTGCTTCCCCTTACCTCTAAGATAACTTTACCCAAGTTTGGTCACCTAGCGATGTTACCTTCTTGAGATATTGACTTCTCTAGTTTTGACGACGTCATCGATAACGTCATGCCATGTGACCTTGGTGGTGCACCCCCCTAGCCTCCAGGATAACTTTACCCAAGTTTGTTCACCTGGCGATGTTACCTTCTTGAAATATTGACTTCTCTATTTTTGATGACGTCATCGATTACGTCATGCGGCGTGACCTTGGTGTTGCACCATGCCGTACCTCCAAGATAACTTTACCCAAGTTTGGTCACCTAACGATGTTGCCTTCTTGAGATATTAGGGACCTTAAGATACAGGTCGACGCGGCGGCGGCGTGCATGACTAGTGGACGCGATGGCTTGGGGCGAGGAGGCGGCGAGTGGCGGGAAAATCAAAGTTAAGTTTTGATTTCGAGGCGGCGTCAGGCGGCGTAGGTCAAGACTAAAAGTCTCCTCCTTTTATATCGATTATGGCGTCATTTAGAAAGACGAGAGATATTTTGGTCGACAGCTACATGAATGATATAATTTCTGATGATGAATTTGTTTTACTTTACGATAACAGCTTTTCAAAAAACCCAGAATTTCCATATGAACATTACGGAGGACGATTTCAGCTAGAAGACATGGCGGACTCCGAGTGTCTGGCAGAATTCAGAGTGAAAAAGCGAGATTGCCAAGCTTAGCAGATGCTTTACAAATACCGGATACCTTCAGGTGTGATCAAGGCTCTACCAGCGACGGTATGGAAGGGATGTGTATGCTGCTTCGCCGTTTTTCTTACCCTTGTCGGTACTCCGATATGATACACCGATTTCGACGACCTGTCCCAGTACTAAGCATGATCACAAACAAGGTTATGGACTTTATCTACGAGCATCATGGCCACAGAATCCTCCAGTGGAACCAAGATATTTTGAGTCCAAATCAACTCCAAGTCTATGCAAATGCTGTGCGTGACAAGGGAGCTGCTCTACATAATTGTTTTGGATTTGTTGATGGGACTGTTAGACCCATTTCCAGACCAGAACAAAATCAAAGAATTTTATACAATGGCCACAAACGGGTTCACGCCCTCAAATACCAGTCTGTAGCTATTCCAAATGGAATTATAGCAAACATGTTTGGACCAGTTGGTAAGTGGGATGGTTGCCTATTTATTTACACTTATTTTCTAAGAAAGTTAAAATTATTCATGGGAAATGTTATTTTAAAATATTGCAAGTCAACCTATAGCCTTCCCCCTTTCTATGTGTACCAAAACACCTACATTAAATTCCAATGGACAGAAAAATAACATGCACCTTTGTTGAGGACCCCAGGCTTAGCTACCCACTTAATTTTAATTATTTATTTGTCCCCACTGACCCTGGAATTCCAGTGAGTTTTATCATGATCACCCTGGATTTTTTGTTTATTAACCATGAAAATGTATTTCCATTTTAGGAAATATCCAACCTGGAAATTACTTCTCTAATTCCAGGATGCTTTAGGTCCTCAATGGGGGTGCAGATTATTTTTGTGACTGCCCAAATTATTTTGCATACCCCTTTCCATAAACAGTTGACCACACCCTTATACAAAATATAGTCAAACGAGCAAACAGGGAGTATGGTAAGACATACAGGCACTATGACAAATAAGAGCAATTATGTAAACATATTAAAAATTATATTTATGTTTATATAATTAATTTTATTTTACTGATAAATTGAACTTTGTGTTGCATTATAGAGGGCAGGAAACACGATGCAAGCATGTTGGCAGAGTCAGGTCTCTTGGCAGAATTGCAGAGAAATGCCTACTCCCCTACTGGTGATCCCCTCTGCATATATGGCGACCCAGCCTATCCACTGCGTGTTCACCTACAGGCACCATTTAGGAATGCTCCTCTTACCCCACTAATGCATGACTTTAATACCAGCATGAGTGCAGTTCGCATCTGTGTTGAATGGTTGTTTGGAGACATTGTCAATTATTTTAAATTTATTGACTTTAAAAAAAATCTGAAGATAGGGCTTAGTAGCATTGGTAAGATTTATATAGTCTGTGCTATACTGAGAAATGCTTTAACCTGTCTATATGGAAATCTCACATCAGAATTCTTTGACTTACAGCCACCCACCCTACAAGAATACTTTGTGTGAAAGAGTATTACAACCATGCCTATATCCATTTGTGTAAAGCTCAACACACACTAAGGGGGAAAAATCTAAGAGCAGTTGCTTCAGGGACAAGCCACCAGTGTGCAGTTCCAATTGCATGCCAAACTGTTTTAATTATGGGACTAGTTGTGAAGACTAGCCTTGTCATTTTTTGTCATACTGGGCAAATAAATCCCTGTTGATTGAGCTCAATGCATTTGAGGTCCTATATATGTACAGTGATGTATAGCATGCCTTTGATGTATAGTAATCATAAATTGAAAAAATAGGCAAAAGACAATAGCGAGGTCCTTGTAAATTGCCCTCCAACAAAGACATTTCTGTACTACTACTAACACCCTTTAATAGCAATCTCCTTCCCTCTGAAGGACTGGAGACAATTCTAAGAAAAAAAAGGAGGGGTCTGAATCACATATTTACAGGCAGCTGATAAAATAACAGGAAATGTAAATATTTCCTTTTTTCTTTTATTATATGAATCATCTGAGGAAAATTTTGTCTAAAACCAATTGGTGTGAAAAGCATGATATCCCACGACAGCATCATAAGAAATTGGGAAATCAAGCTTTTCAAGTCATTTGGTTTCATGCGAAATTTTCCTGTGCATACTGCGAGATCCCATTAGTTGAAATACC
This sequence comes from Scolanthus callimorphus, assembly GCA_033964015.1. Taxonomy (NCBI): domain Eukaryota; kingdom Metazoa; phylum Cnidaria; class Anthozoa; order Actiniaria; family Edwardsiidae; genus Scolanthus; species Scolanthus callimorphus. The sequence continues at coordinate 23,254,873 of CM066911.1, read as the reverse complement.
AGGGCACATAACATTTTATAAGCTGTTTTGTTTTCATCGACAAGATAACTAACTGAGGGCATTTTCATCCCAAAATGCTGATCCAGACATAAGTGTTTCAAACACAGTTCAAATACAACAAAGCAATCGAGAAAGAACAGTTTTCATGTCAATACAAAAAGTCACCTTTTCGTCTTCCTATTTTTCGGCAATCTTCTGCATGAGGCCAATCATCATCGACATGAGCTGGTTGTTCTGTTGCTGCTGTTGCTGCTGGTTTGCTAAGGTCAATTCATATAGCCTATTCTGCCGCTCGTGTTCTTCCTGTCTGGCTTGCTGTTCTTCTCGTTTTACCGCCATATCCATGTTTGCTTTCTCCCTAAGAAACTCGATTGTATCATTTCCTCCTTTTCTTGACTTTTTCTTCTTCGGTTCTGATGAGCCCTCTTCTTCTTTGCGTCGAGTAGTTTCGCCTAATTTCTCACAGGCTCGTTTGCGCACCTCCTCGCCCATTGCTCGATCTGCCTCTACTTTTTTCTTGTTGGTCAACGCTGTGATGTCTTCTTCCTCTGCCGCTTCCCATTTTTCGCTTATCTCTTCGAGTGCTCGATCCAGTTCTGTGTCCTCGACGTCTATACCAGATGCTTTGGATTCTTTATTCTTTTTTGCTCGGTGTTTATCTAGCATGTGCTTTAGATGCTCTCTCACTGACTTTGTCACAACGTGAAACTCCAGAATCGTATGAGCATTCAAATTATCTGCTATCTTTTGAAACACTTTGCTTCGTTCAGCTGTTCTGGCTTTGTACTGATAGGGCTCCAACAGGAGAACCTCCCTCGCCAGAGCAACATCATGGTTTTGAGTCCATTCCATGATATTTCTAAAGGAAAAATAAGAGAATTTCTGTCAAATAATTTGGCGCCATTTTCACGAAGTTCGAAGTACATTGAAATTTTAGATAGTAGAAGTAGAATCTGCTATTCAAATTGTTTTTTTTAGGTTCTGATATTCTTTGTTGTGAAGCTCAACCAAATTCCTCTCCCATTCTTAATTCCGCTGCAAAATTTCTTGGCAAGTTTGGAAAATAAGGCGGAGTGATAGACTGAAACAATCTGCAAACAAAACCCTTACCCTCTCTTTGACTTTCCACTCATCTTTCCTGCGTTCTTTTCTGTATGAATCCTGAATTATACATCATAAAATAGCACCAAAACAATGTAAATGAGTTGCCGAATATTATCGGTTGGAAAATTCGCCTCAAAAAGGGCTTTTTGGAGAAAAAACACTAAAAGAAACTCACCTTTCCACGAGGCGGTGAAAATGTAGAGCATCGCCGTCGCGACCAGAATAGCGGCGGTCATGTCGCGTGACAGGTATGCTAATTAGTTAAGAATTCTCGAAATCCATTTCCGGTCCGCCGCCCCGAAGACCGCCGCCAGGGTATCTTAAGGTCCCTATTGACTTTTCTAGTTTTGATGACGTCATCGGTGACGTCATGCCGCGTGACCTTGGTGGTGCACGCCCCTTGCTTCTAACATAACTTTAATTAACCCAATGTTCGTCAACTAGCGCCGGGCGGATATCCGTTAAAACTAAACACGAAGGCGACAAAAATAGAAGCGCGCGCGGTGCCTTCTTGCCTATTTTCCCGCCTGAAATTGGGATGCCTGTGTGCCGGGCGGACACACAAACACACACACGGAATTACACTATACGTTTTAACGGAGCTCCTTGCGGAGCACCATACCTAAGAAAACAGCGTCAAAAACTGCAAATATAGTATTGGGTACCCTGTGTGAGTTATTGAGTAACCTGTGGAGATTGCTAGGGGTCGATCCGATTTTTGGACGTCTCAGTAAGTCCCGGATGTGTACGTTTTCCCTGTCTACCCTACGTCACAATAGCCCTATTGTGACGTCAAGCATGCTCAACTAACGGGGGAGGGGCGCGTTGCCAGGAGGGAGGAGGGAGTGCGCAACTAACGGGGGAGGGGCGCGTTGTCAGGGGGGTTTTGATGCTCACGTGAAAGCTAAAATCGCAGGCACAAAAAGACTACAGGGCTGCTAGCGGCTGAAAAAACGACCTACAATAATTACTCTAAGGAGAAATGCTGGAAGAAGAAAAGAAGAAGCCATGGAATACAAAGAGTTGGTAGAATGGGGAATAATAATCAAGTTGGAGTATTTTCTTTACCGGCTTGCTCCTGAAATTCTTCCAGTCGGAGTTTCAAGGCCGAGAAATCACAGCTACTGCAGAACCGTGCTATCACGCATTACGCCTCAAATGATAAAAATACGCGAAGAGGAAGCCATAGAATACAACATTGGGTCGAGGGATGAGGAAGGGATCGAGGAATGATAAATTTGGTTAAAATTATCTCTAGTAGAAGAGCAGAAAGCAGAAAGAAATGGAATACGCGTGATTTCAAAATCAAACGAGCGCGCGTAGCGTAGCGCGAGTTTGATTTGAAATCACAAGTATGATTTCAGACCAAAATTGCACGACACGAAGTTCAATTACCACTTTATTATATCCATTTTGAAATCACATTCTAGGCCCAGAGGATTCTATTAATTTATTTTCTTGAAACCGGAAATGCCTCACAAAAACATTGTATGCAAAACGAACTCATTAATTAAGTACTTATATGCAGAATTGTCATGTGACAAACAAAACGATTTCGAGTTGAGATCACTTATGTTTAAAATTACACCATACACAATTCAACAAAGTAATTTTCATTGTCTGACAAAAGGAAGAATGCTCGTCGCTTTTATTGCGGCCTTGGAGATGGAGTGGAGTTGGAGACGTAGAAATATTGAAGTTTTGCGATGGAACTGTGACTTTGCTGGGCGAATGACTTGCGATGGCATAAAATCAAAACTTGGCTGCAAATTATGATTGGAAGCCATGAGCTGTATTGCTAAATTTCATCACTTGCTGCATCTGGCTGTGGATGGTAGTGTTTTCATGTTTGAAGAGAGTGGAGTTTGATAGATGAGCGGAGGTGATTTTCAAGATGGCGGCATCGTTTCACTATCACTATCAGCTGTGAATTTGCGAAACACTTTCATCCAGCTTTGTGTTAACCGGGAAGTGTTCTTATTGATCACTTTAGACTTCAAATCTTCTACCACATTGTCTACCGGAACGCATGTAAAATCATCATCTTTTGATTTTGTGAAATTTGATGTTGTTTGTTTTTCGGTGGACTCGGATTCCTGGACTCGGGACCGGAATTTTGCACCAGAGGTGCTGGATTATTCGCTTGAAAATCCTCCATATTGTCGTGAAACTGATATCATACTCTGGAAAAACGACAGATAAAAAGGTACTGTAAATATTTAAAGTTTTATCCATAGTTTTGTCTTTGTTTCTTGTTTTTCTTTTCAAGCAGAAGAAGAAAGGGGGGAATTTCCCCCAAAAATTGCAGGAAGATGGTTTTCCTGCCATTATTTTCCTGATTGGTCACTGCCTTTTAACACTTAAATCTGATTGGCTGATTGATTTCTGTGCTTCATTTTGATTGGCTGAGAAAAAGATGCGATTTGGACTCAAAAGGATGCGATTTGGGAATAAATCGCACTGTTGTAAGCCAATCAGATTGCAGGGATTGACAGTGATGGATATAATAAAAATGGATATAATAAACATGGAAACGGTTTCATTTATTCCCCTATTTTGGCTCTCCTCGACAGCTGATGGACAAGGTGTCAGGACTATAGCTGGATTCACAGGAACTGAAAGGTTTGTCACGAGTTACAGTACAACAACAATGGCTTTGAAAGTCACGGATGTAATGGGTGCGGTGTGGATTGGAAACTCACTGTTCGCTGGAGTTGGACAAACATCCAGTATGAAGTGGATTAAACTGCAAGCTCTTTGGTAAGAATGTTTTTTTTTATGAGAAATATTTTCTCTGACCAGACGATCTCTTCAGGGAATTTGATTCCTTGGTCGTACAATTTAGAAAAGATGATCATAGACTTTCAACTGTGTTTTGGCCATTCATTGATTTATAGAATTGATTACTTTATTCTATCTATTGATAGCTATCTATTATAAGATATTTCTTGAAAACTTGAAAACTCGTGAGTAATGCACTAGTCAATTGAAACCCCACCCCTAGGGACCCGGGGAAGGGTGGGATTATCGTGGGGGTTTAAAGCATTTTAAAACAAGAATCTGTTCCGAGGGGGTGGTGGATTTTACTGGTTTTGATTCTGGAACCTGTCCCCACCCACCGGGGAATGTTTATTTGCTTTCAAATAAATTATTTCGGTCAATCTTTCACTTTGATTTTGGCCATGCAAATCTACATGTTCTACGATGCAATTCATTGGAATCATTCGATTCTAATGCATTTTTCTGTACTTGCATCCCTTGTTTCATATAGGACACCACACTAGCTGAGGCCCACTCCCCTTTGACGATCATAGAAAGGTGTGTTCATTCTTTGATGCTTGCAAGTAAAAGGTGATTTCTGAGGCCCCAAGGGTAGGGGCATTTCACAGGAATTTCCTCCCGATGGAGTGGGGACTTAAACAGCTTTTGTTCAGGGGTAAACTCAAATCCCAACCCTTCCCTGGGTCCCTAGGGGTGGGGGCTTCAATTAACTAGTGCATAACCAGTTTGTCCCCAGCCAAATATAAGTTAATATTATGCATCAATAATATTTTTTAGCTCAAAGGAAAGTCAGTAGAGTGCACAGAACGTTTTCCCATTTCTGTTGGATCAGAATAAAGAGAGCCTCTGTTATATGTTTCTGCTGTAGTTTCATTGTTTTCACCTCTTCCTAAAACCCAATAGAAGTATCTTGATCCAAGTTTTCAAACTTTTCTCAGGGGGAGCATGCCCCCTCAAACAGAAATTATTTGTTTTTGTCTTATTTCTATTTGCTCTCCCCCCCCCCCCCCCCCCCCCCACACACCCCATATTTTTTCAGTATTTTAAGTGCAATTAGGTGAAATTCAAGTACTTTTTTTTTCCTTTTCTGGACATTGTAAACCTGAAACTTCATGAATTTCAGACCCTTCTACAAAATTGCTCCACCCATAATATGGAGTTATGTATTTGGAACACTTTGGACTTTGCGGCCTTCTGCTTAACACTCGTATGGCCAGGAGTAGTGTCTGGTCCAATATCTTTTGACGGGTCTGCACGCAAGTATAGTAACTTGTGTTATTTCCATTATGAAATCTAGTAGCAACTTGTTTCAATATACAGCTGAGGGTTTTTATAGAATTGGGTCAACATTTTCATTGTAGTACTCCAGGGTGGAGAACTTTCACATTATATTTCTCTGTTTTTCATTTTGTTGTTCATGGCACACATTTAGTTTCAAACATAGACCAAAATCAAGGAAGTGATTCTAAGTGTTTCAGTAACTGGATTTATGGCCACTTTGCCAAAATTGCCCGGAATCCTGGTAAAATGTCTCATTAATTTCTCTGGTGTATCTATCAATAATATTGTCTTGTGAATATATACTACTTACTTTTCTGTCAGAAAATGCAGTTTTTTCCACTGAGGAATAAATATTGTCTTGAATAAATCATGAAAGTTATTCTGTCCCCTGGTTATTGTGTCCCCCAGCTGACCCCCAGCCAGTAATCCTCGTTGATAGGGGTAGGCTGTATTGGAAAAAGTAAAAAAGTAAGCCCCTCCCCCCCTGCCCAGAAGGGTGTTGAAAAGTGACCCCCACCCCTATGGAATTTCTAAAAAAAATTACAGTATTTGTATGGAAAGAGCAGGGAGCATGCTAATTCTGAATGTAAGCCGTGGGACATGTGCCAAGCAATAAAATAAATCAATCCAATCCAAGCAATCCAATTTATTTGAAAATTTAGTCATTACAAAATTTGAAACTGCAACCTTTTTTTAGGGTTGAAAAGATTACCAAATATTTTAGGGGGATATTTTTCAGATATTTTGCAGGGATACAGCTGAGGCACCAAATGAGGCAAGATATGGGGATAAGGGGATATTTGGTCCCCAGACTTGCCTCTATACAATCCCTCTGTGTTGAAATCAAACAATTCACTTGTGACCGAGACAACTCTGGCCTGAGATATATTGTATTTGTGTAGGGACAGCATAAACTGTCTATCTCAGGGGTCATATGAGTCAAGAAATAGGACAGGGCAATTCTTGTTAGGGGCTGCTGTAAGGCCTAACAGCCCCAAACATCACAGGGCTGCCGTAAGGGACAAACAGCTGGGAGGAAGCATTCCTTACTCCCACGTCTAAAAGGCAGGGCACATTTTATGATCAACACCTAAAGCCCTTACAGCCCTAACAGCCCTGGCTGGCCTGACAACCCTAACAGCCAACAAACCTAACAGCCCTAGCAAACCTAACAGTCCTAAACAGCAGAGAGGAAGCATTCCTAAAAGGCAGGGCACATATTATGATCAACACCTAACAGCCCTCTGTTAGGGCTGTTTAGACTGTTAGAGCTGATAGGACTGATAGGACTGTTAGAGCTGTTCAGACTGTTAGGTCTGTAAGTGGTGTTCAGGGGCGTAGCCAGGTGGGGGTTCCAGGGGTTCCGGAACCCCCCTCTCCTGCAGCGGAACCCCCCTCGCCTCTGTTCTGAACCGACTTACTACTAAAATTGTAAATATTTAATAGACAACAAGCTCCAATAAAATGTAGCAAATTTCTTCAAAGGCTAGTTTTTCCCCGAGATCAATATTTTGGCTGGGTTTCCTGTGGTGAGAACGCAAAAACACGTCCGATCTATGGAGTTTTTTATTTTTTGAATTTTGGAACCCCCCCTCTCATAAGGGAGAGGTCAAATCAGAGCAAGTATCTCCTTAAATAAAATAGATATTAAAAAGGTGTATGCTCCAACGCTTTCCCCGCAGCGAGAGGAGTCCATATGTGCAATAAAATAAGGTACCCCTAGATCATGCTCTGAGAAAATTACGTCTGAAAAAGGGGTATTGGGTACCAAGGGGGTAGATGCCGGTACCCACCACCTCCCCTGAAAAAATTGGGCACCATTCGAGTACAAGTATTTTGACCTCTTCCCTAAGTGCTGGCTACGCCCCTGAGTATTAGGGTTGTTAGACTAGGTGTTTATCAAATTTGTGCCCCAGGTCTTTTAAGAGGTGGAAGTAAAGAATGTTTTCTCAATGCTGTTTGGGCTGTTAGGTCTGTTAGGCCTAACAACAGCCCTAACAAGAATTCCCTGTCCTATTCCTTGACAGGTCAGGGGTTGGGCCAACTTTCTTGATAGTGCGTGCTGCATGTGTTAGCCACAACACCAAGATATCTTGTATTTTTTTTTCTCATGTGAAACAGGTGCCAGTTTTGCCCCTACCTCAAAGTTGTCTTCACAACAAAGGACAACCTCGTTCCCATATGTTTTCAAACAGTGGCCATGTGACTCAGCCTCCCCCAGGGTCTTCTACTCAACCAACCGCCATCTTGAAAATTACCCAGAAGACCCTGAGGACGAGGTTGATATCTCACCTCATGTGAACTACGGGTGTCTACATTTTTATTAGTTGAGTTGTCCTCGTGCTTTTTGTGTTTTGTAAAAGGCAATAACATTAGTCTAAATATAATAAAGGTATTTTTGATACTACAATTAACTACTACCATCTTTTATTCCTTATAATAGTTGGAAGCTCCGCTTTTAGGCAGTGCCTAAATCTATATATTATTCAGGAATGAAAAGAAAAAATCATATCTCCAGAAGGAAAGCTCCAATAACACCAAACTTGGCAAAAGTTGTCTTTAGATTCATACCTGTCGATTGTCAAAGTCACGTGACATGACGTCACTGTTTACGTCATTGAAATTGGCAAAAACCTCTGAAACCACTCAAAAGCGACTTCATGGTTATACGTCTGAATTCTGATACCACTTTTCCTTATGTATGGTGCTCCGCTCAGGAGCTCCGCTATGAAGGGGATGCATTTTCTCTGCTCCTGCATGATGTTGGTAAGCACGTTTTAAGTAGTCAATTTTTATTGTCGTCAGAAAAACGCTGTTAAAAAACTTTGACTCCGAAATTACTAAAATTTGGTAGCCAAAAGTAAACAAATGTTTTATCATTCTTTTTGTTGTTATTTTAATAATAGGATTTGCTGACTCAAGACTACCAACTATAAGAAAGGCATGCTTAAAAGCGATTGGAAAAGCATTGAAACGCCAAAGGTAGCCTTTAAAATAATATATTATTTTGCTCCAGGCAAACCCCATCACACAGGATAAATAACTATACCCAACATAATAACTCTGGCCTGCATTGTGACGTATTGCATTTTGGTCCGTTGCTCTGGGGTCGCTGCTATGATGGTCGACATTTTTGTTTTTTGTTTTACTCTATGCTCTAAAGTTATAGAAATCCCCGAACGACCCGGCTGGAAGTACCGGTGTTCAGCGCGACAGAGTAAGGGTTCCTGATTGGATGCTGTGGGATTCGTGTGCATGACCTAATGCTGTAAAGCGGGTCGTTTTTCACATTTTGCCCTGATTGCTAAAAAAATGGGAAACGAGTTTTCAATGCAAATTAAACGAAAAGAGGTCAGAAATTGTGTATGAGTTTTTTAAAGTTCCTACGGAAAAGAGCATGAAGATGTTTAAATTCACTAAAAACGTGGATAACAAGTTCGACTCATCAAGCTATAGAATGAATTTCAGATGACTGTCGTGAGTAATTGGTATTGGACTCATCAAGCTATAGAATGAATTTCAGATGACTGTCGTGAGTAATTCGTTATTACTTTGTAATTACTAATATAGGTTTTATTCATAATTGGTGTAATTACTTTGCGATTGCTTTCACTAGAGTCATACGAAAATTGCCCTAAGAGCCTATTCAATTGTGGGACCGACTTGCTGGCGAATTAAACAAATGCAAGAAAGATAGCTAGTTACATGTAATGAGAAAAGCTATGTTGTCTTTATTAACAGAGAAATAAGTAGTACAGAAACCAAAACAAAGGTTCGTATTTACAGTCTCATAAAATCTAATGCGAATTAAATCTATTCTAGACGACATAGCTAAGTTACTACTGAATTCACCGAACCGTTGTGCGCGTCGAAAAAACGTCTACGATTCTGCCCGCTTGGACTCAAGTTTTTGTCTGCATTCCGGCAGACTTTTCCGCGACTTTTTCGGCATGCTTTTCCGCGACTTCTAAAAACTGGCAATGTCTATGAAATATTTTTGAAAAAGCCGTGAGCCATCAGTTAAGGTTTACGTCGCTTTGCTTTCATATTTCAATATTGTCACAGGCGAGTTTTTTATTTCGACTCAGTCGTCCTAGTCGTGACGCGGATGAAGGAATGCAAAAAAAAAAAATCATAAAGAAAGAAACATGAGCCCGAGCGCACAGAATCGCAGGCGTGAATTCCCTGTAATTTTGGTTTCGTTTGAATTTTTTTTTTTTAATTTGATGACCCCAAAGTTTTAAAGAATCCAGCATGTCACTCGGGATGTTGCTAAGTAAATATTGAATACAGCCAGAAACATATAAGTGAGTTGAAACGTGTAACAGCGCGACAACCTGCGAACAACTCGCGATCAATAAACACCATATTTGGAAAACAATAGCTTCGTCGTTTGGCCAATAAGCGACCAGAGATGTGTTTCGTCATGTTTTCTAAAAATATCGCGCGGGATGTTCGCGGGGCCTTCCCAGTAAAAGAAATGAACTTTTCCGTTTATTTTTGTTATTACTTTTTTGTGCCAAATGGCAGAAACAGCAAAACGGAAACTAAAATTTCACTCGATCACCTTTGACTATGATGGCAAACCTTTTTTCCCAAAAACGAAAAAGAGGCGTTTGGAAACAAGTGTAACAAACACAAGTCCAGTGGAATTTGAACGGCATCGCGATCTACAAAATTTTGAAACACCACCACAACCCAAGAAACAACTCCAGTATCCAACTTCACCTGAATCACCTGAAGTTCAGATCCAGTCACCAGGATTAAAAGAAGCGAAAGACCGCTCAGATGAGAATTTGGATTGGTTGGCAGTGGCGAGAAGAGTATGTGCGAAGTTGGATTTGAACGTTAGTGTGTATCGCGAAGAGAAGGAGAGGGTGGAAGGGAGACGGGATTTCTTTGTTTTGACAGGCAAAACGGCATGGTCCAGTGGACAAGTAAATTCTCCTGTAAGAATCGTACTCGATGGTGAAGGATTTTACAGAGTGGAAGTTTTTTTTATCGAGAAAGTTAGCGGAGAGGTAGATTCGGAGCTCAAGTTGGAGAATGTTGCGCGGGAATTTTTATCAACGAAATCGAAGTTGGTTGTGTGTGCTGGTTTGGATAATGAAAAGGACGAACTTGGGTACAAACTGAAAAACGAGAGACATTGGGGATTGCCTACAAAGCGGGTTGACAGTGCAAAATGCAAACTTCTGTTGAAACCAGAAAATCGTCAAGTCAAAAGGGCGCACCGCTGTATAATGTCTGTTTACCTTGCAAGAAGCTTAACCGCCAGTTGAAAAAAGCAAGAGAAAACAAGCGCAAACGCAAAGAGAGTCGTAGTAAAGTCTCTTCTCATTGCAACTGGAAGTTTATGAGTCCCAACTCGAAAAAACGCCGGAGGAACAAGCTGCGTAAACGACATGCAAATCTGGCAGCGAAACTAAAACGATTGGAGAAGGCAAGAATAGTCCTTAGTGTGCCGCAGAGCAAATGCATGGAAACAATCTGCAGTGTAATCGAAAACGACTTCCAAACAGAGTTAAAGGTATTGTTATTATCTTTTTTGATTTAATGTTGTTATATTGTCAAATCAAACAAATTTTTGCTTGCAAAATCAATCCCAACCTGTAATATGTTGCGATCCCGAATACGGTTTAACTATTTGTTACAATTCATACCAGGATGTAATGGTTCAAGCTACCAGGGGAGAAAACAAAAAGCTGGAGGTACTGAAGTCTGTATGGCAGAGGGACAGAGATGACAAGAGGGACTTTTACAACGATCAGTGCAGGAATAGTAAGTGTGACAGCCTTTTTACCATTTATATGGTAAACATTCTGACATAAATACCATTTGCAATATTCTTTACTTGCAGCCACTGGTGCATGCTCAAATAAATGGAGTACCATCACATATCGCCTGGCTCTTGCAGTTTTCTGTCGCAGTCCAGCTGCTTATGAAGCTCTCAAGAGTTTTGATATTCTTCAACTTCCCTCAGCTGAGACACTGAAGCAGTACCGTGCAGCATTTTACCAGAAAGAAGGAGCTAATGCAGATAACCTACATGAGTATGCAGATGACTATGCTAGGTATGTACTGTATAGCTTTCTCTTAGATTAGTGGTTCTGATTTTTCAGATAGCCAATGCCCCCCTGAAATAGCAGTTAAACATTAGGGTCTTGTTGCTTGAAAGTGTTTTATCATCAATCCAGGATTTATTACCATAGTGACTCAATGATGTTGGTCAGAACTACACACCTTTGAACAACTTGCACCACCAGTTAAACTGATAGGGGAGAAGAGGGCTTACTTGTAGCCCCCATTTTTGTAAATATTTGTACTAAATTGAGCCACCCCAGCAGGCTGCCATTTATTTTAATACATAAAAAGCCTTTTTTGGTTAACTTAACTGAAATATTTCACATATTTTATATGGCTTATACCCTCACATCTTTTTTATGGGCATATGGATAGCCTTTCTATGTTTATTATGCATCTTTATTTTTACTTCCTCCAATTAAAATCCGATTGTATCAATACTTGCATAGACAGCAAATTGTACCAAACCAAATTGTACTGACTTTTTGTATGTTAAATTTGTAGCTTTATTGCTGAGCAGTTAAAGAAAGGCATCCAGAAACCAACAGGGCAAGGTGTACTTATTGGTGATGAGGTGAAAGTAGTGAGCAAAATCCAATGGAATTCAAAAAATAATGAGTGAGTATATTTTGCTGTGCATTCTACAAGAATAACTGCCAAGATGTCTGTAAAACAAAATTCCACTGTACCTCTGCCATTGTGATTGTTTAAATGCATTGAAATTGATCTGTGTGGCAAAAACAAATTACTATTATTCGAAACGGTCTGGTTTTACATTCTTTGCCCCAAAAATGACTTTCTCCACTTTTTTTGCACATGGATTTTGCCACTTAGACAAAAACGTGTCAACAATCCACATTCATACTTCTTATACCTACGTATTGGCTGATTGCATTTTTAAACTGAACCGGGGGGGGGGGGGGGGTAGAGGACCTATGGAAAGTTTTCCAGGGGGCTGTATTGAACTCTGGAAATTCCAGTGGAGGGTGTGTGTCTGGAGACTGGAAATTCCAAGGGGGAGGGGTAAACAAGGTGATTTTCCAGGGACATTTTATCCAAAAATTGATTTTCCAGGGGTATTTGGCCAGAAAAAATGGAAATTCCAGTGGTGGGGGTCATTTATGGGGTTGGAAATTCCAGGGAGGGGATCTGTTTCACGAGTGAAAATTCCAGGGGAGGGGGTCATTTTAAGGGAGGTCCTCAACCCCCCGGTGCGGTTTAAAAATGCAGTCAGCCATTGTTAAACTTCATCTATGAAAAAGGGCATTTTCTCTCCTTATAACTCCAAAGAAAATATCTGCTGTAGGAAAGGCAGTGAAATTAATATGAAATTTAATAATACAGTTTCTTCAATGTGCAGGTTTATGGGACACTGCCTTACTGCTGATGAGATGATATCGCTGCATGACTTGTATGAGGACCTCAACCCAAATAGGCGGAAAATCAGAACGTCCTATGTCTTCCAATTTCTCTGGAGAGACCTTACAAGTGAGTTCGATGTGGTTGGGCCGTACTATACCAGCGAAGCAGGAATGAAACATACCTTTGTCATGACTTGCCTGATCGAAACCATCCACAGCCTTCACCTGTATGGCTTTGAGACCATGGCTATTGTTCTAGATGGTGCTAGTACCAATTTGGCTGCCATGAAGTACTTGTCAATGGGAAAGGCAGGGATGTATGGAATCAACGACGATCCACAAGCAGAGGACCCACACTACATAAAAACATGGTTTTTGAACCTTTTACAGGGGAAAAAATCTTTTTTATTCCATGTCCTTCTCATGAGGTATACATATATAGCTACTATACTACATTTTGAAAGCATTTTTAGTGTGAGGATTTTAGTAAGAATTTATGCTGGGCTCTATTAGGCTTGCACTGTCATTTTGAAAATTGCAGCTAGAAATAATACTTATAATTAATATTTATATAGCACACATTCTATTAATATTTATATACAGCAACTTTAATGCCAGCCACCCCAAGACACACACACTTAAATACATTGATATTTCATTTTTCAGTCCACCCCCCCTCCTCCTCCAAAGTGATAATATGTCCTCCCACTTTAAAATAAGATCTATGGCTAGAAGTTTATAATTAAATAATGAATATTCATTTTCTTTTGCTTACAGCTGAAAAGCACAATTGCTGCCCTTTATTCCTCTAAGTTGAATGGGAAAAAGCACTTTTTGCTTTACGATGTCCATTTTGGATGGGAATCAATCGTAGGTCTTTGGAACCGAGAAATTGCCAGAGCCAAAAGGAATGAAATGCTTCGCGTACCTGAACTCAAGTACAGATATGTACTGAATGTTCGACCAGCAAAAGTGATGCAAGTATGTACTACACTACTATCCTTTTCATTGATATAGAAGCAGGCCAAAAGCAGTCTTAGGGGGTGTTCATTATTAATGTGGGGGGGGGGGGGGGTGTTCCATGCAACGCCACTTTCATTTTATGTTTAGCCCCCCTTTGGCAGTAGCAAAACGTTTTTACCCCCCCCCCCCCCACCTCCCCTAAGCAATATCTTTATTTTTGTAGGGCAAGACATTGCAATTTGGACTGTTAAAAACATTATGCTGTGATGTTCCTGTATGTGTTATTGACTACTCCACCCCCCCCCCCCCCCTCCTTCAACAACTTTTAACCTTTTTTGTTTAACATACCCAAAACATACCCAGTTTAACATACCTAAAACGTTTTTATATCTCCCTATGATTTCACCAACTCCCCCCCCCCCCAAAAAAAAAAACATCAACAATAAACACTCCCTTAGTTGTGTACACAGTGTGTATATACGAAACAATTTTCCACTTGTCTACTTGACTGACAATGTTGCCTTATTTTCTTTGTGGGAATTGTTTAATACATATCTTACAACAAGGGGATTCTTCACAGCATTTGTCTTGATTTCCTCAGCAAGATCATGTCATCGGAGAGCTGAAAGAATTTGCTGCAGGTCCTTGCAGTGCAATGACTGCTTCCAAAACCTCATTGGTTGTTCAGTTCCTCGAGGCTTGCCAGTCTTTGTTTGAGATGGGGATCCTCAGTCATAACAAGATCCATGGTCACCCAAGTGAAGTCCTCTCAAAGATGACAGAAGGCTTCAACTTCTTTGTTGAGTGGGCAAACTTCTGTTATGGTGAAGGTATATATTTGCTGATAAAATAGCTACAAGAAAGTCTGAATACTGCTATAAGCACAGTCAAAATAATACTATGTGGAAAATGCCTAGAAAGCCCATATGTAAAGTGGTATAAACTTTTTAATGGAAATACTTAAGAGGCTATTGGCAAATGGTGTCCCTTGGAACATTTTTGTATGCTTTGGAATAGTATTCAGAACTTCAGAGTGGGAACTGCAACCTCATTACTCCATCCCCAAGCAGAAATCGAAAAAGGCCCCAACTGCTAAGAAAATTACATCTGTTTAAGGTTTACACATACCTGCCAACTCCAAAGGCTCAACAATTAGGAGATCCTGTTTTAAATTGTAGAGTAACAGAATGTTTTCTGACAGTAAATATGCGGAAAATTTCATTTTTTGGCTGGGAGAATAAGGGTAAAAACAGGGAGTCTTTTACAAAAATCTGTGAGAGTTGACATGTATGTTTACAGGACTAATTGCGGCATCTGACCAAAGTTTGCATCTTGTTTAACAGGCCATGAACTTGCAGTACCAGGGCAAACAGTGTTTCTAGCCTGGCAGGTATGTCATTAAAATAATTTATTTGTAGTTTAGTTATGTTTTGTGGTTGCCTCAGTCCTGTACCTACCTACCAGGTGTATTTTGAGAGGTGTGATGGTTTAATTGTTTTATTCTGAGGCCCATGATTGACTACCAGTTAGCCCACAAGCTATTGAGATAGTTCAGAATGAAAAATAAAACAGAAAAATTAAAACGTCACTGTTCTTGCATACAAGCAGTATTTCTAAAGGATTCTAGCTATTTTTGTGGAGAACACTGCCTCACTCACACTATGGTATCATAGACAAAATCCTGCCTTGAATATTTGTGCACCTACATTGATAAGCCTAATACAAAATCATGAATTTTACCTTATTGTTATTTCAGACATGGGACTTGCTGCGATTAATGTACTATGGCTTCACTGATTTTTGTGTTGAGTTCTTCCGCCGTTTTCCAGGGTATTATGTCATACCCCTGAGAATAAATGGTAGTGCTGTTGAGACCCTCTTTTCACAGCTCAAGTTCACAACATCAGGCAATCTGACTGGAAGTAACTATGGTTACACTTTGGGCACTCTAACAACAAAGCGATTTCTCCATGGCCATCGTGGAAAGACAAAATACAGGAACACACCACTTTATGTCAGACAAAGAAAACTTAGAAGAAAACAGAAATGAGCCTTGAGGCAATTGAACTTTAAACACATTAATTACTATAATCATTTTGAGACCAGACAGTGAAGTAATATTTATTTTATTTTTTCCTAGAGGCACAGTAAAGAATTCTGCATTATGATTGCTTCTTAGAGTGAGTGTGTGGCCTAGGTCACGGTAACCATTTGCGCGCGCTTGTTTTCATCGAAAAAATAAAATTTTAGAGTTGGAAAAAAATAAGTTATTTACCGGCTTTAGGTTGGTCCTTAAATGAAAAAGCTGTGACCTCAGCATGGAAAATGTTGACCTTGGCCTCCGGCCTCTGTCAACAATATCTAGCCCTTGGTCACAGTTTTTCCCTATATGCACCTTGAAGCCGGTAAATAACATATTATACTAGTTGTAGCTCTCGTTAAAAGTAAATCATGTTTTGCCCTTTTGAAAATATAAGTTTTCACAGTTGCCTAATTTCATTTGGCCAACTATAGGTCACTTTAGAGACAAATAAAATGTTGCATTTCCGTGAGCATATGAACAAGCTAAAAATAACAGCGTGAGAAATATATGCAAACACAACATCACGGCATTGACTACACGGGCCACTTCAGAAGAGGACCAGGGGTCAAATAGTAGATTTTTCTTCTGATACTGATAGTGCTAAGTATTTGGTTACCACTTGAATAATAATGCTCTTTCAAAATCCTGGCACTTTGATTGGCTAGTGGTTACACCACTCTGAATTGGAGAATTTTTCTCCTCGCACAGCTCTATAATGCTGCCGCCTCACAGCCTCGCCTCTTGGCTCGGCTGCTCGTTGGCAATAATTTTGGTCATGCAAGGTGAATAATGATTGTATCACAACTTGATATAAAGTATAAATATATTTCCAAATTTTCAATGAGACCTCAAGAAAAGGTACTTTTTACAAGACTATTAGAATAGATGCGAAAAATATTCCAAGTACCATACTGTAAATAATGTAATATATAGATTTAGCCACTGGCTAAAAGCGGAGCTCCCGGTTGTGTACATGGTTTGTCACTATAATAATCTTTTCAAAAAAAATGTCTCTAAATATGTGCAGTATACAGAGATACAGATGAAAATAAGCACGAAAGAAAGGTAAAAAAATTTAGGAACTAGCCCCTCACAATGGAATAATTCTAACAAGGTGCAACAGTGTAATCAAGAGAAAAGCTTTTCTTTGTCATGAGCTGTTTTAATATTTCAACATATACATACCATACATGTACCATATTATTACATGTTCAGTGTATTTTTATTAAAATGTGTCACCCCAGAAAATACCCAACATGAATAAGCAGAGAAATTCAGAATACTGTAGTTGGTTGTCAATTTTTGTATTTTGACTGAATTTCTGTGTAAAATTTATTGCAAATTCCAATTGTAAGGGAAGGAACGTTTTTTTTCTCGAGTGGTGGGGAGTGGGGGTAGGAGGCACAAGGGTAGGGCCATACCTATATGAAAGCTTTCAGGGGAGGGCACACCATTCTCTTACATGTTAGTTCATAACTTAAACTACTATTATATATATACACTTTTTTCATGATGCATTGTCTTCTCAGAAGCCTTGGAACAAAACATGTACCAAGGTGAGGGGAGATTTGCACCTTTCCTAGACCCCTGCAGATGGGGGGCAAGATGTTTTCCCTAAAAATGCAAGGGAGGGCCAACACTTTATTGAAAACAGTGCTGAAATTCCCGAGTCCTCTCCCCACCCCCTTGAAATAATAAAAGCTACCTTCCATGTGTGCAAAACCACCATGGGAGATGAGTATTTGATAATCTGGCATTGTGTGGACCTTCCAGAAAATATCCATCCCCCTCCCATGGAATGGTGTTGAAAAGTACCCCCCCCCCCAAAAAAAAAAAAATAAATAAATAAATAAATAAGTAAAATAAAATACAGTATTTGTATGGAAAAAGTCAGGATAGTTGACCCCCCAACCACTCTGGCGTTTCCAATCCCTTCCGTGGAGGGGGTGATATTTTTTGGAACCACACACAGTCAGTACTATCTATGTCTATGTACCATGCATTACACATAACAATAAGATTATGAAGATGGAGATTCATATGAGAAATCTTCCATCAGTTCATGGAAATCTAGAGCAATTAATCAAAACAAAATCAATTCCCATGGGTATCACTAATAGGGGTGCTACATGATTTTGTATCACACCAACTCAATGAAAGTTATACCATTTTTAATTGCATAAATAGTCATGAAAAGCTTAGGGTCCCAGGGTGAATTTTCCGTGTTTTCGAACCAAGTTGAAGTCGTATTTGGGTGATTTCAATGGTAGTTCGTTTTGCCTCAGTGATTCTAGTCTTGCTCTGTTTCTTGTTGAAACTTCACCTGGGGACACTCACTAGGATTCTCAGTTCTATCAATCAAAAACGTCAGTCCCAAAGGTGGGGCTTCGGGGGCCTCCTATTACTGGATGACGCATTTGGCGCCTTCTCATTGGCAGCAGGTTTAGTTCCGGAATGACATTGTATTATTCAAGGGGAGATGATTGGCACGATCTTGTTCCGGAACTAATCCTGCTGCCAATGAGAAGGCGCTAAATTAATCATCCAATGATAGGAGGCCCTGAAGGTCCGCCTTTGATTGATAGAACTGAGAATCCTAGTCAGTGTCCCCAGGGTGAAGTTTCAGCAAGAAACAGAGCATCCTATGAGGTCGACCTGCAGCAAGTATAAACAAACTACCATTGAAATATAACCCAAATACGACTTCAAACTTGGTTCGAAAACACGGAAAACTTCACCCTGGGACAAGGGTATGAAAAGGGTAAGAAATGTCTAAACCAAACTGTGTGTGCACTGTGCAATTACAACTAAGGGACTGGTCATAAATTAGAGGGGGAACTCAAGCACATTAAGGCCTGGGATTCGAAATGGGCTTGGGGCTAGCCCCCAAAAACGCACAATGTGCCTTAAATTGCTTTAATCAATTTTAGGAAGGCTAATTTTTGGCACAGTGATAAAACTGGACGAACTTTATATTTTGGTGCTATAACTTAGTACGGAGTGACGTCACAAGGTATGTCACGTGACAAAACAGTAAATTGCTTTCCGGTGATGGAGAAAACATCTTTACAATACAGCTTTGGTGAAAATGGTAGACCTCAGAAATAGAAGCATAGTACCGTTTTGGCTGCTGAACTATTATTTACTGTTAACGAGATATAAGGGTCGGAATCAGGTCACGCGACCTAATTAATATATCAGCCCCTTAAACCACCTTAAAAGAGCAAACGTTTTCCACATGTAAAAACGTCACTATGTAGAACCCAAAGAGAGAAATATTATAAGCTAGTAACTTTTCAAAAAGGAGTGAAACTCACCACCGGAGAAATTTTTAAACTTTGAAAAGTGAAAATTTCACGTGACTGGTCACGTGACGAGTGTATCAGCCAAAATTCCATACTAAAACATTTCACTCGATGAATGTTAACTTGAAAATTTCATGCTCCATCATTAATGATTAGAAAAGATATTCGAAATTTTGTAATTTTGTCGATTTTCTGGGCTGACCCAGGCCTTAATACACTTGAGAAGGGCTGGTGCATTTCTATTTTGGTCTACATGTTTTTTGGAAACCCTCCCCTGACAAGATGCAGGAAAAATGTTGGCCCTCCAAAATGTGGTGACATAATTAATGGTGACCCTCCCCCATCATTCACTGGATCTAGATATTGCTAAAAAGACATTTTTATTACTTTCTAAAATCCATTTTCATGTAATAATAGCAGTGCAAGATTCGATTATGTCTTTTGTTTAGGGAAAAAGAATCCGAAAGTTACTTCATCTGTACGTATGTTTTACATAAAATACTCACAAATATCCTAAACTTCAACAGACTATTTCTCAATTAATAATAAATACACACAAGATAATTTTAAAATTCTGACCAATATTTTTTGGATAGATAAAGTAGGGCAGAGTGATACTATTAGAGTATCTTGTACAGTTGAAATATTGGTGGAGTCAGAATTTCTCTTATGTGTGTATTTATGTTTAACATAGATCTGTACATTATGTTGCTAAAATCCCAGATAATAACTATCTTGCCAAGTTCAGTGTAGTTCAGCTGTAGCATTAGTCTCCAAACACTAAAAAACTAGCAGGGGGGGGGGGGGGGGGGGGGGGGGGGGAGACAACATATAAACAACTTAAGTCAGCTTTTAGGGAAAGTTTAAACTCTCTTGCGCACGATGCGCGCTGGAACTTTAGAGCCCAGCATGTGAAATTACTGCATGTTTGGGGGAACTTACTGGGGAAAAACTGTGGGGGCACAGGCCTCCCTGACCCTATAATCACTATGGCCCTGTATTACCCTAACAACATTTGCGTAAAAAATAATGACCCTCCCTTTATCATTTGCACCATCCCTCCCCTCCCCCCTCTAATGTATGACCAGTCCCTAACTGTTTTGCACAGTGAAATGCAAACATACACATGGGTTATCACCAAGAAAAAACAATCAGAGGGCACATGCATATCACACACACTAGGATTGTAATGAGGCTCGGCCTACGGCCTCGCCTCATTCCAAATGTCTCGACATGCATATGCATCAAGGCTAATGAAGGATGATACTAAAAACATTTGTATTTTTGTTTTTTTCCTATTGTTCTTACTGGTATCTTTTTACTAAGAAGCTAACTAGCATATTATCATAAGGTTTTATGTATTCACTCTAAATAGTAGACAGTGCCAATTCAATAACTTCTGCTGTGCACAAGAAACCCTTAAGCCTAGTTTCCATAAAGTCTTATCTGTCGTATCTGTCGTATCTGACGTCTCATCAGTCAACCGTGAAACAACAACAACAACAATACTTTAATGCCCTCTGTAGTAACAGGATACAGTACAAGAAAAGTTATGAATTAAAGTAATTAGAGGATCACAGTTACCTAAATAGCAGAGCTAATCGAGTTAGGTAACAGTGGTCAAGCAGATAATATCATGTACAATTCATAGGAGTTATAGTTAAGGGAGAGACAAACAAAGGAGAATAATTAACTAACAATAAAGAAAATAAATAAATAAACAACAACAGCAACAGAGTAGTACACTATGAAATAAGAGGATATGAAATAGAGAATTCTAATTTTCATTGTTTCACGGTCGACTGATGAGACAGATACGACAGATGAGACAGATAAGACTATATGGAAACTAGGCTAAAGTAAACAACTTCAGTACCATAAGTCATTGTCCTGTTGCCGAGGATCCAAGGCAGCAAAGACCATCACCATCTTCTCAAGTAAAGTAAAGTAGTTTTGACTGACAGCCAAATGTACAGCAGGGAACAGCAGCGAGCAGAGGTTTTCTTGTGTGCCGCTCGATACAATACAGTACATTTTTCAGCGTTCACACCGGGTCAGCTGTCGATCTCAATCAGACACTTAGCGCCCGCGATAAGCCAGCGGGATCTCAAATAAATACTAAAACAAAATGGTTAGAACATTTACTATGGAGCAAGTTGTGGACGAAATCCTGGCGCAGGAGGATATTTCTATGGAGAAGGAAGATCCCCGACACCTTACGGAGTTGATCGAACTCACTAGAACCACTCGATGCGCTAAAACAGCGTTTCGGAGGTTCGTGTTGGGGGTTTCGTAGCGAAGCAAAACACATCGACGCAAACACATGCTGGAAGAACTATACAGGGGGATTTTGCTATATTCTCCGCTATCTTTCTCAGAAAATTTACCTTGAAATAAATATAAACAAAGGATTGAGGACTTAAGGTTGAATTAAATTCTTCATTTAAATGACGCTGATCAACATTCAGATTCCTACTACATGCGAACAATAATAATGGTTAGTTTTGATAAGAAATTAATATTTCATCCAAAGACTAACAATTGTCTAAAAAAAACCGATGCGTTGGGAAAATGGACTCCTTAACACAAAACATTGCAACAATAATACATCTAGCAACTGTCTGTTACAAAAGTGAACCAATAAAGACCATATTATAGTTTTTATACATGTTTATTTACGAGTGAGATAGTCTTGGCATAATCACGCGACTTGAGTTTAGTCTAATTCGCTATAAACACTACCTTTTCAGTCAGCCGGCGGAACTCTTGCTGTTGGATCTTGACTTCAGGAAAGAGCCTTAATTTTTCCTCGATAACTGACCAAGAATTTACCTTCTTCTTCTGTGCGTATCTGCCGACAGGAAATTATTATTTCGCATCGTCCGAGCCATTGTAGCCGGATCACTGAAACACAACCTGAAATGCAATCGATAAGAACCAGATTACGTATCAAACAAACTGAGTTTACATTATTATGACGTGTTTCTGCTAGCTCCGCGATTTTAGAACATTTTATACGATATATTGCACCGATTTCATTTATCTTCGTCGCTAGGCTTATCTACATTATCTAGAGAACATTGGCTTGGTTTGGTGTGAGTTTTTCATCCGTTGAGAGGCGAAAGAAAACGGATGTTTGCTGGATCGATCTTCAAGTTTCCCGCCAACGAACTACCTGGTCATCTTTGGATATCAAACCTGGCTGATCTCTGACTACGCTGTGAAACATAAGTATTTTTGATACCCTCTTCTTTCTTATCCTCTCGTTTTCGTTTTTAGTCTTTGAGGGTTTAGTTTTCATCTTTTTACTCTTTAAATTGAGCCATCTATAATTCACAGTTAATTAATACAATCTGGCGCGCACTAGTCCGTAAAATTCAACTCTGTATTTGCATACATTTGCATTGCCCCTTGCGCTGCCTCGCTTCGCGCGGGATCTACGGGACTTGTTTCGAGCTCTCTTCGCGCGGGATCTACGGGACTTGTTTCGAGCTTTGAACTATCGACTTCTTCAACTTTCTTTTTTTTTACAATTCTTTTCGGCAAAGTCATTTCAGCCTGAATACTAGTTGCATTCTATTCTTAAAAAGTTATCTGAATTGTATGTTTGTTGTTGTTGTTTTTAATCCTGTAACAAATATATTTTAAATCTATACATATTATATTATCCAAAGTTAACTTCTTAATTATTGGTTTAGGTTAACGTACGAAATAAGAATATTATCTGAATAACACAAACATAAAAAATATAATTATATAGTTGATGTGATATAAATTTAAGAAACAGTTGTACAACACATAGTATATAAACAAAGTAAATAAACAAAGTATATAAACATATTGTTCTACCCATACACGGGCTGGTATCATGAGACCCAGCCACGCATCAGGCCTTTTTAAATTTCTGGTCCTGATCCTCACTCTGAACAGCATATTCAAAGGCTACCATAGATTGGATAATGGAACTGATGAACTCCCATCTCTTGTGAAACCTCTTTGTACTTGGTATCAAACAAACGTTGTTCGTCATGATTTTCCTCCTTTCTCTTGGCAATCACTTACTTTTTCTGTCCCCTGGTCTTTCAGAGGAAATTCTGGTTTACATTTACTACAAGCTTCCTTGTTAACAGCCCTGCTGATTCTCTTGGCTGGGGATGTGAGCCAGAATCCCGGACCCATTGATATCTCTAGTCTTCCGGCTCATTCTGTCTCGAATCACGATAGTTGCCACTCATTTATTCCTACCTTGATTTCCAATCGTTCGGATTGTGCGAGACGCTTTCTAAGACCGGTAAATCGTACCCTGGTCAGCATCGATCACTGCGCGTCTCAGGGTATTCCTGTGCGAGTTACTCAACGAGTTAACATCCCAACAAACACTAAAAAGCGGTTTTGTCCTTTACGCAAGGGGGTAAATTTACACAACCTCTGCCCTGTTGAGCGTGTAAATGGACACAACTTCGGTCATCCTTTAAAACTTGGTTTATTCAATGCGCAATCTGTGGGAAACAAGGCCTTATTTATTAAGGATTATTTTGTGGAGCATCAATTTGATCTTTTAGCTATCACGGAAACATGGGCAAAATCTGACTCTGTAAATGCCATCAGAGAATTATGTCCCAAAGGTCATGGTTTTTATCATGTTCCTAGGAAGAGCAGGAGTGGCGGAGGTGTCGGTTTTTTGTACAATCTGGATTTAAAGATAGTCAAACAAGATGCTGGAAAGTTTTCTTCGTTTGAATCCATGGAAGTATTGTTACATTCCTCTAAAATGTCATTAAAGATTGTCATAGTCTATAGACTTCATGCAAAACCAAAAAGAATGGTGTCACGGCTCCAATGTTTTTTGAGGAGTTCTCGCAGCTTCTTGGGCGACTGACTACTTCTGCTGACAAGCTGCTGATAATCGGTGATTTTAATTATCATGTCGATGAGCCCAATAAAGATCATAGGGCTGCTCGACTGTTGGATCTACTGCATTTGCATAATTTAAAACAAAATGTATCAGTTCCTACACACAGAAGTATGCATACTCTAGATCTGGTAATAACTCGCGATGATGAGGACGTTTTGCTAGATTGCTCTGTTTGTGATCCCTGTATGTCGGATCACTTTTTTGTGCACTGCAAGCTGGCACTAGATAAGCCTCTTCCTGCTAAAGTTGAAAGGACTTATCGGAAAACACGGAATGTGGATCTTGGTGCTTTCAGCCACGACCTTGCTAGTTCTTCATTGCTAACGTCACCTGCGAATTCGCTGAATGATTTATGCGATCAATACCAGGAAGTGCTTAGTAGTCTGGTGGAGAAACACGCCCCTCTTAAGAAGCGCACCATATCATTACGTCCTGCTGCACCCTGGTATTCTGAGGAAATAGCACAGGAAAAGTGTAAACGGCGCAAGTTAGAAAGGAAATGGCGCAAATCTAAACTTCATATTGATCGAGATCTGTTTGTTGAGCAATGTAACGTAGTTAAAAAGTTAATCATGTCCACTAAGATGGATTATTATTCCTCAATTATCTCTGATAACGCATCTAACCCGAAAGAATTGTTTAAGTCTATTGATCGTCTGCTTTATCGCAAAGCTGAACGTCTCTATCCTTCCTGTGAAAGCAAACTTGAACTGTGCAACAACTTCTCTAACTTCTTTTTGAACAAGATCTCTACCATTAGAAGTGAACTCACTCCAGTCCCGGATGACGTCATTACCATGTTCGATCAATTGGATAATGCCAACATTTCCTGCAGACTGGAAACATTTGTACCAACTGATTCCGAAGAACTCTCTAGTCTTCTACGTAAGAGTGCATCTAAATCATGTGTTCTTGACCCTATTCCATCGGGGCTACTTCGTCATTTCCTAGACGACCTTCTACCCGTTATGGCTAGAATTGTGAATTTATCTTTTCAATCCTGCACAATGCCCGCTTCTATGAAGCTGGCTGTTTTGTCTCCGTTGTTGAAAAAAGCTCTTTTAGATCATGAGCGTTACCCCAACTTCAGGCCAGTGTCAAATCTTCAGTTTTTATCAAAATCGATCGAAAAAGTGGTTGCAAAGCGTGTGGTGTCATACCTTCACGACAATCATCTTGGTGAGCCCTTTCAATCTGCGTATAAGATATACCATAGCTGTGAAACTGCCTTGATACGTGTACAAAACGACGTTTTACAGTCTATTGATACCAACCGCTGTGTGATACTAGTCTTACTGGACTTGTCGTCTGCATTTGATACCGTAGATCATAGTATTTTGTTACGCAGGCTGTCTTCTAGATTTGGCTTTAAAGGAAATGTACTATCGTGGTTCGGGTCGTATCTTGCTAATCGTTCTCAGTTTGTCATGGTGGATGGTACTGCGTCTGAGCCGCGCCCACTTAACTGCGGGGTACCGCAGGGATCCGTTTTGGGCCCCTTGCTCTACTATCTCTATACCGCACCCCTTGGGGATATTTTTCGTAATCACGGACTTCAATTTCACTTGTACGCAGACGACACTCAAGTCTATACAACCTACAGCTGTCAAGATGGCGAGGAGCTTGCGAGCGCCAAACACCGCATCGAATTATGTCTTTCTGATGTTAACAATTGGATGACCACCAACAAACTGAAATTGAATACTGATAAGACCGAGCTCCTCCTGTTACATTCTAGATTCCGTCCCTATACTCCTCTCATTTCACTTTCTGTTGGTGATGATAGCATTGTACCCTCTGAACATGCTCGCAATGTAGGAGTCATATTCGACAGCACCATGACTTTTTCAAGACACGTTGATGCTGTTGTAAAGTCTAGTTTCTTTCATCTCCGTAACATAGCAAAAGTGCGCAATTACTTATCAGTTGACACTACTAAGACTCTTGTGGTCTCTTTTGTTTTATCTAAGCTAGATAATTGTAACTCTTTACTTTATGGCCTTCCACAACACATGCTAGACAAATTACAATATGTTCAAAATGCTGCAGCTCGTTTGATATGCAGATCAAACAAATATGATCATGTCACGCCTATGCTAAAGCAGCTACATTGGCTTCCGATTAAATTAAGAATAAATTTTAAAATCAACTTAGTTACTTTTAAATGTCTCAAAGGTTTAGCGCCTGTCTACCTGAGGGATTTAATTGAGGTCTATACTCCAGCTAGAGCATTACGCTCTTCAGATGCTCCTCCCAGACTTGTCACCTCGAAATACAAGCTAAAAAACTATGGTCTTCGATCCTTTTCTGCGCATGCCCCTTTTTTATGGAATGAATTACCTCCCCATGTAAAAAACTCCGAAACAGTCCCCGTTTTTAAGTCTCGTCTTAAAACACATCTTTTTACGAGTTATTTTAATTAGCGGATAATTTGTAAATAATTTTAAGTATATGATTTGTAACCTTAAATACGTTGTAAATAATAGTTTGTAAATTAGTAGTTTGTTTTTTTATTTCTTATTTTTTAATGATTGTAATTTTTAATGATTTTAATTTCCAATGTAAAGCGCATAGAACGTGGCTATATGCGCTATATAAATGTTGTATTATTATTATTATTATTATTAGTATCAAGTCATTCAGATTTTCGAAAATTTCTCAATAAGGAATGTACTTCTTAAAAATACAAAAAGATACGATTCTTACCTGATAAATCCACAATCTAGAATTCCTCCTCTCGATCGTCGATTGTGCCAAAAGAAAAAGTTATATGAAGCCCAAAATGGGGCAATTTACAATAAAATCTGCGAGTTCTATCGTATGCCGAATGCATGTTCGATCTGAAAAGTCTAAATCACGCGTATATAAGCATGTTTGGTATCAATGCAAAGCTTAATCTTCCCGTATTCAGGCTGTTTGTTCTTTTGGCTTGCACGCGTAAACCCAGAAGCCACAGCGAGCCGTTTATATACCCCAAGAAAGTAGTTCCCAGTACTCCGCGGAAATCACCCGGCCCGGAAGACATTTTTGGCTTCAAGCGGATGTCCGATACAGCGTGACAGCTGACCCGGTGTGGTTCTTATTTATCTGTGAATCAGAATAATGATAATATGTTAGTCTTTATGTAATGTGACAGGCGTTTGTTTAACTCACTTTTCTTTAGCTACCTCGTGGTTCTTGTTTTGATTTCGAGAAATGCCACTGAGCGTGCAGAAACCTAATGTTTGTCTCAACACACACGGCTCAAGCAATAGTTAGCCTTATTAGAAAGTTAAAGGAATTCTAGAGATTTTCGGGGTCGCATATTAACTCAAATGCATATTTTATTTTGAAGCTAAAACAAGTTCGCGTTTCAGGGTCACGCCGGCTTTGTTCTAGCCGCCCTTCTAGCTAGGATTCAAAGGTTAAAAATGCTTGATGTTTACTAACACAGTATACTAACTTTTAGCTCCTACCTTCATCCCGAGTAGTTTTTTTCTCCCGTGTATAGAAACAACCTCGGATCTGTGAATGTCCTGCCATCTCCCAATAAACACTGCTTTATCCAGGAATTTTGAACCACGAATTGCTCGACCGCCATTAAAAACCGACTTGTGTTGCTAATTATTTGTACAAATAAAACCGTCCCTTCACAGCTTCTGCCGTAGTGGAAATGAGGGCTTCTCCCAGTTAATTCACTCTTCAAAAAGTCACTGCCCAGTTATTAAAACGCCTCGGCTTTGTGAAAGAAATGGAGAGAAGATGAAGAATGACTTCGCAAGGAAATGCACAGCCATATTGCAATTCTACTCGGCGCTAAAATCTCGGTTGGACTTCTAGATGATAGGAAGACACTCTTCTGATTTCTTCAGACACGTCTCAGACATTGTCTTGTACTCCCTGGCTTTTTGTAAACAAATTATCATTTGCGTACAGTTCTGTAGTCGTGTACAGTCGATATTTTTTTATCAAAAGATTCGTCAAGATGTTTGGGTTCCTGTAGTCTGTCACGTGAGCAGCATCCCCCCCCCCCCGACTACCCACCTCTCCCCCCTCACTGCCATACCGCCATGTTGCGACGTCATGAGCGCGCGCCATCCACCCCTCCCCCTGTCGCGCCATGTTGTGACGTCACGCCAAGTTGTGACGTAGGGCTTCACAGAAATCACGGGAAAATGGCGGGAAAATGCCTCGACGTCGAAAATTCACTCGCATCCCTTTGCAACCTGTGATGCTTTGGGTACCCTGTGGGGATATCATACATGCGCTATATTTGCGATTATTTGGACGCTTTTTTCTTAGGTATGGTGCTCCGCTCTGCGGCCTTCGGCCGCAAAGGAGCTCCGCTAATATGTATTGCAAGAGAGAAAATTTAGATTTCTTAGTTGTTAAATAATATTCAATATTACTGCAACAAATCAGAAATCATTTCTAAAATGGAAATTGAATGTACATATATTATCTAATTACAAAACAATAAATCTTTTTATCACTTTTGACAAGAAATGGTCAGTACTTTTGTCATCATTCTGTGGTATATAAGAGGACATACCATGGAAAATCAGAGGACATTTTGTTTTATACCACAACAAAAAGGCAAAAAAATAAATACAAAAAACAGCATGCACACTTGGGCAAACGGTGTTTTCGTCGTTGGTTCTTTTTAGCGTGCGTGCTGATGATGGCACGCTTCGTGGTATATACTTTTATGTACCCATGGCTGAGAGCCAATCAGAATTCGAGAAGCATGCGCATTGTGGTATAAATTGCAGTGGTCTCCAGCTAAGTTTCAGTCTTTGTAATAATGTTTGCATGTCTCATGTACTCAAGAGAGAAATTATTTTTGTACCAGACTGCACATATAGTTCCCTACGAGCAGAGGCTACTTTTTATCTTATTGCATCTTCAAGTACG
The DNA here is from genome assembly GCA_033964015.1 of Scolanthus callimorphus. NCBI lineage: Eukaryota > Metazoa > Cnidaria > Anthozoa > Actiniaria > Edwardsiidae > Scolanthus > Scolanthus callimorphus. The sequence goes on along the minus strand of CM066911.1, from coordinate 23,226,103 downwards.
TCCTGGACAGGGTTGTGACATTTGTGTGTAGAGGCCACTTCAAAACACAGAACAAGATAGAAGTGGCCTCTGCTAGCAGGGAACATATATTTTTTAGGCCCTTTCCATCTTTCTGAAAAAAATTGTGATTACACTAACTGTGACAGTAAGTTCAAGAAGATGACTACATTTGTGACCCTCTTTGGGAAAACCTATAATAACGATTTAGCGTTTAATGAAAAAGTTGTTTATGAAGCGTTTAAACGATCTCACAGAGGGTCACATTTTTATGTGAACGTCTGCAACAAACTGTAATTGTTGCTCAAGTATGGCATACTGGGTAACTAGATTTTAAGGAATCTGGATGGTTTGCATTGAAATAATGTGCAATTCCAGAAAAAAAAAAACATACCTGCAATACTGAGGGAATGCAATCAAAGACCCCACCTACCCCTCTGTAATTTCCACAGGAAAGATACAGTATTTGTATGGAAAATAATTATCTTAACCCTCTGAAAATCAGCCACCCCAAAATTCCCTCCATGGTGGGAATATAGATTTTTCCTGGAAATGCACAGTAGATGTTGCACACTGTACATAGAAAATGGAATCCTGATTCATTATTGGAGTAAAAAGTGTTGCATTATTTCATCTCAAACCAAGCAAACTCTTCTTTATAGGCAAGGGTACTTGACCTACCTCAAGGTCTTCACATGCTCACCTTCTGGGAAAAGTTGTAAACAATAATAGTATGGGGTGCCTACTTTCTCCTATTTTTTTGCTAAAGCTCCCTTTTTGTTTTCCTTTTCATCATTTAATGTGGAGAAAGTATTTTTCTGTCAAGTACCCCAACCTTTCAAGTGGATTTTTACCTCTTTGTGGAAAATAAAATTATGCCACCTTCAACTTTTGCCTCAGCATGGTTTCCCTGTCAGATGCTTTTCTTTGGCTTTCTTCTTGTAAAAACCCTGCCGTGTTTTTCTTCAAGCTGATGTCTAATTTCACCCCGTCCGGAATGGGTTGGGGACACTGGAAAAAAACAGCAAACGGATACATGAAACACGTCACGATTTTACCGGCCGTAAAGAGGCCGTGACGCGCCTTAAATCCCGAATTGGCCGAGTTGTCCAGAGCCGTTGTTTCGAATTTGCCTGCCGCGTCTGGATACCATCCTTCGGTGGGTTTGTCGTAGGCTTTCTGTTCGTGGCTCCAATACAAAAGCGCATTGATCATGGCTCTGTGGGCAAACATCGAATCTTGAACATTGATTTCGTCTCCATTCGCCACGATGGACATGTCACGGAACAAAGCGATGGGGAACAAATTCACAGGGGCCAATTTCGTCTCATCCTTAGTATCCGTGCCATCGTCTTTTCCAGGGAAAGTTGCATTTCAAAGTACGTGTTTTTGGTATCAATCCAATTCGTTTGAGGATTCACCTCGAACCGTATCGGATCGGACGAGCCGGACACTGGGTAAAAACACACGTAACCATGGCGGTCGTACGTGTTGAACACGGGTGGATCCTCAAAAGCAGAATACACTCGAGAATCGCCCACGTAACGTTTGGGAGGATTCGTCGGGGGCAACCCTGGATTCGGGTTGGTGTTGGCTTCTGTCAAGGGAAGATGCCCTTCCCAGAACCAGGCGAATAATACGTGAACATGGTTAAAAGTCAAAGATGGTTAACGGTAAAATCTTGCCACCACGTTGCTTTGTTTTCCTCTTTTTGCGTTTAGGCTCCTCTCTCACACAATCATCGTCCTCGTAATCGTCCTCGTGCTCCTTGGCGCGTTTTCTTCCTTTTATACCTTTGTTTCTTTGAGGCGTTTTTTTGGGTTGGGGGGACTGATAAGGTACAAAGGGTCGTTCCTCGGTGGGGGTCATGTTGTGGTAATACTCCAACGGAACCAAACCAAACCCTCGTTGACCCCGTGAGTACATGGGGCGAGGAAGCAGTCTGGTGGGTGCTGAATAAACGCTCATGGTGGTGGTGTTTGGTCTTCGGTCCCTGCTCTCCCCTTTTTATACCGTTGTAAAACGCGACAGCGGGCGGGGCCGAATATGGAGTTGAATCGCGGTCGGTCCGTCTCCTTTATAAAACGACAATCGCTGTCCTGTTTCATCCACAATCTTCACTTCGATGGAGGTGATCGTGGGAGAACTCAAGTAGAAGTATTGAACGTCTCTAGGCACGTGTGTGGTCTTTCTAAAATACATCGATTGTTCTAGAGGCACGACGCATGCCAACGAGGCCCACTGGTTGTTAACCTGAGATTCTTCAATCAAATTTGGAAAATACACAAACAAATTCGATCCTTTCAACGAATAGTTGAACTAAAAATGATCCTCGAACGGGTACACGCTTTCGGCGCAAGCAAAGGTGGTCAATCCAAAGGGAATAAAAATGTGCTTTGCGTAGCGTGGGTAGAGGCCGTGTTCGATCATGGCCAGAAACTCCGTTTTATTGCGTTCAATGTCTGGGCGCCAGTTATCGGGAGCGACCGCAAACCAACGTCCCGATCCCGACGGCTCGTCTGTTGTGGTATGCGGCTTCGTCAGGTGCCACTCCCATTCGCCATCAAATGGCATGGTGGGGTTGCGATCCCACTTGTTCCATGCTGGCGACAGCTCCGAATTCATTTTCGACGCTGGAAATGGGACCGTTGTCTTGGATTCATCGACAACGTCTTTGATGCGCGGCACGGCAAACAGCTGGCGTTCATCAAGACCCAAAATAGAACGCATCAACACCTCGCCCCCAAAAAACCTATCCGCCCACGGTACACACACGTAATTTCGAAGACGGCGATGGTCGTTCAAACCACACCTTGCCAGGAAATTTGCCAGGATCAATCGCTTTTCTTCCCTCGCTGATCGCCTCAGTCCCTTTTGAATACACCCGTCAGCCATTCCTAACAGCGACAACAAGGGCCAGGAGGCGCCCACCTCAATTTCCAGACTCACATGCCTCTCAAAGGATGCTGCTGCAAATTCGCAATACCCCCCATTCATGGTCAGTTCCACGCCCAATTGCTCGTACACAAACACCGCAACGTCGTTAGGCATCACATTACCCACAGGCATGCGAATCACGGACCACTGGCCAGAATCGTACCGAAAACGAAGAGCGTTGTTGCTTTCGGTCACGTTGTTAGGAATCTTCAATTGATCCTCCATGTGAGCGAGCAACGCTTTAGAATCTTCATACATCGACGAGCGCACTTGCTTCCAACCGCCAAACGTGGCCATCTGCTTATTGAACATCAATTGCCCATAACTCACCCCGTCCCAATCGTACGACCGCAGCGGCGTCCGCGTCATCGCTTGGTTCATTTCGCTGTCGTAAACGTACCCTCCATAAGCAGCTGAGGGAGTTGGCGGCATAAAGCGCTCAAAGCGCATCTTTTTGCTGTTGCCCGGGAGAAGGGGCAAGGTTCGAAGAGGGTGAAATTGCAACACGCCAAAGGCAAGATCCTTAGGGTCCTTTGTGCGAGCAAACCCAGGCGTCGTCAACGACTCGACACCCACCTCCCACTGGATGTGTGGAGGAAGACGAATGGGATCGTCAATTCGAAATCGAAACCGATCCAGCGCGTTGTCGTCATAGTCCAACTTGCTTGCATCGCTGTCAAAGAAAAGACGCTTGTGCATTTTGTGGCTCCAAAACCAGACCAGCGCAAGGCAATCACCGTCGCTCCACTTCCAGCAAACAAGGGCTCGTGCCCCTCGTCGTCTTTGAGCCACACTTTTAACACTTTTAAGCGATTCACCAAGATGGGCTTATGTATCGGGATTCAAACGTGGCGTGTTGAAGCTCAACGCGTTTCACGTCGCTGTTGTGACCCACAATTTTATGCGCACATAAAATTCACTAGGCGTATTTTCTTGATCGTCAAACACTTTTTCTGCATTACTCAGGACCACCGTTACAAACTCATCACTAGGATTTTGAATACGGAACAACATCACGCTGATAGATCCAACTGTTATGCTCTTGTGGATAACCCTTCCAGTTAATGAGCAGCTGCTGTCTCGGACCTCGTGGCCTTCCCGTTGCAACACCTTCTCCACTCGAAACACCGTGTTTTTGTCGACAATCACTTTAGAAAGCTCATTCGAATAGAATCGGCCTTTTATACCCTGTTTCAAGTCGTCGTGCAGCGCATAACTGACAGGGTGCGTAGGCAAAACGCGCGCTACAGTGAACACCTCTTTGGTCCACTGTGTGCGAGATCCCTTTTTGAACAATTTGCTTTCTTGAACAATCCGAACGCGATCCCCAACCTTCAGCGGTTCCTTGGGACGGCTGATGGCATTAAGGCGTTGGTCCAAAACAGCATAACGTTTCCTTGCCTTGGATTGATTCTCCCAAGTCACTTGATTGGGAGGCATACCGAGCGTGTGATGATAACTCTCGTTATAGCTCGCGACGAGATCGTTTAACACATCGCTATACCTCAGCGTGTTGTAATAAAATGTGTACTGGGCTATCTTTCGACGCAGGGTTCTAATAAATCAATCATCAATCATCGCTTTCGTCTCATGATTAAACACGCTATAATGATGAATGTCATAGTCTTTAAACAAAGCCTGTACAGTTCTATTATAAAATTCACTACCATTGTCAGTTTGCACAGCCACCGGTTTTTCCGACTTGAACAATTCTCGAAGTCCTTCAGCAACCACTTTTCCTTCTTTGCTTTTGAGGGGTACCACTTGAGCACGCCGCGTAAACACATTCACAGACACCAGCAAGTACCGAATGCCGTCACGAGCCGTATTTTGGACGTCCAATAAATCCATTTGCCATATATGGTTGATCCCCAAACACTTGACACGCTGACGGGGAAATTTTCGAACCGGAGTCTGGTGCATGGAATAGGTTAAATTGGACTGCGCCCATTCCTTGACCACTTGGACAGGAATCTGATTCTTTTTCCCAAACTGGACTAAGGCCTTATATCCAGAAAAAGCGTACGGACTTTTCGCATCAGAATACGTTTGCTCCAGTAACTCAAACTGACGTTTCCTTAACGCCTCGCCGGCGAGCTTTTTTCGTCTTCTTAGCGGTGGCATTTAATTGCCGCTTGCTCTTCCACCTTTGCAACTGGCCTGATGCGGCAGCCATATTTATACGTCCACCACAACAAGCAGACAGACAGCGCAATTGTCTTAAACGGCACACCAGTCGCCAATTCATCCTGGTCTGAATTACTCTCAACCCCCACCTGTCGTTTTTATCCATTCTGTTGCGCCTCGACATACCCAAAAGGAACCGTGCGCACCGAATTGGGCAAGCGAACCCGTTTCGAATTCACCAGGCGAACCGTTTTGGTCACGCGTTTTGTCGTCAGCGCATGAGTGACCGGATCACGCACAATGCGATTGGCAACGGCCGTAAACGAGTCAATACGACGATCAATCATCTTCTTCATCGTGTCCAAGGTGACTTGGCGCTCGCTCGCAAAATTCATCACGACTCCCTTCATTCGTGCTTCGCTTTTTCCAGACGCCGTGGTGTAACAATACGATTTCGGTCCAATGCAAGCAAACTCGACAATAGGATCACCGTCTGTCTCGTCGGTCAAATCCCCCAAATACACCCCTGTCGACACAGGAAGGGGCTGTCCCTTGCGCGCCTTAAAAATGACACTGTCCGTATCGAAGTATAAAACCTCGCATTGGTGCTGAAGAAGAACCTCATAGGGGGTTTATCCGGCTAGCAAATGTAGGCAAATACAGAAAACACGATGTCGAATTATTAGATTTACAGCGATAGTAAATCTATAGAAAACTCAAAGATTTGGTTTTGAATTTAGCATAAATGCAATTGTACGGTGAAACAAAGAATTTGCCCGCAGTTTGCGCGGCTAATCAAATTTTCTATAAATCTATAAATACCAGATAAAGGACAACAACACACATGGAATTACGAGCTTTATTATTAAAATCGACGTTCAAGTAGTATATATCATCAATTTGTTTTCAATTCAGTTGAAATTATATTGAAAATTTAATTTAAATAGCATGCATTGAAAGACCATTTTAGCATCTTTGCTATGCAGTTCATATATAATTTTTCTGTTCTCCTCCAGTGTCCACTATCGCCGTCTTGAAGGCCTCACGAACCGCTTTCTGTAAACAAAAATAAAGGAATAAGAAATATACAACAGCACTGTATTCGAGGTATCAAACTTAGAATTAAATCTCATGTTCCTTCGTAAAATAAAAGCTTTACACCGTAATTTCCTAGATGAGTACTTCTCCAAGATAAATGATAAACTTAGAGCAGAAGTGTTTAACCTCTAGAGCGGAGTTCATATGACTACAAAGTGAAACGTGATTAATACATCGATTCTGAATAGAACTTATAGTACAGTCATCTGAAATCCGCTCTATGCATAGTTAGTAGAGGGGAGGCCCTCTACTAACTCCATATACTAACTATGCTCTATGCCTTAGCATAGAAGTATAGTATAAATAACGACATCGAACAAACTAAACTTCGTTGCGCCAAATGATACACCATCGAACAGAACCAGAACGTGATCTTTGCTTACGCAGGGCAACTACATCACAACATAGATCTGTTATTTAGAACTAGAACACAAAGTAACTTACCGAACAATCAGGGCTTTCGTAATCGTGTGTAATAAACGTCTTTCTCTAAATTACTGTTGCTTCTGCTCGCTTGTTCGAGGTCATTTCAGTTAAACCTATTATCACCAATCCATTATCCTTGGCGTGTGGCTTCTAAAGCGTCCAGATTCCTGGTTCAAGCTTGTATATTCCTTTGCTGACGCATAGTCCACTTCGTGGGCAATGTACCAAATGTTTTAGCTATATCTTTTTATAAACATTACCAGCAGTCCTTTCTAAACACATCTTCCTTCGACCGTTCATGATTTCATTGGCCGTTGCATCAGATAGAGGCTCAAAGTTCGTTTGCAGCGCTAAGTCACGTGGTTTAAGGGGATGTGCATGCACACCCCCTACTAACGACACATTTGCCCTGCAGCCAAACATGCAGCAAAACTGTAATCCCGAAATTCGCCTTTGACAAGCAAATATGCGGCAAATAAAATCCGAACTTTCTATTCTGCACACCATCTTTTCAAAATCCGTATTTCGTGTCAACTTTGCTTGAAATGTAAACCTCAGGCAAACACATTACAAATCTGTAAATTTGCTTCGACTCGGCAAAGCTGTTGCAAATATAATCCAAACTTTGCATGTACGTCGATAATACCAACCGCTAAAACCAGTACTTATTCTCAACTTTGCATGTAATGCAAATCTAAGGTAAATATAAATCAAATTTAAAATTTGCCTTCGATCGCAAATTTGTGGCAAATAATAGGTAAACTTTATATTTACGTCAGCTATACTTGCAGACGAAACACAATATTTACTATCAAATTTGCTGCGATAGCAAAGTTCAAGCAAACTTGGAGCACCAAATTTGCTTCAGATTTGCTCAGCGAGCGAAGTTGAGCAAATCCATCGTTTCGTCCAGTGCGTCTATCGCACTCCGAAGGAAATCCCGAGGCCTCCACTTTGGCCTTCAGACAACGGTGCACATAACTATTGAACAGGGTTGTCGAATCAGAGGGCCAGTGCCACACCTCATACACCTGTAAAATACGATACCCTTTCTCGACCGCCTTGCAGAGTTCGGGCGTGGTCCACACGTGACAGAGTGCGCGTTCCTCCTCCGTATGGTTAAACACCCCAACATTTTCTGTTTGGGCGCACATCAAGCAAAGGGGGTGCATAAATTTAGCATTCACCACCAGACCAAGAACAGGCCAATACAAGTCTCGAGGGGGCAACACAAGCACCTTCATGATTCCAAAGTAATCAAAACACGCTCTATCCACACAGGGTACCCGCGTCAACACCACAGGGTGCCCACGCGGGTACCGGCGAAGTTCTCCGGGCCGAATCAGCTGTTGCGAGGGGTACAACGAGGCGAAATCGTAATAGTAAATCACCTCCTCCTCGTTGGCTTTGGCGTGAAGAGCGAGAACATTCGTTCTTCCACCATTCAGCGCGTCTCGTGGACTGATGGGGCGACGTCGCTCCACGCGACGATTAAACGCGGCATCCTCTTCAAGCGACTTTGACAGCCGCCTCCATTCGCATTCCCACATCTCGTGAACGACAAACCCTTTCGATCTGAAGAACGCCACCTCCTTTTCGGTCGCCATTCGCAAACTTTCAAACTTTTGTTTTTTCAACACATTGACGTCATCGGCGCGAAAACACGTGGTACACCCATGAAAAAAGCAGCAAGGAGGAATCCGTCTAGTTTGCGAGAAAACAAGATTTCCTCACCCATGGGGGACAGTGCCGTTTGCAATGAAATGTGACGCGTTTGTTCTACATGATGAAGCCACTTCAAAGCAACCGCCGATTGCATGTGATGAGGGCGATACCCAAGAGGAGGAATCGTGGCAATGGTGTTCTCTTCTAAATCATTGGCTTTGAAAATCTGCAATACCCCTTGAGCCAGGGTAAACCGTTTGTCCTTCATCATGTTCACGTGGTGTTGAGAAAAAACTCATCCAATCCCTTAAGCATTCCATTTCGGAGCACTTTCACGTCCATATTGCAATAACGCAACAATTCCTGTTGAAAATCAAACGGCGCGTTCTTGCTCAGCTCCTCGCCATACCACTGGCAAAAACTCAGGAGAGTTAAGGCCTGGGTCTCATTTGCATTCAAAATGGCGGATCAAAAACGTTAGGGGGTGGTCTATCTTCAGTGGCTTTGTTACTTCCAAGGTCAAACATGGTTAAGGTTGTTAACGGTCATGAAACAAGTAACTGTTGTGTTTTGTTTCCATGGAAACATGGAATGTGACCTTTAAACCTTACCTTAAAGCAATTTTCAAAAAAGCCCTCGGAAGATTTAACAATGTGATGTGTTTAAGGCCATCACAGGTATATCTGATCCAATTCGAAAACGTGACCATTTCATTAGGAATCCTATTTTAGGACATCTTCAATTTTGATACCCTTTAATAACTTCGAAATTAAAAATGTTGTGCAAGATCAGAAATTGGAGTGATAAATACTACCTTATTCCCTACCATTTCCATCTGGTGGTTTTAAGAGTGGTGCGAATTTTCTGAACCTGCGGAGGCTCTGAAGTTTCATTTCTTTAAGTGGAGGTCAAAGGTTAGGATTTGGTTCCCATGGAAACAACAACAACTCAAATTAACAAGAATGACGATTTATATGACATTATATCAACACAATAAGCCTATCTTTAATTCACCCAAATTAAGGCCTGATTGAATGTTTTTAAGGGCGTGGCCACATGGACCCATGCCTTAACTCACCTGAGAACGCAACCGTTTCGACTCGCACATGTCCTCAAACCCATACGCCAACATGTTCGGCAATGGACCACGATACGCGTCATTGTCCGGCTTGTTGAACATATGCGGAAAATACCCCTTGTTTTCTTCTAAACCAAACATCTTGCTAAATTTTTCCAGGGCAACAGGAAAAAAAGCATACGAGTCTTTGAACATCACTTTCCGCTCCACAAAATCCATGAACATGATCTTCGACCCTCGAAATACAATATTGGAAGGTAGAAGACCGTGCTGTAAACACCACCGCATCACGAGCTGTCCATCGTACCCCATGAAATTGTGACAAATAAACGTCACGCCAGCATTCTCCAACGAAAACGCATACTTGCAAAACTCGTCCAGCGTTCTAAAGACAAGATAACGCCGCTTGCAAAGAGGACAACCGTCCGTCTGCGTTTCAGGCAACCGATAGCAAACATGGCAACACTTCATCACCACGGCCAAATTCACAGTATGAACCCCATCTGCGCCTTCGGGACGACACTCAAAATCGAAAAAGGCAAACGAAAAGTCCAATTCTTTGTCTTTTTCAGCGGGTTGAATAAAACAATAATGCTCCGAGTCTACCCATTGGCCACAATTGCTGCATTTGGCCTTTCCGCATTGGTGCGATGCAGGGGTCAAAGGAGACAGTCTCAACGTGTACTTGTTTAATACGTCCACGCGTTGACAACACTTGGGACAAAATCGATAGCGACAATACGTCGAATACTCCACATGATGAACCCCCGTTTTTCTCTTTTTCCTCGTGTCTTCCTCCTCCTCCCCCTCCTCCTCCTCTTCTTCCTCCTCCTCGCTCTGTTCTTCACTACCCCCTTCGTGTTGTTTTTCCTTTCTCTTCCTTCGATGCTGATGCACTGACACAAAAAGATGATTGTCAAGACACTTTGGATTGGGAAACCGACATCCACAATCGTTGCACGTCCAATACTCGTGCTCTGGAGGATAATACAATTGAGATCCACATCCCTTGCCTTTGCAAAAATAACAGAGTCTTGAGCACTTGTGTTTGAAGCATCTCGGTAGTAGCTGTCGCACTTGGAACAATAATAGCCTTTGGCAAACAAATTCTTCATCGATTTGATAACGTGAAAGTGGCCTTCGTGCAAAAGTAAATTCAAATTGTGGATATCAAACACTTGTAGCCGTTCCGACACTTGTCCAGAAAACAACAACTCCTCAGAGGTGCTGTCAAAAATCCGCAAGCGTTCGTGACTCGGCAAAACAGCTTGAAGTTGTTCCCATTCTTGGAGTCCTGAAAACTCGGAAGTGACGTGAGCCTTCTCTAACAACGCATGCGCATTGTCCTGTTCCATATCCAAGGACTCTTCCACCGAGGGGACCAAAGGTTGAAACCAAGAACGAGCATAACAGATGGCCAAGGCACAACAATTCAACCCCTCAATGCTGGGTATCGTCAACACTTGTGACGTATTAAACGCATGACCCAAATGAACCGAATTGGCAGACACGTTTTTTCGAGTCGATTTCAACGACGCCCGCGCACGTTTCATGACGCGGTTCTTTTCCCCACATCCGTGTACCGAGTTTTTTCGTCGACTGTCATAAAAATCATAACACTCGTTACAGAACGCTTTCTTCAAATGACTTGCTCTCACCACCCCCTCGGGGTTTTCAATTCGAAAATAAAACGTCCTCTCTTCCCTGTCAGTCATTTTGTACACAAATACAGGCAACACAAGCGCTTCAGACATCACGTCTTCTTTATAGTTGAACACGACCTTATCACCCTGTATCATGTCCAAGACGACCAGGTTAAAACAACTTTGAACAGACAGGTACTTTCCCAACATGCGAAGAGTCAAGCTCTTCGCTGTCCAAGGACGATAGTGAGCACTCAGCAAATTGCGAAAACAAATGGTCTAGGCCAGCAACCACTTCACAAGTGTGAATGATAACATGTTGTTTCATCAACCATTGCGCAAAGCCTTGGACATCCAATTTGCGCTTCGCAGCATAGTCGTGTTCGGCAATGTTCACCGGAAATGGAAGTTCCCCTTCTTCACGCACCCGTTTCCCACTACCGCCTATGTAAGGAATATGATAAAGATCTATTTTCAAGTCGTTGGCTAACATGACCTCTCGCTTGCTCTGAGCGACCCTATCGAATTCCTGGTACAAGTCGGCATTCATCTGTTCACTTGGAATGAAGGGCGTCTTAATAGGTTGATCCATTCCGTCACAGTACAACAACAATCTGTATCTTATCCAAAGGTTGAGCCTCGACATAAGACTTCATGACATTCAACACTGTTTCAAAATCTCCATAAAGAGCCATCCCGCGTTGAAGTATGTCTAAGGTGGGATCTCTCAAAATGCGACAGGCAAAATTCATATGCACAATTCTGTAACGCCGCAATTCTTGTAACCCTTCCACTCGCACCCTGACGTTTCTAGAGTCCCACAATATTCCACGGGCTCGCCCTCGTCTCAACCATTCTTCATAACTCGGCGGCAAACCGCCGCCATACATCAATCCCTCGTCATCATGGTTCACAGAATGATCTGGACCAAGCCTAGAGTCCTCGTGCCAATCGTCGTTTATCAAAAAATCAAAATCGTCCCGAAACAAATCTTCATCTGCGATCAGATGAACGTCTTCACCAAACATTCCGCGCAAAATGGCGTCCCCTTCCATAACTTTGTTCTTCTAAGGGCTGATCACCCTTGCTCCATCGTCTTCGTCTTCATCCATCTACAAAGTCTCTGTGAACTCCAAATGTTGTAGTCCAAATGTTGGTGCAACGCGTTCAAGTGATACAGCGCCAACGCAGAGCGCGCGCCTTTATAGCGAGAACCCGTGACGTCATGTAAACACCCTCGACCACTTTTCAGGGGGGGTTACCTCCCAACCCCTGGCCGTTGGGGTCACCCCACCGTCGAGTATAAATACGACCCCCCAATCGAACCCTCGTCACAACCGCTTGATCCACCAAGATCCAACACTGCGAACAGCCAACACCTCAAGACTACAAGCTAAAACGTCGCTTCAGATCCATCAAGATCCTACAGTAAAGAGTTCAAGACTACAACTAAAACGTAAGTCATGTCTTCCCATTAATTTTTCTTTAAAAACGTGCCGCCACTCGTGCCACAGTCTCACTGATACCTCTTTTAATTCCTCTGGTTTTCGCGTGCACGTTTTTGTTGTAATCTTAATAAAAATTGGAAGTCCTTTTTCACACTATTTTTGTCATTAAGTCCTTTCTTCACATTAATTTTTCTTTGAATTTGGGTCGTTCATTTTGCCCCGAGCGCACTGAATCTTCTGTAGTGTTGGCTGCTTTTCACCTTCACGGTTTTGTTGTAATGTTAGGAAAAATAGTCATTTTGACTTTTAAAATCAATTGTCGCTCGCTATGTGTTCATCCCGGCGTAACAAATCGATAGAAATCGATCATCGAAAACTGATCGATAAATCGATATTTGTCGATCAGATTGACCGATCATTATCGATTAATATCGGCAATCGATAAAAATTGATAGTCACAGCCATCCCCGACAGATCGATAAAAATCGATATCACTTGATATCGAAAGTACGTATCATAACATCACTGTTCCAAAGATAAAAGTTATTTAAATTTATTGTGTCTCGACTAAGAACGCAGCAAACTATACCGTGCTATTAAGACAAAGATCCGAGATTCTGGACTACCCCAATACCCTGGGGATGAGAGGCTGAAACTCTGCCCGCTCACGTTTCTGTTGTTTCGGGAAACTCAGATATTTAATTCTTCGGACCTCGAGCCTCAGGGTCGACTACCCAAGACTAGAAGTGGAATTTCTTCTGTTAGAGGCCTGTCGATAAAAATCGATGAAAATCGATATAATTATTGAAAAATCGATAATCACAACAGAGCTAGCGATCAATTTTTATCGATTACCAATAAAATCAATCGATTAAAATCGATTAGTATTGACAAATATCGATTTTATTGGGTTATCGATTTATCGATTTGTTACGCCGGGGTTCATCCTTTTTGATAAAGGAGTTGCGTCGCGGGGCAGCCGAAAAGAAGCTTTCAGTTAATGACTGTTTTGTTGTTCCTCTTTATTTTCATTAAAAAAATTCGCTGTTATTTTCATTAAAAACCTTTTAGCTATCCTATTTTTAAAAAGAAAAAACATTTTAACAATTATTTTCATTAAAAACCTTTTAGCAATTATTTTAATTAAAACCCTTTTAACGATTCTTTTTATTAAGAACGTTTTAGCGATCATTTTCATTAAGAAACCTTTTAGCTATTATTTTCAGTAAAATACCTTTTAGTAACTATTATTTTCAGTAAACAAATTCGCTATTAGTTTCATCAAAAACCTTTTAGCTACCCTTTTCATTAAAAAAAACCTTTTAGCAATTATTTTCATTAAAAACCTTTTAGCGATTCTTTTTATTAAAAAATAATTTAGCAATTATTTTAATTAAAACCCTTTTATCAATTCTTTTTATTAAGAACCTTTTAGCGATCATTTTCATTAAGAAACCTTTTAATTATTTTTGCTCATTAAAAACCTTTTAGCTACCCTTTTTTAAAAAGAAAAACCTTTTAGCAATTATTTTCATTAAAAACCTTTTAGCGATTCTTTTTATTAAGAACCTTTTAGAGATCATTTTCATTAAGAAACCTTTTAGCTATTATTTTCAGTAAAATACCTTTTATTTTCATTAAACCAATTCGCTATTAGTTTCATTAAAAACCTTTTAGCGATTCTTTTTATTTAAAAAACCTTTTAGTTATTGTTTTGCTACATCTCCTACCTCTTAATTGGAATAATGGAAACTGTATAAAAACTCGACTCTGCTATCTCAGAGTGGAGCAAATCGAGTTCTACCAGTAAAGAGGTGAGCCAAGTACATTCCACTCGTTGTCTCAGTATCAGGATATTCTGACTCATTCTAAACGCTTTGGCACAAGTTCTCGACAAACAAGTCTTTTACCCCACTAAGATGGTTTCTCTCTCTCTCTACAGAATTATCATGGCAGCATCCCAAGTGGATAACATGAAGGCGGAGGGCGTAGTGTTCTCTCGGAGAAATGTAAGTGAAAACATTTCTTTTGAAACGACAAAAAAGATAAGATTTCATCAAGACAAATTTTCACCGCCGAATACCGTTCATTTGTTTTCGAATACGTTTGTAGATAATATACATTCGGAACTTTACCATACGCCGCAAGGAATATGTAATAGGTGTACCGATGTACACTTATGCGTTGACGACCCAGACGTTTGTTCCAGGGCAAGTAAAAAGTTTGATTTTTTTACTAAATAACAAAACAACGCCAACAAGCTCAATGGACGAGTCGCTCATGCTCTTAAAACACTGTGTTGTTATTTTTCGCATGGAGCCGAACGCAATCAAATTTTATACCGTTCGATGTCGCCCTGATTTATAGAGAGCAGTTTTGCTTGTATAAAATTCTATATTATTTATTAAAAACACGCTTTCTCTACGGCCATTTAATCGATTTCTTTACCGGAAACGAAATGCACATGCCAGAGAATCCGTATAAACTAGATAAAAACGTAGTATTTTACTTTAAAGACGAAACAGAAAAGTATTATGTTAAAGAAATGCAGCACGCCGAGTACTTAAATCCAAACCAGCTAAACAGAAAATACTTTAAAACGCGATTTAGCGATTTAGCATTCATATCAGCTTAAACAACCAATGCGAATTCGAGCATTGTTATTCTTTCAAATCAAACAATCCTAGAATCTCGTTTTACAAATATGCTCAAAATCCGCGCTTTCATCTCGTCGAAGAACACACCTTTATTTTTTCTTGCTAGCCAAACCAGCGCAAAAAAAGTGGTCTTTATTTTCATTGTTTTACAGTATTTGGCAACCTCATACGTGGGGCAGATGTTTTCACGAACATTTCTCCGATTGAAACCTAAGAGGTGCGCGATGTCCGATCATCAAATCTATGAGAATATTGGGGCAGAAAAGATCAGAGTGAGTCACGCCACAAGACGGTTATTTCTGATTCTCAATGGACACGATCTTGGATCGCAAACGAAAGAAGTAGAAAATCCTCCAACTGTAAAGTCGTTGGACACCCATGTCTTGTTGTTTCGCGGGGAAACTCCGAACTCTGGTCTGGTGAAAAGAATCTTACAGAGTAAGCAACAAGATGAACTCATCGCTGTCACGCAGGAATGCGCAAGAAAGATCACGAACATGAAGGATACGTATGAACGAAACTTTTCAGCCTGTCAATTGACAGCCTTGATAATGTACAAAACGGCATCGTTTCTAGAACACAAGCCTGTAAACGTCATTATCCATGAATGTGGAGAATACGAACAGGCTGACGGAAGATAAGGCGTTTCATCTCCAGGTACCCTTGAATATTGGGGCATCATTTTTGAAGTATTTCAACCCCTTTTCAATGCGCAAAAGAGTACAGATGAAACACAAATAAGAGCATCTTGTTTGGGTCGACACTGTGCAATCATGGGTTCAAATGCCATGCGACGAGAACGTGACACGACATGAACTTATTCACGAAGCAAAACTCGCCTGCGACGTCTTAATTGAACAACGAAACGATTTTAACAATCATTGTGTGAAATTTCGGCCCACCCTTTGGTTACTACAACAATTAGCAGACAGACGGACTGACCTGAATTACTTATACTCTCTTATCAAAAGACCCGTCACGGTAGTAACTTTAAAAGCTATTCCGCAAATTATGCACACGACCAAGGATCAAATACCGTCACTGTTTGACAAGAAACAACAAACGCTGTTGAAACGACCATTTGATAAACAAACACACCAACTCCAACCTGCTAAAGCATTCGACATGGTGTATCAAAAACCATGTAAAGTGAACAAAACAAGGCACACTTGTTTTTTGACCCACTGTCGTTGTCCAGACAGACCCAAAGAAAGGCAAATAGTAGCCGTTCGAACGGCGCCACAAACGAAAAAACTTGAACAGATTAGGAATTGAGTTTCCTGTCTTAACAACGCAAAAAACGAAACATCACAGTGACAGCGAACACGCCGAAGGCAGCATGCGGGTTTTATACTTTAAATACTTTGACGAACACGAGAAGAAACTAAAGTTCGTACTCGAAATAGTTGACCCAAACGCGCTCAACGTAGATTGTAAAGCCTATCGCTTTGACCCGCACGCCAGCGATAGTCTGTTTTTGACGGACAACGATCAAACATTAACCATTTATCGATCGTTAACCCCATGCCAATGTAGGCACTAAATCTATTTATTGTAACTAGTCGTCTACAAAAACACACGTGTAAATTTCACTCAGTATAGGGTTATAAATAGTAAAGTTTGTGTTAAAACTCATCATGTTTTAGTTGTTTCTTGGGCGCTTGCAAGGTATATCACAAACATCTAGAACAGGGGCATCCACCTCAATCTCTTCCTCCTCTTCTACTTCAGCACGGTTGCGCTTGTAATGGGCAGACGAATAACGAGGATCAAACTCCCACGGCTTGTAGAGGGTGAAATCATCATCCGCAAAGGCTGTGTCTGCAGCCCACTGAAAAAAACCACACGGCTGATCAGGTTTTTTGGTGGGGCAGCAAAACTAGACTTCTCCTTGTCGTTCTCCCTGCATCGCATATCCTGCGCGAACAAGAAGGCCATGCTTGCAGTGAGGCCAACGTTTCTGATGAATCTTGTGAAAAGTCATTTGATTGTTTATGGCTTTGGCCGCCGCGAGATTGGACGCGTAAAAATTACAACACCAAGGCCCGTCTTTGCTCGAATAGTCGGTCTGAACAGCGCACTTGTAACCAGTAACGCCATCTTTATTCGAGACTTGTTGAGCAAAGCATCGCTCAAACCTCCCATCACTCCGTTGTTTTAGGCAAGCACAATAAATTTGCTTTCATATCTTTGATGAAGACATGGTGCAAAGTAACAGACCTTTCGAGTCGCAAGCCTTTTTATACGATGTAAAATTGCCGCTCATTACGTAACCACCAGCGGCAATTTAGCGTTTCTCGTAATGTAAAACAAAGTGAAAAAACAGTAAAACAGTGTAGGAGTATGGGAGTGTAGGAGTATAGGAGTGTAGGAGTATGGGAGTATAGGAGTGTGGGAGTGTAGGAGTATGGGAGTGTAGGAGTGTAGCAGTATGGGAGTGTAGGAGTATGGGAGTGTAGGAGTATGGGAGTGTAGGAGTATGGGAGTGTAGGAGTATGGGAGTATAGGAGTGTAGGAGTATGGGAGTATGGGAGTATAGGAGTATGGGAGTATAGGAGTGTAGGAGTGTGGAGTGTAGGAGTATGGGAGTGTAGGAGTGTAGGAGTGTAGGAGTATGGGAGTGTAGGAGTGTGGGAGTATGGGAGTGTAGGAGTGTGGGAGTGTAGGAGTATGGGAGTATGGGAGCATAGGAGTATGGGAGTATAGGAGTATGGGAGTGTAGGAGTATGGGAGTGTAGGAGTATGGGAGTGTAGGAGTATGGGAGTGTAGGAGTATGGGAGTGTAGGAGTATGGGAGTGTAGGAGTATGGGAGTGTAGGAGTATAGGAGTATGGGAGTGTAGGAGTATAGGAGTATGGGAGTATACGAGTATGGGAGTGTAGGAGTATGGGAGTGTAGGAGTATGGGAGTGTAGGAGTATGGGAGTATAGGAGTATAGGAGTATAGGAGTATGGGAGTATGGGAGTGTAGGAGTATGGGAGTGTAGGAGTATGGGAGTGTAGGAGTATGGGAGTATAGGAGTATGGGAGTATAGGAGTGTAGGAGTGTGGAAGTGTAGGAGTATGGGAGTGTAGGAGTGTAGGAGTGTAGGAGTATGGGAGTGTAGGAGTGTGGGAGTGTCGGAGTGTAGGAGTATGGAAGTATGGGAGTATGGGAGCATAGGAGTATGGGAGTATAGGAGTATGGGAGTGTAGGAGTATGGGAGTGTAGGAGTATGGAAGTGTAGGAGTATGGGAGTGTGGGAGTGTAGGAGTATGGGAGTGTAGGAGTATAGGAGTATGGGAGTGTAGGAGTATAGGAGTATGGGAGTATAGGAGTGTAGGAGTATGGGAGTGTAGGAGTATGGGAGTGTAGGAGTATGGGAGTATAGGAGTATAGGAGTATGGCAGTATGGGAGTGTAGGAGTATGGGAGTGTAGGAGTATGGGAGTGTAGGAGCATGGGAGTATAGGAGTGTAGGAGTATGGGAGTGTAGGAGTATGGGAGTATAGGAGTATAGGAGTATGGGAGTGTAGGAGTATGGGAGTATAGGAGTGTAGGAGTAGTGGAGTATGGGAGTGTAGGAGTATGGGAGTGTAGGAGTATGGGAGTGTAGGAGTATGGGAGTGTAGGAGTATGGGAGTGTAGGAGTATGGGAGTGTAGGAGTATGGGAGTGTAGGAGTATGGGAGTGTAGGAGTATGGGAGTAGGGGAGTGTAGGAGTAGTGGAGTGTAGGAGTATGGGAGTGTAGGAGTATGGGAGTGTAGGAGTATGGGAGTGTAGGAGTATGGGAGTGTAGGAGTATGGGAGTGTAGGAGTATGGGAGTGTAGGAGTATGGGAGTATGGGAGTGTAGGAGTATGGGAGTGTAGGAGTATGGGAGTGTAGGAGTATGGGAGTAGGGGAGTGTAGGAGTAGTGGAGTATGGGAGCGTAGGAGTATGGGAGTATAGGAGTATCGGAGTGTAGGAGTATAGGAGTATACGTATGAGAGTATGGAATATTTATGGGGATATATAATATACAATTGCAATACAACATGCTTTTCTCCTGGGAAGGGGTGGGGGACTCCCATTTGGTCGGGGATGATCGTCGGGGGTTTGGTCTCATTTAGGGGTTATCGTGATCTTCAATAAATTTTAGGGAGATTGGTATCTTTTAGGGCCGAAATCTGTGTCCAAATTGTCTCACGATGGTGTGATTAAAAAACTGTGATTACTCGGTGAGAAGACGATAAATTATAGAAGGCAGCTTTTTAGTCAAACAACGAAAATTTCATGATGGGTATCTTTTACCTGGTCCCTGTCTCCTTCGCGCCTACTTGGCACACAAGGCCTCATCTTTAAGGGTATCTGTTTTGGCGTTTGGGTAACAAATTATTTGAGCCACGCCATGTTTGGTATCTTTTAGGGGTGAAACTGAAAATTTCCTACGATCATCCCCGACCAAAAAATATGCCGGCGGGGGCTTCTGAACTTGGACAGAGACGTTAGCAAACAGGACACACGAATTCCGCGAAATAGGAAAGCTGTAAATTAAGTCTGTTAGTAGTACACTCTGAGCAGTCTGATACGATACCCAGGCAAAACAAATACTCCCATACTCCTACACTCCCATACTCCTACACTCCCATACTCCTACACTCCCATACTCCTACACTCCCATACTCCTACACTCCCATACTCCTACACTCCCATACTCCTACACTCCCATACTCCACTACTCCTACACTCCACTACTCCCATACTCCTACACTCCCATACTCCTACACTCCCATACTCCTACACTCCCATACTCCTACACTCCCATACTCCTACACTCCCATACTCCTACACTCCCATACTCCATACTCCTACACTCCCCTACTACTACACTCCCCTACTCCTACACTCCCCTACTCCTACACTCCCATACTCCCACACTCCCATACTCCTACACTCCCATACTCCTACACTCCTATACTCCTACACTCCCATACTCCTATACTCCCATACTCCTACACTCCCATACTCCTACACTCCCATACTCCTACACTCCCATACTCCTACACTCCTACACTCCCATACTCCTATACACCCATACTCCTACACTCCCATACTCCTACACTCCCATACTCCTACACTCCTACACTCCTACACTCCTACACTCCCATACTCCTACACTCCTATACTCCTACACTCCCATACTCCTACACTCCCATACTCCTACACTCCCATACTCCTACACTCCCATACTCCTACACTCCCATACTCCTACACTCCTACACTCCCATACTCCTATACTCCTATACTCCTACACTCCCATACTCCCATACTCCTACACTCCTATACTCCCATACTCCTACACTCCCATACTCCACTCTTCTACACTCCCCTACTCCCATACTCCTACACTCCATACTCCTACACTCCCATACTCCTACACTCCCATACTCCACTACTCCTACACTCCCCTACTCCCATACTCCTACACTCCCCTACTCCTACACTCCCCTACTCCTACACTCCCCTACTCCTACACTCCCATACTCCCACACTCCCATACTCCTACACTCCCATACTCCCATACTCCTACACTCCCATACTCCCATACTCCTACACTCCTATACTCCTACACTCCCATACTCCTATACACCCATACTCCTACACTCCCATACTCCTACACTCCTACACTCCTATACACCCATACTCCTACACTCCCATACTCCTACACTCCCATACTCCCATACTCCTACACTCCTACACTCCCATACTCCCATACTCCCATACTCCTACACTCCCATACTCCCACACTCCTACAGTCCCATACTCCCATACTCCTATACTCCTATACTCCCATACTCCTACACTCCCATACTCCTACACTCCTATACTCTACACTCCCATACTCCTACACTCCCATACTCCTACACTCCCATACTCCTACACTCCTACACTCCCATACTCCTACACTCCCATACTCCCATACTCCCATACTCCCATACTCCCACACTCCTACACTCCTACACTCCTACACTCCTACACTCCTACACTCCCATACTCCTATACTCCTATACTCCTACACTCCCATACTCCCATACTCCTACACTCCTATACTCCCATACTCCTACACTCCCATACTCCACTCTCCTACACTCCCCTACTCCCATACTCCTACACTCCCATACTCCTACACTCCCATACTCCTACACTCCCATACTCCTACACTCCCATACTCCTACACTCCCATACTCCACTACTCCTACACTCCCCTACTCCCATACTCCTACACTCCCCTACTCCTACACTCCCCTACTCCTACACTCCCCTACTCCTACACTCCCATACTCCCACACTCCCATACTCCTACACTCCCATACTCCCATACTCTACACTCCCATACTCCTATACTCCTACACTACCATACTCCTATACTCCCACACTCCTATACTCCCACACTCCTACACTCCCATACTCCTACACTCCCATACTCCTATACACCCATACTCCTACACTCCCATACTCCTACACTCCCATACTCCTACACTCCTACACTCCTACACTCCCATACTCCTACACTCCCATACTCCTACACTCCCATGCTCCTACACTCCCATACTCCTACACTCCCATACTCCTACACTCCCATACTCCTATACTCCCATACTCCTACACTCCTACACTCCCATACTCCTACACTCCCATACTCCTACACTCCCATACTCCTACACTCCCATACTCCTACACTCCCATACTCCTACACTCCTATACTCCTACACTCCATACTCCTACACTCCCATACTCCCACACTCCTATACTCCCATACTCCTACACTCCCATACTCCCATACTCCTACACTCCCATACTCCTACACTCCCATACTCCTACACTCCCATACTCCTACACTCCTACACTCCCATACTCCTACACTCCTATACTCCTACACTCCCATACTCCTATACACCCATACTCCTACACTCCCATACTCCTACACTCCTACACTCCCATACTCCTACACTCCCATACTCCTACACTCCCATACTCCTACACTCCTATACTCCTACACTCCCATACTCCTATACACCCATACTCCTACACTCCCATACTCCTACACTCCCATACTCCCATACTCCTACACTCCCATACTCCCATACTCCCACACTCCTACACTCCCATACTCCATACTCCGATACTCCTATACTCCTATACTCCTATACTCCCATACTCCTACACTCCCATACTCCCATACTCCTACACTCCTATACTCCTACACTCCCATACTCCTACACTCCCATACTCCTACACTCCCATACTCCCATACTCCTACACTCCCATACTCCCATACTCCCACACTCCTACAGTCCCATACTCCCATACTCCTATACTCCTATACTCCCATACTCCTACCTCCCATACTCCTACACTCCTATACTCCTACACTCCCATACTCCTACACTCCCATACTCCTACACTCCCATACTCCTACACTCCTACACTCCCATACTCCTACACTCCCATACTCCCATACTCCACACTCCTACACTCCTACACTCCTACACTCCTACACTCCTACACTCCCATACTCCTATACTCCTATACTCCTACACTCCCATACTCCCATACTCCTACACTCCTATACTCCCATACTCCTACACTCCCATACTCCACTCTCCTACACTCCCCTACTCCCATACTCCTACACTCCCATACTCCTACACTCCCATACTCCTACACTCCCATACTCCACTACTCCTACACTCCCCTACTCCCATACTCCTACACTCCCCTACTCCTACACTCCCCTACTCCTACACTCCCCTACTCCTACACTCCCATACTCCCACACTCCCATACTCCTACACTCCCATACTCCCATACTCCTACACTCCCATACTCCTACACTCCTACACTCCTATACTCCTACACTACCATACTCCTATACTCCCATACTCCTACACTCCCATACTCCTATACTCCTATACTCCTATACTCCTATACTCCCATACTCCTACACTCCCATACTCCCATACTCCTACACTCCTATACTCCTACACTCCCATACTCCTACACTCCCATACTCCTACACTCCCATACTCCCATACTCCTACACTCCCATACTCCCATACTCCCACACTCCTACAGTCCCATACTCCCATACTCCTATACTCCTATACTCCCATACTCCTACACTCCCATACTCCTACACTCCTATACTCCTACACTCCCATACTCCTACACTCCCATACTCCTACACTCCCATACTCCTACACTCCTACACTCCCATACTCCTACACTCCCATACTCCCATACTCCCATACTCCCACACTCCTACACTCCTACACTCCTACACTCCCATACTCCTATACTCCTATACTCCTACACTCCCATACTCCCATACTCCTACACTCCTATACTCCCATACTCCTACACTCCCATACTCCACTCTCCTACACTCCCCTACTCCCATACTCCTACACTCCCATACTCCTACACTCCCATACTCCTACACTCCCATACTCCACTACTCCTACACTCCCCTACTCCCATACTCCTACACTCCCCTACTCCTACACTCCCCTACTCCTACACTCCCCTACTCCTACACTCCCATACTCCCACACTCCCATACTCCTACACTCCCATACTCCCATACTCCTACACTCCCATACTCCTACACTCCTACACTCCTATACTCCTACACTACCATACTCCTATACTCCCATACTCCTACACTCCCATACTCCTACACTCCCATACTCCTATACACCCATACTCCTACACTCCCATACTCCTACACTCCCATACTCCTACACTCCTACACTCCTACACTCCCATACTCCTACACTCCCATACTCCTACACTCCCATACTCCTACACTCCCATACTCCTACACTCCCATACTCCTATACTCCCATACTCCTACACTCCTACACTCCCATACTCCTACACTCCCATACTCCTACACTCCCATACTCCTACACTCCCATACTCCTACACTCCCATACTCCTACACTCCTATACTCCTACACTCCCATACTCCTACACTCCCATACTCCCACTCCTATACTCCCATACTCCTACACTCCCATACTCCCATACTCCTACACTCCCATACTCCTACACTCCCATACTCCTACACTCCCATACTCCTACACTCCTACACTCCCATACTCCTACACTCCTATACTCCTACACTCCCATACTCCTATACACCCATACTCCTACACTCCCATACTCCTACACTCCTACACTCCCATACTCCTACACTCCCATACTCCTACACTCCCATACTCCTACACTCCCATACTCCTACACTCCCATACTCCTATACACCCATACTCCTACACTCCCATACTCCTACACTCCTACACTCCCATACTCCCATACTCCCATACTCCTACACTCCCATACTCCCATACTCCCACACTCCTACACTCCCATACTCCCATACTCCTATACTCCTATACTCCTATACTCCCATACTCCTACACTCCTATACTCCCATACTCCTACACTCCCATACTCCTACACTCCCATACTCCTACACTCCCATACTCCTATATTCCTACACTCCCATACTCCTACACTCCCATACTCCTACACTCCCATACTCCCACACTCCCATACGCCTACAATCCTACACTCCCATACTCCTACACTCCCATACTCCTATACTCCTACACTCCCATACTCCTACAATCCTATACTCATACTATTACACCAACTTACAGTACTGTATCATAGCCCATATACCTTGTATACTCTGTATACTCCTATACTCCTACGCTACAATGCTGATGTACTCATGTAATCCATACTTATCCTACCATAACTTGCAGTACTGAACTTACATTACTGTACAATGCTCTGACCCACATCTGGTGACACCCATACCGATCTCTACTGACTATCTCTACTTTTGACCCTTGCGTGTCATGGCATTGATCTGTATACTCCCCATACTCCTGGGAGTATTGCAAAAAATAGCATACTCCCGTTAGAGTTTCGGGCATGGTATATTTGCATTTGGCTCGTAGTTACAACATGTGTTGCTTTAGGACATCGGGAATGTTAATTTATTCAAAAACCTTAAAGAGAGAAACAAACATGGATCAGAAAAACACGAAAGAACTAACCTGAGCGTGGAAGAAGAAGTAGTTTGGTGTTCAACATACAAATGATTCTCACGTGTAGGTCGAGGTTTGGCTTGCGAAGGAGTGCTGGTTAATTCGAGATTTTGAGTAATAAATACTGTTTGCAACAGCGGCAGCGGCAAACGACGTAGAAACCTTCAATTTTCATTGGTTGATTCGACAGATGTCTATCATTTTGACGGATCGGTCACGTTTCAGCGGCAGCGGCGAAAGCGATCTGAAAAAAGGGGGTGGGGCAAATGTCTGGATCGATCACGTGTGACAAGCAGCGGCAAATGTATTGAGCAAACCGGCGGCACTTTATTCGTCTATATAAAGGCTTTAACCATATCAGTTGCGTTACTGTGTTGACCTCGTTTCCTACAATACTCACGCGTTTTTTTTTTCAGGAGGTGATCGAAATCTCCGATGATGAGGACGAAAGAGTAGAAGTGATCGAAATCTCCGATCACGAGATAGATATCATAGAAATCTCCGACGACGAGGAGCCGGAAGAGGACGAGTTTCCCATCCGCTGCGAAACGGCAGAGGATTATGTGGAGGCTTGGAGAGAGGGTTATGGGAGACGCTCGGAGGTGGCGGAGTGTGTTGTTTGCCTGCGGGAAGTTAATGGGCAGGAGGTTATGTCGTGTTGTCGAAAGACAATTTGTGATCGCTGTTTGGAGGATTGGCGCGAGCTAAATCCCTACCAAGCACATTCTCCAACCTGCCCTCACTGTAGAGAACCCCTCTACGACGACGACGACGAGTATAACAACTGGGATGAACCTGAACCCCTTCCTCCTTCTCCCAGATGGGAAGATTGGGTCCCACCTCCTCCCCATTCCCCCTGTTACTCCCCGAATCCTCCTAACAATGACGACAACACGGCATAACATTCGTCCATCCCTGTCTGGCTTCTATGACTCGCTCTCGTCGCCCTCCGCATAATTAATACCGTTTCGTAACGGATGGCTGGCAAGACAAGGACAAGACCGCCATACACTATATCAATTGTACATGAAGCAGCAGCGTTGTATATATGTATCTATGTCATTTTGAATTAAACATTATCGTTTCCGTCCAATCAAACGACTCTTTTCTAAGCAGCGGCATTTAACCAGCGGCATCTCGAATTGTGAAATGAAACCGTGCAAAAACGGCCCTTTTGCCGCTGGTTACGTGCCATATATGGTAACCCTCTTTCCCCTCCAACCAATCCGGTTTGACCCGAACCACCCTATCAACCAATCAGTACCCTTCTCTCTAACCAGCGGCAAAAACGGCCGTCCTCTAATACTACTAAAATCCCGCATACCTTTTTTAAGATCGCCTTCTAAAGAATTGATTTTGCTTAAATTTGGAGCTGTGCAATTTAATTTTAAGAAGCTGGAACTTTTTAAAGTAAGTGGGTACTTTTTACTTTAGGGCTAAAAAGGTATATGTTTATGTACAATATAATGGAAACCAAATTATCCATCAGATAGACCAACCTTTTAGCTTTAAAGTGCCACTGAAACGAATTGTCACTTTGGGATCTAAACCCATCAGCTTAAAGAATGTATCGACGACACTTTTCGAGCGGCGAAGAGCTGGTTAGCATAGAGATTTACATAACTTTGCATAAATTAAAAGCAGAAAACCGGACGTGACGTCAACTGATGTACACAGCTGAAAGGCAATATGGCGGAAGGTATGAAGAATCGGGGAGAGGGGCACGGTTTTGTATCGTTTGGGCTACGTTAATCGCTTTTAGATAGATCCAGGCTCTGTCAGATGGAAGAACATTGTTAGAAAGAGGATTGTATCCGGAAATGTGTCTCAGAAAGACGGAATTTAGCGTCAAAAACTAAGTGAAACTGTTGACTAACAACTTCGCAGGTGGCAACTCAACCACGACAAGCAAATATTGTTCGTCTTTTGTGCACAACACCAGGAACCAGACAAGTCCGATTATTTTGTTGTGAAGATCATTGGGCTATGTTATTCTCTGGTAGAAAGACCCAATCTGGGTAAGTTTCAAGAACAGTGTTTGCAAGAGCATTATTCGCAATATGTCGAAAGGCGGAGTTCGGCGTTGAAAACTAACCCGGGTGAACGACAAGTCGCTTCCTACAGCCTTACAGGGCGAGCTCAGCAAGCATTTTTTGGGACTCTTTCGTCGGAATCCACGAACTAAACAAGTCGGGTCATTTTCTTCTAAAGACTTAACTGAATTAGTTATTATTTCGTGGTCGGACGTGTAAAGGGCACAATTGCTACCGAACCTCAATGAAGTTCTCCATTTGTCCTGAATCAGCGTTTGATAATTAAGAATGACATTGTTAAAGTTGGTATTCAAACATAAAATATTTGTTGCACAACCATTGATTCTTTAATCAGACTGGATAATAATATTTGTTCATCGTCCGTAGTTATTTCCTACTGTGATTGTGTTGTCTTGTTGGTCGAGGAAAACTCCATTTCGAGTCCATCATTCATAATCGCAATAATCCCTTCGAACAATCGAGCCATCAGGTAAGAAACCGTATCTTTATCTAAGCACTTAAAAGTAAATGGTGGAGGTTTACTTTTGTGTGAAGATAGTAACGATTTTAAAACATACATGTATGTAATAGATCGAGCTATTTCTGTGTACCACAAGTGATATGTACTTACGTAAATTGTAATTCAATAGAGACAACAAAGGGGTCTAAGCTAGTTTCATAATAGAATGAACATCTGGAGTGGACGAATTTTGTACCTGGAACTCATGTTTTTGATATACAGTTGTGGATAATTTCTGGCACCTTGTGCAGACTTTGAAAGTTTACAAAACTGGCATGGAAAAATGCCAGTCGTAATTTAGCTTGCCCACTTTGTCATGCAAAACTGTGTCCAGTTATCCAGTACCATGTAAATGGAAGCCATGCACGGGTGCCACTAAACGTGTTAATGATTTTGTCACTCTTTGCGACAGAAATGTATGCTTTTGTCAATTGCATTCTGGCTCATACTGTAATTCAGCCTTTGCTTGCAAAGTAGGTTATTAAAGGATTATTATTATATTCACGGATATTCCTTATTCATAATCCAAGAGTGAGCAAGGGTAACAGCTACATCTGAGACCCTACTCGATCTAATTTATACTAACTGTCTTGATAAGGTCTCGTGTTCAGGTGTGCGTCACATCAGTATAAGCGATCATAGCATGGTTTTTGTCTATAGAAAAGTATCTGTGAATGGAAAATCTAATGGCCACAGTACTATAATTTATCGAAATTTTCGAAAATTCAATCGAAATAATTTTCGAAATGACATAGCGTCTCAAAGTTGGGACCAGATGAATAGTTCAAGCGACCCAAACAAAATGTGGTTGCATTGGAAAAATACATTTCTAGCTATTGTAGATAAACATGCTCCTTTGAAAAAAATGCGTGTACGAGCACGTAGCTCGCCATGGATAACAGCTGAACTAAAGAAAATTATGCACGCTAGAGATATCATGAAAATTAAAGCTAGTAAATCAAAGGATCCCAACGAGTGGGTTAAGTTCAAAAGACAACGCAATGTAGTAAACCGTGGGATTAGACTAGCCAAACAAGCTTATTTTCAGAATAATTTTAACGAACACACGGGAGACTCTTAAAAACCTGGCAGACTATCAATGAATTAACTTCTCGGAAATCTGGGAAGCAACCTGTGACATCGTTGAAAGTGAATGGGGTATCAATTACAAACCCGGGCGAGCTGTCAAATGAATTCAATGATCACTTTGCTAGTATTGGTCCTAAGCTTGCAGCTGATATTGACTCAACTGATGGTTGTGACTATCAGAAACATCTCTCTCAAACGAGTCAGCGGTTTCAGCTTCATACAACCACTGCTGGCAAGGTGTTTTCACTTTTGAACAAACTCAACAAGTCCAAGGCAACTGGGCTTGATAAGATTTCTGCAAGACTCGTCAGGGAATGTGCAGATCTCATTTGCTTTCCAATTTGCGACATTTTCAACCAATCAATAAATTCGGGTATTTTCCCAGATGACTGGAAATTGGCCAGGGTTACCCCACCATTTTATGGAATAGTCTGGCCCCAGAAATTAGGCAAGCACAGTCCCTTGGGCAATTTAAGTCCCTTATTAAACAAATTTAACGGGCACGGCATTCGTGGAAAGCAGCATTTTAGCTTAGATTAGAGATTTTAGAGTAGAGTAGATTTTAAACTTAATAATTATTTGGCTGATGAATTGACCCGTGTGGAAATAAAGATTATGTATGTATGTATGTATAAGCATTTTAGTAGTATACACACTACACTCACACTTGCCGGTTTTTGTTGTCTTAGGGACCGGTCATTATTTAGGTGGGGGGGGGGGGGGGGATATCTAGGGGTGGGCCATGCCTATATTTTTCAATGACTGGGGGTGGGTTGGAATAAAATTTTATTGAGTTGGGGATGGTTCATGTTTTATGTAAAGAACATACATGAATGTGTAAAAGTATAATGTGAATTGTGTGTTTATTGCATAAAAATGATGTGTTTCTAACCCTCGAACATATTGCATTCAGCAACAATCATGTAGTAGTAGACAGACATTTTCTTTATCAACCAAGATCAACAAGAAGTGGCCGCAAAGTAGGAAATTGGTCCACATGTTATGCTGATTTTGTTTTATAATTTGCTAGTCTGGATAAAATGATATGTCTTCTGTCATGGGGGGGAGGGGGGTGGGGGGGGGGGGGGGGGCTGCCCCTGAAATGTTTTACATTTGGGGTGGGTCAAAAGTTAATTTAAATCTTTAGTGAGTGGGTCAGGGATAACATTTTCCATTCAGACAAAAAATCCCCCCCCCCCCCTTAATAATGACCGGTCCCTAAAAACTAGTGATCAGAATAAGAAGCTGCAGCCAATCAAAGAAGGCTTGATCAAAACATTATAGAATAAGAAGCTGCAGCCAATCAAAGAAGGCTTGATCAAAACATTATTACGAATGTTATTGTACATTTGCCGAGCTTATAGTTCGTTGTACAGGACTAAGAAGTTAGCTCCCAGTCACTGGTATATCGGTTGCGCCTCAAGCTACAATGTGCATTGCGTGTGCTACCACTGGTGCTATAGCATGTCAGTGGTGGTCTCTATTATCGTGAACTCGCAAATGGTTTGAGTAAAACAATCCAGAATACAATACAATATAGGTACCGCTTGCTGTGTTATACCCAATTTTGTAGGTATCTTTTCGCCTGTTAACTGATCTACCACAAATAAGCTTCGCATGGTTAATCAGATGTAGCTAAATATCAACAATCTCAATTGTTTAATTAAGTGGGATGCACATCTGGGATTGGACACAAAATCCAAGATGGCACCCGATCAGTGAACAGACGGGTTTCCACGATTATAAAAACACCAAGTAACCTGCTAAGAATATGTACAAAATGAGAATCTACTAGCAGTCCAGTCTCCATGGAGTCTTTGTTGTTGCCTGTGGTTGCCAAAAGGAGACTCCAGAAACCTTTGCATGCACATGTGCTAGATCTGATCAAGACCTTGTTTTTTTGTTATTGCACATTATAGTCCAAATACCACTGCTGGAGATTGTTTGTTGAATTTTTGTGGGAATGGCCAAAATGGCATCTTATCCTGGTGACCAAAATTTATGCTGCCAACAATCAATTTCCAACAGCGATATTTGGGCCATGCACATTAACAAAAAACCTATTTTTTTGTTCAGATCTAGCACTGCAAATTCAAAGCTTTCTGGACTCTCAACATTTTGACCACCTGATTACATCATTCTGTGGTGTGTATTAAGGAACATGCCAAAACTACCAGAGGACATTTGTTAAGTAGGCATTGAACTACATGTATCCCCAGATCACCATCATCTGTGGTTCATTGTCAAGTCTGTATAAAAAGCTTTATCCTCAAGAATTTCCTGGAATGATAGCAACGTTTTATCAAGCACTACCATGTTCTAGGATATTTCAATCTGTGAAGGAAATAAAATGGGGAAAAAACTGTCATTAATAAACAAGGTTCACACAAGAAAGACTTTTCAAGGACTTTTCCAGACTAAAATAAATCAAGCACTCAAAAAAAACGAGAAACATGTTAACTGGAAGAAGGATTTATTACTAAAAACAGCCAAAAGAAACCAAGTGTGAACATTAGACATTATTTAAATTGTGTGAACATTGGACATTAGGTAATTTTTTTTCCTTCATCCTTGAATGGCTTTTTCAGATTGTGTGGTTCCAGAAAATATCCCCCCCCCCTTATTGGAAATTCTGGAGGGGTGGGGGTTGGGGTTCTCTTTTCAACACCCTTCTGTGAGGGGGAGATGGATATTTTCTGGAACAACACAATTCCAGGACTTTCCAGGACTGCATGAACCCTGATAGAACATGAACTTCAATACAGCTTCACAGGATTATATTGCCAATAGGACATTTGCACGATGACGTCAATTGACTTAATCAGAATCCTTTTCAGTTTCTTTTTCTTATTCAGATCAACAAATCCCACACAATAGCCTGAATTTTCTACACAATAAGCCACCACAAAAAGGGTTCTGGTAGTTGTAGTCAACCACATCATCATGCAAATATTGTCCTATCAACCTCAGTTTTGGATACTCGCAACAATACTTTTGGAACAAGAATAAATGTTTTCATTCTACAACAACACAGTTTCGTCAGGCACACTTGCAAACTATGCTGTATGAAGATAATAATAATTATAATAATACAAAATTTGCTTCTTAGTAATCAAGATGTGAAAGGACATAAAATAGAAACTGGCAGGGGTATATTCTCAGTAGTAGGCCCTGCTGCTGAGATGCTCTCGTCTCACAGGGCATTGGATCACTATATCGACAGAAATGTCAGGTGCAACTATATGTTCTAGAAGAGGTTCCGCTGTGCTTACAGCTACCACTTCACCAGCAAAGACATGCTATTCATAGTTCCGATCAACCAATGTAGGCATTTCACGCTATCTGGAGATACCAATCAGAGTTGGAAAGATTCTCCCATGGGGACTGATCATGTCCCACAAACAGTATTTCAGGACTTCCGTATCAGTCTGATTTGCAGCACTTTTTTGCCTTCTATGACAGTTAATTGATATGATTTGCAAAAGTTCTGCCCATCCTACCTCAATTTCCAAATGAAAAGTGTTTGCCTCACAGCAATAAGGGTACTCCTTCTCCATCTGGAATTTGTAGTTCCCCCAGTGGTGAGATCTGTTCTGTAATGAAAAAATCTGGTAAATTATTGGGTTGCTTTTTCATGGGCAAGCAGATAGGCAGTCTGAGTGGAAAAGGGGCAGCTGGCCTCTAATTTTTATGCATGATGAAGGGATTTTATGCATTATGAAGGGACATCAACCCCAGAACTTCAAAAAATCTGGAGACTGCCTTGAAATGGCAAAATTTCCTAAAATTCTCCTGGGAGAGATACAGTAAACGTATGGCAGGATGTCTTTTGAATTTTTCCTGGGAAACAAAGTCCCTGGATCGAGATGTTCATTTGGTATTTTGATAGTGAACTGGATGATGTCTTACAATGGCATCTAGTACAACATTGTTTTACTTTTTTCATAGCAAGAACAAATAACAAGGACCAGAGACATTGCTTACTGTTCGGCAAGTAGTGGGCAAGATTTTTCAATCTCTGACAAAAGTCATTGGTTTATTTTGCACATTCTTGTTTACATAAAATAGTGATACCAAAATGGGTGTGGCCAAGCTTCAGAATAGCCCATAAAAGATGACATTAATAAACACGGAAATGCCCCAGCTGGTCAGGTGAAAGCTTTCATTTTCAAGCACTGGCCTGGCCAAACAATGTATAGGGTAGATGAATTACATTCAGACGTTTCCAAACAACATGATTTGGTCAGACATTTGGTCAGACAACAATGATAAATAATGATACTTTTTCCCACTTTTCCCATTTTCCCACTTCTGATTGGTTGAACAACCCCCGGTAAATTATTGATGTTTTGAAGGAGAGCGACTTATCCGATTGATGACGTCAAAGATTGGATAAGTTGAAAAATTATTGCACGCGTCACGTATTAAACGTGTCATGCGTCACACTTGTAGGCAGGCTGGCAAAACTGCCTGCTTTCTTAAAGAAGTAAAGCGGGGAGATTTATTTTGAATGAATAATAAAACAATTAATAGTTTAAACGAATAATAAAACAATATTAATTATTTCAGCATCAGATTTCAGCAATCAGATCTTGAGGGTGTTATCCTTCTCGGCTTTAGGCCTCGATGGATAACACCCTCTCATTCTGAATAATTCTCCACATCATACTCAGCAGAATTAATTAATTTTGCTAAATGTAGGATACCATGGATAGCAGTGACTACAAAGAGTGATATTTAAAAACTTCAAAAGGGAGGGATCCAACATGAGGTATACACATTTACTAGCCCCCTTAATTTCAAGGGGGAGGCTAGCCCACAACATTCTGCCAAGTTTTCATAAATTTTCACTAAACTCTGCCCCCTCCCTCCCGCCACCTTGCAATACAATCTTATCTCTCTTTGAAAACTGTTCCGTAGTCCCTGAATCTCTTACTGTCATTGTATCTTTGACCAAAATAGTAATAAATTAGGAAAACAAATTGTCCTTTGAGATTGGAACAAGCAAATTTTTTTGAAACTGGTGGATAAAAGAATAGCCATGTCAATTGCACTTTGTAGTAGCAGAGTGGTGATATTGCAAAACAGCCAAAAAGCATTCAGAATTTCCCAGTTAAACCATTGGTATTACCCTCCCCCCGTCGATTAAAACTTGTCAGAAGGATACTGTTTTCGTACCGCTATGGCGGAAAGCGAGAAGCAGGTAGAGGGAAGGAAAAGGGGAGGGCGATATAGTGTCGCCGGTGGCACAGTAAAAAGTAGTTGCAAAAACAATACCCACACAACAGGGGTTTCAATGCACATTTTTCCTCGAGACCAACAACAAAAAAAGAAATGGATAGATTTCGTCCGAATGCATCGCCCAAACTGGGAGCCGTCAAAAACGAGCGCGCTTTGCTCGAAGCACTTCCTGGATTCCTGCTTCGAGAGAAGGGGGGACATTTCTCTTGATGAAATGGGTGACTCACTCCTTAGTAGAAGGCTAGTTAGAGGGTCCATTCCAACCGAAACTTGGCTAAAATCGGATGCGAAGTGTGAACATGGTGAAGAGAACGACAACGACGAAATGGGCACTGCTGATTTGACTGATCGCGAGAAACGACTGGTAAGCAAAAGGATACGACAGGATGTTTTGATTGGTTGTAGAAGAGGGCGTGCTTCTTTGCTTAGCAACGCATCACCTCAAAACTTACAGCAAAACGCGGGAGATTTGTATTTTTCACGAACCCACTCTTTTTTTGTGAAACCAAACTAAAGTAACAGCCATCGAACGTAGAGATTTAGGCAAAAAGATGGGAAAACAGCACAAGACATAGGGCAATTTTCCTAAAAAAGCAGGGAGCTAGTATTTTTGCAATTTTCATTGAGCAAGTTGTAAAGTTCTGAGGTGTAAGCTTACATAACTGCAAAGCGGTGCCGTTGCGATGAATGAACCGTCCACTGTACTTTGAGACCGGGCTAAAATATTCAAAAACCGATTATTGACGGTTTATAATAGAAATGATTTTTATACGAAAAAAAAGAGTGGCATCTGTAAAATATTTTCATTTCAAAAATATGCCGCTCTGCGGCAGATCTTTTACTTTTAGTGCTTTCTTGTGTTTTTCAGTTCGAAAGAAGGCCCTGAAGTAAACTAAATTTGGGCCGCGCTTCACACACATTCGGGGGTGAAAGCTGAATAAGTGGACCTTGATTATTCCTTATTCTTTGACATTTCTCTTCAATTATTCATTATTCCTTTTCATTATTTAGGCGTTATTCATTATTCCTTTTTTATTAGTTCACAAAATCAAGCTCCAGCTGTTACTTGCCTAAGGGACGTGTGATCTGTTTAGCCTTGCTCAAATTAGAACCCTCCCCTTGAACATTAAAACAAAATTGTGATCCTCCCCCAGTCGTAGGTCAAACAAAGTAGGACCCTCCCCCGCCCCCCTATTTGACCTAGTAGAATACATTTTACAGAAAGATGGGGCACATTTTTCCTTCGTTGCGCGCGAAGCGCGCCCGAATTTGGATAAACGCATTTCATCAAGCCTCAGATAAAGGGTAGATGAACATCACGTTTTTCGTGTATAGTCAGCAACCCAGGAAATACATTACCTCAACTACATAGGTTAGATGAAGGCGTCTATTGATGAGCCTGTAGGTTATACATTATTATTCATGTGCGCATCAGCGCAACTGCGCGCCGCAAATGGCGAAAATAGTGACTGCATAATGAACTGCACGGCAGGCCTATCACTCTAAGTTATTTTGGGGGGAGTTTATTTTTTAATCGTCAAAATACATTTGTTCTTATAAACGGCGCGAGGGTTGTGTCTTCGTTGCGCGAGTTCCGAAAGAATATATTAATGTCTTTCTTTATGCTAAATAATGACACGTCCCTAACACCATTATTCATTTGTAGGAACTTCTTATTCATTATTCCTCGACTTTTCGACGCAATTATTCATTTGTTCGTAAGACCCGTTATTCATTATTCAGCTTCCACCCCCGAATGAATATTATTCGCGCTTGAAAAATAAAAGCTACACCGTTGCTTACTATTTTAAAACAATTAGACTACGAGTTCGAGTTTTCTATAGTCAATAGATTTTAGAGTTGACTATTTGACTCAGAAAACGAGAACGAGAACTCTGCCCCGGCCCCCCAACAAACATCAACTAAAAATAAATAATAAAAATAAGACTGGTACCAGGAGGGGAGGGGGAGCGTGTGGGCTTGTACCAAATTGTTGAGTGGTACGTTTTACAATTTCAGATAATCCGAAATGCACTGCTTGTAAATCCTCGACATAACACACCACAGAAATCAGCTACTACAACTCTAGATGTCACGCTCACCACTGCTGCATCAGTGACAGACACATCAATTCACATTATTGTCACGCGCCAAGCTGTCACACCAGTAACCACTACATCACCAGCAACCACGCATGCCAAAGCTCATTCAACCTCCCCGGTCACCACAGCCCCACAAGCTTCCACGCGTATCATTGCTACACCATTATCTGCTGCTGCACCACTAGAAGCTACACCACAGACTACCACACCTGCTGCAACACCACAGGCTACAACACCTGCCGCAACACCACAGGCCGCAGCAACCACGCATGCCAAAGCTCATTCAACCTCCCCGGTCACCACAGCCCCACAAGCTTCCACGCATATCATTGCTACACCATTATCTGCTGCTGCACCACTAGAAGCTACACCACAGACTACCACACCTGCTGCAACACCACAGGCTACAACACCTGCCGCAACACCACAGGCTACAACACCTGCCGCAACACCACAGGCTACAACACCTGCCGCAGCACCACACACTACCACACCTACCGCAGCACCACAGACTACCACACCTACCGCAGCACCACAGGCTACCACACCTGCCGCAGCACCACAGGCTACAACACCTGCCCCAGCACCACAGACTACAACACCTGCCGCAGCACCACAGACTACCACACCTGCCGCAGCACCACAGGCTACAACACCTGCCGCAGCACCACAGACTACCACACCTGCCGCAGCACCACAGGCTACAACACCTGCCGCAGCACCACAGGCTACAACACCTGCCGCAGCACCACAGGCTACCACACCTGCCGCAGCACCACATGCTACAACACCTGCCACAACATCAAAAGGATCCGCATTTGCTGACACACCACAGGTAATCACACTTAAGAAGAAGCTGAGGAACCTGCAAAAGAAAAGTTCATCCCAGAAACAAAGAATATCCAAACTGAGATCACAAGTTCGAGCGGTAGGTCTCTATGCTTGTTTTCCAAACATGTACAAAGGGTATTTACTCTAAGACCAATAACATCAACTACATCACTTTTATTATAACTTTGGAGAGCATTGAGTACAAAACGAGACTTTATGGCGACTGATTGCTCTGCTAAATTAGAGCCCGCCAAAATGTCCATTAGAGCCCGGATAATACGCCACTGTGCTCGCCAAAGTTTTAATAACACGTATTATTATATAGACACGAGTGTTTTACTGGGAAATACGCCACTCTTAGATCTCATACGAGGCTACATCCGGGTCCTGAGTGACATATTTTCCATATCCTCACTAGTGAGGATATCGATCAAAACGAAAGTGCTTGGAAATCAATTCGGAATTTTTTTCTGGTTTGTCTATATAATAAAAAGAAAATTACACGGTGGCTTGATGATATGAATTTTATTTTCTCGTGTCAAAAAAAAAATATTTTACTCACTCGCTGCGCTCGTTCGTAAAATATTGCTTTTGCCACTCGAAAATAAAATTCATATCTTCGCGCCACATTAGTTAAAATTAGCCGTTTGGTGTGGTGACGGCCGCTTCGATTCTATGGGCCACAGTGCAAAGTTTGGCGTGTATACTATGTTTTGCACAGCAATAATGAAAGTTGTACACTTCGAGCTCGTACAGGTAATAATACCTGTAATAATTCCCGTGATCCCATCACCAAGGAATATTTTTCACTTTGTCCAACTTTCCTCTGTCAGCCTGTAATCTGAAATGGATAATAATAAAACGAACCTGTGATATTCCTAGAAATATTCCAGCCAAATGTAGACAGTAATAATAACAATAGTACAATGATAGGGGGGCTCTTCGTGGGCGTTGTGTGACCGACTGAAAGGACGGGCTGCGAGGGAGACTAGCATTTTAGCGGTCCATTTAAAGATTCAACATGATCATCCATAATATTTTGACATCGGAGAACCCCCTATGTTCTTCGCGAAAATTTGAGATTGACACCACAGTACAGTATTATGGCAGCATTTGCTTTTTTTTGGGTGTGTCCGTGGGGGGTGGGGGAGGAGGTAACTTAGAAAAAGCAGACCAATATGAAACTGCTAGTCAAAATTCACTAGAAAAAGCAAGTATAATAATAGTGCTTTATTTACTGTGTACAAAGGTGAACCTTTTTGTCGCGTGGGGGTGCTTGTCCCGGAACCCCCCTGGCTATGGGCCTGTGCTTCACCAGAATTTAATACAATTTCATTTTGTTTTTGTTGTTTATCTAAATCCTCTGTTATTCCTTTTTGTAGTCAAATCAAGCTGGTAGTAGCTCAGCAATGGAGCTCCTTGGGGCAAAGAGATGCTTTGCTGCATTTATAGATGCTGGGATTAAAATCGCAGTCTTTGTGTCAGATCGTCATTATGGAGTTGCCAAGTGGCTTAGAGAAACATATCCAACCATATTGCATTTTTTTGATATCTGGCACGTTGAAAAATCAATCTCAAAAAAGCTACTGGCAGCAAGCAAGGCTGTGAGCGTATTTCCAAATGGTCAAAAGGCATACTGGTGTAATACCTCAACCGCTGAAGGTTTTGGTGAGATGATTGTAGCAAAATGGCAATCCTTCATGAGACATGTGTCTAACAGACACAAAAATCATCCAGATCCACTATATAAAAATTGTGCCCATGACGACTTAGATCGCATGAAATGGATCAAAACAGGTAAAGATATATTAAAAAAACTTCACGCATAGGTGTGACAGGGATGCCCGCCAGGAAATTGGTATAACTGGACACCAGCTATGTTTGTCCTCAAAAATAATTTCCATACCCCTAGACAATACAATTTATCCTGCATTTGCACAGATAATGCTGAAAATCAATGATTTCTCAGGGACCGCGACTCAATAGAGAGATTAAGCACCGCGTATATTTTTCCCGGAAACGGCAGGGAGATCACGTGACACGATTTTTTCGCGGGCTTGCCGTTTGGCGTTCCCGGTTTCACGCGAGGAGGCCGGTTTTCGCGTTGGTCGACGACGTGAGAAACGTAAGTATTTCTAGCACCTTTTTTACACCTTTTTTGCCCACTTTAACCAGAATTTAGGATCAAACTCGATGTAGGCTGATTTCTTTTACTATAAACGTATAAAATATTGCATTTCTAAGAAATAATGAACATAAAAACAAGGAAAAGAGCTGTTCGCAGCGAAGATTCCAGATCACTCAGAGCGGAGAAGTGAGTGAAAACAAATCAACTTGAAATATTGTTGTAAAAAAATATTATCTATTGTAGCAATCAACTAGTTACTACTGAAAAACGATAATCATGTATATCAGTCGTGTTCCGTATTTTACATTACAGAAATTCAAAAATGGCAGAGCCAAAACAAAAAAGTCCACCGCCATTTCGATGGCCCAAGCCGTGGCAGGATATTACACTGCTGTAAGAAGTCGCGGACGTAAGACCAACATCTACAGGAAGTTGGGATGAAATAGCAGTTACCCTATCTTCGGTCTTTGGTGTTCAATTGAAAGGTCGTGGGTGCAAAGAGCACCTAGATTTGCTGATAAAAAAATTCAAAAATGAAGAGAGAAAAGCTCTAAAAAGGTTAGATAAGCTGAACTTCTAAACACTAACTTTACTGATAGTAGGACCTGTTCTGTCCAAAATTTAAGTTATGGTTTCAAAGCAAAAACGTTCATGAGTTCAGTAAATTTTACTTGAAGTCGTCGTCTACTTTATCTCGCTGATAAGTAAGTTCACATTGGCTTTTGGACTTGTCAAGTAAACATGCTTGCTAGTAAGGATTTAATGACCGGTATAGTAAAACCAATATGCTTTTGAGGGTTTGGGGTATTTTTCTGTATTCAACCTTTCCCCTTGAAAGTTCACTTTGGGCGTTGTGTGGAAAGTGTAAAATAATTTGGATTTGATTTTATTGCATGTCAAAGATCTGGCACGGAGGAGGAATATTCAGAGATAAACAACTACTAGAGGATGTAACCACTTATCTGGATAGTGTGCCAGTGAATACTGCACCACCCAAGGGAAAGAAGAAAGAACAGATTGATCGTCAGAAGGGCCTTGAGATGAGGCATGCAGCTATGGTAACCCATGCAAGTAAGGAACTTTATTTATTCCAACTCTTTTCTTTATCATGGATGCTTGTCATCACCACTGAATTCTGTACTCCACTGGGTACTCTGCTGAATTTTGGGTAGGGGTGTGCCAAGGAGGGGGGGGGGGGGGGGGGGGGGGGGGGGGGGGGGGAAGGGGGACCCACTGATTTTTTGTGTAGGGGTGTGCCAACGAGGGAGGGGGGGGGGGGAGACTCCACTGAATTTTGGGTAGGGTTGTGCAATAAGGTCTCCAAATAAGGAACTGGACCCTATCAGATACCAAATTATAGACCTATAGTTGAAAATGTATACCCTATGGCAGACCTCAAGTTAGTCAGCAGGGTGGCCCAAAACCCTTATGCTATAAGGTGGCACATACCTTTAAACTATATATGAGGGTCCCACCCTCAAATATTTTTAAATCACATCACTAGAAGAGAGGTTAAATTGAGACCATTTATCCGTTGCACTCGGCTGGCCAAGGTTAAAAAATGGATTGTTAAAAATGGAGAGTTGTGTATTCCATTGTATACACCAGAGGGGTGTACTTCACTATAGAATTAGACATGAACTATCTCCATTTCATTGATGTTACAGAGAGAAAATTGCAAGTTGATGATGTGATAGATAGTGATGATGATGGTGACCAAGATAATACAGCTGGTAAGTTGTGCTGTTTTTGTCAGAAAAAAATCAGACAATAGCAATGTTGTATATAACAGGGCTGGAAATTAAGGAAAAAATGAGTTTGCATTTTGGTCAATTTTTACAATTTTTAGTCACAAATGAGAAACGTTTTCTTGGACTTCCAACCCTGTATAACATAAACACAAATGTGCATATAGCCTAGTCGCCAGAGGGGTTCACGTGCACCCCCCGGAACTAGTAACAATACATACTTTTTTGGAGCCCTTAGGATATCAAGAAACTGGTTTTAGATGTCCCCCGGCACTGTTTGGAAAAGCATTCCAGTCTTACCACTTATGCTATTATAGTGTCATTAATAGACTGAACACATATGCCCGTTTTAGTATAAACCAACTAATGGTCTATTACATTCTGATTGGCTGAGCTACTAATGGTCTATTAGTGATAGACCGTACCTGGCAAAACCACCACCTTTCTTTGCAAGAAAACTTGATTTTTTTAACATAAATAATGGTATTCATTGCCAAAACCGACCAACTAGTTGGTTTATACTAAAACAATTAGACCTCTCCTCCTCATGTGCTATGACATCAATAGACCATTCGGCCTTCGGCCTCTGGTCTATTCATCATAGCACATTCGGCCTCGAGGTCTAATTGTTAATTATACATGTTATGTTCTTTACTGCTAGATATTTTATAAGACTCTGTCAGCCTTTGTATTTCTATTAGAAAATACCAAAACGATATGCGTATGTGACGGGAAAAGGCAGAGACAGCAATTTAACTAGTATACATGTGATCAGAGTATTCCCAAGATCGTAAAAGTATAGTTTTAGAATCTAAAGAGCTTTTTTGTACAGTGCTACAAACTATAAAATTGGCTCATTGAATCTCATTAAATAACAAAAGAATGTAATTAAAAAATGAAAACCAGCCCAAAATGTGGCCGTGGGACACTTTTTCGGGCTGGGGACACCTCAAACCAGATTCTAGACACCCTAAGGGTTATAAAAATATGTCCCCATATACATATGTTCTGGGGGGTGCATGTGAACACCCTCTGGCGACTAGACTAATAGGTAAAAAATTGTATATAAATTGTGCTTCCAGGACCTACTCCAAGAAAAAGAATCGGGACATCCCAAATGCTTGAGTTTCTCCAAAAAAAGCACGAAAGTTCCATGAAATATAAACAAAGAAAGCTTGAACTAGATGAGAGGAAAATACTACTGGAAGAGAGGAGAATGGCGCAGTGGGAGGCTACAATGAAAACCCAAAGCTTTAGCATTTAAATATATTGTATGTGCAATATATATTCTCTTTATATTTTGCTCTATACTTAGTCCTCTGTATTTTGGTCCACAACAAGGACATTACATGAGTACAATTTTGTGAGCACAAAGCATACTTCTTCCCAAAACTTAGGGATTTTATACTGTACAAACATTTCTCTGATTTTCAAACACATTGTGAGACAGTACTTCTATATTATTAGGTGATCAACCATTAGGAAAGTGATGATGGCCCTGCTTTTTTTCTTCCAACTTTCCTCGAATTTTTGTATTTTTTTTGCCCCCTCCTCCCACATACACCATCACTTATCTAATGGCCCATCCCTTGGGATCAATCTCTATCAGGCACTGCTGATACATTTTCGTTTGTGCCTTAACCACCTTTTCTAAGGTTATTAGCCACAAGCCACCTAATAACTATGATAATGTTTAAGCATTATTCAAGTATGTCTCAAGACTTGGGGGTTCCAGTCCAAAAAAATCACTTGTCTGAGACCCATACAGGCACGTGTGACAATTTGCTAAGATAGCACCTACAGTATACATCTTACCGACAGTTTGTAAGAGAACCTTAAGATTTTTCTTAAAGTCAAGAAAGGCACAATATTTTACAATTTTCCCATATCCCCACTCACACTTGTTCTGACGGTGCTCATGTCTTTGTTGAACTGCTCCTCATCTGGTGTTAGTCTCGCTGATCTAAAAGGGGCCAAGATGTGACGTCTCACAGGGTAGGCAGGATCACCATATATAACATAAGGTTCACCAGTTGGCTTGTTCATCCTCATCTCTAACTTGGCCAGTAAATCACTATCAGTCAGTATAAAGGCATCATGCCTTCTCCCTTCAACTGGGCCAAACAGATGACAAATCATGCCATTGGGTGACACAACTGACTAAAATTTTAAAGAAGAAAAAAGACAATCCAAGTTGAATTATGCTATCACTAACAAATCCCAGGTTGAGCATCTTGCCAATGCAAGATCATGTTAGAGCTTTTAAGATCTTGCAAGATCTTGTTAATGAGAGATCTTACACTATGTGTTGGAATGATCATGCAAGATCTTAGAAGTTCTTACAAGGTCTTGGCAAGATGATAAACTGCAAAAATGGCTGAATGGCACAGGGATCCCTAAATCTGTAGAATTCTGGTCAAGGTCATCCCAAAGTGATCAACAATTTTTCCAGTCCCTTGGAGTTGATTGT
This sequence comes from Scolanthus callimorphus, assembly GCA_033964015.1. Taxonomy (NCBI): domain Eukaryota; kingdom Metazoa; phylum Cnidaria; class Anthozoa; order Actiniaria; family Edwardsiidae; genus Scolanthus; species Scolanthus callimorphus. The sequence goes on along the minus strand of CM066911.1, from coordinate 23,182,783 downwards.
TTTTTTTCTGATAATCATCTCCAGGGCCCAAAATTAAGAAGAATTTGTGGCTGCAAGTTTCTCTTGTTTTGTGACTACTGTTTGTCAAATTTCATGTGTGACTATCGGTTGCAATTTTGAGCCATGATCAATATATATTTATGGGGAGTCCACATGGAAGTTTACTTCCCACGTCCCTGCTTTTACTAAGTAACATTGAATCTTTGTTAGAACGAGAGTGCACATAGCAATTGATACTTACCTGGAACTTAATACAATGTACTCGCTTATGTCCGGAAAACATAATCCTTTGGTTTCTGATAGGTCTGGCAATGGGTCGTGCTGTGCCATCAATGAACCCCCAACAATCCCTAAGTGGGGCCCCTAGAACATTAAAAGTGGATCACATGAAAACAAAAACATGCAAAACAACAACGACATGGATTAGGGGCAACAGTCTAAATTTTTGCATGTTCTTATGTACAGAAAATTTATTCTTACAATTAGTACAGATTTCGATGTCTACTGTTTTATATCATCTCAAAATCTAATAACAAATTAATAACCGGGTACCTTTGGCATAAATCACTCTTGAGAAAACTCCAGGGTCTAGCCAAACAAGATCTAAACTGTCTAGAAGGTGTGCAAATCTGTTGTAGATGTCTGAAAGAATCTAACAGAAAAAGGGAAATAATGTTACATTTTTTACACTTACTAACAATCTGTATTAAAATATAATTGGAAAAATGTAATATACAAACTGAAACATACTTCATTAAAGATCATACTAAGTTCAGGTTCTGCTCTTCCAAAGAAAGGGGCAAGCTCACACCATCTGTTTGGATAGGCAAATCTTCTTAATAGAATGAGAAGTGCTTCTTCAGCTGGACATATTGTTCTCTGATGGCAAATGTAATTTTCTGGCATATTCAAAGCAGCGACAAGTCTTTCAAAGTCATTCTTCTGGAATCTATGGAAACATAAGGCAAGAAATATATTATACTGAGTTTTTGTCCTGTTTGCGAAAATAACTTGAATAGTAGGGACCCTTGCTCTAAAATCAAACATCAATCCACTCACTCCAGTGCAATAAGGAATGCCTTGTCTGAGAGTGCATTTTGCAAAAATAGGCTCATGATTAAAGCAGCATTTGAAATTAATGTATCAGTCAATTCCAGCGACGACCATGCCCCCCCGGGACACCGTGGGGCATTTGCACACCACTGGGTTCCCTGGGGTGGGGAATTTGGAAAATTTTGCTGGCCCCTGGGTCGGGATTTGTTTTTCTCCAGGGGAGGGGAGGTGGGGAATTTTGGTTCTCTTTCACGATCTTTTAGCGCGTTGAGTTTTGCGGAACTACAACACCAGTTCACTTCCCTGACCAGTTATAACTATCAATTGGCGTTACAATGTCCCAGTTACAGAAAATAACGTCACACAAAATATAATGCCGAGCATGGCCCGTATACGCCACTCTAGTTTTGAGATTGAGCGATGCCGGGGACGACAAATGAATGGAGTTTGTAGCCAAATGGCTACAACCGAGAATGGCCGAGAGAAATTAGTGGAGACGTTTTTTGTATGTCACTACTATATTGCAATACCTTAGTAGAAGAAGAATTTCAATTACGACTTGAGACTGACGGATTTGCTTCACTGTTTACTTGTATTTTGTCTCGTTTCAGAGAGGAGAAATCTAAAAGTATAGTTTAAAAACGAATTATAAATGCTCGGACAGAATAAATGGAGTTGAATTTCTGAGGGGAATATTTTGTAGGGAAGCTTTACGCAGTGTCGATGGAATCTTTGTCTTTTTCTGGTCCCGGGGGAGGGGCATTTGTCCAATTTTTGTCTTCCCCGCCGTGGGGTATTTTACACTTTTCCAGCCCCCGGGGTGGGGAATTTTTACTTTTAATTTTAGAAATGACCAAAATCCGGGGGTTGCCCGGGGGGGGCATGGTCGTCGCTGGAATTGACTGATACATAAGGTTGTTTTTATTTTGACCCTCCCTCAAAAGTTCTCCATTCTGATTGGTCAAGAGAAGTGCAACTTTAACAAGACACCAGTGTGCAGAAATGTGTTATTGCACTGCAAAATTCGTGATTTTTGCAAAATCAGATGAACTTAACACACACACTGGAACTGTGTCAACAACCACACTCTGAGGGCAAAATTGCATGGCTGGAATCAGTGTTTATCAATTCACAAGGACACTTTCAAATAAGGGAATCACTACATTTAAGAGCTAGTTCCTAGATTAGAAGAGTGAATAAAAAAGCAAAAATTGGACATTTTTTTCTTTTTTGTCATTGTTATTTCTGATTGATTCAATTTTGTTAGCAAGGAAAAAATTGTACCCCTACCATGGAGGGAATGCACAAAGACCCCCTCCCCCGTAGCATGAATTTCTAAACTAATAAACTAAAAAAACATGGAGATTGAGCAATTTCACAAAATCTTGTACCAGGAGTAATATTAGAGATATCCAATTTTATGTTGCACAACAACAGTTTTTCAAAGTTGAAACAAAAAGTGACAAAAGAAAACAATTGTTGACAATTTCAATCTACTGCCATTTCCCAGTGTTTTTTAAGAACTTCGAAGTTCGTTTTCACTGTATGGTGTTATTAGATCCGAAGAAGTTTACAGTGCAATGCAAATGAACTTGGTACAAGATACCGTAGATATCGACGGCTCTGACCTAAAGCCTCCTCTACAACTCCAAGTGGAAATGTACCAGATTAACATAAAACTACTATAAAAAGTTTTTTTAGAAAGTTACCTAAATAAATTTTCGAAGTCCTCTTCGGAAATGTCTTCATGGTTTACATGACTGCCAAGGTCTTTCTGGCTTGCCATCATCGTGGATAACAACAACATGTCCAAATCGTCGTCGCTCGAGTCGTCGCTGTCTGAAGTGTCAGCAAACATAAGCTGCAAGACTTCGCGTTGTTCCCGCCTGTAGAATCCCGAATGTTATGGCGAAGTCGCAGTTAGTATTTTTGTTTGTTTTGTTTTGTTTTATAAAATAAATGCTTGCACTGTTTTGATAAAAAGAGAAATACATTACAATTTGACGGTCACGTAAGGACCTTTCTCTGAGTTCGGTAAGCTACAAGACATGCATTTTCGTCGAAAATAAGCAATGTTTATAAAATCCTTGTCTAAAACGGGTTCGAACATAGATCGGCGTAATCTCTGTTCACGCTAGACAAAGGCAAAAAAGGAAAAAACAAACCGGACTCACCTTCGCTTGGCAGCCATTGTGGTCAACACGGGATGGGTCGCAACAAAATGTAACAAAATGTTACAACAGAGGAGAGGTGCGTGAGACTAGGTACTAGTCCCAGGCCTGCGCCCGTCAACTCGAAGCTTAAAGTAAACAAAGTGGCGAACGGGACGGCAAACGCGAACGGCAAACTGACGTTTGACGTTCGCCGTTCGCGCGGTGCTTAATCTCTCTATTACCTTTTAGGTAATAACCGGGGGGTCTCTCCTATTTTTGGGGTGGCGGTGCTGTCGGGAACTTCAATTTTACCTCTAAAAGGTACCAAAAATGGCATTGCTTAGTTCATTTTGACCCCTAAAAGGTACCAACAAGACATATTTTCCCACATGATTCCCTCTCATTTTTTTTAATGAGGGAAAGTACCATACATCAGAAATTCAGGCTACCAACAAGTGTGTGCTTGATTTGCTAGAACGGACCTCAGGTCTATATAGAAAAAAAAATGTTTTCGAATTTTACCCCCTTCTCGTACCTAAAGCTCGCATCATCTCATGGGGGAGGCTCTGGTGGCAGCCATTTTAGGGCCATCATGGCTGATTTTGAAGTTGGAGCATGAACTGAAAGTTGTTTTCTCAATAATGGCTCTTTATAAAATCTTGTGCATGCATCAGTGGTTGTCAATTAGCCTCCATGAGGAGTCAAGCAGGTGAATTTTTGGTAAGAGAATGGGTTTTCAATAAAATGTTAAAATCAAAATTGACACAAATAAGAGAATGTGTGGTCAGAAAACCACACACACTGCCCCTTTGGAAATTCCAATCTCTTCTTGGAGGGGGAGGGGGTGGAATTTTCTGGAACCACACAATATATAATACAATATATTAATTTAAACATATCATTTCATATTGGCCATTTCCTACCATTCATTTTTGAAGATCTCATCACTTGCAGTTTCAAATTGTGGCCTACACATCCATTTCTTCTTCCTGTGCTATGTAAAGATGGAAAGAAAAATTAAGTACACAGTGTGTCTAATATCTCAGACACAAGGAGATGTAAAATGAGCTTCTCTTTCTCTACAGGTACAAAGGCACATGACAAGCTATCTGCTGTTCTTATGAACAAACGCCTTATTGGTGACATAAAGAAGCTCTCGCCAGATGCTCAAACTAGCTGCCTTGAAGGTTTCCATTCAACCTTGAATTTCTGGCACCCCAAAATGATGGTATTTTCATGGCTTGGATCTTACTGTAGGTATGTCATAAAAAACTGTATGTTTATTATAGAGTTTGATGTGTTGCTGCTACTCTATAAATCCCCACATTCAGTAGCATATCAATAATGAAGACATTATACATTATATTATATATCAATAATGAAGACATTATATGTTAAAATGAAAATAACGGTGAACTTTTTGCTTACAATTATTCCATAATCTATATTGTTTCAGACACATTCTAGCATTCCTTCATTTCAATGAAAACCTTCAGCGAGGGAAAAAGACTGATAAGAGTGGCCAAACCTGTATGCATGTGACCTACCCAAAATACAAGCATGGGGAGGAGGTGGTCCGGCAACTTCATGTAGAACCAACATACGGTAACACCATTAGCTGAGCAATTCTAGAAATCAATATTAGATTAAATGTTTATTAAATGTTTTACTGTTATTAAATAAAACACTATTATAACATAGACACGATATAACGCGCGCTCTGATTGGCTGATTTTCTATGTGAAAGAAATGGATATACCATAGAGATTTCACATAGAAATTACGTCATCACTCGGAATCAAGCGAAACGGGAGGAAAGATTGAGCTCGCTAATGTCACAAAAGCTGTCAAAAACAACACCCTGGATCTAAAACAAGCTCTGGAAATTGAAAGCAAGTGAAAATGAACCTGTTTCAGATTGATTTATGTAGTTTCGGAAATCCATGACTGATAGATAGGTTTATTTTTGCAAAATGTGCTCCTTTTCGTGAGAGTTTTGAGGGCTCTGTTTTGAGTGCTGTTTTTATTCAAGTCCGGAAGAATTTCTACTTCAGCGGCCACAAAACTGTCATGTGAAAAATTCGTGAAAGGAACAAAGTTAGCAGGTAAGCAAATCAATTGATCCAAATTAATTTTGTTTGGGATTAATTTTTTAACCCTGAAATCAGCTACTTCAAATTTAGTAGTTTGCAATTTCTCTTTGGCGAGTAAAGGTTTCCTTCGCTGCTTTCGATTTTCTTCGTATTATTTTCTCTTGCAATGCCATGATTGCCTAATAAAATATGAGAATCAGAAACTGAAAAGACTATGTTTTCATTATATTTTCTACGAAATAGTCAAGTTTGATTTTGTCATTTAATTTGAAAAGGGTTTCCTTAGTAAAATTTCAGTGCTCAGAATGCAACAATGTTGTTGAAACACAAAGCGATGTAAGCTTATTATTTTCCACCTCACAAAGCGATGTATTATTTTCCACTAGCTTTTGAAAAGTCCACTTACAGTGTAACTAAAACGGCTAAAAAGAGAGAAGAGATTTGTCAGTACGTGTGTATATCCAGTTCTATAATTCCAACCGCATTTTATTCCCGTTTGAGCATGATTTAAGCTTAAATTTTCTTGCAAGTTATGGGGGATTGTTTGTTTGCGTGCGTTTTGTTTCCAACTTTATTTTGCGAAACTTCCTTGTCTATGTTATAAAAGCAATGGTCCATACTTAGCAGTGCGTATATCCAGTCCTGGAAGCACTTGGATAGTTGAGAGAGCACTCAGCTAGCTAGAGTCGCACTCGGCTAACGCCTCGTGCGACTCTTACGCTACCTTCGTGCTCTCTCAACTATCCGCGTGCTTCCAGAACTGGATATACGCACGCTAAGCATGGACCATTCCTTAATTCTTTGATTTTATGTAGATGACATTCAGAAGTTGCTGTTTGCAATGCCTGCTTCAGCACGCACAGCAATAATGGAGAAATACAATGCCCAAGTGCCAGAGCCATTGGTAAGCAGAGCGGAGGCTATTGCCAACCAATCGACACGGAAAAAGCGAACCAGGCAACCCTACCCATCATGTAAGTTAAATGAAATTATTTTCCCACCCGAACAGTTATTTTAAAGGTGTATCCCGAGGTCGAATGTGATACCTGACCCACTCTGGGTTCTACTCTTAGACGCTTAAACACTCACTTAATCAAATTTTCCTGTAAAACCTGCTTGAATATTTTGTGAATTATGTTTCTTTTTAAATTATAAGCATAGATTGCAAAGAAAACAATCTCAACCTGGTGGGGAAGGTTACAATATTTTTACCATATATTAAATGAGGGGAGGGACAACATTTAAGAAGGGATCAGATAACATAGGATAAATTACCTAGGTTACGATAACCATTTTGCATGCTTTTTTTCATGGAAAAAATAAAATTTTAGAGTTGGAAAAACAAAAAGTTTTACCTGCGGTCTGTCAGTATCGGGGAAAAACTGTGACCACGGCCGGAAAATGTTGGCCTCGCAGCATTTTCCAGACCAACCCTTGATCACAGTTTTTCCCTATATGGACCAATAAATATATATTTATTTGCACATATTTTACATGGTGTTGCAAAATAAATATGGTATCCCTTCTTATCTTTATAGTGGAAGAACAATCCCTTCTACATGCAAGTGTGAAGAGGAAAGCCACAACCCCAACATCCGCAGGGAACAAAAAAGAAAAGGAAGTGCTCAAAGTGTAATAGATTAATGAAAGGACATAAGCGGGGAACATGCCAATAGCAGAGTAGTAGTTTATTAACGTGGCCTGAAGGTATTTATTTTCAAAATACCTTCATCTTCATTTTGAAACCATATTTAAGCCCCATGCAAACATGTGACCGATCTGATGTGAAACGCATATGATCATATCAATGCTTCTAATTTATGAATATTAAAATAAATAATAGCTATTATAATTGTAACCTTAGCTCAGATCAAAAAATAATTGAGGTCAAAAACGATTTTCAATCACGTTTAATGAGCTACTGCTACACTTTCGATAAGCTCAACATTTCATGTTGACCTTTTTTTCAACAGATGAATTGGCAAAAGTTTGTCAGATGAAAAGCATCTCAGATGAAACTTCAACTCCCTCTCATATTTATTCGTTCATCAATGATTATAATTATGCATTTCAAATCAGATAGGTAGGATGCTTTTACGGGCTTAAAACATGGATTGAATCACTTCTTGACTGTATGAGACCAGGATAACTTTAATATCGATAAATAAAGAGTTCAACCGATAACTTATTGATTCATGATTGGAAGAATTATTGATTACATTAAACTAAACTTACCTCTTTAGCCAAGACATGTTCTTGGGAGTTGATCTCGAAGAAAAGTAATGTCGTCTAGCGAAAGCGAATCCGAGCACTCTTATTGCTCTGTTTCTATGTCGGAAGAAGAAGAGGGCTTCGGAAGAAGAAGAGGGCTTCGTTGCAACTTCAGTAGAGCCGTACACAAATGAGCCTTTGGCCAGCGAGAGTTCTGGAGAGAATTCGTCGGATGCTGCAAGTGAAGGAGATGACGAAGATGGCATCCCTTCGGCTACGCTAGCTGCACGATACGACGGAACTGATCCACACGATTCCTGGTACAAAGTGTTTCTAAGCAAGTATTTGTTGTCCTAATTTCATTGATCCAGCTAAACTGAAATACATATTTCCAGGTGCAAATGTGAGGGCTGCAGTGTTGAACACCTTGCCGGTGCACGCGAGTTTCGCTGCTGCAAGGAAATCTTATGTTGCACTGGGAAGTTTATCTTCGATGGGCTTGACGCTCAATGCATCACACAACACGATGATTACGAACCAATTATACATAAAGCGGTTCTTAGGTTGGTTGGCCCTCTGCTAACAGACAAGACCGGCAAAAAATACAAGAGGAAGAAGAATCAGCCAGAGAATGAGTATGCACCAGTCAATGTTAAGCCCCAGGGGGATACCAAGGGGGATTTCATCCCATTTTTATGTCAAATTCCCTGCCCAGCAGTGAACAACAACTGGTGCATAGGTGGCAGAGCCATACGTTAAGGGGGTGCTCGAGCACCCCCACTTTTCGGCAAATTTTCATACATTATTTATTCAGACCAAGATACCTCTACATGAGATCCTATTGCATGACTTTGTCAAACATCCCTACCCTTGGGACTTTGTGTTATGTCAAATGTCATATCATTAATGCAAAATCTCCTGGGCATGCCTGGCTCCCCTCCCCTGGGGCTTAACATTGACCCATACATAAGCCGTATAAACAAATGTGCCATGCAACTTAGCACAGCTCCCCAGTGGGGTAGGGCTGACTGATGCGTAAGGGATTAAGGGTGGGGATTGTCACTTTTAGGTGGAAAATAATGCACCTTTCACTGGAAATAATGCACTGGAAATATTGGGCATTGTTGTGAATTAACTGGGGCTTGGGCATATCGATTTCCCTGGTGGGGTTGGCAATTAACGCCCTTTGATGGTGATTTCCCTTGAGGTGGGGGATTCGCCCAGGGGGGGGGGGGGGGGGGGGGACTCCCATATTTTTGGGACGGGGTGCTCGTCAGGAACTTTCAATTTTACCCCTAAAAGGTACCTAAAATGGCGTCGCTTAGTTCATTTTGACCCTAAAAAGTACCAGAAAGACTTATTTCCTTCGTAATTTTCTCTCATATTTTTTACGACGGAAATACGTCTGAAAATCAGGCTACCAACAACTGTGATTTGCTAGAACGGACCTCTAACTGGTACCGTACCTATATAGAAAAAATTGCAAGTTTTTGATACGACGAGCAGTCCCCCAATCCCAAAATATGGGAGTCCTCCCTCCCCCCCTTGGGGGGTCATCATTTTTAGGTAAGAGAGATGACTGAGGCTGCTGAGCCTCTGAGATCTGACCCCCTGGAGGTCAGGGTGGGGATGCTCGTCATACGTTTTGGGGTTTACAATCAGGCCTCTGGTACATTTAGGGGGTAAAATGTGAAAAATTGCAATTTCTTTCACACTTGTTGGTACCTTTTGGGGGTAAAAATCAACTAAGCCACATCCTTTTTTAGGTGTCAAATCAAAAGTACCCGACGAGCACCCCTGCCCCAAAAATACCCTATTCTACAGAGAAAAATGTAAATAACCAATTGTCACAGGACGAATTAACGAATTTCAGAACCTTTCAGTTAACCTAAAAGTTCCTGAAAGCCTACCGTAAACCTTTCAGGAACTTTCATGTTGGCTTGAAAGGCCAAATAATCTTTAAGTCATCTTTAAGTAACCTTTCGGGCTTATAAGCTTTAGATTACCTTTCGGTATCTAGAAAAGATACCCGAAAGGTAACTAATCTTTAGTTGTTCTTTTTCTGGTACCTAAATACCACCAAAAGGCTGTTTCATACTTTCGTAAGATTTCAAGCCATCCAAAAGCCCAACACAGTGACATGGACACATTCTTAACCTTTCAAGCCCGCCCTGAAAGACTCCATGAAAGATCAAAAGATGAACCCTGAATCAAACCAAAGCGATGTTATCGACACTCACGCACGCAACATACATTTCACTGTAATCATGACGCCAGTTTGGTCCTGGTCATTTTATAAAAGCAACGAGTTGAAATAGTAGATAAATTTGGATTTAGCTATTCAGCACGAACTTTATATAATTTTGTAAAACATGCACAATTAACGTGCAATATAAAACCCCACGTGCAACTTTATAAGATTTCATGGCACTCAGAAAAGTCCTTGAGGAGAAATATTATAATCCTATATAAAGTTAGAAGCGGAAATGTGGCAAATTACCTGATCATCACGTACGACGGAAATTTCGCAACACTTCCGTGTAACGTAAACGCCAGAAATAGAATTCCTAACAAATATAACGAAGCCATCGGAGCAGCATGATATATTTAATACTGTAATAATGGAGAAGCAATCAAGAGATTTAGACGACTATATTCCTTGCTATTGCGATAGGTGTAATGGGCGGGATGTCCATCGCTCTACGTATGGCAGGCATCTGAGAGAGCGGCGGCGGAGTACAGAACACGTGCCAACAAAGGTAGCAAGGGAAGACTCCACCTCGACCGAGGACCAAAGTGAAACAGGTTAGTGTATAACGCTGTGTCGGTAATGTTTAAGGACACCCTTTTAAATCGTAGTAAATCCTCCCCTGTCTGATTATCACGCGGCTACAAATTCCCTGTGGACGGACTTGTAGCCGAGTGATAAGTGATAATCCAACCTAATACAAAGTCCTCCTTGTATCCCATGACAATTTATTTTTTTATACTTGAAGGTGGCTCGATATAAATTTTGAGGCATTTAAGGGCAAAAAGATACGTGTTCAGAACTTCTGTAAATGTCGCGAAGTAAAATCAATTTAAGATTATTGGAGCAACCCTTTGTTTAGTTTAGTGCCATTTACTTTCTAATTGCATAGTATTTTAAATAATATCTTGAAAACAATTAGGCTCTTCTTTAAAACTTCTAACATCCGCCATAAGAAGTTCAGCTGTTTTCCCCTGAAACTAAGACCCGTCCACACTACACCACGGATACTTTTTGCTCCGTTTTCAAAAAGATCTGCTTCCACACTTATCGTTTTCGTATCGTTTTCGCCCGTCCACACTACAACGCGTATCCGTAAGAAAACGCTCTTATGCATTCAGACCCTGTCCACACTACTCCGTTTTCAAACGAAAACGGATACTTTTTGCTCCGGATACGGCTATCGTCCACACTTCAACGCCGAAAACGATCAAGGAAAACAGCGAAAACAATACGAAAACGATAACAAATCTTTTTTTGAAAACGGAGCAAAAAGTACCCGTTTTCGTCTGAAAACGGTGTAGTGTGGACGGGGTCTCAGTGGGCATGCTCAAACAAGCTCAACGCATGCGCATTTCGATCTGTCGGCCCGCGAAATTGTTCGGGTTTGCTGTGGTGACGTCATCGTGTGGACGAGTGAAAACGATAAGTGTGGACGCAAATCTTTTTTGAAAACGGAGCAAAAAGTATCCGTTTTCGTTTGAAAACGGTGTAGTGTGGACGGGGTCTTATAATCACATAAAGTTGCATTGGCGTAGTTTATTTAAATATGACCAAGTTTAATACAATTCTCGGTCTAGTAATTTCCCGGCTAGAGAAATTACTGGACCGAATTTTTTTTTATGAAAGCCATATAATAAACTACGTCATCGCAACTTGTTGACAGAACAAGATGACAGAAATCTTTTTGCGCCTACTCGCTTTTGTATTATTTTTTTGTCTGGAACCTCGGGCGCGGAAGCAGAACTGAGTTTGGGAAATAGGTTGTATGCCCACGAAATTTTGCTACTTTTTGCCATTTTTCGCATTTTAGAGATCAAGGAGGGAGATCAAGAGGAGAGAGATCAAGAGCTGAAGAAGGCGACATGGAATCCCTGTCCGGGGTAAGGAAATAAAAACAGCAGGAAACCCTGCTGTAAATCCGTCGGTTTGACTATAACATTGCGCCCTCCACACCAAGGCCACAAACAAAATTTTACCAACACATTGGGTGACTTATCTTGATTAGAAAAAATGTCGACTTATGCCCCTGACTGAAAATGTTTTAAAAATATGGCCTAATGTGGCATTTTCGTTTCTTTTTATTTTAAAGTTCCACGTGTATACTATAAACAGCCGCAACTACCAGCTAGAAAAGTGGTGGATGTAGTATTTATGGGTTAGAGACTTGTTTGAATGTATTGCCAGCAAGTGCGTGTATTTGTCGACAAAACACTCAAACAAGTCTCTAACACGTTTAATATACAATCTGAGTTCACGGCGTGGACCTGCGTGAAGAAGTATCAGAATGGCTTCCTTCACTAGACTCAAAATCAATTACAGCGACTTTTTGACTTCAAATGCAAGTATTTAATTGAATTCGGAATATTTTAGGTACGTGAACTGCATTCTGATAGCTCGGAAATACAGAAACATCAATATAAATTATTCATAAGAATTAATAAGTTGTAAAATCAAGAAAGACTTGCACTTGCAGTGAATACTGCGCGATTTTTATGCGTTATTACCAATAACGCACTCGCCCCGTTTGATGTCGCTAGGTAACGAAAACTCACGTGATCAATTTTAACCAATGGGGTCCGCGTAATTTGTCCAGTGAACGAAGATTGTATATTAATTCTTGATACGCCAATTGAAAGCATCGTAATAACTAGTTTTTGCACAATGCACAATATAAAAACGCCAATGAAAAACTACCTTCGATGTTAAATCTTTATTGATTGTACTTCAAAACTAGTCACGAGCCGTTTTATTACCAGTAATCATCATGAACATCACAATTTACAGCATAGCATGTTTCTCTAATCTACCATCTCTGAAAGCATCACCGAAATCACTGAACTGTGAAAAACGATTACGATCACTCAGTGTGGATTTAGGGTTAAGTTTGAAATGTTTGCATGGCATCCGCATTTAGCGCTGAACATCAGAAATATAAAGTCATGTGATCATTTCGATTGATTGAAATGATCACGAGTTAACCGAAATCCAAGTGGTGAGTTCTATTTTACTATTTACCATGTATTCGCAAAAAAAAAGAAATTGACTTATCATGTTTTGCAGGCAGAAGATGAAAAAGCAACCGTTACTTCAAGTTCGGATAATGACGATGACACTGACACAGAAGGTTATTTGAACATATGTGGTGAAACCAGCAGTAGCGACAGCAACCAGAGTGCTGACGAGGAGGGTGAAATAGAAGAAGAGTGGGATGCAGAGTTCCCTGAATCTTTGGCACATGACACTGATGACAACCAAACGCCACCACCCTTACCAGAAGCTAAAATATCCCCTACAAAATTCAAACGGCTGAACTCACTTATATTCTGGTTTGTGTATTTTTTGATGATTTGGCAAGCATCCTGCCTACTTAGTGACAACGGAATGGCATGGCTTTTAAAATTTGTAATATCCTGGCTTAAAGAGTGACCGGTATCGAAATCTCCAACGAGCTCCTTGCAGCATTGGTGACAGCTTTCCCTGCCTCCTTATATAAACTGAGGCAGTTTCTTGACATAGACAGAGACGACTTTGATAAGTTTGTTGTGTGTCCCAAATGCACAAAACTATATAGATACAACTCCTGCCTTAGACTGGTGAACAATAGGCAAGTGCCTATCTTGTGCTCGAAAACCTTCTACAAAAGAGGAAAACAAGTACGCTGCAATTCCCCTCTAGTTAAAAAGGTGATACTGGGTAAGGGTAATGTATGCTATTACCCCATAGCATACTACTGCTGTAAAAGCATAAAAGACCAACTTGAAAAGCTTGTGCAACGGGAACATTTCATTGAAAATTGCGAAGCATGGAGAAAAAGGGAAGTGAACGAAGACATATTGTCAGATGTGTGTGACGGACAGTTATGGAAGGACTTCCAATGTGTAAATGGTAAAGATTTTCTGAAAGCAGAGCGCAATTTTGGATTTATTCTTAATTTTGATTTTTTCCAACCAATGAAACACCGAAAGGACTACTCTGTCGGGGTTCTATATCTTGCGATTTTGAATCTCCCAAGGTCCATGCGTTTCAAATGGGAAAACATTATTGTCATTGGCATTGTACCATCACTTGATAAGGAACCAACAACTCTCAACGAGTTCCTTGAGCCCTCTATAAATGAGCTGCAAACGATGTGGGAACCAGGAGTGCAGCTCAATTCATCCCAAAGCCCATTTAAGCTGACCTTCCGAGCAGCAGTCATGTGTACAGCATCTGATATTCCAGCAACTAGAAAGTTGTGCGGTTTCAAAAGCTACTCTGCACATCTTGGGTGCTCTCATTGTCTCAAGCGCTTTCCAGGTGGTTTTCATGAAAAGAAGGACTATTCCGGTTTTGACAGGGCTTCCTGGAAAAAGCGCACCAATGACGACCACAGAATAGCAGCCTACAAAATTAAAACTGCTAAGACAGTTACAATGCAGAAAACTCTAGGTAAAAAGTATGGCATAGCTCATTGGACTGCTCTTCTTCGTCTGAACTATGAAGCAATACTTACGAAAAAGCAGCTTTCAGAAATTGAAGACCGCATTGCTGAAGTGGAGGTTCCAAGCGACATAGGAAGACTGCCCAAGAGAATTTCATGTAATTCTGGTTCATATACAGCAGAGCAGTGGAAGAATTGGACATTAGTATACTCCATATATTGTCTAAAAGGAATTCTTCCTGATGATCACTTTAAGTGTTGGCAGACATTTGTTTTGGCATGTACATGTCTAGTCAAGCCAGTTGTTTCAAAAACTGATTTGGAACTTGCAGATCGACGTTTCTTAAAGTTCTGTACCACAGCAGAAACTCTTTATGGAAAGGAGCTTATTTCCCAAACATGCATCTTCACTGTCATCTAAAGGAAGTAGTGATTGACCATGGGCCAGTGATGGGGTTTTGGTGTTTTTCATTTGAGAGGTACAATGGGATGCTTGGTAGCACCACAACAAATAACAGATCTGTTGAACTTCAAATAATGAGAAGGTTTACAATCTCGAGACAAATTTCTGAAATACATTTGCCGGCTTTATTCCAGGAAGAATTCAAACCTTTGTGCTCTGAACAAACCATGGATCCACAACTTCAGCAAAGTGATTTGGACAAAATTGTTGAGCTGCAAAAGATCCCATATCTTTGTCCCTTTACTGATGTCAATGGACAAATACGGCTGGAGTGAAACTACCAACAACCTACAGAATCAGTAGCATTTTTACAGATGACATGCACGTCTTGAAGGAAACCTACAGTACCATGTTTCCTGACAAAGATATTGCTTTACATCACCTAAGTGAGACCATGCACAAGTATGGTTATGTCACAATCGGAGGTGTCTCTTACGGTTCTAAATTTCAACGCAGAGGGATCCGCTCAAGCCACATACTAGCATCCTGGCCTGATGGCAATGGAAACATTAATACTCAGCACTTCTCCCTTTCACCTGGATCAGTTCAGTTCTACTTTAAGCATTACTTAATGCTAGAAGAGAAATTGTATGAGTTTCACTTTGCTGCTGTTCGCTGGTACCAAGAGTATGAGGAATGCAATGAAATTGGATTTCCAGTTCATGTCTGCAAAAAACTTTGCCAAGATCCAGGTGCATCAGTTTATTTGCCCGTTCAAAGGATTCATTCAAGGTTTGCTTTTGTTGTAAAAGATGACAAAGTTATAGTGTGTCCAATTAGCAGAAAAGTACATGTCTGATTTTTATAAGCAATTTCAGCTTGAAAACATCAACAGCAACAACTTGTCTTGGATATGGGGCAACGTGGATCTCTTACTGGGATTTTCATTTGTGCACTCATGGGCTACGTCATTAAATTTTTGTGTTTGCAAAGCATCATTGACATCATGACACCAAAAGAGAAAATATCACTTTGGAAAGACTGTTTGTGTGTACCTCTCACTAATTCAGGAGCTATATGCTTGTATTTTTTCTTGTACACTTGTTGTTCTTGCTCGTTTAGCCTGTACAACTTGGCTTGAGTAACAGGTCTGCACTTGCCAAAATCTATTATTACTGGGTGACACAAAGGGCTTTCACTGTCAAAGTCACTACATATGACAACATTGTTACTTTTGATGTCATTATGCAATAATCCTTTCTTGTGAACATAATGCAGACCTTCTGCAACCTCCATAAAGATTCTAGATATTTCACTAAGGACAGAAGGGTCAACTATTCTTGTGCAGACTGCATTGCACAGCGTAACACACCTACCATCCACTCCATGAAACTGGGTCACCAGAAGGAAGGGTCTACTAGTCAGGCAAATTCCAAGTAGCAATGGCAGTGCTTAAAAAAATAAAGTGAATATTGGCATTATCAATATTTTGCCATGTCCTTGTTTATCATACCCTTGTCTGTTTGATAGAAATCACTTAATTCACTTTTGATGACATTTCATGAAGTCAGAAAAGTAAAACATGTGAGTGGCCTGGGCCTAGAGGAGTTTTTTTGTTGAAGCTCAAAACAAGACACCAAAAAATAGGGACACGAAAAAAGGCCTTCCATGTATTTCAAAATAAAGGCCAAAAATTGCTAAAATAGTGGAAGAAACAATCATTTTTATTTCAAATCAATACTTAAGATGTCTGTGACATGATATGTCAGCACGCATGCGTCAACAATTTTTAAAATTCAAAACAATGGCATCATAATCCAAACATAGTTTTGCTATTTGTGACCCTGCATGGGAAAACGTATCATAACGATCTAAGCGTTAGGTGGTCAGAGCGTTAGGTGGTCGTTAGATCGTTAGGGAAAATCGTTAGGCGAAAAAGTCAAATCGTTAGGTCAAGCTAGGAGATCGTTAGTGAATTATTCATGTTTCGATAGGAATAATTCATGAGTGACAAGAGCGTTAGATTAAACGACCTCGCCAAACGGTCTGAACTTTTTAATAATCGGACGAACCGTTTGATTAAACGATCATGTTTTGCATGAAATCACTTGATCCACCACCCTTCTCATTAATTGGTCGGATGCCCGCTGAAGATGTTTCAAAAAGTGATATTCAGGGCCATTGATGTCAAAGACAAGGATCCAGAGAAACCATTGCTAAGGTGAAGTTCTTCCATCGCTAAAATATAATTGCCGCGCAACTTTGGATAAAACCCGCAACTTCTTTCCGTAACATCTAATAAATCAGCGACCGTTCGCCACAAAACCCGGAATATTTTGATGAACGTTTGCTTGAAAAAGCTTATCATCAGGTTGAATAATATTTCCACTCCTTTTTCGTGTGTTTTTCCTCGTAAAAGCTCAATAAAAACACCGAAGATCGATCATCGAAGATCAATGAAAATCTAGTAATTCAGGGAAGGTTTGGGAACTAGCTTAGTTTAATATGCTTTCTGATTGGATGCATTTGACACATATTGTTTTAGATAGCGAATCAGAATGCACGTTATACTGTAAAAATAAAATAAACATAACTCCTCTTCGGTTTCGCTTGATTTACCATACTTCCTTCTTCGCTATCACGATGCAAATAAGGTGGATTTCCCTAGCTTTTCAGTGTAATATTATCGATTCTTCTAAATAAAATATAGCCACACTCGATATTAGTTTTGCAAATATTAGTTTTGGCTAATTTTCCCGCTAACACATCCCGCCCGAAATTCCGCAACTGGTTTGGCATTGCACCTCATCGATAACAGGAATGCAACTTTTCAAAGTGTTTTCCAGGAGTTTTATCTAACACTCAATGTGCACGGATGGTTGCACGGTAAGTTTCTTTATTAATTATTCAGTATGTTTTGCAAACCGGAATGCAGCGTTCATAAAGTTTGAAGAAGCACGAGTAAAGACGCAACGCATGTGCTAGGAAAAGGCCAACCAATGTTTTACTCTTTTATTATGTCTATTATTCTGTTTCTTAAGCTCATTGCAAATTTCTTGATGGCAGAATAGATGCTGACCGAATTTGCTGTGGACCTCAAAACTAAAAAAAACATGAAAAAGAGCAAGTCATTTTTAACGCTCATTATTTTTATCAACAATGTTTGGCATTACGCCGTTTGATCAAACGCTTGTATAAATTAATTGAACTGGGTCGTTAGAGAGGTAACTAAGTCGTTAGGCAAAGCGTTTACATTAACTCCTCATTAACTTTGTGACCGTTAGGTGTACTCACTAGATCGTTAGGCAATTTTACTAGATCGTTAGACGAAACGAAAAGATCGTTTGGTGATCGTTAGAAAATGACCGTTTAACGATCTATCGTTATGATACGTTTTCCCATGCAGGGTCACATTTTCTTGTTTGTTCTTTGAATTTTTGTAAGTTCTCTCATCAGCCAAGGTTTTAAAAGTAATTAGCAAGAGTTTATTACCAACAATAAATGGGAAATTTAGCTTTCTTAATGTTTTTTCCCCATCTCTTCTGCATTTCTGATGCCAAGTCAACTTTCTCCCTTCTTGCAAATTTCCTCTCAACTCAATCAATCAGAAGCATGAAATCAAACTTCAGCTTAGCACATCAAAAGCACCTCTTTGGGTAAAGTGTGATCTCTATGAAACAGACAACACCATTACTGGATAATAGTGAAGTGATATTGTCTCATCTGATAGCTAGGAGGGAAACTGTGCGTTAATTATGATGGCCATACCAGATTCTTCTATCCCATTTCACAGTGGCATGAATGCTTATAGTGCCATCCAAATGATGTGGAGCTCAGTCTGAGATGTGGTCTAAAAATACTGCCCATTATCTGAAAATATCTGGGTTGTGCCCTTGACTTCCAGTCTAAAATTGTAGCGTACTGTGGAAAATATTTTTGGTAGTTATTAAGAACTCTCCCTAGTAGTCATTCAGTGCTTATTACTCCTAATATTTGTTTGATAAGACTTGAGTTGCTTCTGTTTATATTCTCAGCCACAAAGCATGACCATTGATATGCATTCTTTTAAAAAATCCAGTAGTAAACTTGGGCAGCTAAAAGGTAGGGTTAGCATTTTAGTTACCTTTATGGTCGATTTTATTCAACACTCTTGCTTCCCATAACACATCTGGCATTTCAACCCATGGTCTAAATTGTTTAACAGCAACTGGAATTGCCCGATAGTTCATTTTGACACAAGTACCAAAACTTCCACTTCCCAATTCACATTCATCTTTACTTAGAAGGCTGTCCCGGTTGATTCTCCTGATGGCGCTAAACAAAAACCAAAACAAAACAATTAAATATAAATGAATGGAAAAAAAAATGCAAGAGTCCCAAGAAACCTTGAAGTCATTGAATTTGACTGAAATAACTAACAGATTTAAAGCCAGTTTTTTTTGGGGGAAAACTGATGCATATTTTAAAATTCAAAATTACTAATTCACAGAGCTCTTGCAAAGAGCACGTTGACTCAAGAAACAACATCAATGTTAGCATGAACATACCAAAACTGACATTGATTTGTTTATTAGAGAGGTGCTGTTAGAACAAGCCCGCAACTGCCCAAGATCCCACTCACTGCCGGATTCTTTTAAGCCAAAAAATTAATGAGATTTTTTCGCATGAATAAGTACGTAGCCAGCCACTTTCATTTATGTTTCCAAAAAAGAGTCCCCTGGGATCAACTGCAACATTCAAGATCTTTTGTACTGGTAGATACACACTAGCATCTGTTGAGCATTACGCTTATTAGGCAAAACATAAACGACACCCATGTGAAATGCGGTCAAATGTTCTTTAAGAAAAGTTTTGAAAATACTTGAATTCAATAGAATTTGAGTCATTTTGAGACTTTTCAGACTGAGGCCGACAAAAATTGAAATTCAATTGAATTCTGTTGAATTCGAATGCACACCTCACATGGGACTGCAGATTATGCACCCACATATAAAATATGTTCAGTTGGCTCAGGTAGTGGGAATGCATCTTGAAAACAACTACTGTGAAGTGCAGGCGTGAAAATAAAATCGCCCAGGAAGGGAGGGGTGGCTAGGCAATTTTGATTGCTGCTACAGTAAAAGCCTGACTATAGAGATTTTTACCTTTTTCCAGCATTTCGAAGTGCTGTCTGGCGCTCGTGTTTCCATTTTTTCCATGCATAATCAGAAAGTAGCTTCTCTTTTTCATACAATTTTCTACCTTCATCGAGATCTTGTAGAATGCTTTTATAAGCACAAGACTTTGTCACAATTCTTTTGCGACGCTCTTTCTTAGACAGAGTCCTCATGTGGTCTTTTTTCGCTGGTTTCTCCTCAGCCTCTTCTTTCTTAAGTATTCTCTTCTTTTCTCTTCTTTGGAAGATCCATCTCTGGTGTATTCAACTTTGTTATTCCGGTTTTGATCAAGCAAAACCCCTGGTAGCCCATTGTCAGCAAGCTCTGTCATGACAGTCTCGCACAATGTGTCGATTAAAACCACTAAAAAGCGGTTTATCGACTTGACTAGCAAGAGAAATGCTGATTGATTGTACTCAAAGCGATTCCTTACTTGTAAAAAATACAGTTTCAAAAACCAAGCGAGCAAATTCTGATCATATTCGAACCATGGCACGAAAAGCTCCAACTAACTTTTGGCGGGAGGATCGCGCATTTTCTGCAGTTACCGCTACCTACAGCCTTGCAGGCTCACCATTTAGGCGGAGTAACCGCTACCCATCAACCTTGCAGGCTCACCAATATGGCGTATCAAGTTTCGGAGGGTATCGTCTTCCTCTATTTATTTTTCAAAACGGAAGAATACCATTGGACAACAGGCTGCTTATTAGAGTTGATGATTAACCAAGCTAACCGTTTTGAACATTGGGCGCCAATATTTGCGCGCTTTTTGAGCTCGAGTTCGAGAGAGAAGGACGTTCCTTTGCACTTTAATCTTTATTCGTGTGCCTCGCTTACTTTGCTGCAATGGCCGCTCAAGCTGTCCGAGGAAATATCCCTGACCAGTATTTGGTGTATCTAGACCGAATAGTTAAGACCAACGAGTCGATAGTAAAGGAAAATGAGGCGCTTAGGCGCCAAATGGAAGACCAACGTAAAAGTCAAGAAAACATGTTGATATCTCTGGACGAAAAGATCGAGAAGTTGGCAAATCAGCAACCCCAAGAAAATAGGCGGCGTGGTAGAGGACAGGGAAAGGGATACGACCGGACCACTCGTGCCATCGTGGTACCACCTCGGTGTAGAGTAAGTACAATCACACTGTTCTTGTACAAATCGTCTTACTACACCCTTTCACCCTTTAGATCAACTTAATATTTTTCAAATTTCACATGACTGTCATGAGTGATTCGCAATCACTTTAAAACACTCCTATAAGTTTTATTCTGGATTGGTGTAATCACTTTGCCCTTGATTTCACAACAGTCATGCGAAATCTGCTTGTATCAGCAGCTTCCCCAAGGGTGCTACCCCCCGGCAGGCAACACAAGGGGCATTTGTTAAGATTGTAGGGCAATTTTTGCCCTTGGGGGTGGGGGATTTGGGCACTTTTGAAAGATATCACTTACCCATGCCCATTCCCTACAATTAAATTTCCTGCCATTGGATGTGACATAACTACTCATGGCCGTGCCTCAATTGCGAAAAATTGATACCGTCATCATGAAAGTCAAATCTCTAGCTTGCAAATTGCCTGCATATTATGTGTGTGAAATGCAATCATCTATGCCAACAATGGACTTCTGATGTGAACCAAATCTGACAATCTGGAGAAAGTCTAGATCCATGTACGTATCCAAAAATCATAATAACAATAGTATCGAAAACCTTTTTTCCAGGAGTAGGGATTTTGTCATTATTTTATCGCCCTATACCCAGGGGATTTTGAGTGGTTTGATTGAGCAGTTTGACAAAATCCCCGGGGGTCGTACGTACCATGGGGGAAGCTGCTGATACAAGCATAATTCACAATTGTGATTAGTTCATGATTTGATTGGTCAACAGAAGTAAACAGCCAATGAAATAGCAAAGCAAATGGAATTACAAATAAATTACAACAGTCCTGTGAAGTCCGCTCTAAACCAGGATAGAAGATTTTGGTGTCTGATCACTTTCAACAGGGCAGGGTTGATCATTTTCTGAATTCTTATCCCCCATGAATGTAGTGAAACCAAACACAAAGAACATACATCGCAAAGTGATTACAAATTACTCACAACACTCAATACCCAAAATTAACAATTTCTCACTGGTTGGGGTTCACTTTACATGTATTTCTAATTTACATTAGGTTTTTTTTTCATTTGATTTAATGCACAAATACTTATAATGATGCTTTATATCTATTTTTCCCTTTTAGAGGTCAGTGAGGCAAACATACAATTTGCTGATGAAGAAAGATGATTTCCATGGTTTCTTTTTGGATGAACTGTAAGTGCGTGCTGTTCCATCTAATTGAATACTAATGGATTATAACCCAACAGCGAGGTCAATGCAGCGACATGTTTCAGCGTGTGGACAAAGCAACAGGCAAGCAGTTGGTTTGACAAAGGACAGCTGATATACATCAATTAATAGAAATGGATTTGCCCCATAATGTACAAGAGCAAAAATATTTTTCTCAGTAAAACTAGGGGTAGTAAATAGTCACTGAAAATATCTAGAGGATCAAAACATTTTTTAGCAAAGTTACAAAATCTCAGCACTTCTAAACATACATCTCAGGTCTCTGAGGATTAGCAGTGACTAAATCACCCCAGATTTCAGCTCTTTCCTCCTGTATCCTGACTCTCATAAATCCTGATGCCCTGACTAGCTCTTCCTGGCTCCCTAACATAAAGTATTTTTTTATAATTTTGTCTTTACACAGAGTGGGCTCAGATAATAATAGAGTTATAAGTGAGCGGGTGACGACACAAGTCATGATGGACAATGGTGGCCGAGAAAATTGCCCCTGGAGCAGGGCCATCATGGAAGGTAAAGTTTTACACCCCTAGTACATTTATCTCATTGCTATATGAAAGAGATGTATCCAAGTGAGTGATATAACAATAGCTAAAACACAAAAGGATGACAAAATTTATTGCTCTCTTTGGAAGGAAAACGTCTTGCCAAAAAATTTCTTTTCTAAGGGGCCGTTCATTATTTCTGGGGAGTACGGGTTGGATAAAAATCGTACAGGGTATGAAGTTTTTTTTCTGCAAATTAAACATGGGTTTGAACCAAACGCAATGTTCACAGAGCCAAATGAGTACAAGTACAATGTAAGGTGAGTAGAATATCAGGCACAAAACTATTTGAGGGCATAAACACTGCTTTGCAAAAATTATTAGCACGGAATATTAGAATGCAATAATGATTGCCATTTTGTTCTACATGCAGCCATCATATTTTAATAGTGAACACTAGATCCACCGGCTATTAAACACACTTTGCTAGCAATGGAATCTCTCAGTGAAAACTACTCACGTTCTTAGTAAAGTTAATTTTTTTTGTGAAAAAAGGGGGATTTATCCAACCCCGTACTCCCCAGAAATAATGAGCACTCGAGTGTTTTTTTATATTTGTGTTTGCAATAACATAAAAATAATAAATAAACATCAGAATAATATTTGTAAGATATTTTATGACATTGTGATAGCAACAAAATACCACCTTGGTTGTCAACTAGACAAGATCTTTTTCATAAAAAGCATTAATTTGATAATCATTTGTATTATGTAAGTGAAGAGAATCAATCTTATATGAATACTTTCTTCCTGTAGCTGCACTCCAGCGCTATTTTCTTAGCCTATACGAAAAGGCTAAGATGCAAGCGAGCCCGACAATTAACTATGAAGACCACAAACGACGTAGCAGACACAATGGGAGAATTAGAGAGGTATAAGCTAGTTTTTAATATTGTGTTATTATGATGCTGTCTTCAAGCAGAGCTCCTAAATGAATTTGCACCTGACACCCCCCCCCCCCCCCCCTTCTTTGCCACTACCCCATGTTTGCTTGTCTGGGTCTTATCCATTCCTGAAAATAATAATATACTGTTGTCCCAGGACGATTGTGCCATCATTGACATCATTACTCTGTTAATCAATTGACACCACTCCCATTTTAGGGGGAAGTGGAGTATTTCCATTCATGGTTTTTTCTTTTTTATCTAGAAACGAACAAGGAGAACACTCGCTCTTGACAAGATCCAGTGGACGCAAAAAAGAAGGGAAGGGTGGCCGAAATTTTAGTCACCGACGCAATGTCGAGTGAGGAAAGTGACTACGAGGCTGATGGGGAAGGTGGAAATAAATTAGTGGGATACAAAAGAAGGAAATTGCACTGGGAGAGTGAGCGGCTAACACGGGCCAAACAACAGCTCGATCAGGAGTATAGAAGCACCCTCACAAAGAGAGCTAGGGACAGAGTTTTACCCCGGAAAGACGGAGCTATTTCAAATAGAACAGTACCAGAAGACTTCCCAGAATGGGCAGTCAAGGAAGGCTGAAAATAACTCTTTCTTTCCTGGGCAGAAATTTTCAGTCCAAATTCATTTTAAAAATTTTATTATAACGAATCAAATCATATCAATTTGTGAGGCTGCTTCTGTACTCTGCCAACAATTTTTTAGTAATAGGCCAGTTTCAATAGAACCAGATAGTAATTATTCAGATTTATGGCCACAAAATGGCAAGGGAATCCAAATGAAAATGGCAAAGGACCAGAGTGAAAACCTTTTTTGATTATCAGCCTACTAGTGTGATTTGACTAAAAATGTATGCTTTTGTATACCGCAAATATGTATGTTCAGTTGCATTTATAGATGCAAGATGTCTAATCACCTAAGATGAGAACTGCCATTTTACATACAGTGGGGTTATATGAGTGCTGATGTTATATATATTCTGTAAGTTTATCACCCCTCTCGTACAGGTTAGGTGCATTGGATCAAGAGGATGGGACCTTTGTTCATTGTCTCATTTGAATGACAAAAGTTTTTGAGATTAAACACTGAATTACTTCAGCCTTATCCTCAATTTGGATTGTCTTTCTTGTAGCTTAGCAGGGAGGGCAGCAGATCCAGAAATCTTTAAAGGGGGCTCCAAACCCTGAACATTTTAAAAGGGGATTCCAAGTTTTAAACTCCCAGCATGCTTGTAGTATAATCAAACCCACAAAGGGGTTTCATTGTACCTTCAGAACTTAAAGGAAAAAGGGCAGTCAACTGTATAGGAAGGACTATGATCACATTTTTTTACATTCACTGTTACCAGAGTGACTGCCATAATCCTGTAAAGCAAAGAGTAATAGTCCATGGATTATAGCATCCACTCTAATATCATTTAACCATTTAAAAGTCTTAAGGGGGACTTAAATATCAGCGAATAGTCACCAAGACAAAGTCAAGACTATTCGCTGATATTTATTATTGTAATTATGGAGCCCGAGGAGAGGAATTATTGATTCAGTATAATTACACAATTAGTAGCATTCAGAATTTGGATTGGTATTTTTTTAGTTTCTTGTTTCATGCATGATCACCAATGCTTTCAGGTGAATATAACAAATATGGCGAACGTTTCGACAAATCAGCCCGCAAATCACATGAGTAATTATACTAACAATATATTTTCTCTCTGAATGTATATTTTTTAGAACTGTAATATCAAGTCTAGGAACTAGATCAGTTAACTTCAACATAGAATCTACAAGTTCACATGTGATAAATACATGTATTAGTTTACTTATTCACTCGTGTAATTATTGACCTGGCCACAGTACAGGGTCTGAATGCTGATGACCCATTAATTATTACAAAGGACGGTTTAATAAATGGCTTTAAAAGTTGCGTTTGCTGTTTATCTCTGTCACTATTTATTTATTTATATATTTGTTTGTGCTTTTTTGTTTGTTTGTTTGTTTATTATTATTTATTTATTTATTTATTTTTTGTTAACTTAGAGTAATTCGGGTATGGAGACATGGAATACCTCAATACTATATAACATGTACATGAAAAGTGAAAAAGTGCCCAAATCAACGGGCAGAAAATATATTTAAAGCCCTAAAAGATCACAATTTGGCTTGAAAGTTTAAGAAAGTTTAGCATATGTTGTGCTAATCTCTCCCTCTGTTTTGGGCTTTCCTTGACCTTTCAAGCCACTGAAACATAACTAAAGGCGCATTTTGCAACCTTTCAGTACTAACATCGAAAGTCTCTGAAAGGTTTCTTTAGTCTTGCTTTTAGGGCAGCCACAAAATACTCCATTACTGACCTTTCGTAGCACCTCTAAAGGTACTTAAACGTTCATTTTAGAGATTTCGCGGTCAAACAAAAGACAACCGAAAGCCGCCATTAATATGTCTTTTAGCAGCCTTTCAAGGCACTAAATTCTGTTGTTTCGTCCTGTGTGTTGTAGGAATCAGTGAAAATCTGCAAAAACATTCCCTGTACCTGATCAGTTCCTGAACAATTGGCAGATTTAGGTACTACCCCAGAGCAAAGGGCTGAAATCCCAGCACAATACCCTATACGGTGACAGATACCTGCATTGCAAGAATAAGAGAGTTGCTTCTTTGGTATCAAAATCACTAATTGTGCTCCAGATAACAAGGTTAATATTGTTTGTTACAGGTATCTCCATGCTGTTGCCTACAGGCTTTTGATAAGCTGGATTTTTGGATTTTTGGGCTGGGACAATTCAAGGCCTTTGCCAGCCTGCATATACCACGAAATCAGAACAAAATTCCCTTCCATGGCAGTCACTGGATATCAAGAAGCTGAGCAAGGCAATAGATTTAATTCAGACAAAATCAACTGACTCGACTTATACTTCATATTTGTTGTATCTGAGTGTTCGTGCTGAGATCTTGCTTATTACCATAATTATGGATATGTTCAATTGCACTTCACAGATGTCTGATCTCTAAGGCTGTGTCCACGCTTGGTGTGAATATATCCATCTTTCAAGCCAAAATTTGTGCAAAGCACAGGTGCCTGAGTACATTAAGGTTACTGAGAACCTTCGCGGCACGTCCTCGGAAAAACAATCATACACGCCCTTAGTTTAACCAAAACATGTCAACCTATATATCGTTGGAAAGCTTATAGAATGGACTAGCCGGCTATGGCAAAAAGAAATCACTTCTTGATACCTGTAATTCTTGTTAAAGCATTGATGAAATATTTTGCTGTACCATTTTCACGAGCTAACGCTTTCGAACTGCTTGACCTTGACTCCCAAGTAACATGTTGTTTTAAGAGCGCTCGTCCACAAATATCAACCAAGTCGCGAAATAGAAACATTTTCGAAATTCGCCAAATTTTGGTCATTTGTTCCTCTACTAGATGTATAATCGCTGTGAAAATTTTAGGTCGATCCGATAAATATTTTACATGAACGAGCTTGTTATCAGTTTATCCGGCTAATTGCCCCGTTCGAGACCATTTTAGCCTACCTCAAAATTGGTTAAAAATCGTAAGTTTCAGCAAACGAATCCAAACATAAGAGGTTTCTAACAAAAGAAGAGACATTTATTGGTACTAGGAGTGAATTTTTATACTCGTAGATGAAAAAATAAATATTTTACCGATTTTTGAATTATTTCAAGTTTTCGTACTGTGTTTTGAAGGTGAAATTGGATGGCTAATATTTCCATTTCGACGGTGAATTCAGCCGGTTTCTCAATTCTGTAGGCGAGAATGGTCCTTATTGATTACATTTCTCAAGTGAAAATTGAGGGCCAGGCAGAATTAAAGTTTTTCCAAAGCTATTGCGAGCGCCGCTTGAAGCCAATTTGTGACACTTACGAACACCTTCGATCACGTACCCGTCGAGTTTAAAAATACACAAGAAGCCATTGCCTGCACCAGAAACACTACCAAATGAATCTTAAAACATTTATTGTAGCTGTGCATAACTTACAATTAAGTGTTCTCCGTTGGCCCTTCGTAGAATGAGTTTCCAGCTCGAAATTATCCCATCCAGCGACCTACTTTCAACGAAAACAACACCAAACCCGGCACAACATGCAGACATTTCCCCCAGTATTTGCAATTTCTCCATCGCCTTATGTTCACATAGTGTTTCAAAGACAAATTGCCCTGTATTCTTCATTTGACGAGAAATCTAGAGCTAAATCTAAGCCCATGGGAAGGAATATTCTGCTCGTAGCGAAATGTAAACTTTACAAGACGAAGGAGAGCTGTCAAGACTGAAGACACGTGACCAGTACCACAGGAGGCGCAATTTGGTGGCATCCGCGGATGGCTTCTCGCGAATTCGCGCCTGGCAAATTTTAGTAATCTGAGTTCTAAAAAGGCGTAAGACACTTGCCTACATTAGTTTATAGAAATAAAAAAAATTGAAAAAGCGAAAAAGAGTTCCCTTGTGTACGACAGACCAAAAGACCCTCGATTCACTTCTTATAACAACAAACAACTTATAAAATTAATCCACAGCGTTTCCTGAATGTCGTAATGGAAGGACCTGAAAATCAAGCTTTTTCCTAGCCTGCCTATAGGCTATCTTCGATTAACAAGTTTTTAGTATAATTACTCAAGCGATTCCGCGCGCTGATGGTCGAGACGTTAGGAATATTTTGCTATATTCACCTATCATAGGCAAAAGCTCATGATATCATGAGCTTTTGTCATAGGTTAATATAACATTGAAACCATTGGGGATCGCGCGCGCACTTTATTACGACAAACTAAAACAAAAATACCCCTAAATCCGATATTTTTGACAAAAATCTTAACAATCGCTTGAGTAATTATACTAAATTTCGTCTCTGTGACTATTCGCCGATATTTTTTGTTTCCCAAATAAAGTTGATTCGCTTGTTAATTTAGACGCGCATGGGAGATAGAGATAGATAGTTTATGGACGATTCTGCACGCGGTGGGTTTCCTGAGTCATGCGCGCGCGTGTTTTGGGTTGGAGCTTTTTGAAAGCCTTTCGTAACTACGTTCAAAGTCCACAGGAACCCCATACAAAAAAGAGTGCGCAGGAACCATACTGTACAAACGTGCGCGCTTGTGCAACAGCATTATATTCAAGAGAGCCTGCGGGGAGGCTAGCCTTTTCCAAACACTACCTATCTACAATCAGCGACAAAATTGTTGAGAATTTTATGTCTACAATCGTTACACATCGCCATACTAAACACTGATGTGTTTCCATATAATAAAACGCTACCGTTCTCGTTAAAACCCCTCCCCCCAACTCAATGTTGTTTTGTCAAACGCGCTAGTGGTTGGGCTTCAACATTGAATAAGGGGAGGGGGAATTAAAGCCAAGAAGACATCGCTTACGCAGTTGAAATGGAGAAAAGCATTTTGGAAGGAAAATTCTCAACTACTTTTGTCGCTGATTGTCTGAGCTTGGGAATACTGGTTTTATAGTTTTCACGACTTCCTGGACCACTGGCATCAGGCGAAAAGCGAATAAACTCACGCAGATTGACAAAAGCAATCATTTCATAATGATTGGAATGTAGTTATCATGATTATTCGGATCCACTGGACGAAAAAGTGAGCTTTTTATTCTGGAAAAATGCAGCAAAGACAGGCTCGCGCGACCCTTGACGTCATCGATTTGAGGAAATTCCGCCATCAGGCTCACTGTGGTGCTACATGGAATCAAATAATGGTGTGAATGGCCTGTTGTGATGCTGTTCAACAAATAACTGAACGAAGAATTTGGCTTTTTAACGTATACCGACTGCACTACAACGATTTTTGATCAAATTTGACAGAGAAATCCCTGGCAAAACAAGAAAAACACAGACAACCAGTTCTCAGGACGCGCATCCGATGCCATAAAGTCGTGTTGTTTACCAGATAACACACGAAAAGTAGCATATAAGTTAGCTCTTAGTAATACCTCGAAAATTTAATTGTCGATACATTAGTGAAGAGAGGACAAAATGAGAAAACGTGGCTACTACATATCTTGTTGACGAGTGTAAGGGAAATGTGCGTCGCGATTTTGCTCGAGAACCTCGACATTTCATATTACCGAGTACAAAAAAAGCAACGAAAAATATTTATTTTAAGGTGTTTAATCATTTACATAGTGAAAGTAAATGAGTTAGTCTGATTTCTTTAAGTTAAACACGAAAATTAGCACAAAACGGCACGCCGTACGCTTCACCATTCTGAGAGATAAAGAGAACAATACCAGATTTCTTTTTGTTTTTGCCGCGCCGTACGGTGAAGCGTTAAATCAACCTAAAAACAGTTTGAAGATCGCACAAAGCGTTTCAATTCCAGTTTTTTGCGTCGGGATGATTATATTTGCACATTTCTTTCACCTGAAGTTTCCAGAAACTGAAAATCTCTGTTCGCGATTAAGTTATGGGCAGATTTTCTCGGGAACCACACTTCACCGGAAGTCAAATCAAACAGGTGACGTCATTACCGGAAGATGATCACTTATTTGCACTGAAATTGAGTTTTGTGCAGCTTTCACGATTTATATCCACAAAACCCCTATCAAGGCCCATTTTGCTATATTTTGTTTCCTCCCGAATTTAATATCATTTAATTTAGTTCAACTAAAAGCTTCTTGGCACAGCCCTTGTTCTCTGTCTAAAATGGCCGCCAATTTCCTTGAAAACCTTGTTCTCTGCATCAATGAATAAGAATGCAAATTGCTCTAAGTGGCTTCAACTTTCAAAATTAGGACACATAATTCGTTCTGCCTTTCAAATTTGTATGATTTTAGCTATACTAGCCCGTTTTAACTTCATTTCCGAAAAATCCGATTTTCAAACAATCAGCGACAAAATTGTTGAGAATTTTATGTCTACAATCGTTACACATCGCCATACTAAACACTGATGTGTTTCCATATCATAAAACGCTACCGTTCTCGTTAAAACCCCTCCCCCCAACTCAATGTTGTTTTGTGAAACTACTTTTGTCGCTGATTGTAGGCTATCGCAAATTAGTATCACCCTTTTAGTCCTCTGGCCAGAGGGAGTCCGTTCTGTGTGTTCTAGACGTAAAAACGCCGATTCACTTTTTATAACAACAAAAAACTTATAAAATAAATCGACAGCGTTTCCTGAAAGTCGTAATAGAAGGACCTTAAATCAAGCTTTTTTCTAGCCTGCCTACAGGCTATCTTTCGGTTAACAAGTTTAATGTTGTTTGTTTCCCAAATAAAGTTGAATCGCTTGTTGATTTTGACGCGCACGGACGATTCTGCACGCGGTGGGTTTCCTGTGTCATGCGCGCGCGTGTTTTGAGGGCTGTTTAGGGTTGACGCTTTTTAAAAGCTTTCGTAATCTACGTTCAGAGTCCACAGGAACCCCATACAAAAGAGAGTGTGCAGGAACCATACTTTTCTCTTCGCAGTAGAAACGGCCATGCGCAGTGCATTGATTTGCGCAGTGACGCGCTTGATTTGGACACCTGACTGCGACTACTGCGAAGAGAAAAGATCCGTTTATCAGCACGGTTGAAGGACGTCCTAGGCAGTTGCAGTTGCCGAACGTCTCGACCAATCAGCGCGCGGAATCGCTTGAGTAATTATACTAAAAACTTGTTAATCGAAGATAGCCTGTAGGCAGGCTAGGAAAAAGCTTGATTTTCAGGTCCTTCTATTACGACATTCAGGAAACGCTGCGGATTAATTTTACAAGTTGTTTGTCATATCGAGATAGCGTTGTCGTTTTCTGTGAATACGCGCGGGCTACCTGTGTTTTGCCCCAGGCCCTTTGGCAGAGACAAAAACAACATGGCGGCCATGAGTACGATGTTTCTCGAATACCTGCAAGTTTTGGTGGATTTCTCTGCTATTTTCGCTAAAATATGAGGAAAAGTACTTAAAGACCTTCCAAATAAGGTAAGAGGGAATTTCTAATAAGGAAAGCGGCAAGTCGACAAGGTTAGGCTGCAAACGTCTTGATATGTTGTTATAAGAAGTGAAACGAGGGTCTTTTGGTCTGTCGTACACAAGGGAACTCTTTTTCGCTTTTTCAATTTTTTTTTTATTTCTATAAACTAATGTAGGCAAGTGTCTTACGCCTTTTTAGAACTCAGATTACTAAAATTTGCCAGGCGCGAATTCGCGAGAAGCCATCCGCGGATGCCACCAAATTGGGCCTCCTGTGGTACTGGTCACGTGTCTTCAGTCTTGACAGCTCTCCTTCGTCTTGTAAAGTTTACATTTCGCTTCGAGCAGAATATTCCTTCCCATGGGCTTAGATTTAGCTCTAGATTTCTCGTCAAATGAAGAATACGGGGCAATTTGTCTTTGAAACACTATGTGAACATAAGGCGATGGAGAAATTGCAAATACTGGGGGAAATGTCTGCATGTTATGCCGGGTTTGGTGTTGTTTACGTTGAAAGTAGGTCGCTGGATGGGATAATTTCGAGCTGGAAACGCATTCTACGAAGGCCCAACAGAGAACACTTAATTGTAAGTTATGCACAGCTACAATAAATGTTTTCAGATTCATTTGGTAGTGTTTCTAGTGCAGGCAATGGCTTCTTGTGTATTTTTAAATTCGACGGGTACGTGATCGAAGGTGTTTGTAAGTGTCACAAATTGGCTTCAAGCGGCGCTCGCAATAGCTTTGGAAAAACTTTAATTCTGCCTGGCCCTCAATTTTCACTTGAGAAATGTAATCAATAAGGACCATTCTCGCCTACAGAATTGAGAAACTGGCTGAATTCACCGTCGAAATGGAAATATTAGCCATCCAATTTCACCTTCAAAACACAGTACGAAAACTTCAAAATAAATAATTCAAAAATCGGTAAAATATTTATTTTTCATCTACGAGTTTAAAAATTCACTCCTAGTACCAATAAATGTCTCTTCTTTTGTTAGAAACCTCTTATGTTTGGATTCGTTTGCTGAAACTTACGATTTTTAACCAATTTTGAAGTAGGCTAAAATTGTCTCGAACGGGGCAATTAGCCGGATAAACTGATAACAAGCTCGCTTATGTAAAATATTTATCGGATGGACCTAAAATTTTCACAGCGATTATAGATCTAGTAGAGGAACAAATGACCAAAATTTGGCGAATTTCGAAAATGTTTCTATTTCGCGACTTGGTTGATATTTGTGGACGACCGCTCTTAATCTTTAAAGTGTTCGTGTCTGCGTTTTTTAAAATTTTGTTCAGTTCAAAAGTTATGAATTTTTAAAATTTTTAGAGCGTGAAAATTCTACAAAATTTGACCTTCGAAATTTAATAGTTCCATAACTTTTGAACAAAGCAAAATTTAAAAAAACGCAGACACGGTTTTTGAGAAACACCTTTCAGGATTAAAACAATGTGTTACTTGGGAGTCCAGGTCCAGCAGTTCGACAGCGTTATCTCTTGAAAATTTCACACCCACATTTTTAATAAAACATTTAAAAAAAAATTATATTTATGAAAAAATGATTTCTTTTTGCCATAGCCAGGACATGTATGAATTTTTTTTCGAGCATGTACGCGAAGGTTCTCTGTAACCTTAGTCCAGACCTTGTACTCAGGCACTAGAATGTGCTCTTCTTATCATCATCTTCCTGTCTGCACATGTTTTCTGATGGTGCCTCAGAACTTTGCCCACAAATCAATGCTGTAAATACCCAAATCTACAAGTGCTTGATTTTATTGAATGTTAATGCAGCTGCACATCAGGAAACTAAGGTCTGCATACTGTACCATTCCGTGCCAGGGCACCAAGTGTGGATGCAGCATAAGATGAAGGGGCTATATTTTGTTAGTGTAACAGATTGATTTCTTCCGAAGGGGGATACTCTTTGACCAGGCAAGGGAACAGTCATTATTTATCTATTTATCACCACCATTTGAAAAATTTATAGATGACCCCCCCTCTGTATTACAATTTTAAACAATGACCCCCCCCCCCCCCCCCCCCCCCCCCCCCCCAAAAAAAAAGGATATGTATACGACGATTACCTTTCGAAGAACATTTCTTAGTAAAATGTGTAGCTTTCAAGCCAGACAGAAGAAAATTGTTTGGACACCTTGAAAAGGAAGCAAAGGTCTCCCTCAATGGTTTACCCTCAGTGACTGCATTCCAAAAAATTTTAAAACTAAAAGCAAATTGCCAAATATATATGGGAAAGTACGACAGAAAGAAAAAAAACATTAAAGGCTGAACATTAATGGCATCGCCTCGCCCCACCGGATTAAACTTTAACTGTATTTATATATATACATATATCTTTTGTTTTTTAATTTCACATTTATTGGAACTAATGCTTATGTATTTTTCTATACACGGTACCAATAACACATGTCTACAAAATCATCAAATCTTGACTAACTTACTGTCAGTGTTTTAAATTCCTTTATACTCCATCCCATCCAACAAGTTTACAAAAACGTTCATTTCTTTCGAACCATTGAATAGTTTATCGAAGAAACATCCGAAACAATTGCACCCCCCTTTGTTGCACCCTAATATACAATGCCCCACCCTTTGCTAATTTAAAATTCTCCCACCCCCTTCTAGATAAATAATGACTGGTCCCCAAGGTTTAGTTCATTGAGAGAAAAACCGTGAATAGTACATATATTTTCTAGAATTGCCGCCCAATCATTGAATATAAAACAATGGAAATGCATGTATATTTTTTTCATTTCCCTTTTTTGTTCACTCTTTAGCAGGAGGAAAACAACTGCCCTATTGTTTAGACCTACTGAATCTGTGTAACGACTTTTTTATACAGATTTTGAAGGGGGTGTCACTTTTCAACATTCTCTGGGGGGTGGATATTTTCTGGAACCACACATTCGGCATTAGTTTCTTGATCTGTAACAAATCAGCACGGTTGACAAAAATTCATCCACATCACCTGAAAATTAGTAAAATCGTGTCAATTGGTCGATATACTGGCCATGGTAAATAAGAGTGCAGATAACGATGTTTGCATCAACACGTGTGCACGCTTCTAAACCAATGGAAAACAGTTTGAATGCGTGTGCAATGGAAAAGCTTATGTGAAGAGGTAGGGGATAAGGTTTGCCATGGACTTCTGGTACAGTAGAAAGTCGGCCTCGCGAAAGGAACGAATAAGCGAAAGCACTGTAAGTTCCATGTCAAGAACTAAGTCCCAATAGGCGAACTGCGAACTTGTCTTCTTACGACTCTCTCTCCACTCCTCAAACTCTTCTCCGTCGTCCGGGTTAGCAGCTCTGTACTTCTCGTAAGATGTTTTCATTAGAGAATACAGCGAGCAAGCCGTCACCTGATGTGCATCTCTTGTCTTAGTGACACTCGAGGCGGAAAGGAAAGACTCGGCGATTCCAGAACTTGCAACGGAGGCCTCTGACAGTGCCCCAGTCCAACCACTCTCCCGGAGAAGCGTTCCAAGGGACCGGAAGGCAGCCATCTCGATGTGTAAGCCCCCGAACATAATGACAAATTTGTCCTCTCCGTACTTGGCCAGCCATTTCCATTGGATTTGCTTGGCCAATGCGTAGAGGGGTTGGTCAGCGGCCATTACAGGGGTCTGTCCGGGGTTGAGGAATCTGACGATCTCAGTGATTTGGTCCATGACATGCTTCACTGTTGCGACTGAGTGTGACTCATCACGGAGAAGTGGAAGGAGAGAAGTGATGGTCGCTTTGAATGGCTGACATCTCCTTTGGTGAGTATGGTGCGCCGACCACGTGATGTTGGTACCTTCGGTCACCTCTGTAGTTATCTTCACGGTCTCAAGCCATTGGTATTCCGGTCTCAGTAGACCCTTAGTGAATTCGAGAGGAGGCGGAGCTGCCGGTAATTCTGGTGGTTTAGAGTTGTCTTTGATATACGCAGGCTGTACAGTAGTGAATGCTTCAGGGAGCTCGGGAACGTTCTTCGCTTTACAATCTGCTATTCGCGGGGGATCGCGCATCATACCCTTGTCATCAGCACTTGGATGTTGGAATAGTGAAATGCTAGTTCCATGAAAAGAACTCTGGGCTGTGGTTGACGAAGGGTTGTGATCAATGTTGTCGATCGCGGAGGTTGTAAATAAGCCCTTTCTCATAACGGGCGGGCAAACTACACCATCTTCAACATACTGAGTGACTACAGCTTCGCTGAGTTGAGCAGATATCTCTAGCACTCTGTCATACGAAATACTCAGCCCATGTTCGTGGAGCAGATCAACCAGCTGCCTCTTCCTATTTCTCGAAAACACCGATAAACCTACGAAGACAGCAAATGGTGTTTCTCGATCTTTTGAGTGCCTGTGCACGGACGCGCCTTCTTTTGACCTTGAACTGAAGCAATTATATTGTAGCAATTGAGCTACTGCCAGGACCGTTTTCGACACTCCATCACACTTGATTTGGGACTTGATATCCCCTCCATGCACAATCATGCTCACGAACTCAATAAGTGAAGACGGGACTACATCTTCAAGGGAACTGATGTGTAGTGTTTTTCTAGGGTCCATGTGTGAGCGAGCATTTCTTTGCGCAATATAGAAACACATTGAGCCAAAACCATAGCATCACTCATAGATGAAGTTGATAAAAAGGCCGGCAAGTCACTGCTGAAGGCCACGTCCCTGCCTTTTTGACATGCTTGGAGCTCGGGCATGCTAGAAAGGATCTGGTCTAGTAGAGTTTGTATCAGCCTCCACGCCGAGCTGTTGAAGCCTTTCCTTATAGAGCTTAACTAGATTGGCCAGTCGGAAAGTTATCGGCTCGTTTGGAGGGGCGGAGGCCTTGCTCTCATAGATGTATGTGATAAGCTCTGAAAGTGCCGTTTCGCAAGCATCTTTCTTCTTCCGGTATTCAATGCTGACATCCTCCTCCCTTCGAAGCAGCGACCGCTCTTTATTGTACAAAGCCGTGAGACAATGGTGGTGGTATCTTGCACCTTGTGCTACAGCATCTCCGGCGCTAAGCTTAGCCAAAAGCCTGTTATCACCCAGATTCTCTGCGCAACGCTCTAAGCTATTGTTAATCTGCGGGGTCATTGCTTCCCTCAGTTCTGTGTCATGCGCTTCTTTGAAGAAACAGTGCAATCGTGTCGAGGGCACTACGCATCTCTTCTTTGGCGGAGATCCCACCTTGTGGTTGTTTTGCTCGCGTTTTCGTTTCTTGTTGGCTCTATCAAGTTTCGTGTTACTGAGGAGCAGCCTACAGGATTGATGGTATTTTGCTTTGTTTTTTCTTAGAGTCACCTCAATGCCGTCTCCTTTCTCATCAAGTCGACGTGGATTTATTTGAAATGGTAGGGCATTTAGTAAGAGAAATGCGGGGACATTTCGAGAAATATTAGTATATCCATCGGCTGATCCTGACTTGGCTGGATTTGTCTCGGGTGATTTAAGTTCTTCGTCTTTTTTCTTCTGACAAAGGCAGCATTTCGTCCAGTCCGTCTTTGAAGAAGTATTCATTTCTCTTTATACCCTGAAAATTAATTTTAAAGAATCCGAATAAAATTTACAAGCCAACGGGGTTTTTTTTCAAAATGAATTGAAGAGCCCAGCATGCGCGACAATAGATATGAACATATTGACTGCCTGCACATCCTGATGACAGTCAAACTAGCTTGATTAGAAATACACATTTCGATTTTCCGACTTATTAAAATGATGATAGTATATCGTTAACTTACTTCATATTAAAAAAAAGTGTCCAGGTTTTAGAGTAGACATGATCTGCAAAAAGGAACTTCGGGTGTCTCCTCAAAGAATCAAATTCTGCAACCAGATCTAAGGATGTAAAGAGACAAGAGAACTTTGGTCTCGGTCGGATCTCTAGTCACCTGGGGTATGAAATTATTGAAAGATGTGCGTTTCTTTCAAAAAGTGAAAATACAAGACAATAAGTTCATCGCCACTGGTAATATATTTTTTGAAAATGCAAACTCTCAACATTAAAAAAATTCGAACTTTTGCCTATCGAAAAGGGCATACCTGATTATCGGGTCTCACAACCAATCGCTTAAATAATTTGATACTGCAGTGGAGGAAAATGCCTGCGGGGTGCTGTGTACCAAAAACAACATATTATTTTATAAATATGAAATAATACATTCGAAGACATAATTATGTTTTCTCTTATTTGGAAAATCACAAATTCATTCATTTAATTTGAACACGAAAACGGTGCACGAAAACGTGCACGCTACAAATGAGAAATTGAACTCTAGAACGCGCTCTGGCGTGGCAGTTACGTCACCACGGCAACGCGAGGAAAGGAATCAGAGTACCGAGAGTAGTGTTTATTAGCTTCTTTGAAAGACATTCGTACAAGGATATAAATCTCTTCTCTGCCCTACCTAATGGACGGCAAGTCAACCAAGCATTGCATGTAACAAAAATGAAACGGAATTCCAAGTTTTGAAAGCAGGAATTGTTAAGTAATGTGTTCGAGAACGAAAAGCCAAAGGAACGTCGTAAGAGAAGCCGTGTTAAAATTACACAGAAGCAGAGGAGATATTATCTATTTGGCTCATTGTTAGAGGAACTCCGTTTGCATGGCAGCTCTATAAGACAATAAAGTCAAAGTCAGAATCAACACAGGAAAGAAGTGATAACTCAATCATTTGTGGACCTTTGTGCTTCGTCTCAGAAAGGAGTGAAAAAATGACTTGCTGACAAATTCACCACAGCCATGTGCTCGGGCACAGTGTCGCCTACAGCTACAAGAGTCAAACTGTTTACAGCAGGTTTACTACAGAGCTCTCAGGACTAGAAACGTTATTTATCAAAATATCTCCAATGAGGCTATCAAATGACGAAATACTAGGGATAAAGGGAATACTGAAAGCAGGACAGAGCGGCGAACAGCACTGATTACTACACCACAAGGCATGTAAGTTTGAACAGACAGAATGAATCACTTTTGATGTTAAACTTAGGTTTGTCAATGGAGTCGAGGCCAACACAATTTTATAATTATTGTTCTACAGATGAAGATTATCACAATGAAGAAAGAAAGGCTGAGGCAGCCTACCTGCTTTTACTCAGGTATAGTTATAATGCCTTGTGTTATGCCACTTGGATAAAAAAATGACAGGGCGGGGGACTGAAATATTTTTTTAGTATGAAATTTGTAGATAAAGTTTTTTTGGGAGTTAAAAAAATTCTACCAGGTCTCGATTGAAAAATCCAAGAGTATTAATTTGGGGGGTCGAAACTTCTGGCTAGTTGATCATCATGATACTGCTGAACCTATTTCTGGGAAACATAATTGGGATGGGTATCATTAATGTTGCTATTAAATGGCTATTTTTAGGCTAAAAAAGTTGGATTTTTTTGTATCAAATTTTGGGAGCAGGTATTTTTAAGGTTTCAAATTTATGACTCAGGTTTTTTTTTAGTATGACATTAGACATAGATATAGACATTGTTTACTGGTATCATGTATATAAAAAATACATAGTCATTAGGTTCCAATAAATGTGAAATTAAAAAACACAAAATACAGATAAAGTTTAGTGCGGCGGTGCGAGGTGATGCCATTACTGTTCAGCCTTTAAAATGCTAGTATGACCAAAATTTGACTTCTTTTTTTAACATTTTTTCCGGCCTAGTACTTTAATTAACCACAATACATTCTTGCTGAGTGGATTTTAGTGAAAAATTCCGCCCGGAATACAAGGAAAAACGTCTGCGAAAAGAACGTTTTTGTCCGCCATTAAAATTTTATGTTCCAAAATACGAGCCTGTACTTAAAAATTACAGCGGTTATAGCAGCCTCGTTTTGAATCGTGACTCACTTTTATCCCCCCTGAGCACCAAGGCCTCTTATTCGTTATTGATACGGCTCATTTTGGAGCACACTGAACAATATGAGTGAAGTTTCAAGAAATGAGGTTGTTCTCTATCTTTTTGCACGTTTTTGAGGAGAACTGGGCGACCTTGTTTTTATAATTTTGTTGTTGACTTTTCACATCTGTTAATTGTTTATTTGCTTAAATTAGTTCAGCACAATTTGTTCTTCAACAATGTCAGACAGCTCCGTGGAAAATCAAAGCGAAGGGCAATCAGAAAATGCTTAAGGACGGTGCCCACAAAAACGAAAATTTTTCGCACTTAATGACTATGTGGTAATGAAAGGTAATGCAAAAGCCTATCTATTTCCGATAAAAAAGGTAGGGTACCCATGCAACTTTTCGAGATAACCCATCCCCAACATCCTAAAAGAAATTAGGATTACGAAAAAAAAATTGTACTCGATAGTTTACTTAAATTCTACTTTCGCTCGTAAAAGCAGCAGCTGTTATTCCATTTGTTGGATTCCATAACAAATAGTTGTAAATTTCGGCTTTTAAAGGTATTTTAGGTAAAATTTCTACAAAAGGCCAAAAATCTACCTTGACATCCGCTACTTTATGCGTTAAAAAAATAGCCTCAGTATATTTTTCGCACGTTAAAAAAATGCAAATGCGCTGCGGAGGTTTCATATATTCCAATGATGTAAAAAAATATAGGGGTGGCCACGCGTTTTTTCGCGATATAATTTTCCGTTTGCAAAAAAAGATTCCCACTTTTTGTTCGCGTAACAATTCTTCTCGTCCCCTCCCTGGTAAGTTTCAATTTTCGCGCAGCATGACGGGATATGTTTCACATCACAATGGCGGCATGTTGGACGGTAAGCAGCAAAAGGTGTTTTAGTAGCAGCTTTTAGCAGGAATTATGAACGTTTTGCCGACCAATGCTCTTTCGAGACTGAAATATTGAAGAGGATTGCTTTTTGAACATTACATTTTTTAAGATAAGATGCGTCTTTTGATCAAAGCGCTACAGAATGAATTCAAGATCGTGGCAACGTGACGAGGGTCCCATCAAAATATGGAACCATGGATCGTATTTATTCACCAAACAGGTAAGTTACGTTAACTCTTTCTAAACCAATTTGGAAACATCTTGTTTCCCAAACCCTCAATGACTACACCTTTTTAATGTACAATCATTTTACATTGATGAAGGAGCAGTACTTCGAAACGTCTGTAGGAATCCCTATAGCGGTAAAACCAATCGCTAAGTGATTCAAAATAAAACCTTACCAGTTACTCACAACAGTCATCGCTGTATGCACTAAATTATTTTACTTCGAGTCAGTTGCTACCTTGTTTCCCTTTCTTCTAAGGAATTATTTTTATATGTTATAAGTTACATTTATCAACACATGTAAACAGCCTGTAAAATGATTTCAAACGATCTAGAGCACAAAATATAGAAAAATATATTCAAACCCCTTGATTCAGCAAACCAAACAGGAAGCGAAAGGGATTTTATTTGAATGAAAAGTAATAAGGTCAAGTAAAAAGATAAAAAAAAGATGTTACTTGTCCCCATCCACATCAATTTTTAAAAAGCTTTTATCGTTTCAGCAATCTGACTTGCATTGATTAATACTTTTGACAACAGATCTCTGAGTGGGGGTCACACAATACTGATGTCTTAGATGTCTAAACCTAAATTATCTAACCCAAGAGTAGTTTTTGAAATAATGATAAAATGTACCGGTACCTGCTTTTCACAAATCCGGACGAGAAACAATCCTGTATTATCTTTGTTTTTACTTGGCCTGAACTTGCCATTTTCCTGTTTTTTTTTTTGGGGGGGGGGGGAGCTTATTGATGTGCTCTTTTTTTACTAAAAGCAGCTGATTTACAGGCTTAAAAAGAAGCAGCTTCAGATACCATGAGCACTTCACACTCAGTTGTGACTTTTTTCTTGCAGATATGCACACAGACTTTGCAAGACCTTCTTGGAAGATGTTACCCTACACTGGCCCTTGTTGCCTTTCTGCTTGGCACTGAAAACACTGCTCAGACCATCAAAACCTCCTCGGCAGTAGATAAGCTGAATGTGCTGTAGGTTTAATCCGGATGCAGCAATTTTGGTAGCCATTGACTTTGATAGTGTTTTTTGTGTCACCAAGTTCTTGAAAGAGGGGAGATTAGCAGATATCCTGTCTTGCTGTTCAAGAGATTGGCAAACAAAGTATCCAGAGAAACGGTGACAAGCATGGATTGAGTGCTGAGGACTGTGGTGAAGAAGATTCCGTAGTGACTTTACATCATCTAAGCCATTGTGGGCATTGTATGTATAGTTGAGGCAATATTTGACGAGTTCTTCTTGTTTGTAAGACTTGCGGCCTGGTAAAAGTTGTTTAAACAAAGGAAGAGTGTCAATAAAACCGGCCACTATGCTTGTTAATTCCTCAAGTAAATTGCATCTTATCAAAGCCTTCACCAAGATTCTTGAGTCAAAAATTATACCATTGTGAGCCATGAGAACTATAGGCCCATTAAATGACCTCAAGAATTGAAGAAACTGCTTCAGCGAATCTGAAAGAGACAGTGCATTTACAGGTAATCCTTTGTAAAAATAAATAAATAAACTTTGTTTTAACTCGATTTTTTTAGAATAGCTTGTAACAGTTGATGTACAGCCATTACAACTAATTTCTCCGAGTATTATTAACTAATTACTAACCGAGACTG
Source organism: Scolanthus callimorphus (assembly GCA_033964015.1). Classification (NCBI taxonomy): domain Eukaryota; kingdom Metazoa; phylum Cnidaria; class Anthozoa; order Actiniaria; family Edwardsiidae; genus Scolanthus; species Scolanthus callimorphus. Next base: position 23,140,735 of record CM066911.1, on the reverse strand, counting down.
AGGGCATTACGTGAAATATCAAACTGAGGTTTTGGCGTATCGACCGAGCGATAGCGAGGTTGATACGCCAAAACCGAGGTTTCATATTTCACGTAATGCCCAAACGGTCGAGGTTAGTAAGTTGTTTATTATATGGCACTTTTTCTACAAACTTTTTTACGAACCGGAAGTCGCCTCGTTCATTTTCCCGCCGAAATAACTCAGACACGCGCCCGCGTCTCGCTCGAGTTCATTCAGAGTTGTTCATTCTCTGAGTAAAACTGATAGAATAAACCCGTGTGTACAACCACGCCAGACTTGATCTAATGTAATCAATCTCTTATGGATGTCAAATACTTCGGAATCCTTTCTTTTACAGATATTTTATAATGTTGTTTAGTTATTTGCGAGAAACGTTTGAGGGAGTTACAGAAGTTTCAAACGGCAAGCAACCGGGAAGCAAGTCTTCGACGCCAGCTCAACTTTTTTTAGCACTATTGGGGAAAACATTGCTCCTTTTGCACTAGGAAAAGGCCTTTAATAAATACGGAAGAAGAGTTAAACCTGAAGAAGATACTTCACAAGCTATCCTCCAGAAAATTGCAATGGTTATTTTAGCCGGCTTTTGTGCAAAAGCAAACGTCAAGTAAGAATGAATTTAACTTGAGGAGATGGAGAGAGAAAAGAAATGAACGACTTCACTATCAGTATCGGTAAGCACAAAGTTTGAACTCGCTTTCTTTTATTATTTTTAGTTCTTAAGTTTCTTGAATTTCAATTTTGACTTTACATGTAGCTTTTATCTTTTGCAGCTATTTTGACTCCCTTAAGCTATCATTTTCTCCGGACAGACTCGAATTTCTTAGAGTAACTTTTTGGCTCTGTTTGCTTTTGTAAACAGGTCATTTCTGATATTCATGCCTTTATTTTCCTCTTGTCACAAGTTAGATTTGTGTTATACTGTGTCATGTATTCCATGTTGTGAATTTCGCTGAAAATCTTTTTGAATTTGTGTTATTTCAAGGAGATGAATGCTTGTCAGTCGTGAACTGCGAGCGGGCATTAAGAATTTCCATAATGCCCGTGGGTATTACGGAGAGTTACGCCCGCTCGTTAGCCAATCAGAGCGCGCGTACTATCGTTGCCATATAATAAACATAAACAACACATTTAAGAACCCCAACTGGCCGGGAGGCAAACCAGTCGGCTATGTACAAAGAACGGTTGAGGAGTCAGAGCGGGGTCTCGAACTCGGGTAATCGGGTTACGAGGACAACGCTCTGACCACTCGGACACTCTGCCTCCTACAACAGCTTTCCTGCTAGAGCAGATTTCGTATGACTGTGAAAAGTACCGCGACACGGCGCGGTACGGTCGCGGTGGCGGCGCGGTACGGAACCTGGCCTGCTGTGTAGATACGGAACCTGGCCTTCTCCTCCGCCTCGTGGGGCTTTCCGCCGGCTATCGACGACAAGATGAATGACAGAGAGTTCTTCAAATTCTGGTTTGAAATGTCATGTTATTTATCTTATTTAATTACATCTGTTTTTAGTATTGCCATTAAACATTAATTTGAGACAATATCACTAACTCGAATGTCTATTGTCGTGTACAACAACAGTTTTTTAGTTTCAGAGCCGAATCACGTCGTTGTCATGTCTTACAGAGCTGACAAACCGGGGGACAACAAAACTCCACTTTGTTGTTTAATAATTTGGAGATGCGAAAATGCAGAACATCGAATGCTGGTTAATCGTCGTCTCATACTTTGGATAGGGGTTGCGAATGGTAAATCCGAGAAATTCCGAGATTACAAGAAGGTTAGAATCACGTTACTGTTCGATCGGTAGCTCGATAAAAATTCCCGCCAAAAGTCAGTCGTACGGACGCGCGCGCGTACTCTGATTTAATGTAAAGAAACATCCGGTGTTTGCCGATCTTGACACCCTTGTTGTTTACAAACATGGAGAGGAGGGTCCGATATTGTCGCCTTTGTGCTAACCATGGCATTTCTTCAGAGGTTTCGGGACACAAGGGGAACTGCCCCTTTAAAGAATGTGTATGCTTGCCCTGCACAAATGTTAGGGGGATAAACTCTCGAGAACGAGAGAGAAGAGCGTCGTCCTCGACAGCAACACATCAACAGACAGGTGCATCTAGCATTATATTAGGGGTGGCTGAAAATGCAGCTCCTAAAAAGCCACCTGCTTCTGCAGCAGCAAGACGAGCAGGTTAGCTTTATTCCCTTTTATTTTGTTTTGATGTGTTTTTATTTTTTAAAAACTGATTCGACGACTTTTCTTTAGAAAACACCACACGAAGAAGGGAGGACGAAAGGAATGTGGCGCTGAATAGGCACCTACACAATTTCTTCTCTGGGATGTCGGGAGAAAGTCGGCAGCTGCCCTTTATGTTAAATGTAGGAAGGGCATTTCGTAACTTTGTGCCAAACCAGGTATGCAACATTTCATCGTTATGAATACAATATATTATTTAAGTTAAGTAAGATGCATCATCTGAACAATTTATTTTGAGGTTTAATATTAACTACTTTACTAACCTCGACCGTTCGGGCATTACGTGAAATATCAAACTGAGGTTTTGGCATATCGACCGAGCGATAGCGAGGTTGATACGCCAAAACCTCAGTTTGATATTTCACGTAATGCCCGAACGGTCGAGGTTAGTAAGTTGTTTATTATATGGCACTTTTTCTCCAAACTTTTTACGAACCGGAAGTCGTGTCGTACATTTCCCGCCGAAAAACTCAAACACGCGCCCGCGTCGCGCTCGAGTGTGCAAACCACGCAAGACTTGCTCAAAAGTAATCAATCTCTTATGGATGTCAAAAAACTTCGGAATCGATTCTTTTACAGATATTTTGTAATGTTGTTTAGTCATTTGGGAGAAACTTTTTTTTTGAGGGAATTACAGAAGATTCAAACGGCAAGCAAGTCTTTCACGTCAGCTCAACTTCAAGTTTTTTTCTAGTCCCATTGGGGAAAACATTGCTAAAGGCCTTTTATAAATTTGGAAGAAGAGTTAAACCTGCAGAAGAAGTTCTTTGCCACAATGTTGACTGAGGGCAGAGGTCGAGGTCAACATTTTCCGGGCCAAGGTCACAGGTTTTCCCTATATACGGACCGACCTAAAGCCAATAAATAACTTATTTATTTTCAACTCTACAAATTTTTTCCATGAAAATAAGCATGTGCCAATGGTTACCGTGACCAAAGTCAGAGAACCAATCAGAATGCAGAATTCATTACCACGCCCCCTAGGAAAAAAATAAGTAATATTTATCAGGAAATAGAACCCAGATAATATCTTTTATAATACTGTCAAAATTACTCAATGCTGATTGGCTAAGAGCAAGAGCATTTTTCAATGAAGATAAATTACTTGGCTGCAAATGGGAGCTGGATGTTTCTTTTCCAATTCTGGAAGTTCATGTGTGAGGCCCTTTGCATTTGTTCAAAGCTGTCAACAATGGTCAAATTCTGATGAATGAACAAAATAAAAAATGCCTTCAGTTTGGTTAAATTTGATTGACGGTGTGTTTTTTTTTGTCTTTTTGGCTTTGCAGTCAACCTGGCACTGAATTTTGCCCTCATAAACATGTACTCACATGGGTTCCTCATAAAATTTGGGATTGATTTTACCTGTTTTTATTTTTTTAAAGTTGACTGTTACAAAGTATATATTTGTAGTGAAACGAAATGCTAGCTTTGTTATAAGGAGAAATGGATAGCAATCATTATGTGAGTCTAAAGGGAGCTTGCGTGTAAGGTTTACAACTCTTGCAAAGATGTGCCATTGCTTAGTAAAATCATCTATTTTCTAGGATAGTTTTTCCAATCTGGCAACAAGCAACCTCTATATAACCCTTTTACCACATCCTGGGATGAGTCAACATGGCAATTCAGAGAGGGGAGGTCAAAAATGATTTAAATACTGGGCAATGGGGATGTAAGGGAGCATTCATTATTTATGCCAGGGGGCAGCAGGTACAAAACACAGGTCACAGGGCACAGGTCACAAGTAGAACGCAGGTCACAGATCACAGGTCACAAGTAGATTCACAGGTCACAAGTAGATTCGTTCTACTTGTGACCTGTGACCTGCATTTTGTACCTGCCGGCCAGGGGGTGGGCTGGCAAGATTTTTCATTCAGTCCAAAAAACCTCTTGACCCCCCTCCAAGTATCAATAAAAACCTCAAAACCCCTTTAGGCAATTTTTATAATAATGATAGCCCCCCTCTCCCCCTTTAGATCAGGATGAAATTTTGGGACATCTAGATACCAAGAAGACCATTTTCTGTATTTTAGGACATTTCCATCCATATGTTGAATTAAAGTCACTGCCATAAAACGTAGATGACCCCTCACAGTTGTTTTCATATTTTCTGGTGACCCCCTACTTGAACGTGCCGATTTTAACATGCCCCCCCCCCTTAATTCTTGCCTGCCCACCCCCTGACATAAATAATGAATGCTCCCTAATAAGAAACAGGCCAGAGATTTTCAATCCCAAGGCACATGCCCAGGGGGTACTCCACTGATTTTTGGGTGGGGGTGTGCTGCCAAGGTCTCCAAAACCTGACCCTTACCAGATACCAAAAATCCTCATTTTTTTACCCTACTGTCAAAATTGTATACCCTACTGCAGACCTGAAGTTAGTCATCAGGATGGTCCAACCACAAAGCGGTATTTTGATAATAAATGAAAAGGTTTCAAAGCAACCACCTTTCCACTAATTGCAGCACAACTTTGAAGGTGAAATTTGTTTGCACTTGGGTAGTGCTGAAATACTACTACTGAAATACATACCCAGCAACCAAACAAGCAAAAAATGATACCCTACCGTCACCCCTCCAGGGGCACATGTCAGTGGATAACTTACATTCAAACTGATATGTTGTTATGGTTGTTTTTTATTGCATTTCATAGAAACATACCAGTACCACGACGAATCAAGAATCACCTTTCCCTGATGCTACCACTCTGCAACCAGACTGTCTTCCAACCCCTGCAGCACCATCTGTTGCCACTACGCTACATGTACCTCCAGAATCCACTCCGACAGACAAGTCTACTACTACTACATCTTTCCTGCAAAAAGTCTGTTTTCTAGAGGAAATGTTCCCCTCAATACCACCCCCTACTCTTTTCTCTGCCCTGCAGTCTGCAAATGGCAATCTAAATAATGTCCTTGCCTTTTTGGTAGAGGATCAGAAGGGTGGTGACTGGCCATCTGTTTCAGATTGTGCCATTTCTGGTGAAGTAGCACAATCTGAAACAGGATTGGCCAGTTCTCACCCTTCTGCTCCTCCACTCATTTCATTTTCTGGGCCAACGGTACCAGAAATAGCCCCATTGCCAAATCATCCTTTTTCTGCCATGCTGTCTGGCACTGACAACAGCCACTCCAGCTACAGTAATGATGCCATCCCTGGTCGTAGACCACACAGGTGTAATTACTGTGGGCTGGAATGGCCTGCTTTCAGTGACAATAGCCATTGTCCCCATTGTTCCGCTCCTTACAATAAACGTTTTAGGTATTGAAGATCAAAGCATGAACTTATAACTTTTTTCAGATTTTCCTTTGATTCATCTCAAATTTTCATTTGGCTTCAAGCAAAAAAATATCTAAACAATCAAACAACTAAAAATGTTTTGTGTGTGTAATGGCGCTAGATAAACCTGAAAGCAAAGTTGTTTTGACTATTTAGACAACACAATTGTTTACAGAATACATTTCTTTATTGTTACCATGAGAATCTTACATAACCATTTTTTAAATGTCATTTAAATAAATAAAGTAATTTATGGAATAATATAATATTTCTTGATCTTTAAGGCCACATCTTTCATTACAAACATTTTACAAGGTATTGCAATTATAAAATAAAAAGGCCTTTTACATGTAAAGCCTTCTTTATTCTTATGCTCAAAAGAGACAAGCAATAGGCCATTTGCACTAACCAGGTCACATGACCCCAACTACCTCTTAATGAGATGTTTTGTCAAAATCAATTCCAGAAATGCAAAGAACCAATTGATATTAGTCAGAAACTCAATTTCAGCTTAAAATCTTTTGCCTGGAGCAAATGGCAGGAGCTGATTTTTCGAGCTTTCATTCAGAATGTATGGGTTTGGGTCACGTGACCCAGTTAGTGCAAATGGCCTATACAGTGTGACATCTCAGTCTTAGCAGCAGTAGTAGTAGTAGCAACCCTTGGGGCTTTCAAACCATGCTGCTAAAATAAGGTTTAGGCCCGTAGCTAGGGATATTTGGGGGGTGCTAATATAGAAAAAGTGGAATAACGTGGTATGTTTTTACTGAGAAACTGCTATAGTCAAAATTCGCTAGAAAAAGCAAATTATGCCAAAGTGATTACAGTCTTCTGTTTGGCCCATTTAATATCACTAAAACAGTCTTTTCAGTCTTTTTAGTATACATATTTCTCTTTTGTCTCGTCTGAGTTCAAAGCCCTTACTGTGGATCTCTTTGTTGCGTAGTGGATGCTTGCGCACCCCTGGAACCCTCCTGGCTAAGAGCCTGAGGTTGGTAACATCAGTTATAGGTAATTAACACTGCAATTTCGATGTAAAACCCACTGCATTTTCGATGTAAAACACTCAAAAGAAATTTTTAATTAAAATTTCTTGTATTTTACTCCAAATGTCTTTTGTATGTACTGTTTAAAATGAATCTATTTAGTGACAAACCCTCCATGATTCTCAATGTTAGATTGTAAATACAATCTTGAAATCAATAATGGGATTAGCCTTGTAGATTTCTGTCTTTTGCAGAGTCGTGCAGCAACAGAGCCAAACACCAGTATGTGAAAATATTTTCTTTCAATGCCATCAGCATTTTCTGGTATTGCCATCTCAGACTCGTTATTTATTTTGTATCGTGATTCTTGATGTTTTTCTAGGAAATCCATAGAAATATTGCTTATTTTCATCAATTTTGAACTCTCAATCCTCCTTACAAGCTCTCAAGACTCATAGGATTCAAGTATATTCAAAGCGTTCAGTCGGTAGATTCCGCCGAAAATAGCACTCAAAAGGCGATATTTTTTCGTGCTATTTTCTTAGCGGAATCTAGCCTCCTGAAGCTTTGAATAATCCTATAAAATTATGATAAGATATGGAAAATTTTAATAAGCATTATTTACATATGTTATTTGTGTTTGGAAAGAAATTGCATTAAACCATATATTGAAACAAAGGTATTTATATGTCTCTTTTATCTCTAAGCATAGAAAGGTAAAATTACGAAGCTTTTCCTGCTTTACTGCAGACAGTTTTGCCAGCCTGCCTACAAGTAGGACGTGTGCCCAATCTTTGACATCATTGATGGGATGTCGCTCGTCTTCAAAAACATCAAGAGTTCGCAGAGTTCACTCAACCAATCAGAAGCGGCAAATTTTTTGAATGAATAATAAATACAAATAATGCTTATTAAATATTTGCATAACTGATCATTTAGGACACTTTGGCACAAAATCAAATCCATTTAACACTTATTGGATGAGGTTGAGCATGATAGTGAGATTTGGCAACGCCGAGGTTTGTGTTATCTGCCGAAGCGAAGCTGAGGCGGATAACACTAACTCGAGGTGTTGACAAATCTCACTATCATGCGAAAGACGAATTCAATAATTGTTTTATTATTCAGCAACCAAGAATTCTTACCTAGCTAAACGAAGTCAACGATGAGGCCGTGCACGGCGACACGGTTTTTCAACTTCATCTTACGTCCATTGGTATTTTCCTTTTGTATTCAATTCAAATAGCCATAGTTGATGTTTAGATATCCTGAGCAATGATCTCTTGGCAAAAATCATAACAGATTCAACGAGAATATTCGCAAAACCGGCTTTCAATTCGGAAATGAAAACCAAGATGGCGGCCAAACCTATTGGCTTGCGTTATGACGTCATTAGAGTGCATCAATCCTAATGTCTGTAGCATGACGTCAGGCACTGCGCGCCAACATGGTTTCGCTGCGTGCTCTTAGCCAATCAGAACCGAGATAGTGGCATGGCTGAATAATAATACTTATTATTGCACCCAAACAACCCCTGTATTACATGTAAATATATTGTAGAACATTCGCATTCCGGTGCATTCCAGTGTCAAACCACTGTACTGACTGATAAAACTTTTCTGGCTGTTTGGCGAGTAGACACAAGCAATACGAAGTCGAAAATTTCAAACAAATATTTGCCAGCTTTTACGATAAAACCCTTGAACAGCTCGCACACGAACTTGCGAAAATGCGTTTATAATTGCAAATGGCATGTTTTCCCTTAATAACCCTTGGGTACGTTTACAACATATTTTAGCCAGACCATTTACCATTTCTATTGGGTTCAAATCATAGGAATATGTTGGTAACTTCACAAGAGTAATATTCAAAGGTGCGAGAAGATTTACAATGTCCGCTTCGTTGTGGATCGACGCGTTGTCCATAACAAGAAATGAACCAGGTGGGATCAAATGGAGTAAGAAATGAGAAAATCCATAGTTAAAACTTACACGATTAAAACTGCCATACTGTGGATACACGCCGAGAACACCGGCATTGTAACTGATCATCGCCAGAACAGACATCTTCCTTCGATTGTCATTTTTCCAATCAACCAGCGGCAAAACTTCGTTTGTATGACATCTCCCCACAGTTCTAATGTCGTCAGCCATCTGAAATGCTGTCTCATCTAGAAAGAAGATTCTTCTTGGATCTACTGTTGCCCTCCATTGTAGAAATGCCCTTCGGCGAGCCATATTGAGTGGAGTGAAACGCTCTGCAGCGACCTTTGTTGCTTTATGCCTTGTTAAGTCCAGCTCCTGGAGAGCTCTGCATAGTACCGGAATCGATGGCACGTCTGCTGGCGCTAAGTTCAAGTCCCTCTGCATAGAATACTGGATCTCCTCTAGGTAAATGAAAGGGTTCACCGTAACAAGAACTTCGACGTAAGAAAGTTTCCAGGCATCCATTTTCCCGGGAGGTTTTCCACGATTTCCTGGCTTGCAAGCCCCAGTTATCAAGAATTTGTCCACTAAGCTTGAAACATGATTGTAAGAGCACGAATTTTTTTGTGCAGTCCATGTCTTGCTTCCTGTTTCGAGAAAGTCAGCTAATATTTGACATCGTTTCTGGACAGTACTTGAAGCCCCTTGCTTGTAAATTCCGCCATTTTGATTGAACCGCCAAGCCATGGAGATGGAGGTAGTCGTAGATCAAGAACTGATTTAGTTTGATGAATGAACAGTCTTGGCTTGCACCATTTTGGCTACACCCGAATACATCCGATGGATTCCAAGGAATAAAGTCGTATTTAAGTTACATATAAAACGTACTGAAAAGCATTTAGCAAATCCCAAAATCCATCTTTCCCTGCTATGAGCGTTTCACTCCACTAGCTAGTCTCGAACGACAACAAAGCTTTTCAATCACGAACAGCCAATCAGATTGCATCGTCGCGGTACGTAAGTACTTTGCTGCGATCGCGGTAAGGTCACGGCAAATCACGGACGGCCAATCAAATTGCATGATCGCGGAAGTCGCGGCGCGGTAAGGTCACGGCAAATCAGGGACGGCCAATCAAATTGCATGATCGCGGAAGAACCTTACGGTCCATCGGAACGAGAGCCAATGAAATCGCGTAGTCGCGGCGCGGTAAGGTCACGGTCACGGCGCGGCACAACTTAGTCGCGGTACTTTTCACAGTCATACGAAATCTGCTCTATCACTGTCAATTTCTTGGCATTTGAGGCATGTGTGGATATGCCATGTGTGGGGACAAAGTACATGTCAAACACGTTATCATCTTTGCAGCACTGCACTGCTGATATCTGGCATATTTCTGCTTTGTCTAGACCTGCAAAAGAATAAACCGTAGAATATTATGGAAATTGGGACAATTTATTTATTTATCTATTTATTTATTTATAAAATAAAATGGATGACATTACCTAGATTAAATGTTTCAAGGTCAAACACAACAAGTGTAGAATTCTTTATCTCTGATGAGCTGAGAGGTACTGGTACTGGGGATAACAAGGAGATGGGATGGACGTTACATCTGCCTGTTCTGCACTGTACTGCACACCACTTTGGTAAGTAACCCCCTGAAGCACATCTGCCTGGTTTGCCTCAGATTTCCTTGCTTTTTTTCTCTGTAGCCTTTTCAGTTTAAATGATTTTGTACTTTCACGCTGTTTTCTCTTTCTATACTGCCTGTCTCTGTTCTGGTTAAACTTGAGAGTGATGGATCCAGGGGAGACGTTGTTGGCCTTATTGATCTTAAATCAGAAAATGTTTAATATTGTAGTATTTCTTCATTGAATAAAATGAGGTTCCAAAAAATAATGGCTTAGAGCTAAAATTGTTGCATCGCAACCCACATTTTCAAAACATCGATTTGTTTTTTGCTTTGCTGTTCCGCCAGTCAAGATAGATAGATTATATGATTATTAAAAAGCGACTAACTATTTACATGAGAAGTTGTATTGAAATTCATAAAACTGGAACGACATCTTTTAGTTTTACAATTTTGACTTACAAATGTGCGCTTGGTTCTTAAATTATAATTTACATTGCGCTTCTGTGGAAGCAAGCCGAGAAGCTTATGAGCCAATCAGATCATTGCTCTGTTTCACCTAGTGCAGTCAGCAATGCAATGTTGTTTGGTTTTAGTTCAAAGAAAAGCCAGTTGACTGTACAAGGAGAAACAGGGCAAGAGTTTCATTGGCTCAAACAGTTTGATTGGCAGAACAGCAAAGTCAAAAATCCAAAAATAATTGAATGTTTTTGAAAACGTGATGGTTTTAGCTGTAAGATCACTTCACTTGATACGCTTTTGTCCACTTTTTACACTGGCACCTAACATATATTTAAGAGTTTATATGGTAGCATTCATCCTTTGTGTACTTCCTATATTTGATTCCCTCGCAGTTCCCTAGGGAGCACAACAAATTGGTTTAGGGAAATAAAAAGAGAGGATTATTAGTTACCTTGCAAAGTGTTGATTTGCCACTGTTTTTGGTGGCTACTTCAAATGCAATCCTGCCTTCTAGCTACCAGATCCAGAAAAGTGAAGCCTTTTTGGTGCATGCATAGAGACAGAATTATTAAGTGATTCATTGGTTTTAGTTGATCCCAAAGGTGCTAGCTTCTCTGCATAGCTTGAGAAAAGATCAAATACCTAAGGCATAAACGTTTTTTGTACGAAATGGGTGATTCCAGAAATCCATATCCCTTTCCAAGAAGAGTTGTCCTGATGAAGGCTTTTCAATAAAGCTGAAAATTTTAGCACAAACCAGTTTTCAGTATTCATTGCGTGTCCTTTCCATGAAGGGTGTTCATACTGGTTAATGACCTTCAACCCTCTGGAATTTCTGTAAGGACATTTTTTATGTTTTCTTTAACCCTCTTTGAGTTTCCAACTCTTCTGTGGTAAGGCTATGGATCTTTTCTGGAATCACACACATAATTATGCCAGTACTGCTTTATTTTTATTTGTATTGCAACTGAAAAAATTGTAATCCAATAGCAATAAAGCAGTGAGGAGGCTGGTACTTGGTGGCAGGGGAACATGGAGTATTGCATTTGACCAGTTTCCCATAGACAATATAAAAAGTAACCCATACTTCACTGCCATCATACCTGCTTGAGTGCTTCTTTCAGTATAGTCCCTTCAAGATCCTTGTCATGAGGTAGAGATTTGTGTTTATAGGTTTCGGGATTGTTGATGTACTGACACCATGTTCCGCATTCATCATGGTCCCCAAAAGCATGCTCTGGAATTACTTTACATCCAGATTGGATACCCTCTGGATTTTCTTTCTATTTGGGAAAGGACATAGCCAAATCCTTTCACAAGGTAGTCTACAACTGATTTTGACATTGCTTTGTGCTTATCAGAGAGTTTTATCAGGTGCCCATAGAGTGTTTTTTTTAGCATGGCCAACATCTGACATGCTCCAATTTCATCATTCACTTCCTCGTGTATGTGGGAGAAGGTGGTGGTGTCCCCGTCCATGATCATATTTCCAAGACTATATTTCGTTGGCTGCCCAATCTTATTACTGTCTTGAATTTCTATCTCACCATCCAAACCTTTTGCCAACTCCACTCCCATGGAGGGTTCCATTGACTTAGCAGAACCTGTTGAAGGAATGATTTCGCAAATCACTATTACACATTTATCTTCTCTTTTGAAACTTCAGATTTTCTGAACCACAAATCAACTCCTCCTGTCTTCTCTGGTGAAGACCACCTAATAAATAATATGTCCTCCTGATTACTCCACCTTCTGCTTTCTTGAATGTGGAATTCTTAAAAAAACACCCCTATCATTGGGGTATGGGATTTGCAATGATTCTGGGGGTGGCGAGGGATATCCTAGGTCAGTTTTCATTAGGGACAGACTATTAGAAAAGTGATGGGGGGGAGGCTTAGGGTGGTGTCATTTGATTTATAGTTAGGGGATTCAATTTTCTGGGTCCACACAATTACCTTACATTTTTTGCAAATTCTAGTTAACAGTTACTAACAGGTGGTATTTAGCTAGTTTGAGGTATACAATACCTGAATGATTCCGACTGGAGATATGCACTCGAGGGGTTTCTTTATTCTTTTTGCATGAGCGCAGACTCTGCATGTTTGCTTCTCACAGCATATGATAGCACTTTTCCTGACTGGGATCCAATCAGAGTCGCATGGCCTGCAATGGCAATGCAAAAGTACAAATTTTCAACAAAACAGTTTTTCTTCTTTTTCTTCTAGTTCCAGTGCATTCAGCCCTTCATCAAAATGATGATTATTGATTGAGAGAGAAAAAAAGTAAATCATTGTGTTAACTATTGTCATGTCAGTTGCTATTTGTTAATGAGTTATTAAAGTTAATGAAGTTATTAAAATTATATTAATAAATTGATTGGTTGGTTGATTGTTTTTTTTAGTACATGTATACCTGATAAAGTGTTATACGCTCTTCCTGATCCCCGCTTTTGCCAGCCCGCATCAAAACTAGCGTCCAGTTTCACATGCTGTGTGAGTAGAGTGTTTTTTTTTACAGGATACATATATTGCAAGGGTCCGGCGCCAGTGAAGAGAGGAAAAAAGTTGTATTTTGACAAACATTTGTTCGTTTGATACTCGTTTCATTTTAGATACGTACCCCAGAGTCCCGGCAGATTCAGTTGCCATCTCGACCTCAGTTGTTATGGCCTCGTCGCAGGTTTGTTTACAGACTTTGACTATCCCTGCTCTTGCTTCCTCTTCGCGGTTTTTGTAGGCATTTTTCGTAAGTGGAGGAATATTAAGAGATGTCAAAAAGACGTTCATGCCCGTCGCCCCCAAGCCAGCATTTACTGATCCTAAACATCAAAACAAAATGACAAAAAGAACTGAACGCGAGCTCCTATAAAATTGAACATTGTACTGTGTAGTGGTTGACGTCATGCGTGACTACAGACTGTGTTGTTTCTAAGTGGCTTCCCTTGCATCTTCTAGTGGAAAATGCTACATACTAAAGTTAAACGTCAAAGAAAAAAGCCTTACCTGTGGCAGCCTTTGTATTAATGTCCCAAATAGGACGTCCAGCATTTTTTTTCAAAGGATTACGATGGGTCTTGCTCGTTTTTACCGAGTTTATTTGTGAGCAATTCTCGCACTGAATGTAAAATGTCGCAGCGAGACCCTGAACTGTTTCTTCAACGATATTGCTCCAATTTAGGCCTTTTTTTACATTCGGTACACCCTTCCTTAAGCTGATCCACCAGCAAACCAGTTTCCACTATTCTTCTTCCTTCCCTCCAGTTTTTTTCCTCCTTGTTTTCGACTGCTACAGCTTCACCTATGGCGTTCTCCGCTTGAGACTCTTGACTATAATTGCTCGAGAGATTTTCAGGATCTTTGCGCACTCGCTTCTTGTACCTGCTACAAAAAAAAACGACCCATTTCGTCTTCTTTTTCTGTTTTCCGCTCTCGGAGGCATCATGAAAAAATAAAGAAGCTACATTTCTGAAAAACTCCCCTGAAAATTGAAACACTTTCAATATCAAAATAGATTTTCCCCTACTAGTCACACCCCGTCACGCGTACAGTCGTAGTTGCGGTAGAAACGAAAATTGCGCGATTTCTTATGCTATCATTTATTTTTATTTTTATGAATATATCTGTTGTGGGAATTTTTGTTATAAAGTTTCATCCTTTAGGAAATTCCCGGAGGAAAAAAAAAAAGATCTCAACGGACAAGTAACGAACCCGGACATTAGCGACTCCATATCAGCGCGTTAGTCAATTCGGCCACAAAGGCAATGTAAATTTGGAAGGTGAAATTTACTTCTTATAGAAAAAAATCATACAGGATGCGCGAGTGGGGCGCAAGATCTTCGTTTTCCGCTTGATCATTCTGTTTCCAAGGCGAATGTTGAATAGACAAAAACATTTTCATTTGATTGAAAAATAAATCATTTCTCCTTCTTTTAAATGAGCTAGGGCTAGAAACATATTCTGCATTCACAAAACATGACTTCTACTTCTAGTTCTATAAGAATTGTGCTTGAAAAGCCTAAAATAATAATAAAAATCGCCGCTTGTTATAGTTGAAGTTGTCTATTTATCGACTTTGCCGTTTGATTTTATTTGAGTTCAGTTTTGTTTTGAGCTGTGGAAAACTTGGTTGGTTTCCGAAAAAAATGCAACCAGCTTTTGTAGCTATGATTTGTACCACAATAATAAATAAGCTTATCAAATTTTAAATTAAAAATGGTTTTGTATGTCACGATTAGCTCTGTCGTTGTATTTTGGCACAAAAAATCCCCTCTGAAAAATTTCCTGCGTTGGCCTTGAGTGACGCATGACGTCATGATTCGTGACCGGAAGTGGCTCGAAATCTATTTTTAGATTCTTATTGTCGACTTTCATAGGGCACGAGCATATGTTCTCTTATATCATTTTCTCTTGATGTTTGGTGTGAGGAAAAGGTGTTGGTTATAGGTTTTAAGGGTGATTCGTGATGTTCTTCAAGCTGAAGCCATTTTAATTGATTACACACAAACATATCCAATAGAGACTCCACAATAAACTATGTAAAATATATCCTAAATAGCCCATTGTTAGACTCCTCTCATCTAGCTCTCTGGCTATAATTCATGGGGACATCATGTAGACTTTATTATATCCATTTTGAAATCACATTTATCTCTATCTCGGGTATCGATCAATTCATAAGCTCTATTTTACGGTTTTCCTCGAAAGGAGAAACCAGGAACACCGGACATCTCTCTGTATGCAAAACAGTTCATTATGTATGCAGAAAAGTCTATGGAAAATTGGAGAGTTTGTGGCTTGAAAAACATACTGAGTGGATTGTTGTTCTCCTTCAAAAACATCTCTATTGTGCTTGGCATGATCTTGAGGGACTCTGGCTCATAGTCTTCGCCATTATTTTTACTTCTGTATAAAACTTGCCAAGAACTTTATCTAACTCGCTGGGTGCCATGGCATTTTCGTAAAATCCTGATTTTCAAGATGGCGGAAGGAGCTGATCGGACAGGAGAGAGGTCACTTTTTGAGAAAAATACTTAGCACTAGAAATTGTATTAAAAGGTAATTGTGCCTTGTTTATATGGTGATTGTCTTGTCTTCTTTTCTAGGGTTTAAGAGCCCTTTTAGGCATGAAATCTAGTGTTGTTATCTCTTGTCTGACTCCCAGCAGATAAACAAGGAGCAATTAAGACTCAATCTATTTTCAAGTGCTGGAGCATTTTACGCAAAGAATGTCCATTTCGTATGGCATTTGGATTGTCCTGTGAGCCTCATGTTTTTTCGCTGGACTCAGGATTTGAATTTGGTGCAGGATGTGGTGGATTATTTGCTTCAAAACTGTCAATGTTGTGCGGAAAACTGATCTCAAACTCTGGAAAATTGCCTGAGGAAAAGTCAAAATATTCTTCAAGGTACTGTAAATAATGAAAGTTATTCAAAGTTTTGTTTTATTGTGATTTTCGTTATCAAGCAAAAGGAGTAGGGGGGATTCCACACCCAAAAGTGCAGGAAAATTGTTTTTCTGCTATTATTTTCCTGCAAATTTAATTGCTCAGCGCCTTGTAATACTTAAATCTGATTGGTTAAATTTTTTCTAGTGTAACATTCTGTAACATTCATTCTTCTGGCTAAGATAAATATGCGATTCTGGCTCCAGATAATGTGATTCGTGCTCAAATCGCACGGCTGAGAGCCAATCAGATTTCAGGATTTGCTAGTGATTTCGAAATGGATATAGTAAACACTGTTATTATAACTCACTATCGTAAATTTGATTTTTGATTGGCCGAGAGCAAACAATCAATTCTCTATGTCACATGAACTTGACATGCTAAATGCAATATCTGCAGTGGATATTGCATTTAGCATGTCAAGTTCAAAGTCCGCACATTCCCAAGCCCCTCATCCATGTCTTCATTTTCAATTTGAACAAATCCATTTTGGCATTGTATCAATTTGTATTTTTTTAAGTATAATAAAACAATTATTGAATTCAGTTTTCGCATGACATCGTGAGTTAGCAAAACCTCGTGCCTGTGTTATCTGCCTCAGCCTTCGGAAGATGACACAGGCCTTGGTTTTGCTTACTCACAATGTCATGCTCAACCTCAACCAATAATTGCTTATGAACGCGAGGTGAAATCATAGCAAAAATATCAATCAGATGGGTAAAATATAAATCATAGTTATTGAGATGGTAGTGCCTAAAACAGTTTTCATATACATTGAGCTCACTATCACAAATCTGATTGGTCGAAAGCAAACAATAAAATATTCAATGTCAAGTTAAAGATATCACATTCAGCTTGTCAAGTTCAAAGTCGGTTGTTCCCAAGCCGTGCGTCCATGTTTGCATTTTGAAAGGGAACAAAGCCATTTTGAATAGTCATTTGGCAAATTGTATAAAATTGTCTTCTTAAAGTGCAACTACTCAAATCAAGGTCACCAAAGCAAATTTTCTTGCAGACTGATTTTTAATTCTAATTGTGTGTTTCCAGAAATTATCCCCTCCCCCCCCCAAAGGGATTCAGAGGGGTGGGGGTGGGGGGTGGGTCAATTTACTTTATCTTTTCCATACAAATACTGTATTTTTCTTCAGAAATTCCAGAGGGGAGTCACTTTTCAACACACTTCCGTTGGGTGGGTACAGAAATTTTTTGGAACCACACATTTAAGAAACAGGTGAGCTAACAAGCGTTTTGCCCAATTGGTTTCATGAGGTTTGAAAAAGCCTCAACAAGCATAAAAATTAACAAATGAACTTATCCTGTGCTTTTCATTATGTTTTCAAAGCTTGTATTCAGCCTTTAAATCATTGGTGGAAAATGCTCATTAGCCCACTTGTATGGTGGCCTACAGTTGTCATAGCGATTTCGTTACGTTTTGTGTTGTGTTTTCTGTTTTTTTTTTTAGACATTTCTATTCCATATCAACATTTAAAAAAAAGTTTTTACATAGGGACATATATTTAAAAATGATCAACTTAAGTCATTAGAAAAAAAATAGAAAGGGTAAAAATGAAAAAAATAAACTGAGCTGGACGTTCCCTAAAATAAATTCCAGGATGTACGGCGAAAAAAAAAGGCCGGTATGACCGATGGTTGTCATAGCCCTGAATGCAATGCTCCTCTAGGAAACGGGATTCCTGTGGTCTGAACAGACCAGATAGCATTGCGGGCTTCGTTGAGGAAGAGTGGTGGAGGTTCCAAGACAAAATAAAAGACAAGAGAACGGCTAATTGTAAAGGGACAAAAGGCAAAA
The DNA here is from genome assembly GCA_033964015.1 of Scolanthus callimorphus. Classification (NCBI taxonomy): domain Eukaryota; kingdom Metazoa; phylum Cnidaria; class Anthozoa; order Actiniaria; family Edwardsiidae; genus Scolanthus; species Scolanthus callimorphus. Next base: position 23,122,921 of record CM066911.1, on the reverse strand, counting down.
AGAACAATTCGAAAGGAACTGCGGCATCACCTGATGAATATATAATCGTCCAGCGTTTGAGCGCGGAAGTTTTAACTTCCTTAAAAGGGAGCGCTCCAAAAATATTCTCGTATCGGAGCGAGAGAACTCGTTCTATACGATTTTGAGGAATACACGATTGACAACATCAAAGAAGCTTGTACTAAACACTTTGGACTCCTAGAAGGGCCATTGTGCTGTGATGTTTTAGCTGGGGAACGTGGTCCATCATGCTTTTCAGCTAAGCAGCTAAGCAGCTACCAGATTTTCGTTTAATTCATGTGAGATTTGTTGAGAAGCATGCGACAAGAACAACCACTGCCACTGAGGACGAGCACCCTACCGACGAAAGAGCAAACAAACGGCAAAAGACCACTCAGCAATCCGTCCCTAGTCCCCGCCGCGACCCAGCCGCCAGTGTCCCGTTTCGCAAACCTGCTGTTGAAAGCAGATTTGTGCCTAGAAGCCTTTCCCTTGTGGAAATGTTAAAGCTTGGCCATACAGTTGACCGGACTTTAACGGCTGTGGAGCTGCATGAGTTTGAGCTAACCAGTATGCCATGGTCAAGCACCGCAAAGCGTGTTGACTTCAAAATCGAAAAGGAACCGTTCGGGGTGGGGGGGTTTAGGAAGGCCTTTAAGGCAAAGAGCCAAGATCATGAGTTCAGGCACACAACTTGGGTTGTGAAGCGATATCTTCAAAAGTCTGTAGATGAAATCCTTCTTACTGGGCAAACGCCGGAGCAACACACGAGGAAGGCTGTGCAATTACATTACCTTGCAAAGAACTTTGCAGCAAAACTCAGAGCAGAGCTGGAGAGAAAGGACAACTTGATATTGTATGGTGACACCCCATCCTACAACAAGGTTTTCCTTGGGAAAATAAGCACTGATGCTGGTTCCCCTGAGTACATAACTGTGGAGGAGTATGTTGATGGTGCATTTGAGAAGTATATCAACAACAATGGAGAGATATGTGGTAATGTTAACCGGCACAGCCTAACCCAGAAAGCAGAGTCCCTTGCCCACTTCTCTTATGTCAAGTCCAACAAGGAACTCATGCTAGTTGACATCCAGGGATGTGGCATGACATTGTTTGATCCTGAAATTGCCTCAGAGTCTCAGAAGCAGAATGATGAGTATTTATTTTGCACTGGAAATCTATCACATGCTGCTAGTAGTATGTTATAGGGATATGGAACATCAATTTATAGAGCATCAATTTATAGAGCATCACTTTATAGAGCATCACTTTATAGAGCATCAATTTATAAAGCATCACTTTATAGAGCATCACTTTATCTATAAAAGCTGGTGTGTGAGCGAAGTGAGGTATTCAGTTGTCAGAGGTTGTAGAGTAATGAAGTGTTTTTGTGATTACGAAGCAAAGCAAGTAGGAGACGTATAAGTGTGGTTGTCCTTTGGATTATTCGAAGAAGGTGATTGGTTGTCATTTTTACTTTACGGCATCGGACGCTAAAGCTGTACGAGAAGCTATTCCTGAAGGCACATCGCTGAGTGTGTTTCCAACGTGTGACCACGACTTGTTTTGTCGCGTTGGTGTCGGGAAAAGAGACTGGAACGAAGGTCGTGTGTATTTTGCTTGTGACGTCCGTGCTCCAAATCCCAAGTGTGATTCGTTTCTTTGGGCTGAAGAACCCAAGAAGAAGCGCCAGAAAGTATGGACCCCGAAGCAAAAAAGTTAGATGAGCAAGCGGATATGGATGTGTTGGATTCGTATTCGATCATGGAACTGTTGGACGAATTTGTAGTAGCCATGATATGGGAAGGAATGCATCGTAAAAGGAATGTGGGCTGTGAAGGATGTAAAGTGGACCATCCCAGTCAGAATCGTCATCAGTGTTTGAAGTTGAACGGGGACGATCTATGGCCAGCGTATTACAATGTGGTTCGTGATATGTTTCGCAATTCCATGGAGAAGGTCTGGGAAGGAGTGCAAAAGTTGTCGGCCAGTATTAAAGTCACGATTCAGGAGAACTGGCGCCGTTACATCGAAGGCGAATTGGAATTCCTTGGCGAAATGAAAGCAAAGGACCTGTTTAGCGAGTTGTTTACTCCTCACACGGCTGCTATATCGAAAGCAGCCGAGGAGACATGTATTGAAGTGTTTAATAAGGACGATTAAGAACAATTGAACACATTTTTTTATTAAGTATAAGTTTTAATACAAAGGAGTATTAATAAAAGTGTTCTTCTCAAATGGTGTTGTTGTTATTATCGACGTAATAGGCGATTAAACATAGTAGAGAGTCGTTCATGTCGATGGCGGCGACGACGAGGATAATTCATGAATAATGCTTGAGATGCAGGTATGGTGAATACAATGTCAAAAGTAATGATTCCACTGTCATCAATGTCAAAAGCAATCGCTCCATTATCTATAAAAGAAATAAAAAAAGTTTACATAGGTACAATTCTGATACCCCATTCGGTCATTGGTTCTGCCCCTGTATAGATAGTCCCATGTCGTAGACGTCGACTTGTCATGGGGATTATGACATCAGTCACTTTATAATAATGTCGTTGATATTGCCCATCATTACGGTGTACACGAAAGGAGATGGTGTTATCGCCATAGACTAAACTCCCATCGTCACGAAATCGTTCCCTCAGTATATTATTGGCAAATATGATCCATAACATTCTATGGCCTGTGCGTAGCTGCCTTAAAAGATACGGGCAGCTTCTCATTTGTGAAGGAATAAAATCGAAGAGTTCATCAAGATCATTATTTGATCGATCATCCAGTATAAATGGTGGAGGTTCATCATCAAGATCATCATCCGTAGGAATATAATCAGTAGTATAGTCATCATCATCCGTAGCATTCCTACCTACGGAGAAAACAGAGTTCATCAGATGGCATCATATGTGATTGACCATTCGGATTCTGGTAGTACATCTATATAGAGGACAGTCCCTGCTGGACATGCAGTTACCACTGGAATTTTGACATGAGTCACCTTTAAAAAATATCGTGGCCATCGTCTACCATCGAGGTATACAGGTAACGAGATGACGTATTTGTCGTGGTATATTTCAACTCCATCCTCACGAAATCTATTCAACAGTTCCCCAGCTGAAAATTGTGACCACAATCCTCTTGTTCCCATTTGTAGCAGACCGGTTAGATAGGAGCTGGTTCTCAATTCTTCACGAGATAAACTGAATAGGTCATAGCTACGTCTTCGATGACTATCATCAAGTAAAAATTGTGTAGGTTCGATAGGTTAAAATGAAGGCATGGAGGAATGGATTGGAACGGCGGAGGGGTGCTGCTCGTCATCATCCTCATCATCTGTAGCATTCCTACCTTCGAACGGCGACGAGGGAGGTGATGGTGGTTGCGTTGGTGGATCTCCTCTTCGGCGCTGTATACGTCTACAATGAGGGCATGTGGTTTCATGTTGTTGTCGTTGATGCCATTGTGTCAAGCATCGTAGATGACATTGCTTATGGCAGCATTCCATAACTTCGAGTTTGTTGTCGCCATCTTTTTCTTCTTCTCCTTTCTTTGCTAAACAAGTAACACAACAAAGTTCTAAAGCTTCTTCGGATTCCTTGTTGTCACTCATGATCTTCACGTGTCGACATCAGCTCCAGAACTGAACTGAATTCGTCAAATTTCTCCTTTATATACTTTTTTGGATGATGTCATCGGATCGAAATCCACCAATCAGAAGGCTAGAATCATGCAACCAATCAGATTGCGTGCTTAACGCACCAATCAAATTACAGGGATTTCGAGTCCTAAAGGTCAAAGTCCAAAGTCCAAAGGTCAATTTATCAGCGGATCGAAATCCACCAATCACATTTGAGTATTTTGATGCGGACGTCCGAAAAAACAGGATCAAGGTCATCGAAGGTCATCAGAGTCCAAAGGTCATTTTACCAGCGGATCGAAATCCACCAATCAGAAGGCTAGAATTTGGATTTCAGCCAATCAGAATGCGTGCTTAAAGAGCCCGTGTCAGCCACTCCTTTGTTATTGTTTTCGTTCGATATTAGAAGACGAATTACGTATAGAAATCTCTAAATCAACATCTAAATACAAATTTTCAGATTTGATTTACCAAATTCAATCAAGAACAATGCTTTATATTCTCTAAATCAGCCGATGGAAATGGATGCTTTCTACTACTTGGTATGTTGCTATGCTGTCAAAATGGCGGCTGACACAGGCTCTTTAACGCACCAATCAAATTACAGGGATTTCGATCCGATGACGTCATCCCACTATTTTAAAAGGCGTGAGCTCAGTTTGAGATCACAGTCGTCCTCTGCTCGTCGTGATAGGAAGAAGAAGAAGAAAGATGTCGGGATCAAGTGAAGAGGATGATGTAGAAGATGCACTTCGAATATTGAAGAAAATGATAGAAGAAGAAGAAGAAGTAATGGCGGCGAAAAAACAACAACAAGAAACATCTCTGAGAGATTAACGCACCAATCAAATTACAGGGATTTCGAGTCCTAAAGGTCAAAGTCCAAAGTCCAAAGGTCAATTTATCAGCGGATCGAAATCCACCAATCACATTTGAGTATTTTGATGCGGACGTCCGAGGAAACAGGATCAAGGTCATCGAAGGTCATCAGAGTCCAAAGGTCATTTTACCAGCGGATCGAAATCCACCAATCAGAAGGCTAGAATTTGGATTTCAGCCAATCAGAATGCGTGCTTAAAGAGCCCGTGTCAGCCACTCCTTTGTTATTGTTTTCGTTCGATATTAGAAGACGAATTACGTATAGAAATCTCTAAATCAACATCTAAATACAAATTTTCAGATTTGATTTACCAAATTCAATCAAGAACAATGCTTTATATTCTCTAAATCAGCCGATGGAAATGGATGCTTTCTACTACTTGGTATGTTGCTATGCTGTCAAAATGGCGGCTGACACAGGCTCTTTAACGCACCAATCAAATTACAGGATTTCGATCCGATGACGTCATCCCACTATTATAAAAGGCGTGAGCTCAGTTTGAGATCACAGTCGTCCTCTGCTCGTCGTGATAGGAAGAAGAAGAAGAAAGATGTCGGGATCAAGTGAAGAGGATGATGTAGAAGATGCACTTCGAATATTGAAGAAAATGATAGAAGAAGAAGAAGAAGTAATGGCGGCGAAAAAACAACAACAAGAAACATCTCTGGGAGATTAACGCACCAATCAAATTACAGGGATTTCGAGTCCTAAAGGTCAAAGTCCAAAGTCCAAAGGTCAATTTATCAGCCGATCGAAATCCACCAATCACATTTGAGTATTTTGATGCGGACGTCCGAGGAAACAGGATCAAGGTCATCGAAGGTCATCAGAGTCCAAAGGTCATTTTACCAGCGGATCGAAATCCACCAATCAGAAGGCTAGAATTTGGATTTCAGCCAATCAGAATGCGTGCTTAAAGAGCCCGTGTCAGCCACTCCTTTGTTATTGTTTTTGTTCGATATTAGAAGACGAATTACGTATAGAAATCTCTAAATCAACATCTAAATACAAATTTTCAGATTTGATTTACCAAATTCAATCAAGAACAATGCTTTATATTCTCTAAATCAGCCGATGGAAATGGATGCTTTCTACTACTTGGTATGTTGCTATGCTGTCAAAATGGCGGCTGACACAGGCTCTTTAACGCACCAATCAAATTACAGGCATTTCAATCCGATGACGTCATCCCACTATTATAAAAGGCGTGAGCTCAGTTTGAGATCACAGTCGTCCTCTGCTCGTCGTGATAGGAAGAAGAAGAAAGATGTCGGGATCAAGTGAAGATGATGATGTAGAAGATGCACTTCGAATATTGAAGAAAATGATAGAAGAAGAAGAAGAAGTAATGGCCGCGAAAAAACAACAACAACAACAAGAAACATCTCTGGGAGATTTGTTAGAAGGAGAACAGAGAGAATTGTATGTTTTGATCGAGGAACTACAACCTACTTGGATGGAACAATTTGAGTTGGGAGAATTCATTGATCAATCACCACCACCACCACCACCACCGTCACCAGAGCTTCCTACTAATGAGTTCGTCTATTGGATTCTACAAGAGGATGGTGACGTCAATATGACACAAAGTATTGAAGAGCTCTTTGAGCGGCATTTGAATGACCAATCACCGCCACCACCGCCGTCGTCACCACAAGTGGAAGTAGTAGAGGAAGGATTTGTTGATGATTTTATCGCGTGGATGATGCAAGATGATGTTGATATGATAAAAAGTTTTGAAGAGCTATACCAACAGTATTCGGATATGACTGCCCATAGGCCACAAACACCAGGGCCATCACCACCACCGTCGCCACCCCAAGATGTTGACAATCAACCACTGCCATCACCACCACTACCATCACAGCCAATACCGTCACCACCACCATCACCACAAGATGTTGACAATCAAATTGGAAGAGGTGTCAAGCGTGCCCATGATGAGCAGGAGGAGGAGGAGGAAGAGGATGGTATTTCGTACCAATTGAATGAAGTCCACAGTCGTCATTCGCGTAAGATGAAAACCGATTGTACTGATTATGATTTAAACATCAATCTTCCTTTACGGTCAACTGTCCAAGAAGCCATGCAAGATGTAGAGCGTGTTCATGACAGTGTGTTAAAAGAAACGCTCAAAGGTGTACCTAAGAAGGACTTTGCTCGCGTGACGTTGAATGCTCCAGCTCTGAAGAATCCCATATCGTTACCGTTTATGCTACGGGAACAGTTGACACCGCAGAGGATTATGGGACAGATTGAAACCATTGTGCAATCTAACGAGCAATTTGTTCTCAATGGACAGTTTCAGTTGCACGTGATACGAGCACGTACACCCCGTGGTGGTCATGGCGGATATGATGATGACGATGATTACTATACTGCTGCTGCTGATGATGATGATGTTGACGACGATGATGATGACGATGAACCGGCTGGTGAGAAGAAGAAGAAGCACTCTAAGAAGAATAGGAGGAGCTTGGATTTTGCGGATGCAAAGGCATGGGCAAAGATGAAGAGATCTATTGTACCAGTACGTAATCAGGATAATCTTTGTGCGGCACGTGCGATCGCGATTGGAATCGCCTTCCATACCGGAACAACACAGCAGTATAGGAATATGTATCGCCCATGGCGAAGAAACAGCGAAATCTCACTCAGCTTAAAAAAGCGAAAGAGTTGCACCAGCAAGCTGGCGTCCCTGAAGAAGCGTGTGGTATTGAAGAACTGAAAAAGATCCAAACGTATTTGGCTCCACAAGGGTTTAAGCTCTACCTCGTGTCCAGAGAATATACGAATGGTATTATTTGGCAAGGTGCTTTGGAGGAGGAGCCTAAATATCATTTGTACTTGTACCTTGACGATGGCCATTACCATTTTATCACTAAAATGAAAGGTCTCCTGGGAAGAAACCACTTCTGTATCAAATGTAATAAGGGCTACTCAGATCCAGCCACGCACAAATGCATTATCCGATGTCGTGCTTGTGGTGAAGAGAACTGGTCTCCCCCGAGTCCACCAGAAGATGATGATGGTACCAAACGATGGAACTGGCGACATTGTACCGACTGTAACCGTTACTTCCGTACCCAACAATGTTTTGACAACCATCGTCGCGTGAAAAAGCATGGTCCCGCGAATAATCAAAAGGAATGGTCGCAGTGTCAAAAGATACACAAGTGTGAAGAATGTCTTGGGAGGGTGGATGTCTTAGACAAGAAACGGCAAGGAAAGCCTCACAAGTGTGGCGAATACGTGTGTCACGTCTGCAAAAAGATGGTCGACAAGGATCACTTATGTTATGTTCCCGTAGGAGCAGCAGCAGTGACCGGACGGAAGAAGAAGAACGAGGAGGAGGAGGAGGATCAATTGCGGCTTATCATCTTTGATTTTGAGGCTCAACCCATGGGTACGCAACATCGGGTCAATTTTGTGGGTGTCCAGAAACTGTGTGAGGACTGTCGTGATCTTCCCTTAGACTCACATCCTAATTGTGACACGTGCGGATTGCGTAAACGTGGTTTCCAAGGGGAACAAGCTCTGGACGAGTTTTGTCAATGGTTGTTTGGTGGAAGCAATGCAGGATACACGTGTTTGGCACACAACTTTAAAGGGTACGATTCCTATCCTATCTTGGAGTACTTGTTCAAGAATGCATTCAAGCCTACTGTTATTTTAAATGGAGGAAAGATAATGATGCTCGGACTCCCAGATCTCAAGATCAGTATGAAGTGCACGTTGAATTATCTCCAGATGGCATTGCGTCAACTTCCCAAAGCTATGGGAATTGATCAAGAGGTGCGCAAAGGCGACTTTCCACATTTCTTCAACACCCCAGAGAACCAAACGTACGTGGGACCTATGCCTGATCTCAAGTATTATGGTATTGAAAACATGACGAAGAAAGATGCTGATGCGTTACGTACGTGGTACGAGAACGAAGTCGCACGTGGTGCCGTGTTCAATTTCCAAGAAGAACTGGCGTCTTATTGTCATCAAGACGTTGAAGTGCTGAAGAAAGCTGTGTTGGCCTTTGACAAGCTTACCATGGCTTACCAACGGGTGACGTCCATCCGTTTCACACGTCGGTCACCATTGCATCGTTATGCAGTCTTATTCTGCGCACCAAATTTCTCAAGGCCAACACCGTTGCTGTGATTCCTGCTCAAGGATACCGTGGACGCGACGTGCACTCGCTCAAAGCATTACAGTGGCTCGAGTACAGGCACATCATTGATGAAGTACACATTCGACACGCTGGCACGAGCGAAGGGGAATTCAAGGTTGGACGGTACAAGGTCGACGGGTATGCCGAGAGTACTCATACCGTGTACCAATACCATGGATGTCTCTATCACGGATGTCCCAAGTGCTACACGAAGGATACGAGGAATCCTTTCTCTGGCATTACTATGGGTGATCTCTACAATGACACGTGCAACGTGCGCACCTTTATTACTCGGGCTGGTTACCACCTCGTGGAAGTGTGGGAATGTGAGTTTGATCGTCAACTGACAGCAACTCCTAGGATACAAGCGATGGTCGGTGACGTGGAGAAGTGCAAACCCTTGGAACCCCGGGACAGTTTCTTTGGTGGACGTACCAATGCAATCCGTTTACGATGCGAAGCCCCACCTTAGAATATAGTGAGAGGCTCAGACGTGCAGAGCTTATCCCTCTCACGGAACGTCGTGCAATTATATCAGGGAAATTCATAGAGAAAGCCAGGGGAATTGATGACGGACGACAGCATCGAAGTGAGTGATGTGTTGATCGTGAACGAGGAAATGGTCCAGATTCACTACAAGATGGCAGAGAAGTTTCTGAAGACGAAAGCACACACCAACGTTGTCTTTGCTGCTTACACCACAGCGTATGCGCGTCTCAAGTTGTATGACGTCATGGATGGTTTGGGGGACCGATGTTTGTACCACGACACAGACAGTGTTATCTTTACGTGGCATCCTGGTCAATGGAAACCACCACTTGGCGATTACTTGGGGGAACTGACCAGCGAGCTCGATCCAGAAGAACACATCGTGCACTATGTGGCCACAGGACCCAAGAGTTATGGGTACAAGACCAACTTCGGTAAGACCGTGTGCAAAGTCAAAGGACTACGCATGAATCTACGTACCACAGAAACAGTGAATCTGGATAGCATGGTGGAACTGTTGGAGGGTCATGGGAATCCTGTGCGTCAGGTGACCAATCCCCACACCATTTGACGCAATGTGACGACCCGCACGTTGCATACCGTATCAGAAACCAAGTCCTTCAAGGTCGTGTACAACAATAATAAATAAAGACTTTATTAACGTGTCAATATTATTTAGCCATGATTGGCTAATGGGGGACACAACAGAATATAAACGAAAAAGAAATATTCCTAAATTACTCCTATACTACTCTATTTACTAGGAAGACTATTTACAATGGATTGGGAGGGCTATTTACAACAGATGGAGGGTGATGATCTATTTACAATAACTTTTACAATAAATATAACATGCATATGCATCTATATTAAATTCAAATTTAGATGAGATCGTGCAGGTTTCGTGAGACAACAACGGTAACCGCCGCGGTCTACCAGCACGACACCTAGGACGCTAGGAGGTGCAAAGACCACAACAATTATCGTTGTTATCGAGGAAACCCGCAAGATCTATCTTCCTAATATTAGCTTTAAAACTATTCAGACTAGGCGCATTTCTAAGGGTAGTGCTGAGTTTCGACCAGATGGTCGGGCCAAGAAATCTCAAGGAATGTTTACCGAAAGTAGTGTTGAACCGGGGCTTAGTAAAGTCACCAACTTCTTTGCTGCTTTGGGAGGTGTTGCCAAACTGGCAAGGGCTATGCGCTCAAAAGGCATAAAAAAGAGCACAGTCTTAGCTTGGATACGGTCTCAACCGTCATATACACTCCATAAACCGTACCGTCGTCGTTTTCCACGCAATCGTGTGGTCGTCCAAGGTATCGACGAACAATGGCAAGCGGATTTGTGTGACATGCAAGCGTACAGAACCAAAAATAATGGCTACAACTACATTTTAACCGTCATTGACGTGTTAAGCAAGTACGCATGGGCAGTACCCTTGAAGAAAAAAACGGGCCTCAGTTTGATCAAAGCGTTTCAGAAAATATTCAAGGAAGGTCGTGTGCCTGAGAAATTGCAGACGGATGATGGGTCCGAGTTCTTAAATCGAAACTTTCAAGCGTTTCTCAAATCGAAAAACATCCATCACTTTACCACCAAGAGCTTGCTACAAACAAAGAATAACTTGCTGCAAACAAAAATAAAACGCTGCAAACAAAAAATCATCTGCTGCAAACAAAATAAAACGCTGCAAACAAAAAATAACTTGCTGCAAACAAAAATAAAACGCTGCAAACAAAAATAAAACATGCGGCAAACAAAAAATTATCTGCTGGAAACAAAAATAACACGCTGCAAATTCAAAAACATAGGTCCGCTATCGCGAACGGGAAGCTAATTGCCATTAGAACTAGACATGGTGAATGATCTGGTATCGTTTGGAAGATGATATTAAATTGGCGATTCGGCGATATATATTTTGAAATGGATGTTTCACTGTCACTTCGTCAATAAAAAACTGAATGTTGAAGAGACATTGCGTCGAAACATGTATTTGAAAGTATATAGGGGCAAATCACCAGTCTGACCACGGTGTCATTAATCAATGTCCTACCATTATCACGGCTGATAAGAAACTTATTGACCAAATTCGGGGAAAGCAATATATTTAAATACTCTAGCGGGTCCTACCGGCCGTGGTCTGACCATGTGGTAGACAGCATTACTGTACTCTACTATATACCAGTATCTACGTGGACGGAGGGAGCAAAAAAAGATTATTTTATTTTTATTTTTTTTTTTGGGGGGGGGGGGGGGGGAGGGAAGGGTATCACGGAAATTTTGAACTACCACACTCTCTCCCTTGAACTATTTTGAAGCATCTATTAATGCCCATTGATTCCTTTGCAATGCCAGTCAGAAGCAATGCGCTTATTTCATAATATATAGATTTAGCCACTGGCTAAAAGCGGAGCTCCCGGTTACATATTTTTCTGTTAACGAGGCAAAAAGGTTGCCATTGTACATAGGCGTAGTCTTGCACCGTCATACCCCTCGACTAAGCACTTGCACCCCCTTGCCACTTCCACCACACAAGTCTTGTTGTCTGAGGTGTATCCCTTCCTGAGATATGTTATTTTTCTCTTGTGATGACGTCATCGATGACGTTATACCACGTGACCATGTAGTTGCACCCCCCTTGCACTTCACCCAAGTTTGGTTGTCTGAGGTTTATCCCTTCCTGAGATACATTGTTTTTCTCCTATGGCGTCATCGATGACGTCATACCACGTGACCATACAGTTGCACCCTTCTTGCCACTAGCACAACTTAACCCAAGTTTGGTTGACTGAGGTTCATCCCTTCCAGAGATATATTTTGTCTATTTGATGACGTCATAGATGACGTCACGTCACGTGATCATGTTACAGCACCCCCTGGTAGCAGAGAGAAAAGATCCCAAGTTTGGTCGTCTTAGCATGTTCCCTTGAAATATTTTTTTTCTTAGTATACCACAGGGTTCCCATGAGTTTCCGCGTACGACGGACGGACGTACGCTATACCTTTGAAGGGGCTCTCGCACGCTTAATATTCGTCCACCGTGGACATAAAATAAGTAAAATTCTAACCTTGAAAACACATGTAAATTTGCCCGTAGTAATCAAAATAATCGTCCGAATAAATAGAAAAACCTTTCAATTGTTAGACAAACGCAATTCTAGGTTGTTTTGACCTGTTATCAAGAGGATGGAATTGGATTGCGATTTGAGCTATTTTCTTGTCAGAGAAGTGGCCAGCAGACGTGCGAGAGCCCCTTTAATACCTGGAAGAAACAAAAAATGCATATATCAAGAAAGGAACAACCTGTGACAACCAAACTTGGACACAGTGCCAATTACATCCATTTTACATATACACAATTGCAAGTTCAGGTTCTATTTTTATTTTCAGGTTGTGAAGCACCTATTTGGTTGGAGCTCACCCAAGAATAAACCAGATTTACAAGAAATTTCTGCTCTTTTGAAGAAGAGATTCCAAATGCGCATCGACTTAGACCGTCTTTTGGGCGATACCATTTCAACGCCCTAATCATTTGACTTGGCGCCGTCAATAACGTAAGCAAAATGAGCAAGAAAGCCCGTGACGTTTGAAAATCAACTCCATAGTTATGCTAGACGTTATTTCCTTAGGTATGGTGCTCCGCTTGCGCGGGCCGAAAGCTCCGCTATAAGCGCATGAATGAATCAGAGAATTATTGGATGCCGATGACGATGTATTATAATTTTTTCCTAATCAGGAATTCCTAGTTATTAAGTTATTACTGTTAGCCAGAAAATTACTGGGATCCCCCCCCTCAAAAAAACATTGGGGGGCCATTGTCCCTGTACCCCTTCCCTCCGTTCTGCGATCTATGATGTACATCATTTATGGCATTGTCCATGACGTTTTATAGTGCGACCATGTTGTTGTATCATCTAGTTATCTCGAGTTTGAATGTGTGTGTGTCGAGCAGTTCACAGAGGCAATGTTAATGTGAACAAATTTTATTTGACTTGTTAGCAATGTAAGCAATTTTGTAAGTAAATAGTAGCTTTACATGCACTAGGGTTTTTTTTGAGTGCTGTAACAAATGAATACAGGATCAATGCGAGAAAGTGCATAAGTGTAAAGACGTTTAGATTTACTTTTAACTAAGGTCAAATACTATTTGAAGTGCAAATGTTTGCAGCATAACTCAACTGAGTAATAATCATTTTTCTGAGCAATCTCACTTATACATCATTAACAGATGATAATTTGTTGATCAGCAGTAAAAGTACAGGGATTTAACATGTGTAACAGTAACTCAGGGGGTACTATGGAATTTAAATGAGGAGCGACCATGTCTATGAATTAAAACACAAATGGCTTTCAAAGTGAACACCAAAAATCTCTTATTGCAAAATTACCCCTGTCAGTATGTTGAATGAATGAAAGAAAATAATTATATAGTCTAGTTGGTATAGGAGACATACTTTTTCGGAATCCTTAGGGTGTCTAGAAACTAGTATTAGATGTTAACAGCTCGAAAAAGTGTCCACCGTCCTTTTTTGTCAGATTTTAGTTTTTTATATTTTATGTTCTTTTGTTATTTATGAGATTCAATGAGGCAATTTTATAGACTGTAGCATTGTTCAGAAAAGCATTCCAGTCTTACCAGTTATGCCCGTTTTATGCATGTTTCGTTATTTACTGACAGATATTTTCTAAGAGGCTGTCCTATTAGGTATTCCTATTAGGTATTCCTATTAGGTATTCTTATTAGGTATTCCTATTAGGTATTCTTATTAGGTATTATAACATATCCATTTCTTTCTATGTGAAAGAAATGGATATACCATAGAGATTTCCCATAGAAAGTACGTCACACTCGGAATCGAGCGAAACGGGAGGCAAGATTGAGCTCGCCAATGTCACAAAAGCTGTCAAAAACAACACCCTGGATCTAAAACAAGCTCTGGAAATTGAAAGCAAGTGAAAAGGAACCTGTTTCAGATGGATTTATGTAGTTTCGGAAATCCGATGACTGATAAATAGGTTTATTTTTGCCAAGTTTGCTCCTTTTCGTGCGAGTTTTGAGGGCTCTGTTTTGAGTGCTGTTTTTATTCAAGTCCGGAAGAATTTCTACTTCAGCGGCCACAAAACTGTCATGTGAAAAATTCGTGAAAGGAACAAGTTAGCAGGTAAGCAAATCAATTGATCCAAATTAATTTTGTTTGGGATTAATGTTTTTTAACCCTGAAATGAGCTACTTCAAATTTAGTAGTTTGCAATTTCTCTTTTGGCGAGTAAGGTTTCCTTCGCTGCTATCGATTTTCTTCGTATTATTTTCTCTGCAATGCCATGATTGCCTAATAAAATATGAGAATCAGAAAATACTATGTTTTCATTATATTTTCTACGAAATAGTTAAGTTTGATTTTGTCATTTAATTTGACAAGGGTTTCCTTGTAAAATTTCAGTGCTGAATGCAACGATGTTGTTGAAAAACAAAGCGATGTAAGCTTATTATTTTCCACCTCACAAAGCGATGTATTATTTTCCACTAGCTTTTGAAAAGTCCACTTACAGTGTAACTAAAACGGCCAAAAAGAGAGAAGAGATTTGTCAGTACGTGTGTATATCCAGTTCTATAATTCCAACCGCATTTTATTCCCGTTTGAGCATGATTTAAGCTTAAATTTTTCTTGCAAGTTAAGGGGGATTGTTGTTTGCGTGCGTTTTGTTTCCAACTTTATTTTGCGAAACTTCGTTGTTTATGTTATAAAAGCAATGGTCCATACTTAGCAGTGCGTATATCCCGTTCTGGAAGCACTTGGATAGTTGAGAGAGCACTCAGCTAGCTAGAGTCGCACTCGGCTAACGCCTCGTGCGACTCTTACGCTACCTTCGTGCTCTCTCAACTATCCGCGTGCTTCCAGAACTGGATATACGCACGCTAAGCATGGACCATTCCTTAATTCTTTGATTTTAAGGATATGTAGATGACATTCAGAAGTTGCTGTTTGCAATCCCTGCTTCAGCACGCACAGCAATAATGGAGAAATACAATGCCCAAGTGCCAGAGCCATTGGTAAGCAGAGCGGAGGCTAATGCCAACCAATCGACACGCTACCTTCGTGCTCTCTCAACTATCCGCGTGCTTCCAGAACTGGATATACGCACGCTAAGCATGGACCATTCCTTAATTCCTATTAGGTATTCCTATTAGGTTATTGTATTCCTATTAGATATGTGTATGTGAGGGGAAAAGGCTGAGGGAGCAATTTGACTTGTCTACATGTGATCAGAGTATTCCCAAGATCGTGAAAGTATAGATTTAGAATCTAAACAGCTTTTCTGAACAGTGCTACAGTTTCTCAAATTGCCTCATTGAATCTCATTAAATAAGAAAAGAATATAATTAAAAAACAAAAGTCCGGCAAAATAGGGTTGTGGGATGCTTTTTCAAGCTGTTAACACTATGAACCAGTTTTTGAAACTATGAACCAGTTTCTAGACTTACTAAGGATTTTGAAAAAGTAGGTCTCTTTACTAGTTCCAGGTTGTGCTCATGGACCCCCTCTACCGACTAGACTAATAGATATATTGACAAGAACTGTACTGTGGAATATTGTACATTTCATAATTATTCAAATATCGCCCTTATCAAAAATGAGGAGTACCAATTTTCCCTGGAAACATGATCTAACTTTTACAACAAGTTTTACAACAAAATTATACAGGATATAAAAACAAATGAAGGAAATTTGAAAAACTTGATGACACATGCATGCAAGAAGTTTTTAGGGAGTTTTATCCAATGTGATATGCATTTTTGTCCAACACTTATTACAAACTGGTAACAACATGAAATACTTTCAAAACCATACACCTTTTTTCCATAATGGCTGTCCGGCCCTTGATGTCTCATTGTCATGTAATTTTTTTTTATTATATTTACTCAAGCTCAAAGACAAAAGCCTAATTTCAAGAGTGAGGGAACAAGGGTCAATGGAACAAAAAGTTGCCATTTTGGAAAAAAGGTGTATATGCTTATTCAAAACGTTGCAATGCTCAATGCAATGCATTTTGTCCAACAAAACTGCTAACAACATGAAATATTATCAAAACTATATGCTTATTAAAAACATGTTACATGCTTGTTTATTCTGTACTTAGGTGAGTTCCAAGCAAAAAGACTTTTGTAAACTGAAAATAGAAATAATAATATGAACTAGCATGTTTTAACGTAAAAGTCAATTGTGGTAGTATAGCCAAGGCTTCCTGCAGTGCCTGTAAGTGACCTTAAGGGTGGATTTACCTATCTCGTTACCATGGCGATCGTCGTCAAGCGCTGAAGCGCGCGCGCGCGCGCTGAAAAGAGCGGGAAATAATTTTACTTCCGGTTGTCTTTTTTCGGGAAAACCCGCGAGATTGTTTACATCGGAAAACAAAGCAATTGGATAAATGTTCTTGTTGTTGACTTAATTGTTTTGTAAAAATGGAATGAAAAAGTCAAGCAGAAAGGCTGTTTCGGCAGCACAGCAGCGCTGGAACATCGATAAAAAGGATTTTTGTTGCCAAAATGGTTCAAGTTTTGTAAAAGTAAGAGATGCAGGGGTCCAGACAGACGAAGTGTATTTTTTTGCGAACAACGATTATCCACGGAAAGTAGTTTTACTGAATAGTGAGGAACCAAACCAAGACCAGGAAGTGCCTATACAAGCCGAGACATTTGAACTTAATACCATTTTTGAGGAAATTGGTTTTGAACCGTTGTCTCAAGATAACGAAAACGCGGCAGCTAAAATTATCGAGAGTGAAGTCAACTCCGTATTTTACGAAATAACCACCACCTACAAGAGCTAACGGAGAAAAAAATTAAAATAAACGACGAGAAAAATGTAGTGACCTCTACTGCTTGTCTAGCGGAGATATATCGGTCTTCCTCTAGTGAGTGCTCGAATTGTGGAAACTCGGATAAAAAGGCAAGTGCCGATAACAAGCAGTTTTTTGTTTCCTGTGTTCAGTGCAACGAAGTTTCGGCAACTGTCCCGCTCGACAGGAACAAAATTTATATGCAGACCAAGCCTAAAGCTTACCTAAATAACTATGTTTTGACAAGTTTCATTGTAAATGGAGAATATTACAAAGATTACGAACATGTTTTAGGCACTCTCGGTTTGCCTACCGTTAGCGCCAAACACTGGATACAGAGTATTCGTTAGAGTGGAGATAAGGAATTAACCTTTCACAAAAGGTTAATTCCTTATCTCCACTCTGTTGAACTTAGTGCTACGCGGCCACAGGCTTGCCTGAACATCTACAGAGTATTCGTTAGTTAGAGCCCACAGCGAAGGAAATTGCGGACTGGAGTGTTCGTCAAGCGAGAGAGGACGTGATCAAACGAGGGGATAAGCGGAGCTTGCATGTTGAGTTTGATGGCTTTTACGCTACTCGCGGACACTATTCTAACAATTCATCGGCTACTATACACGACCATGAAACTGGCAAAATTATAGCCTACGCCCACAGATGCAAATTAGGTATGGGTAACAACTGGACCGGGACGAGTGGCGGTGCCGAAGCAGACTTGTTCGCCGAGATGCTGGATGATTTGCTCCAGAGTGGCTTCAAGATCAGTAAATGCACTATGGACCAGGATGCATCGTGTCAGGACATTTTGCTTGCCAAAAGTGCTGAAACAGAAATAATAATCTGTGGAAACCACCGAGCCAAGACATTTCATGCAGACCTTGAAACCGTCAAAAGACTCCCTGTCAGGTTAGGTTGTTTTGGTTATAGCTTTGTATATACACAATGCGGTTTTTGGTGTCAAATTAGTTAAAATCACCTAGTTTCCCGTAAAACTAGTCATACCATAGTTAAAATCTAATTTTTTGTCAATGTTTTCATTTTACAGTATCTTTGTTTGTTTCGCTATATTTATAACAGAGTTCTCATATCACCCCTTACTCTAGAAGATTAATTCATTTTAATTAAAATGCATTAGCATATGGCATGACACCTTCCCTGGCAATAAAATTGGGAGGATGGGGTAGATAACAGTTAGCATCTCTTATCTGACAAGAAATGGTCCCTATCAAAGGGTGTGGTTTGATTTGTTACCTAGAGGGGGTTCAACTCTTTTCTAGGATAAAAAAAATCACTTAGCCATTGCCAAAAGAGTTCAAACAGTCCAAGTATGACAAACTAGTAAAACTAAATTGTACTATTTTGTACTATTTACTAATTTTAAGTGAACACTGTCAGTTTCACTAACTAAATATACTCAACCCCTAGAGCCAGAAAGAAGGAGACAAGTAAAAAGTCATACTTATAGTAGTAAATAGCTTTTCATACTTATGTTAGCACTCTACTGCCATTCAATATATATACCAAAACACACAAATAGGTCCAATAATAATTATGTACATGTCACTTATTCAGTTAACATGAACCCATGATTTACTTTCCCTCTATGACCTTACCATTGCAGTGCAAAAAACTGAAAAGAGGCGTCAGTGCAAGAGGATGTCAGATGGAATAGTTCAGAACGCAAAGAAGTCTCTGGCTAACCTGATGAAGAATGAGGATGTTCTCAACTCCCAATATCCTGCAGGAGAACTTGCTGCAGGCATCCTCAATTTCTATGACCATTATACAGACAACCATGATTCTATATGGTGTAGATTTCATCCTAAGGTGGGTGATAAATACATGTACCGGTAGGAGCTAGCCTACACGTGCACTGTATCTTTACAGTAAGTGTATAATTACAAAATAAATGTGCCTTGTTCCCCACCTTGAAAATCAGCCATTTAATCTCCAGTAATTTAACAAATAAGACAAAGTTTATAAAACACAAAATAATAAAATAACTTGGTTTGCGTTTACCTACTTTTACCTACTTCCATCAAACAGGAAACCCCTGATGGCAAACCTTACAGCTCCAAGCATGCATTTAGTTGCCCTGATCAACTGGAGGCATTAAAAGACCTTCTTGAAAAAATGGCAGCCCTTTCTGATGAGTACATAACTCCAGAAGGAAGCATGACAACAAATGTTGTAGAGGGATACCATGGGATTGCCCTGATGTACAGAGACAAAAGGATTGACCTGGGCCCCATTCACTACATGTGCAAGACAAACATGTCCATTCCCCACAAGGTAAAATTTATAAAAAATATTTAGGTCATTCAGCACTGTCTGTGAAGAATAAGTATTTTCATAGCAACATTCTATTCTTTTGTGTTTTTTTGTTTTGTTTACAAACATGGGTGAAAACCAAAAAGTGCTAAAATCATAAAGAAAGGGAACAGGCTGCTTTGAAAACACTTACAATATTGCAATTTTCCTCTAACAGAATATTGGTCCTGTGTGGAAGCTCTTGGTGTTTTGGTTGCTTGAGTTCCCAGTGCCTTCTGATGCTATCAAGTACATGCTAAAGCAGCAGGAAGACTTTGAACGGAAAAAAACTGGAATGCCACAAGCCAGAGCATCAGAAAAAGAGGTACCAGACAATGGATAATAATAAAATATTTAACATTATATTATTTAATATAATATAAGTTGGAAAATGACACCAATTATTAATGTTCTAGTATAATGTTCTAGTATGATAGTTTCAAAAAGAAACTTTTGTGGATAGGAAAATGTCAGAAAATAAAGGTACCCCCTCCCCCCCACGGGCGGCATTTGGAAATTCAGATGGATGAAGGGATTTAAGAGCTCAGAATTCTGATTGAAAGGGCGGGGGGGGGTTCGAAGCTGGATTTCTTTAACCTGCCTGGAATTCTATATGCATGGGGGGTATACCATTTTGGAAATTCTTGATGCATGGGGGGTCAAAAACTAGTGCCACCCGTGGGGAGGGTACCTTTATTTTCTGGAATTGCCCAATATTACTTTTTACTGCAGCACTCAAATTGTGTGGCTCCGTGCACACGTGTTTAAAATGCTTTGCTATTGTAAGAACAAATATTATTCTGGCTGGGATCTGGTGCAATCCACATTGTGAAAAACTGTGACCTCAGCCTTGAAAATGCTGTTGACCTTGATCACAGTATTCCATGATCCAGTCCTTACTTAAAAAGATGTATGCAAGCACTTCTTGCTGTTGATATGATTTACGTGTACTATTCAGACAATAAAAGTAAAATTACTAAACTGCTTGCTATCAAAAGGAATGTAAACAAGTCCAAGAAGCAGAAGCGGCATGAGGATGAGAAGAAACACATGGAATCCCTAAAACTTGTTACCCAGACATCCCTTTACAGAGGATCTGCTGGGATCTTAAATACTGGCAGTGATGCAGAGTGTGAAACAGATGATAGTGATGATGCTGTGGCAGACATAGCTGTTCCTGATGATGTAGCAATGCACAGTTCAAGTTCTGAAGATGAGGCTCTAGACAACAGGGCAGCCAACCAAGCCATCCCTTTATTTTTTTTGTATGACTGCGAGGGAACTGGTGGTGTGATTTATACAGATCATATTATAGAAATTGGTAAAGTATTATTGCCTGTTCATTTTCCTGCTCCACTATCATTTCTTAAAATGAGAAACCAATAAAACGCTTTATCACATAAACACCAATGAAATACCATTGGGTCTTGTTATATTTGCATATAAAGATGACACACTTTCTTTGTGTTTGATGGACATAAAATTGCAATTTGGTATTTCATGTATGTTAACAGTATCTACATGTTATAAACAAAACATTACACAACCACTTGGAGATAAAAATAAAAAAAAAATTGTTTTAAAACTTTATCCTAATTTTGCTGTACTTACTAGTGATATATTTTTAAACACTGGAAAATAAAACTTGCATCTTTGAAACATCATTTTGAAATACAATATGTATATATTTTTTGGCACTTTTTTGCAGGTGTAGTTGTGCAGCAACCAGCTGGTATTTTCATTACTGAGAGCCTTCAGTTCCAGTCACTCCTTTACACATCCAAAAGAATTATACCTGCTGGTAAGTAACTCTGCATACAATAATGTAGATATCTGCAATAAAATACACATTCAAGATCATGCAGGGGTTTCAATAACTTTTGAAGTAGCAGGCTAAGTTTTGGAAGCAGGCAGTTCGGGCTTGGGGTCCCCTGAGCCTTCTTTGGGAGTATGCCTCCAGGGAATTTTGAAATTTAGGTAGCAGAAAAAGCATAACTAATGTGTAACTAAGATACATTATTGGGCCACCTTGGTGATGCTAACTGCATTTGATCATACCTTTTAGCTCTACTGGTTCATAATAGGTTTGTTTATGACTTTCCCCTGTTGTTTACTGAAATTGCTCGGCGCCAGATGAGTCCACAGCTGCTCCACACCCTCCATTTTGGTGACACTCAACAGCAAGTTAGAAAGGTATTAGTCAGCAGTGTTTATGGAGCTAGAGGTTTCACAAAATCAAACAGAGACAAAAAAAAGACTGGGACAATTTTGCAAAGAAGAAAGTGCTTTAAATGATACTGGTAAAGCTAACTGGGAGAGCGTTTTGATCAACATATAATTTTTTTTACCTTTCTTGGTTAATTCACACAAATTTGTGTTTAATAGATAAAGACTCAAGGAATGGCAGAAAAACTGGCACAGAATGGGAAAGAACAGAAAGTTTCCATGGAGGCACTATATCGCCTTTACTTTCCAGAGTTGCTATATAATGGTAAGAAAATTCAACAATGGGTAGCATTATCTATATTCACTCCGCTGCCAACTGGCCATTTTTTTTTGCTAGAATAAAAAAAATGCAGCATCTTTTTAATACCTATATAGCTTTCAAAGGACCTCTACATCTTCAGAATTTGACATTTTTATCTCCTATTCAAATAGACCCCCATGAGAGCAAGATTCCAAACTCAAACCATACTCTTCCTGCCAACTGCTACATATATGTTATTAACCCGCTGGGAGCTCTAGCCTTGGTTACAGTTTTTCCCTATATTGACCCACCTAAAGCTGCTAAATAACTTTTTTTTAAACTCTAAAATTTCATTTTTTCAATGAAAACAAGGGTGTGCAAATGATTACCAGGACCTAGTAGTCAAAGATAGGAAAATATTGCCCACAAATGCAGGCTCTAAGAACCAATCAGAATACAGAAACCTACAGTGCCCTCTAGGAAAAAAATAACAGATAAATTATTTCCCAATGTTCAGGATTAGAAATGAATTTCAATAAACAATTCATACCTTCTTTTTTAATTGTATATAACAGCACATAGGGCACTAGAGGATGTCAAGGCCATGCAAAAGTCTTCTTTGACACAGAGCTGAGGGAGCACATGACAAGCATTCCACTGCGTTCATATCTAGAACAGAAAAGTACCACAAAAAGGATGATCCAAGTGCGCATGCTATCAAAACAACTACTTTACAAGTTTGGGAAGGTTCTCTCAGGGGCTATGGCCAAAAAACTAGCCACCACTGGGCTGTCATTTGAGATCCTAAGGGAATTAGCCTGCAGAAGTAATGGAAAGCAGGCATTTATGGATAGTCTGAAAGACTGGAAACTAAGCAAAGTGTGCTTAGAAATTGGGAGATTTCTTTTTCTGAGGAATATATTTTACAAAGAATTGCTAAGAAGAAATGAACGAAGTTGGTACAGTGGTTTTGTAAATTTTATATATGCATAATTAGAACCAAGTTGACTTTGAACTGCAACATGTGTACTTACAAATGTATTCCCTTCTCCCTTCTGAAAAGCAAATTGGGTTTTTGGGCTCTGTAAATGAAATAATAGAAATGTAGAAATTCATACTGGCATACTGGCTATGACTTCAAACCAATGTCGTGATCACTGTGGTTGAACTGTTCACGCCAATTAAATGTACAAAACAACAAATTATGAGGGTTCAATTAAGTATGAAGCCTCTGCAAGGTTTCTAAATCGATATTTTTTAATGAAAGTGTTTCTATTATTTATTATGAGTAAAGAATAATGAAGAATCACAAGGGCTTTTGTGTACGTTTGTTTACACTCTACTACAAAGGCTCAAAGGTCTAAAATGTGTCTTACTAACCATATCACATAGCTGTGGAACTCCTCCAGAGGAATAGAAACCAAGACTAGATCGAGTAGAAGCCGTCATTTCGTCGATCATTTCGGTGACCATTACGGTAATTCGCGCCGTCCTACTCAGGCAGATCCCGCCAAGAAGCTATACAGACACTGCACTGGCTTTCTTTGCTTGAAATCAACTCATATTTTCCTTCATTACTTCACTATTCAGACTATTATTTTAGTCATTCGCGTTGCCCTTTTACCACTTCGTTCGAATTTCGAAGTGCGACCATTTGCGCTAAGTAACCACGCATTCATTACCGATAAGCTAGGGGGCCTGGAAACGACAATTTACTTCCGGTTTCACAAAACACTATACTTCTTATGTCAAATTAGAGAAAACTCGAATTTTTAAAACGTTAAAGTGTTGTTTAACTTGTTTTCCATAGAACCTAGTATGGGATTAGCGAATATGTGAATACTTTTTGAGTTATGGCCTCTGGATGGTTTAAAAACACACACAATCAAGCATAAAAAAATTCATTTTTTAATTTATCAGCAAATCCATGCTAGGTCTTATGCACAATGACTAGACGGTTATACCATCGCAAATTGAACAAATTCCACTAAGAATTTGAAGACAAACTATAGGTTTTTCTGTTTCGATGACGTCACTATGACGTCACGCGATGACGTCATCATTTTTCAAAGTTTTTCCAAAATGGACCTTTCCTGTAAAATAATATATAGATTTAGGCACTGCCTAAAAGCGGAACTCCAATGTTTATACCTCTTACAGAACGACTAATTCTTATACAATGCAATAATATCATAGCAAATTTCTGACAATAACTGCCCTATTTCACTATGACGTCATAACAAAACACTCTATTGTTTTTGCGCTATGAATCATGGTCGCCAGAGGGGGCAGCAGCATTTAGAAATGATCAAAACTAGACTTTCTCATACTCATTAATTATTCACGAGGATAACAGCCAATTGCAAGAGCGAAAATTGGGTCACGTGATGATACTGGAAACCCGGTCCAGTACAATCTAAAAGCCGGGGATGGTATTGAAATCAGCAGGGAAGAGCTGGGGCTTAATTAATTCTTTTCCAGTTCTTCAGGGACGCCTATTCCCTGAACTGATTTAATTTTGTTCCAGTTCCTTTGGGATGTCCCTTAGGTACTGGAACAAAATTAAATCAGTTCAGGGAAAAGGTGTCCTTGAAGAACTGGAAAAGAATAATCTCTGTAAGTGAAAAAGTTCAACACAGCAAACAACAACATAGACTTTATTTGATGCGTTTTGCATCCAAAGTACAGTAAATTATAAAGACAGCGTACTGTTTTACAAATTGATAAATGGTCACATTGCAATAATTCCCACAATGTTAATTGGCCAATCGCGCGTAATTCCAACTGCGAGCAGATGACTTTTCAGGCACGCTATACTCGTTTAGTAACTAATATATTTCATCTAACCTGAAAACAGGCAAAACTGCCTCATTGCCAACATCAAGAACACGTCTCAAACCTGCAAAACTAATAAAAAATACGCATATCAGTGAAAAGAATAAGCTTCTATTTTCCACCCAACAACGCATTTCTATCGAACCCGGTTTCTCAATAAACACTAGCCTGCTAGCCGGCTCTACAGTGGGTTTTTTTCGGATATTCGATTTTTTGGCGCGCGGGATTCGTAACAAATTCTTCTCTGGAAAACCCACTGGAGAGCCGGCTCGCAGGCTAAATAAACACCAGCTCTTACATTTCATGCCTACGCCACTCTCGTTCTCCTTTAGGGTTACAAAATTCGGTAGTTTGATTTATAATATTATAGTACATTTGAAATCTTACCTCATGTTTTTTCTTGTCCAACATATTGACAGCTGTTCGAGTCTTGCTTTCCAAATCTGGTACAAACTTTTAGCTGGGTATCTTTCACATGAAAGGTATACAAATAGCAAACAATTTAACTAAAATTTCGTAAGTTTGCGTTGTGTTACCAATATTGCACAATTCTAAACGCAAAAAATATTTACAGGTTTACCTTTCTTATTGGTCACCGTCTGCACAACTTTCATAATCCAAAAGTCAAGGGACTGCACCGCCATGGTGCGAATCAAGTGAAGTCGATCGCGACCCAGCGCTAAATGGAAATTCAGACTTCAACACGACGAATACACCTCAAGTCCCAAGTGATTTCGATTAAAGCGTAGTTTTTATAAACTCCGCTCAAAAGTGTAAACAGAACAAAGGGCTATGTAATTAGTTTACTGTGATTTACGGGCTTAATCCAACCGCTTATCACTGATGAAAGTCGGATTATTTCGGTTTTGATAATAACACACGGGTATATGCAAACCACTCTTATAATGAAATTCGCTCCTGTTCTCTTTGTTGTATCACAACAACCGACATCAAGACAAATAAGTTGATTCTACCACTTCAAGTCTTTCTCTTTCAATTTTGCCTCCCAAATAATTAATGAGCATGAGAAGTCATTTCAAATCCTCCAATTCGGACTGGACCGTATTTCAAGTCCTTGCAATTAGTTCCAGTCCTCGGCTCCGCCTCGGACTGGAACTAATTGCTGCGGACTTGAAATACGGTCCAGTCCTCATTGTCGGATTTGAAATATTACATAATGGACTATAATTGATAAGCCAGTTGGCTAAGGCAAGTAACGTTTCTGTGCTACTTGTCCTGATGGGACTAGTGATCAAAAAAGTCAATGTCGAGCACTCACTCATATCAGTTGCGTGGGGGTGCTTGTTGGACAAATAGAATTTGAAGAGCTGTGTATTGTGGACATATTTTAACCCCAGAGAAACATAACTTCCCATTACAGAATCCTAGCAATCTGGCAAAACCTAAACATCTGAAGATTTTTTTTTCCTTGGAAAGAGTTGCTTAATAATACTGAGTTTCCTAACTACCCCTAACAGAATCCTAGTCAGAAAAGTCAGAAAAAAAACACCTTAAAAATCTGTACTGTCAGTAGTATAAAAATCATAATCATAATCGTGTTTCCAAAAAATATCCTTACCCCCTCTATGCAATTTTCAAAGAAAAAACAGTATTTGTATGGAAAAGATCAGGTAAATTGACAGCATTTCCAATCCCTTCGTAGGAGGGTATGGATAATATGGAACCAGACATTTCCAGAAAATATCCCCCCACAAAGAAGGGTGTTGAGATGAGACCCCCTCCCCTCATCCCTCCAAAGAAAGTAAATTGATTCCCCACCCTCACCCCTCTGGGATTTCCAATGTCCTTCCATGACCTACGGATGGAAAACGGGAGACAAAGCAGGTCATTCAAGGTGTTAGAAAAAAAATAAAGAACTGAAATGGAAGAGCAATTTTATCCTACCCAACTATATAATTTTATCCTACCCAACTATATAATTTTATCCTACCCAACTATATGAACTCTTCCATACCACAGAAATCAAAACCAAAATCAATTT
Source organism: Scolanthus callimorphus (assembly GCA_033964015.1). NCBI lineage: Eukaryota > Metazoa > Cnidaria > Anthozoa > Actiniaria > Edwardsiidae > Scolanthus > Scolanthus callimorphus. The sequence continues at coordinate 23,096,291 of CM066911.1, read as the reverse complement.
ATGTCAAATGGCCCCCTTGGATGCATCACAAGAATAATTTTACTAAAATTAATAGAAAATAATCCATGTTAAATTTGTAAAATTTTGCTATAAAACATAGCAAAATTTTGTATGGGTGACCAAAACAGAACAAGAAGAACTACTTTGCAAAATCACTCCATCATGACAAGCCTTCGAACCCCCTCTTTGAACAAATAAGTGAAATTAAACAATCAAAATTAGGCAAAAATTAATGTACTTTTTTATATTTATTGGAGTTTTGCCAATGTAAATCATTATTACTTCTTACTTTGCAAAATCACTCCATCATGACAAGCCAGTGAGCAATGGTTTAATTCCAGTTTTAAGCCTTGTTCTGGTAGGGAGCAATCATTATTTATGCCAGGGGGTGGGCTGGCAAGATTTTTCATTCAGCCCCCAAAAAACTTGACCCCCTCAAAGTATCAATAAAAAACTCAAAAGCCCTTTAGGCAATATTTATAATAATCATGATAGCCCCCTCCCCCCTTTAGATGAGGAAGAAATGTTGCGACATCTAGATACCAAGTAGACAACAACCAGTATTTTTAAGACATTTTCCTGATGCGTGCATAAACAGTTTGTTGTAATTTTACAGGTGTGTAACCTCTTGTATCCATATATTAAATTAACGTCGTTGCTGCCATAAAACGTAGATGAATCCTCACACTTGTTTTTATATTTTCTGGTGACCCTCTACTTGAACGTGCCAAATTTAACATGGTCCCCTTAATAATTGCCAGCCCACCCCCTGGCATAAATAATGAATGCTCCCTTAAAGTAAAAGTAAATGAAAAACTACCAACAGAAAAATGAGCATAGCCTTCTATAAGGTGAGATCCTGCTTTGGAATAAAATATCAAAATAGTTCCCTTGAAAAGTGTCGACTTTCTCCAACTTCCTTATAAGGAAATATCTGCATACCATATTTGGAATTCCAGTAAGTTTTTCAATATTTCTATTGACTTAGAAAACTTAAAACTCAACCAGAACTCAGATACACTCGAGAAAGGATGATATGCACATTTTCCCGAGGGAGGGAGGGGGGGGGGACTTTCAATATTTTAAACGGGGATGCTCGTCGGGAAAATTGATTTTGACCCTAAGGGATAGCAAAATGGGTGTGGCAAACAGCAAATTTACCCCTAAAAGAAAGCAAATTTGGCGTGGCGACCGCCGAATTTACCCCTAAAAGATAGCAAATTTGGCAGGTCAAAATAAATAAAAGCGAAATTTTAGGTCTTTTAGGGTTTTCAACCAAGTTTGATGGACTATTGTGTACATTATAATGGTCGTATTGGATGTCCATTCTTGTTGACGAGCCATTTGAAGCCAAACGATTATGTGATTTTGCTTGGCGAAGTGTTTCTTGCCGATTTTGTATCGGTAGGATGTCTTCATGGTTTATCTTGTCATCGAAGCACCAATTCCGCGAGCATCGCCTGCTGCACAGCCAATTCACGATGATGACGACGACAGCAATTTATCCAACAGCATGGAAAGCAAAGAATCACCATTGCTTTTACTGTGCCGTAGAGACATTGATGGACATCAAAGCCATTATTGACTTTGATGGCTACTTCGTCAAGAAAGAATTTTGGTGCAAGGAGGCAGGAATTATCTTTGATGACGACGAGAATGTCAAGGGACAGTACTTTACGTTCCCTATAAAAATTAAAGAACTGAAAAATGCAAAAGACTTTGCAGGTGCCAAGAAGGCTTATACGATACACCGTCTACGATTGGACTTTGCATGGAAGCATTCTCTACCCTACACGGAACTGGACCAAGTGGTGCAAGACTGGTATACACATGACTTAAAGTCAAATGGTACTATCGCGTACAAGGATGTCATGAGAAGCGATTGCTGGACAGACTCGGCATACCCAATGTCAATTTGGAGGATTATTGGTGCCCAAAGTACGATGTTCTTTTCAATCAATATGCTGTCTGCTTCAAGTTGTGGTTTTCACATACTATCCTCCGTGGGCACAGTCTATCATTGCCCACGTGTTGAGGTAACTGTATTCTGGAAATGGCTGAAACAAATACGCTACAAAGTGTAAGAACTTTTTTTTATTAATAATACAAGGACATTTAAGTTGCAAGTGAATTGTCAGTGATTTAAGCTAATAAGTTTTATAATTAGGCTTTCTAATTACTTTTTTAATTCTGAAAATGCTAGCGATGGATTTCCAAAATCTTTTTATCTTTTTATCTGTGACTGCAGCCTCCAAGAAAACGGAGCAAGCCGAGCTTGCAAGGAAATCCCCCCTCGCCCCCATCTCCCTGTCCTCTGCATCCTGCAGTTTTCCAGAGCGCTTTCCGAGAGCTTGTTTCGCAAGCTACCTGTTGTGTGCCATTTTACATCACCCTTTTTTCTGTAGCTGCTTTTCGGAGCTTTTCACCAACGAGATTGAACCAAGATCTGGACAAATTTTGATGTACTTTCGGCCGTCTCGAGGTCTAAAGTTTCAAATGTTCAGTAGCGTACACACGGATTTCATTGCTCCCGCAATCCTTGTGTTTGAGTAATTATATGAAACTTTTTCCAAAACAGGACATTCCGAAGCAAGCCGCGGATAATACGACAGACTGCGGTATTTTTGTTTGTAAGGTAAGAAGTTTTTCTAAACAAAGTGGGAGTCAGGTGACCACAAACTCAATACCACTTTTGGGCATTTTTTTCTCATTTTTGACTATACAAGTCGAGCTCCTCGACGTTCGCACTGCACGCTGCGTGCATATTGAGGTTTAGAGGTGCGAAAAACGTATTTACACAGGTTCAAGAATAGGCAACATCATCAATGAAAACAAAATTTCTGAACATATGTAAAACTACTTTTTCCTTTAAATTGTAAAATTCTACATCTCAGTGGTATATGATAGGGATATACGCCTCACATTTATACGCCTCACATTTATACGCCTCACATCGTCTCGCATCTATAAAAGCTGGTGTGTGAGCGATGTGTGGTATTCACAAAGATGCGCGGAACTCAGCAGTTTGAGCAAGAATGGAAGTTGCAATGTGAGATGGAGCATTTTTCTCGAAGTTTGATGCACTATTGTGTACATTATAATGGTCGTATTGGATGTCCATTCTTGTTGACGAGCCATTTGAAGCCAAAAGATTATGTGATTTTGCTTGGCGAAGTGTTTCTTGCCGATTTTGTATCGGTAGGATGTCTTCATGGTTTATCTTGTCATCGAAGCACCAATTCCGCGAGCATCGCCTGCTGCACACCCAATTCACGATGATGACGACGACAGCAATTTATCCAACAGCATGGAAAGCAAAGAATCACCATTGCTTTTACTGTGCCGTAGATACATTGATGGACATCAAAGCCATTATTGACTTTGATGGCTACTTTGTCAAGAAAGAATTTTGGTGCAAGGAGGCAGGAATTATCTTTTATGACGACGAGAATGTCAAGGGACAGTACTTTACGTTCCCTATAGAACTTAAAGAACTGAAAAATGCAAAAGACTTTGCAGATGCCAAGAAGGCTTATACGATACACCGTCTACGATTTGACTTTGCATGGAAGCATTCTCTACCCTACACGGAACTGGACCAAGTGGTGCAAGACTGGTATACACATGACTTAAAGTCAAATGGTACTATCGCGTACAAGGGAGGATGTCATGAGAAGCGATTACTGGACAGACTCGGCATAACCAATGTCAATTTGGAGGATTATTGGTGCCCCAAGTACGATGTTCTTTTCAATCAATATGCTGTCTGCTTCAAGTTGTGGTTTTCACATACTATTCTCCGTGGGCACAGCCTATTTTTGCCCACGTGTTGAGGTAACTGTATTCTGGAAATGGCTGAAACAAATACGCTACAAAGTGTAAGAACTCTTTTTTTTATTAATAATACAAGGACATTTAAGTTGCAAGTGAATTCTCAGTGATTTAAGCTAATAATTTTTATAATTAGGCTTTCTAATTACTTTTTGTAATTCTGAAAATGCTAGCGATGGATTTCCAACATCTTTTTATCTTTTTATCTGTGACTGCAGCCTCCAAGAAAACGGAGCAAGCCGAGCTTGCAAGGAAATCCCCCCTCGCCCCCATCTCAATGTCCTCTGCATCCTGCAGTTTTCCAGAGCGCTTTCCGAGAGCTTGTTTCGCAAGCTACCTGTGGTGTGCCATTTTACAGCACGCTTTTTTCTGTAGCTCCTTTTCGGAGCTTTTCACCAACGAGATTGAACCAAGATCTGGACAAATTTTGATGTACTTTCGGCCGTCTCGAGGTCTAAAGTTTCAAAATGTTCAGTAGCGTACACACGGATTTCATTGCTCCCGCCATCCGTGTGTTTGAGTAATTATATGAAACTTTTTCCAAAACAGGACATTCCGAAGCAAGCCGCGGATAATACGACAGACTGCGGTATTTTTGTTTGTAAGGTAAGAAGTTTTTCTAAACAAAGTGGGAGTCAAGTGACCACAAACTCAATACCACTTTTGGGCATTTTTTTCTCATTTTTGACTATACAAGTCGAGCTCCTCGACGTTCGCACTGCACGCTGCGTGCATATTGAGGTTTAGAGGTGCGAAAAACGTATTTACACAGGTTCAAGAATAGGCAACATCATCAATGAAAACAAAATTTCTGAACATATGTAAAACTACTTTTTCCTTTAAATTGTAAAATTCTACATCTTAGTGGTATATGATAGGGACATACGCCTCACATTTATACGCCTCAAATTTATACGCCTCACATCGTCTCGCATCTATCAAAGCTGGTGTGTGAGCGATGTGTGGTATTCACAAAGATGCGCGGAACTCAGCAGTTTGAGCAAGAATGGAAGTTGCAATGTGAGATGGAGCATTTTACTCGAAGTTTGATGCACTATTGTGTACATTATAATGGTCGTATTGGATGTCCATTCTTGTTGACGAGCCATTTGAAGCCAAAAGATTATGTGATTTTGCTTGGCGAAGTGTTTCTTGCCGATTTTGTATCGGTAGGATGTCTTCATGGTTTATCTTGTCATCGAAGCACCAATTCCGCGAGCATCGCCTGCTGCACACCCAATTCACGATGATGACGACGACAGCAATTTATCCAACAGCATGGAAAGCAAAGAATCACCATTGCTTTTACTGTGCCGTAGATACATTGATGGACATCAAAGCCATTATTGACTTTGATGGTTACTTTGTCAAGAAAGAATTTTGGTGCAAGGAGGCAGGAATTATCTTTGATGACGACGAGAATGTCAAGGGACAGCACTCTACGTTCCCTATAAAACTTAAAGAACTGAAAATGCAAAAGACTTTGCAGGTGCCAAGAAGGCTTATATGATACACCGTCTACGATTTCACTTTGCATGGAAGCATTCTCTACCCTACACGGAACTGGACCAAGTGGTGCAAGACTGGTATACACATGACTTAAAGTCAAATGGTACTATCGCGTACAAGGGAGGATGTCATGAGAAGCGATTCCTGGACAGACTCGGCATACCCAATGTCAATTTGGAGGATTATTGGTGCCTAAAGTACGATGTTCTTTTCAATCAATATGCTGTCTGCTTCAAGTTGTGGTTTTCACATACTATCCTCCGTGGGCACAGCCTATCATTGCCCACGTGTTGAGGTAACTGTATTCTGGAAATGGCTGTAACAAAGGTTTTGAGTCCATGATATACGATCACGAAATGGCAGACTGTTGACACCACCTATTATGTGTTATGATAAACAGATATGGGACCTGTAATAGCTCATATAGCTAAGTAGCACTGGTAGCTCTAGTAGCACTGGTAGCTCTAAAAGCACTGGTAGCTCTGGTAGCACTGGTAGCTCTAGTAGCACTGGTAGCTCTAGTAGCACTGGTAGCTCTAGTAGCACTGGTAGCTCTAGTAGCACTGGTAGCTCTAGAAGCACTGGTAGCTCTAGTAGCACTGGTAGCTCTAGTAGCACTGGTAGCACTGGTAGCACTGGTAGCTGTAGTAGCACTGGCAGCTCTAGTAGCACTGGTAGCTCCAGAAGCACTGGTAGCTGTAGTAGCACTGGTAGCTCTAGTAGCACTGGTAGCTGTAGTAGCACTGGTAGCTCTAGTAGCACTGGTAGCTCTAGTAGCACTGGTAGCTCTAGTAGCACTGGTAGCTCTAGTAGCACTGGCAGCTCTAGTAGCACTGGCAGCTCTAGTAGCACTGATAGCTGTAGTAGCACTGGTAGCTCTAGTAGCACTGGTAGCTGTAGTAGCACTGGTAGCTCTAGTAGCACTGGTAGCTGTAGTAGCACTGGTAGTTATAGTAGCACTGGTAGTTCTGGCAGCACAGGTAGCTATAGTAGCACTGGTAGCTATAGTAGCACTGGTAGTTCTAGTAGCACTAGTAGCTATAGTAGCACTGGTAGCTCTGGTAGCTCTAGTAGCACTGGTAGCTCTAGTAGCACTGGTAGTTCTAGTAGCACTGGTAGTTCTAGTAGCACTGGTAGCTATAGTAGCACTGGTAGCTCTGGTAGCTATATAGTAGCACTGGTAGCTCTAGTAGCACTGGTAGCTATAGTAGCACTGGTAGCTCTAGTAGCTCTGGTAGCTCTAGTAGCTCTGGTTGCTCTAGTAGCACTGGTTGCTATAGTAGCACTGGTAGCTATTTGGTAGCTCTAGTAGCTCTAGCAGCACTGGTAGCTCTAGTAGCACTGGTAGCTCTGGTAGCTCTAGTAGCACTGGTAGCTATAGTAGCACTGGTAGCTCTAGTAGCTCTAGTAGCTCTAGTAGCACTGGTAGCTCTAGTAGCTCTGGTAGCTCTGGTAGCACTGGTAGCTATAGTAGCACTGGTAGCTCTAGTAGCTCTAGTAGCACTGGTAGCTATAGTAGCACTGGTAGCTGTAGTAGCACTGGTAGCTCTAGTAGCACTGGTAGCTGTAGTAGCACTGGTAGTTCTAGTAGCACTGGTAGTTCTGGCAGCACAGGTAGCTATAGTAGCACTGGTAGCTATAGTAGCACTGGTAGCTCTGGTAGCTCTAGTAGCACTGGTAGCTCTAGTAGCACTGGTAGCTCTAGTAGCACTGGTAGCTGTAGTAGCACTGGTAGCTGTAGTAGCACTGGTAGCTGTAGTAGCACTGGTAGTTCTAGTAGCACTGGTAGTTCTAGTAGCACTGGTAGCTATAGTAGCACTGAGAGCTATAGTAGCATGTGGTAGCTATAGTAGCTCTGGTAGCTCTAGAAGCACTGGTAGCTATAGTAGCACTGGCAGCTCTGGTAGCTCTAGTAGCACTGGCAGCTATAGTAGCACTAGTAGCTCTGGTAGCTCTGGTAGCTCTGGTAGCTCCGGTAGCTCTAGTAGCACTGGTTGCTCTAGTAGCACTAGTAGCTCTAGTAGCACTGGTAGCTCTAGTAGCACTGGTAGCTTTAGTAGCTCTAGTAGCTCTGGTAGCTCTAGTAGCACTGGTAGCTCTGGTAGCACTGGTAGCTATAGTAGCACGTGGTAGCTCTAGTAGCACTGGTGGCTGTAGTAGCACTGGTAGCTCTAATAGCACTGGCAGCTCTGGTAGCTCTAGTAGCACTGGTAACTCTAGTAGTACTAGTAGCTCTAGTACCACTGGTAGCTCTAGTAGCACTGGTAGCTCTGGTAGCTCTAGTAGCACTAGTAGCTCTAGTAGCACTGGCAGCTCTGGTAGCTCTAGTAGCACTAGTAGCTCTAGTAGCACTGGCAGCTCTGGTAGCTCTAGTAGCACTAGTAGTTCTAGTAGCACTGGTAGCTCTAGTAGCACTGGTAACTGTAGTATTACTAGTAGCTCTAGTAGCACTAGTAGCACTGGTAGCTATAGTAGCCCTGGTAGCTCTAGTAGCTCTGGTAGCTCTAGTAGCTCTGGTAGCTCTAGTAGCACTAGTAGCTTTGATCGCAGTAGTAGCTCTAATAGCACTAGTAGCTCTAATAGCACTGGTAGCTCTAATAGCACTAGCACTAGTAGCTCTAATAGCACTGATAGCTCTAATAGCACTGGTAGCTGTAGTAGCACCCAGGTAGCTCTTATAGCACTGGTAGCACTGGTAGCTCTAGTAGCTCTAGTAGCTCTGGTAGCTCTTATAGCACTAGTAGCTCTAGTATCACTGGTAGCTATAGTAGCACTGGTAGCTCTAGTAGCTCTGATAGCTCTAGTAGCTCTAGTAGCACTGGTAGCTCTAGTAGCTCTGGTAGCTTTGATCGCAGCAGTAGCTCTAATAGCACTAGTAGCTCTAATAGCACTAGTAGCTCTAATAGCACTGGTAGCTCTAATAACACTGGTAGCTTTGATCGCAGTAGTAGCTCTAATAGCACTAGTAGCTCTAATAGCACTGGTAGCTCTAATAGCACTGGTAGCTCTAATAGCAGCACTGGTAGCTCTAATAGCAGCACTGGTAGCTGTAGTAGCACTGGTAGCCTTAGTAGCACTCGTAGCTCTAGTAGCATTAGTAGCTCTAGTAGCATTAGTAGCTCTAGTAGCATTAGTAGCACTGGTAGCTCTAATAGCACTAGTAGCTCTAGTATTACTGGTAGTTCTAGTAGCACTGGAAGCTCTAAAGCACTGGTTGCTATAATAGCAATTATAGCTCTACTAGCTCTGGTAACTACAGTAGCAATAGTAGCACTAGTAGCTCTAGTAGCACTGGTAGCTCTAGTAGCACTGGCAGCTCTAGTAGCACTGATAGCTGTAGTAGCACTGGTAGCTCTACTAGCACTGGTAGCTGTAGTAGCACTGGTAGCTTTGATAGCACTAGTAGCTCTAATAGCACTGGTAGCTCTAATGACACTGGTAGCTGTAGTAGCACTGGTAGCTGTAGTAGCACTGGTAGCTGTATGAGCACTGGTAGCTTTAATAGCACTAGTAGCTCTAATAGCAATGGTAGCTTTAATGGCAATGACAGTTCTAGTAGCACTGGTAGCTTTAGTAGCACTGCTAGCACTGGTAGCTGTAGTAGCTATAGTAGCACTGGTAGCATTAATAGCACTGGTAGCTCTAGTAGCTCTAGTAGCACTGGTGGCTGTAGTAGCTCTGGTAGCTACATAGCAATAGTAGCACTGGTAGCTCTAGTAGCTCTAGTAGCACTGGTAGCCCCAGTAGCAATGGTAGCTATAGTAGCACTGGTAGCTCTAATAGCACTGGTAGCTCTAGTAGCTATGGCAGCTCTTGTAGCTCTGGGAGCTGCAGTAGCATTAGTAGCACTGGTAACTGTAGTAGCACTGGTAGCAATGATAGTTCTAGTAGCACTGGTAGCTCTAGTAGCTATAGTAGCACTGCTCTAATAGCACTAGTAGCTGTAGTAGCAATAGTAGCTCTGGTAGCCGTAGTAGCCCTGGTAGCTCTAATAACACTAGTAGCTCTAATAGCACTTTTAGTTCTAATAGCATCGGTAGCTCCAGTAGCAATGGTAGCTGTAGTAACTCTGGTACTCTATAGCACTAGTAGCTCTAGTAGCACTGGTAGTTCTAGTAGCACTGGTAGCTCTGGTAGCTCTAGTAGCACCGGTAGCTCTGGTAGCTATAGTAGCACTGGTAGCTCTAGTAGCACTGGTAGTTCTAATAGCATTGGTAGCTCTAGTAGCACTGGTAACTGTAGTAGCCATAGTAGCACTGGTAGCTTTAATAGCACCGGTAGCTCTAGTAGCACTGGTAGCTTTAATAGCACTGGTAACTCTAGTAGCACTGGTAGCTCTAGTAGCACTAGTAGCTATGGTAGCACTGGTAGCTTTAATAGCACTGGTAGTTCTAATAGCATTGGTAGCTCTAGTAGCACTGGTACCTGTAGTAGCTATAGCAGCACTAGTAGCTTTAATAGCACTGGTAGCTCTAGTAGCACAGGTAGCTTTAATAGCACTGGTAGTTCTAGTAGCACTGGTAGCTCTAATAGCACTGGTAGCTCTAATAACACTGATAGCTCTAATAACACTGATAGCTCTAATAGCACTGGTAGCTTTAACAGCACTGGTAGCTGTAGTAGCTATAGCAGCACTAGTAGCTTTAATAGCACTGGTAGCTCTAGTAGCACAGGTAGCTTTAATGGCACTGGTAGTTCTAGTAGCACTAGTAGCTATGGTAGCACTGGTAGCTTTAATAGCACTGGTAGTTCTAATAGCATTGGTAGCTCTAGTAGCACTGGTAGCTGTAGTAGCTATAGCAGCACTAGTAGCTTTAATAGCACTGGTAGCTCTAGTAGCACAGGTAGCTTTAATGGCACTGGTAGTTCTAGTAGCACTGGTAGTTCTAGTAGCACTGGTAGCTCTAGTAGCACTGGTAGCTAGATCTATTAGCACTAGTAGCTCTAATAGCACTGGTAGCTCTAATAGCACTGGTAGCTCTAGTAGCACTGGCAGCTCTATAGCACTGGTGACTCTAATAGCACTGGTGTAGCTTTAGTAGCACTGGTAGCTCTAGTACCAACGGTAGCTCTTATAGCACTAGTAGCTATAGTAGCACTGGTAGCTCTAATAGCACTGGTAGCTCTAATAGCACTGGTAGCTCTAATAGCACTGATAGCCGTAGTAGCACTGTAGCTCTAATAGTTATGGTAGCTAGTAGCTGTAGAACCACTGTTAGCTATAGTAGCACCCGTAGCTCTAGCAGTCCTGAGCTGTGGTAGCTCTAATAGCACTGTACTACAGTACCACTGGTAGACAGCGCGCGGAATTGACGAAAAGTGATATGTCTTACCATGGTCTTACTTTGCCTTTTTTCATTTTAATATAAATAATCAAGTCATTGTGAGAATTTGCCCGCGCTGACTGGTTGAGAGGTTCGTTTTCTTTTGCAGCTATTGCTTTTTTCTCTTTTTTCTCAACCGATAATTATAATCATTGAATGAGAATCGGTAGTTTGCGCGAGAGTTTTGTGATTGTGAAAAATCCACCAAAAACAAGTTGTTTGTCTGAAAACCTTATGGATCAATTAGAATTAGTCGTCTCGGGCTATGAGATTATCGGCGAAAGTAGTCACACGAACTACGTCTCGGTGACTATTCGATTACCCCTTCGCCTTCGGCGACTAATTGTTAAAAATAAACTCAAAATTCCGTGTAGGAGGGGTTTCTATCACCAATTGCTAGATTCCAAAATTTGAAAAATAAATTTTAAATGTGATATAACAAAGTTTGGATACTTATTTATTTATTACTTATTATTCCATAAAATGAGCCAGTAGAGAAACTAAAGTTTAAAGTCTCTAATATTAGAACTTAAATTTGCCAGATTGTCATATGAATAAGCAAAGTCCACGCAAGTGGTAGTAGCCGAGGCTGCAACAGGGGATGTTCGATCCCCAGTTCCCGCACTATTTTGTTCAAAATCCGCCACCCCCACATTTTGTTCTGTGTGGGAAATCAGTAACATACCTAAACTTTTTATATTTCACAATTCGCTCTTACTGACCACACCCGAAATTCTCCACGCATTACAGTGGAGCTGCAGAGTATCTTGGTGTTGCGTATTTTGGACATGCGATCGCAGTTTCTTGCAGAAAACATTTTAGTAAGCATCAATATTTTAATTATAAGTAAGACTTTTAATTAAAGTAAAATCAGGTCTGGGGAATACATTTACAAACAAATTTGTTATAATGCCATTAATCGATTACTACAAGGGATACTCCTTTTTAGATCATCCATTCATGAGTTGGCGCAGCAACTAATTAATCGGAACTAATGATTCTTGTTCCGGACGATATTGTAACTAAACTAAATACTGAAAACGAGTTCGCACGTCAGTAGAATGTTCCAAATTACTTTTCTGTGAGGCGACGCTTTGATGCGGCCCTCAGTTCGTCTTCAGACCTCTCTGGAAGATGAGTGTTGTTATCGTCATTGTACGATTGTACACAGGAATTGTAACATTGCTGTAAAAAATTAAAGTTTATTCCTTTTTTTGTTGAAAAAATAGAGCTTAGCAAACATGATTCCAGGATAAGGATCTCCAAAAGTGACCAAGTTCGGAGTTTTCCAGCAATCACTCCACGTGATTCCATGAACTTTCCAATATTAGCCCTTGAAGCTACATGAAGTTTGCGCCTGAAAAATAGTTTATTGTTTTGTCGTGATCTCTCTATTTTGTCCACAGTTAACTTTCCGTTACCGCATCGTTTACACTTGCAGTGGTTGCCGCATTTGATTCCCGATTTTAAACAAATACATCTGGAGGAATATTTTCTCTTTCCGGACTTCTGATGCTTAGCACAAGAAAGTGTGCCGTCGGATGCTTTAATGACGTTTACTCCACAGCGACATGATATTGGCTCTGTGCCATTCCGCGCTCTTTGCCTGCTACTTGTCACACTCTCTGGCAGCTCTGCAAGTGCATCGTAATGACCGAGTCCTTGTTGGGTGTATGCAAGATATATTGGCGTGTCGGTGACAGGAGAAAAATCCGGGGTAAGTACAGTAAGCGGCATGTCCTCCACAGAATGTACAATAACTAAAGGGATTTGAAGAACAGTTACAGCAGCAAATGGTAACGCATCGCCTAAACCAGAGTTAAAGTGTCCTGAATTAAAGAATTCCATCGCCTGTTCTTCATAGCTTGTGCTGTTATCTGCCGCTGAATGATAACGCTCAGAGTTGTTGAGCAGTTCACGTGCAATCAGTTTCCGTAACAGTTCAGCCAATTCGCTTATGTTTGTCTCGGTATTAATCCCAAGCAGCTGACGCAAATGCTCCTGGACATGCACTGGTGCACGAGGAAATGTATGTACTAATAACTGGAATGCTAAAGTTGTAAAGAAGCAGTTGCCGTCACCATTGATTGGTATGAGCACAAATTTCATCTTTTCGACCCTTTCTTTTAATATTGTATCGGCATCTTGCTCGTTGCGTTGATCAGTATCTTTTATACTCCGAAATACGGTCATGCCTGGCATCATTTCTTCATCAAATCCGCGAGCTAATACCGACTTGCATAATTTGTCTAATAGCTCGGCTCGGTTCATCAAATTTCTATAGGTAGTAAACAGTTGAGGATCAGTTTCAATGCTGTTGTTGTTGCTCTCTTTAAAAGAATGAGTGATATCAACAGGCGGAAATCCAAAAGTCTCTTTTATATGCAATGTATGATTTGAGGCATCGCCACTAGTAAGTCCTTCGTTAATCAAATAAAATGTTCTAAGAAACATCGCATAAGCGAGTCGCAGCCCAAGCGGTTTCTTTTCGTAACTTTATTAAGCTGCTTGTGCAATCGTTCGTTCCTGTTGGTTCCACAACCTGGCGGTATGCATGAAAGGCATCCCTTGCGCATGTGAATTTCTATGTTTTCAAGAGCCTTCTCGCTTTTCCCACTCAATATTACGCGCTTGTTGTGACGCATTCCCGACCACTTTCTTTTAAAACGTATAAGATTTGCTACCAATTTCTGCGGCTGTGGCGTCATTTTCGCTCTTTTTTGCCGTAATCCCTGGCATACGGAAAACGTTCCGATAATCGCGTAGTAATCTTTTCTTTAACGGATGCCGCTTGGGTATGGTACTGGCGAAACGGTTTATGGCGTGAAAAAGATCAAGTTTAACGCACAAGTTTGGGTCATCAAAAAACGATTTTAGCTTTTCCCGCAGCATACAACAGTTGTCGATATAAATCGCCTCCACTCGCTTTTCCTGTGACTTCAGCCTATTGGCCAGTTCTCGAAATAAATGTTCTACTTCTTCTGTTTTTGTAGATTTCGTAAATTGCCACTTTAAAATTTGCCCCTTTTCGTTCATTATAGTAAAAAGAGAGTTGTATAGCTTGATCCACTTTCTATCATTCTGCCTGTTGTACCCAACATTCATAACCGACTTGAACGTATGGTCAGCACTTATCCACGTTGCTGTTGTTTCAATCATTCTGTCATTGTACTCTGTTTCCTTGGCATAAACAAAATGACCATACAAATCTTCTAAATATCTGTAAGAAGGCGACTTTTGCTCGGCTTTGGCATTTTGCTGATTATAGGTACATCTTAATATTTGTTCACATCTCCGAAAAGATAAGCCACTGTCTATGAAGCTGCATAGTGTGTTCGCCAAACAATAAGTGTAGCCAGATTGATGTGTCAATTCAAACAGAAGTTTAACACCACAATCCTTTAGCACTTTTATTATCTCAGGGTGTGTGGCGACAAGTACGTGGTCTGGATTCTTGATACAGCGATAAACTCTGCTTATTAGCAGTATAGCAGCAGAAGTATCGTAGACGAATCTCGGTTGCCTTTGCCTTGTGCGACCATCTTTCCATATAGACGTAGCAGCGATACAGCTATCAGTAACACCAAGGAGTTTGCAATATGGGCATTTAAAGCATTCGCAAGCTTTAACAAACTGTAAAATAGGATCCCATATTATGATCGGACATACCGATTTTCTATTTTCGCTTATCAAAGCTATCGGCGTGGAAATTATGGATGGCTGTCTGACTTTTCCGTCGCTTATATCACCCAGATACTTTTGAAGTTCCTCATCAATAAATTTCTTTTGATCCTTATCGGAACGGTCAATACTTGATGCGCCCGAAAGGAAAGTTAGAAGAAGTAAAATGCTTAACGAATGCATCTGTAGTTTCTTGATTCATTGGTATACGATCTTACACCATACGACTTTTCTTGCTTCTGCGGCAGGAGTGCTAATCCGGAAATAAACTGGCGAATACGCCGCCGCCCACTTGACGCCGCGCCAATGAGAACACTTAATTATAATTTTTATAACGTGGCAGCATTCCAGTTACTCGTAGGCTGAATAGCATATAATTAAGTGTAGTTTTCTATTGAACTTTGGTGTAGTTTAGGCCCACACCAAAAAAAGCTCGACAACTATCAATCAATATTGCCTTATTTGTAGCAACTTCAGAGAGTCTTCGGCCACCTCGAAAGCCCCCTAACAAGTTTCCTCTTACAAGAGAATATTGGATTCGGAGAATCTATATCAATTGCTGCATGAAGTCTAAGAAAAAAACTAAAGTTCGGTTTGTTGTTAAAGGAAAAAAATACCAAAATAAGGGCGAGGCGTTCATTAAGAAAGGTCATTTGGCTTTCGAGAAACTTCCGCTCGAGCAGGAGCACTATCCATAGTAAAACCCCCCGGGGGGATGGGGGGAGGGGGGGGGGGGGGGGGGGTGCTCGTCCTATCCCTTAGGGTATACAATTGACAGACGTGCTATCTCTTAGGGGTGTTTCAAATCAGCCCTATCCCTTAGGGGAGTCTCAGACCAATCCTTGCCCAGAAATATATTGGTACTGACACCAGAACCGATATTTACAAACGAAACTTGAAAACCCTAAAAGAACCAAAATTTCGCTTTTATTTGTTTTGACCTGCCAAATTTGCTATCTTTTAGGGGTAAATTTGGCGGTCGCCACGCCAAATTTGCTTTCTTTTAGGGGTAAATTTGCTGTTTGCCACACCCTTTTTGCTATCCCTTAGGGTCAAAATCAATTTTCCCGACGAGCACCCCCGTCTAAAATATTGGGGTAAAACCCTTTTACGCACTACATACTAAATCCATTCTCAATTATGATCGAGGATCGACAAAAGGATTTGGTTGTTCTGCAGGATAATCCTTTCAATGAAATATAAATTCTAGCCAAAGTAAACCTCGAAATTATCATTGTTGCATACAGGACAAAGCACTCAGAATTTTAATAAACAAAAAAATGATTAGCGTGGTCTCAGCGCGGTTGATTCTGATAGTGGGAGGGCTGTTGAGATCTCTTCCTGTTCGAGATGAAATCTTGTCATTGGTTTGGCATATTTAATATATCCGTCTTGAAGAACAAAAACACCTCGAACTATAACTATGTATGGTATTCACACTGACTATACCAAGCAGAATGCCATCCTCAAACCAGAAATTCCTGCCATTAAATTCTACAAACTCGATACTGCTTACGGGCACAGTTTCTGGTTTATACTGAGTCACATCGTCCGTCAGATGGTAGCTAACTACGACATCCTAAAGCGATCAATCGAATAAATCCCGTTTTAACAGTCTTCTTCAAAAGAATTTCTAGTCAAACTGCCAGAAAGCCGGAACAAACCGCGGCTTTTTTTTTTACATCCCCACAATAACTATAAAAAAAGCTCCCCTATGATTGTAAACACCTGCATATAAGAACAGTTGTTTCAGGGTAGAAATAAAAATATATATAGTAAGGTTCTTATAAAACAGGGTTCGAAATGACAAATTTCAGCCTGACGTTTTAATCCATGTGTTCTTACATATGAGTGCATACTGTATTCTTTTGAGTTCTGGTTAAAAATAAACCAATGTCTTTCCTAATCTATTACCTAAAACGAGTTCGGGCAAGTGCCCCATTATCAACCGAGCATGTTTTTTAAACTTCATAAAAAGCCTCCCGGAGCCTCCCTTATCTCACATAACGGGTGCGCCCTATTTGTGCAGCATAAATACCGACTGGAGTCAGGATTCAATTGTGTAGCTGAGTGGAATGATGGTCCAAGTATGGAGTCCACTGCCTCCAAATATAAAAGAACTAAAAGTAACAGGCAGTGGACATTATTTTCACTTTCTGATATTTCACTTTCACTTTCTGATATTTCAGAGTCTATACTTGATCTATTTCACCTTGAAGTCGAGTCGAGTTAATTTTCTTTGAGTCCGCATTTTCTCAGACAACGTCCGTATTTTGCAAGTCCTCATCTTCTCGTCCGCATCGCATTATACCGATACCCTCTGAAGTTCACTGTGTTTTTGAGCGTGTAGCGTCAAATTTAACCCAGAGGCCGCGCAGTCAGAAGGGGCCTGGTAACAACAAAGATAATTGAGATAGAACAAGGATTATTTATTGTTGTGGTTGGAAATTGATCCCTGGCAGAAAGGGTTTTGTGACGACTTGCCGGACTTGCCACTCAAACAACACGAGACGCCGGAGACGCTAGCTGTGAGGTCCCGCGCGAGCAGAGTCTCGGTAAGTTTTTATCGATATCATTTCTATCCTCGTTTCCAGCATTGATCAGTGGATATTTTAGGTAGCGATCTTCATAGAACCTACAGCGATGTCATCCAAGTTTGTAAAAGTATGATTTAAGTAAACTTTGTTCGACGAGTGAAAAAGTGAAAGATTTTTTAGGCCCGTTCCTATGTAGCATTCGACTGCAATTTATGAAAACAGACCAAGCAAGCATTTTCCTATCACTACAATCTTCTCTTATACCGACTCTTAAGGTTACGCGCCTGATTTTGGCGATACACTATCAACTGAAAAGAAGTGCGTGCTCGTCTTAATAGCAGCAGGGAAGAGGGGAAGGCTTAATCAAAATTTCAGTTCTTCAGTGCTTCCCAGAATCACCAAAGTTGTTGCTAATAATGGTTCTATTTATCCCGTTGGGTAGTTCAAAGTGCTGAAACTTGACGAATTTCGTCAAAAATCGGGACAATCGACGAGAATGAAATCCAATGACATGTATTTCGCGCCGAATGTAATGAATTTGGTATCTAGTTGAGTATGGTATGGTTGTAGTGACCCTTGACCTCAAGTTTGTCATTAACTGGACACAGCTAGCCTAGGTGCTGTGTGAAAGTACTTTATTGCTTTTCTTGGTGTTTTAATTACTTTTAGACATGAAATCACTTTTGGAGCGGGTTCCTTTCTTACTCTCGAATTAAGAACATTCAAATATAGCGTTTCATTTCCAACGGATTAGAGCACATTTTCGAGGAAATTGCGCATTTAATCTGAAGGCCCAGCCATTTTAATGCTTTGCTACTCTAGTTGTTCTTAGATTGCACAGCCATAATGTTCAGCAGACTGAGCTGACTGAATTGAGCTGAATGTCGCCATAGAGCTTTTGCAGAGATTTATGAAATGCATTGACTATAGTAAAGAATGACTTTCGGAGCTGAAAGAGCTTGCAGAGATAATGATTTTCCCGCTGTTTCTGTAGCTTCAAGAGAGTAAGGAGTAATGTTCACTTGGAAATAATTTGTGAAATCATTTTGATATTTTGAAATAGTGCCGGTTATTACTGTTATGTTTTCGGTCTCAAAAATTTTGGCGATCAAAACACCGAAAATCTCACTAGAGCTGCAGCGGTTTGATTTCTTTGTAAAACAATGGTTTATTGTCGCTTCCGGAAGATCCGGAAGTCGTTTTAGAACTTACACTACAGCCTCAGCTGTACTGAAGTTGCTCTGGAACAAATATGCCAAAACAAACTTTGAAATTCGCTTTGTTACATCTCAATTGTTTTTGACCGTCTTTCACATTCCTAATATTTTGCTTTGTGTCTGAGTTCACTTTCGTCACGATAGTATAAGATACTAACAACGTCCTCAGACAGAATTCATTATTTTGTACTTCAATCAGAAGTAAGTCGGACTTCCGAGAGGCGGGGGCAGCTCTAGTGACAACTATTTGGAAACGCTCAAAGGTAATAAGAAGGCAAAAACAGACGCTTCTCAGGGACCAACGAATCTCGTGGCAAAGACTCCGATCCCACAATCCTTCGCGCGTGTGCCTCTTTGCTTGGCCGCCGACATCGAAACTTTGCGGGCGTGCAACTACACACCTAAAATACTAACTCTTCTCCCTGGTCTTTCTTCCTCCTCTCTGTATACGCGGGAAGTCCTAAAGTCGGGCAAAACATCTGATTCAGTGAACTACATTAATTTCTTTTAGAAATGGGGAAGACACGTCTTATAGAGAAGAACAGTAAAATGTGTCTACAGACGAGAGAAAAGAATAACGAGGGCCGCATAGTGAAGAAAACTAGATCAGCATCCAATTTTGTGTACGTTCCAGTACACCAAGTCGTTGGGACTAAAAGTGGATACATCGTCAGGTTGACCACGTTTCCACATAACAAGCAGATGTAAGTAAATGTTTACGCTCTACATCGTAGAAAAATCGGTTGCGTTCAAAGTTTTTTTATGACGTCATCGATGACGCAATATCATAGACTAATTTAGCGTTACGCATGCAATTTACCTCTTGTTTTTATTTTAAATTTCTGACGTAACCAATAGTTGCGGTTCCTCTTGTCACTGGGATTGTTCCCATTGCAATGGAAGACATCGAAAAAAGTTCGATCAAAATATGACGGGTTTATTGGCATACTTGTTTGGCGTAACCTCCGCCATCCTCAGTGCTGTGGGATGTAAAGGAAGGGCGAGTATTTATATTAACCAAGTACAGTATTGCAAATAATTGCAGTAAAAAACAAAATCAGAATATGGCTGAAAAAGTGCGCTTAAATTTCGCCTACAGTTTACTGCGATTTTCGTAATTCTACGAACTCTCGCTAACGATTTCCAACCGTAAAACCGCCTTCTGGCTTCCGTCAATCAAACTCCCGAGTCTTCTTGTCGTTACTCATCGTGCTTTTTGATTGGCCAGCCACGTAACCATTGCTGGCGTGACAGGAAGCCATTTTAGCACTGCTTAGGCGCTGGCCAATCAAAAAGCACAAAGAGTAACGACGAAAAGACTCGGGAGTTTGATTGACGGAAGCCAGAAGGTGGTTTTACGGTTGGAAATCGATGGCGAGAATTACGAAAACCGCAGTAAAGGCTTTTCATTGTTTCCTGAACACAGTCATAAAAATTGAACAAGCTGGGCACAAGAATACTATTAAAATTTCGGCGCATTTGTTGTAATGTTAATCCAATCGTCACCCAATTTGGTAGGAAAGCAGCACTAACAAATCATGCGTTTATCGCAATTTGGCTTGAAAATGACGTCATTAATGCTCTACAGAGGATCATCAACTAACCATGAGGTCCCAGGGGCGTCCGCTTACGTCAGATTGCATTGTATTACAATGATAAGATTCAGAGAATCATAATTCTCATTGCTGGATATGATTTTAAGTTTGATTAAGATGCGCCATTTCTTTTTCTTTCATCGATCTTTTTTTCAGGAAGGCATTTATTCCTTCTAATCCCAAACGCGACGAGATGGTGCACCACTTGAACAAGTCCGTGAGTGGGCGCATGGCTGTTGGAGGTCTCGTGTGCTCTCTATCAGAACAAGTTTTCAAGACAGAGCATGTCAAGAAAATTAACACCTTTCTAAATAGTAAAAACTATAATTTAGTACACGCCACAGATGTTCTTGGCAAAGTCCCCAGTCAGTATTGCGATAATACAGTTTATGTATTTTCAAATGAGGTAAGAAAACCATGAATAAACCAAATTCAGGGATATCGTTAAAGTTATAGCATGGGTAGGAATTGGAAATCATTTTTAAATGTGTTAGTTCATGACAGTGGAGATTCATGGAATTTGACACAAAGGGATGGGTATGGGTGGGGATTACTAGTGGGGGTTATTTTCATTTTTTTCCATACGTGAAATCCTTACCATCAAATTACGGTTTTATTGGTTCACGCTCTCATAACCATAGAACCAATACTTATCTCATCTTTTCGTTTTTTAGTTATAGCATCAGATTACGAACGATAGAGTCGAGAGAAATTCATAAATCTAACAAAAAGCACTCTACTACCCAACATTAAAAACTATTTTGAGCGATAAATGGAAATGAAAAATACATATAGAAATATTACGATCGCGAGAAATTCATAAATCCAACAAAAAGCAACGATATTTTTTAACCGGACCGAGCCAGTTTTGATCTTAGTCTACACCTTGTGTTTGATATTAAGCAACTATCTTTTGTTTGTTATACATGACCAAAATTAAGTGCTCTCGCACACAATTTAGGGATAGATCAACGTTTACGAATTACTTTTGAACTTGAACGCGGCCTTTGCCGCATAGTGAGGTCTACAAGTATATTTCCTGTGTTTATTAGTGTGGGTTATTTTCATTGTCTTTCCATACGTGAAATCCTTACCATCAAATTACGGTTTTATTGGTTCACGCTCTCATAACCATAGAACCAATGCTTATCTCATCTTTTCGTTTTTTAGTTATAGCATCAGATTACGAACGATAGAATCGAGAGAAATTCATAAATCTAGCAAAAAGCACTCTACTAACCCAACATTAAAAACTATTTTGAGCGATAAATGGAAATAAAAAAAACATATAGAAATATTACGATCGCATAGAGTGCGCGCACTAAATTCGTGCAACGATATTTTTTAACCGGACCGAGCCAGTTTTGATCTTACTCTACACCTTGTGTTTGATATTAAGCAACTATGTTTTCTTTGTTATACATGACCAAAATTAAGTGCTCTTGCACACAATTTAGGGATAGATCAACGTTTACAAATTATTTTTGAGCTTGGACGCGGCCTTTGCCGCATAGTGAGGTCTACAAGTATATTTCCTGTGTTTATTTTATGGGGCAAAAGAAGTTAAGATTCAAAACTTTAGATTGAGGTCTTCTTGTAGTTGCGCCATTGAGTGTGTAACCTTCGATCAAAACAAACTCGCTTTTAGCGATTTTTATTATTTCACTGCAAAACCAGTAAATGATCTAGATGTGTTTTTTTAACAACACCCCAAGAAGTTTCATAAGTAACAATTTTGAAAGAATCAAATGTGTACAGCAGAGAAAAAACCTTCTGAAAGCTTTGTAGACCGATTTTCATATATATTCCTCAGGTCCAACTAACAGACGATGGAAATCTCGTCCCTCCTAAGGAGTGTCAGTTCACCTATCTCCCAAGTGACCCTTCACTGCAGGTGATAATAAAGACGCCACTCACCAACCAGCCGTTCAAGGACATATGCACGGTAATACAATGGTTTGCCCATGATGGGGGAGGAATGATGACAGCCATTTCTGACCATTTGATCACATGTTTTAGGACATGAAGACTGCACTCCAACATAATTTTGCCGCTGCATTATATACCATTGGATGCTGCTGCATGTCTATCCATGCAGAGGAAGTCAGGAAGCTCACTGGTACTCCTTCTGTGATTTTGGTTGGCTCTCCTGCAACAGGCAAAACTACCGGGCTCCAATTGGCAATGGCAGGAATAGGTAAGAACTAATCAATATTCACAGGAGTGCGGATTGTCTATAGAGTGTGCTGTGGCGAATAGTATTGAGCAAGAATTTACACCTTGTGCTATGGAGAGGAGACCTGGTGCAACTGGCCATGCCGGGCTTGATGGTCCAGACCTCAAAATACAATGTGCTGGAGGCTAATGCAAAGATGCTAGTTATTTCCATTACTATAGTTAACACTAAAACACAGTTCCCGTGACTGCACATGCTTATGTAAACCGAGATGTGGTTTGGAGAATTCGAGAGCAGATCAGTGGAAACACGAGCCGCAGGCGAGTGCTTGCACCTGCTCGAAAATTCTCCAAACCACATCGAGGTTTGTATGTGCAGTCACGGGAACTGTGTTTTATATGCAAAGATGCAAAAGATGCAAAGATGCAAAAGATGCAAAAATGCAAAGATGCAAAGATGCAAAAGATGCAAAAGATGCAAAGATGCAAAGATGCAAGGGTATCAAATTACAGCATTAGTGAAAATTCTTAATACAGTGTTGACAGCCGCAATGTCTCATAATAAATACATTATTAGCGGTTGTACGCGTGAGCCGAGTATCATCGATTTATTTAGCAATTCGCAGATTATTATACCAATTTTAGAAGCTTCACGACGAAAACAAAAATACATAGAACTCAACCTGACCCTGTTTATGACTAAAACGCGGAAAATGGATGCTTTCTGCGTGACGTATAACTTGATAAAATAAAAAAAAAAAAACTCAAAAACCGGGTAAATCCGGAAAAGATATCCGCTGTTTGTGACAAGCTCGAAAACCTACGCCCCGAGGTATGTGTATAAGTTCCCCTTATAGCTGGCTGCAATTAACAGAACGATTTTTGGGGGTAGAAACGCCATTCTGGTTCAAATGACGTTTTCTCGTTGTTTTCGGCTCGCGCTTTCCGCTTGAATTTTATATGAGTTCAATAAATTATCTTGGAGAGCTCGAAGTAAAAGAGGTGTCCTGGGCAATTGAGTTCTATGTATTTTTGTTTTCATCGTGAAGCTTCTAAAATTGGTATAATAATCTGCGAAATTGCTAAATAAATCGATACTCGGCTCACGCGTACAACCGCTAATAATGTATTTATTATGAGACATTGCGGCTGTCAACACTGTATTAGGAATTTTCACTAATGCTGTAATTTGATACCCTTGCATCTTTGCACATATTTGCATCTTTGCATCTTTTGCATCTTTGCATCTTTGCATCAATTGCATCTTTGCATCTTTGCATCTCTGCATCTTGCATCTTGAAATAGTGCAAGCCGAATATAGATAGTAAATTTTTGAAGCGGATGATACTCTAAATTCTCCATACAGATGAAAAGGCTGCATTATAAGAATACTTTTATAATACTTTTATAAGAATAGGCCACTAGGCTGCCTGCTAGGCTTCCAGGTTACAGGCCTTCAACCGGCCCTATATTTCCTATATTTTAAGATTCTCCTATATTTCCCCATATTGTCTTGAAATGCCCTATATTTTTGATATTTTGCACAAAAACGCGAACAGTTTCTTGAACCCCGTCTTGAAAAAGATTGAAAGTGGAATTTTGGCAATGCGTTTTGCACCTGCATATCAAAGATCTCTTAAACATGTAGTAATTTCACATGCTTGATTCCAAATTTTCGCGCGAAAGAGTTAAAATCTTCCTAAGAACAGTTTGGGGAGGCTTGCTAAAGCCCTGTAACTACTAAAGTATGAAAAACGAAAGACCAGGAGCTACATGCAGTCAAATGACTGTATTCTTGGGGGAAGGAAAGCCCTTAAAAGGAAGAAACCTGCTACAATAGCTTAAATGCTTTTAGAGTTAACGAAAAAACTCTTTCTAACAGAAGAGAAGACGATGGCGACCAGATTTCTATTATGGCGACCAAACGTCACTTCCTGGCAACAAGATTTTTTTTATTTAGTCGCCAATAGCACCTCTTGAAAAAGTTGATGTCGGGCCCTGCATCGTTATTGTCTCATGAATCATCGATGTGCTGAAAGTCTTCAAGCTTAAAGTCTTATAGTGCATAGATTATGTAGAGAATATAAAGTTTTTCCAATGTTCTACATCCCTACTTTTGCCCTATATTTTCTCTAGATGCCCTATATTGGCCCTATATATTTTGGAAAAATGCCCTATATTTAGCCCCCCCCCCTTTTTTTAGAAATGATCAGTTGAAGGCCTGAGGTTATGAAAGCACTGAATATGAAAGCAATGAAACTGATAGCGCTTGCACACCTTGCTGAAAAGATGAAACGCCGTTCAGTCTTGCACTGAAATACACGATGTGTAAGATACAACCCTAGCGCCCGAGTAGCGATCAAACTGATTATTATTTTAATGAAATATAACCCTTTATAAGCAGTAATACGAGAAATGAAGATGGCATTTTTGAATGCTTTAAATAACCGAGATAGATGCCAAGTATGCCAATCATTGCTCCAGTGTTACTTCACATCGTTGAAGCCTTTTTGCTGATTGCCTTGTAAATATATCTATCAGGGATGCAAGATATTGGATTTATGAAATCATGCACGAAGGAGAAAATGCTGCATAGAGCAAGCCAGACAACATGTGGGGTTTACCTTGACGATCCACCCTCCCTCGGTACAGTAAGAGAGCTGTCCGTTGATTTTTTCAATGGTGCGAGCAGGGAGACTATTGCTCGCGGACAAGAGCGAATACGTTGCGGCCTAATAATTACAACGAACGATACAGTGTCCGGATCTGCCAGGTGAGCTGTTACTGTGATTCCAATATCATACGAACTCCCACTTTCATTTCGGAACGCGAAGGTGCTTTGTAGCTTCCGATGTTGATACCTTAAGTGGGATATTTCCTAAATTTCGTTTTGAAATCTTGCCGTCGAACGTAGATTATGATTCATGATTGTAAAACCAATTTAAAAGCCTGATAGAGTAATGTTCAGTCTTCACAAGCGAGTGTCCCTAATGGTCGCGTGTAAATAAATTATGCTAATATCGTGCTAACGTGAGTGAGTGAGTGAGTGTCATCGAGTCCCCACGATAACACTTTGGCTGTTGCTGCGCAACTTATAACCACGAGTTAAAAACAGTGTCCATGACCTGTTTTCTCCCATGACGCACCGCGGGATACAACAGCCAATTGCGACGGTGCAACCTTTTCTGAAAAATGTGTATTCATTTTCTTCGTTTTGCAGAGAGTTAAGGCGCATTGTATATGTTCCCTATGGCGGACACTCGGTTGTGGGGACAACGGCAGAGGTAATCTCGGCCCATGTGAGGTTGAAGAAGGCAATTGCCAATAACGTCCTCTCGTCGGGAGTAGGGCACTTTGTAAGATTGGGGACGAGATTCAGGGAGGCAGGAATGGCTGACATCGCAGAAACCTACGTCCCATGGGTAGCTAACGAGTTGAAAAGAGCGCTGCCTGACTGCATATTGCCATATGCAGTCACCCTTTGGTTTACCGTGAATGTAAGTTACATCTGATTATGTTAACCCGAGAAACATAAATATCGTCGTGAAGCGACGCGACTGAGATATGGCCCGCTGAATACATCATTTTCTTTATCAAACCACTGTGTCTTTGGTTTCGTTCATAAAGTTTAAACTGTGCCTGAAATACAGTGATTTGTTAAAGAAAATTATGTATTCAGCGTGCCATATCTCGGAAATGACGATAAACGGCTCCTTTTAACCGATTCGCCTCATTTTTTGCATGCAACGTTCTCTGGAGCTGGTCTTTCATTATTCATGGACTAAAATCTGAGATTCGAAATTTTTCAAATTTGTTACGTCACACTTGAGTACTCTATTATAGCCGCCAGAAGGGGTTTATTTAGTAAATATCGTATGATTGTAGTATTTTTTTGGCAACGCCCACAGATTTGCAAAGAACTCTTTGGGGGGCACGAGGGCCTCGTAAAGCGGTACTTTCGTGATGTGGTTGCTCCGTTTGCGTCAGAACATCAGCCGCAAGATGATGTAGATACAGACGAAAGAGAGGTACAACCTGAAGAAACCTGCACAGAACAGAAAGGGAATGAGCTTCTCGTTCGCTTCAAGGAGGATGTCTTGAAGGAATTAAGAACACGAAACAGGGTAAGCAAACATTAACGAACCTAGGTAGGTCCTCAATACTATGTCAAGATATCCGGCAGAATTGAAATCGAATTGTAGTTAACATTTTTGTCGCAAACTTTTTTACTCAACTGCCATCGCATTTACTGAAATGTGGAATCGATGATTCTGGATGCGTATAAAATTCCCCGGTAACACATGGAAATGACGATAAACGGTATTATCCACGATGTGAGATCCCAAAACTGGTTAAACTAAAACAAGTTTAAGGAGGCTGCCTAAAGTTTTTCTTGAACTTGGTCTCTTAACTTTGGACGACCACATTTCTGAAATATACTTACCTATGAATTTAAAATTTTGACCATTTGCTGTATAGAAAGATCAAAGTTCACGATGATGGATTTATTGTCATTTTGAATTTTCAAAGGCAAAAAAGTCGCCTGGAATATCTTGAAATCAGCTTGGTGAATTTTCCTTAAACTTGGTATACGTATATACAATTGCCTAAGGATTGGCGCTTGGTGTGTCGTTTTAAACAGTTTATTTCGAATTCTACGTGGAACTTTAATTGCTAATTAAAAACAGTGCCCCCTGTTTCGTTGCTATGGACTTTGATCTTTCTACAGCAAATGGTCCAAGAAAAATTGCAGGTAGCCTCCTTAAGCAACACATTTTGTAAGATATCACGTCCTGTTTTTAAAAAAATGTTGTATTATTGGCCCCTAGCGAAAATTACGGCGCGTCATGCATCCCCCCCCCCCCCACCCACACACACACCTTAAGATCTTTCTATGGTAAACCTAAATGTTAACGCTCCCAATGGTAAACTACAGATATAAACTTACACAAACAGAAAAACGAAATTATACTCCTTATTCGTATAAAACAAACATTTTCTTGATAATTTCAGGCCAAGGACCTGTTCTTTTTGGGCACCACAAAAGGCAATCAGTGTCTCGTTATCAGTCCTGATTTCTACAAAGACAGAGACTACAAGGGAGAGAATATTGCATCGCATTTATTTATATCGGAACAAGGGCAGAGCCAGCCAAGGAGGCTCCAGGGGTCAACTAAATCAGTGAAAGCGACACTCGTCTACTTGGCAGCATTCGCGGACAAGTCCGCAGAAATTGTTCAAGGTTTGATTATTATATGCGTTTTTTTACAATAAAGCTACGATATAACGCGCGTTCTGACTGCGGCTCTATTTCTATTTTTTGTGCTGTAATGCTATGTATATTCGAGATGTTTGCGTTTCTTAACATCCATTTACACTAGAGCCGGGTCGTTGATTGGGCAAAGAAGAAAGGAGAGAGCCTTCCATTTGCACCCAAAAATGCTCACCTGTAACGATCCCAGTACCGTGACACACCCCTACACTGTGTGAAATTCCACAGCCAGAACTATTAACCGAAACTTGGCAGTTTTAACTATCTCTTGGAGCTCTTCATTAACTATTAAAATAACCGAGCGCGAGGGCTTTACTATAAAATTCCAGACTGAGGGCTAAAATTTTTGCTTTTTGGGCCGAGCCTCTGGGAATTTCAAAGTAAAGCCCGAGAAAACAATGTTGCTTATTATATATGGCATTTTCAAACATAATGGTTTGAGTGAAAAATCGTAAATGTGTTGCGCAATGTGTTTTCTATTTTCTAGTGCTATCTGAAAAAATTGATGACGCTCCCGCCACTCCCCCTGGCGAACACGCCAATCCCAATGAAGGAGGCGCTGATCTTAACGAAGTCGAAGGAACTGCAGATACCTCTGCCAAAGGCGTCAATCCTGTCGACGACCGAGACGCTGATTCTCTTGTCCTTGACGAAAGTGCTGATTTCCTTAGCGAAGGCGCTCCTTACGTTGATGAAGGCGTTGAGCCCCTTAGAGAAGACACTGATGAAGGCGTTGAGCCCCTTAGAGAAGATGTTGTTCCCATTAATAATGTCTTGACAGGTATGCTCCAAACAAGTTGCAGCGCCTTATTTCTATCGAATCTTGTGCACCACTTCGGGTATGACTACGTTTCTATGGTACGGCTTCCATCGCATGGTATAATTACGTCAGTAATAAATCCTCTCTAAGTAGAAATATATGATTATCTATTAGGAATCATGCAATCTGGCTGCCTCATAACTCGTCACTCGAGTGAGAGGCGAAAAAATATGCTAAACGTTTTTTGTACTCAAGGTAGGGTGTTCTCCTTTTATGAACATTTTTTAAATTAGCTGCTACTGCCTATAACAAAATCACTTAGGGGAGGACCATTGGAAATGGGAGGACGGGGGTGGTAATTTTTTCCCATGAATTTTTGTTCGGGGATCAGGTTGTAGAAATATTTTTTTCGGAATATGTTTTTACTAGTTTGGTTAGAGTGGTTTTCATATGACTGTAATGAAACCAATCGCAAAGAAATTACACAAATTCTGAATAAAAACTATCGGAGTAATTACAAAGTAATTGCGAATTACTCACGACAGTCATCTGAAGTCTGCTCTATCAAGCAATAATTTTTTTGGAACGATTGGTCTTGCTCGAATTTTTTTGGGTTAATTTCTAATGGTCCACCCCTTCACGTGACGAAATTTATTTCTCCAAATTTACTTCTAAACACGGGATGCCTAATAGAAATATAAAGAATATACAAAAGTTATGTTTCCTGGGATGTCATCGAGTAGTGAGTGACTGAGTGATTGAATGAGCGAAGAAACTAATCAGCGAGCACCTGTGATGCTGCCATCAGCCAAGGCAAGGCCGCCGCAATCTTGGTTGGTTGAAGAATTGCAAAGTTCGAAGGCTAGCTGAGTTTCACTTTATGATTCAGAATTTCTCATACATAGATACGATTCGACTGTCGGAAGAAGCTGAGGTAATGTTGTGTAATGAGTAAATTTTGGATATCAATGTTCATTATTTGTTCAATTTCTAGACACTCTGACCCACACAAGCTTAGGCAACCGCTCAGTGATGTGCTACAAAAACAAAAGGTAATCGGGTCGTCCTTTTACTGTTAAGAAATCGGGTGTCCAGAAAACTAAGATCTAGAAAATAAAGATGAAAGATGCAAGACCTAGAAAACTAAGATCTAGAAAACTAAGATCTAGAAAACTAAGATCTAGAAAACTAAGATATACAAAACTAAGATCTAGAAAACTAAGATCTAGAAAACTAAGACCTAGAAAACTAAGATCTAGAAAACTAAGACTGACAAATTTTCTCTTACCATTTCGCTTTTGAGTTTCTGCAACACAGCGTCGACCCGCTCCTCGCCATAAATCAAGGAAACAAAGAACCTCGAACTTTTCTGCTATAAACAGACTTCATTCCAAACAATATCTACTCCAATATCTACTCTGCTTTGATTGCTTCTATTTTTGTGAGAAAAATTGAGGATCTTGGTTTTCTAGATTTGCACCCATTTTTGTATGGGCAATCTAGAAAACTAAGATCCTGTGAAAACTCAGAAAATATGATTGGTGACAAGGTATGACTCAAAGAATCAAGTTACTGGTAGTTTATTTGTACTAGTAGAGTTGTTTCTGTCTTGGTTGCTTGTATTTTTGTGAGAAAAATTGAGGATCTTGGTTTTCTAGATTTGCACCCATTTTTGATGGGCAATCTAGAAAACTAAGATCCTGTGAAAACTCAGAAAATATGATTGGTGACAAGGTAAAACTCAAAGAATCAAGTTACTGGTAGTTTATTTGTACTAGTAGAGTTGTTTCTGTTTTGGTTGCTTGTATTTTTATGAGAAAATTTGAGGATCTTGGTTTTCTAGATTTGCACCCATTTTTGTATGGGCAATCTAGAAAACCAAGATCCGGTGAAAACTTAGAAAATATCACTGGTGGTAAGGTAAAACTCAAAGAATCAAGGTAAAAATAGTTTATTCCTACTGCTGGAGTCAGGTTTCCATTTCGCTTGCGTCTATTTTTGAGAAAAACATTGCGGATTTTTGTCACCACAGGCAACCCACAAGCCAGCATCTGAATCCAACATGGCGGACAAATAAGTGTTTGTTATCGATTGCTTGCGCTGTTTGTTGGCTGATTTGTACATCGTGAGTTTCAAAAACCTAACGGACCAATGCAATAAGGATGTATTCTTGAAGTTGGAGTAGATATTGTTTGGAATGAAGTCTGTTTATAGCAGAAAAGTTCGAGGTTCTTTGTTTCCTTGATTTATGGCGAGGAGCGGGTCGACGCTGTGTGACCTTGCAGAAACTCAAAAGCGAAATGGTAAGAGAAAATTTGTCAGTCTTAGTTTTCTAGATCTTAGTTTTCTAGGTCTTAGTTTTCTAGATCTTAGTTTTCTAGATCTTAGTTTTCTAGATCTTAGTTTTCTAGATCTTAGTTTTCTAGATCTTAGTTTTCTAGATCTTAGTTTTCTAGATCTTAGTTTTCTAGGTCTTGCATCTTTCATCTTTGTTTTCTAGATCTTAGTTTTCTAGACACCCTTAAGAAATCGGGCAATTAGGGTTACAATTTCAAAAATACATCGTGTTTCTACGCGTACCCTGTAATTCCATGTGCACTTTGTTATCTCGTGCACTTTTGTGACGATTGTTGACAACAAGTGCATAAATCAGTTGAAAAGAACCTAACGAACAAGTTAAACGTGGCAAACAACACAAGCAGGGCTAACAAAAAAAGCCTCTGAAGCTGTTAAAATTCCACATACGTACAGCTGTTCAGGTAACACGCGACCCAGCGCGTTCAAAACATTTTTAAAAGTTGGGGTTTTTCTGGGAAATCAATCAAACCACGAGCCAATCAGGTCCTTGCTCAGTTTCGCCTCGTGCAGTGAATTGGCTTCTGTCGCGACATGTCTCGCAAGGGAAGCCAAACAAATGCACTGGGCAAGGATCTGATTGGCTCACACGATAGACCCTTATTACGTTATGGATTAAAATATATCTTATAGTTACCAGGAAACGAGGTCCATAAATTAAATCAGCACATTCGTATTAGAAAAGCTGCAAAGTTTGGGAAGAATTATCGTTAAAATTGGCTGAAATATGAATTTTCAAATGGTTAGCTTTCTGGTCTATTTTTTTTACAAAGATCTGTATGGGCAAAAACATCAAAACGAGGCTCGTAGCGCATCGATGCGTACTGTAAAAATCATCAATTTATAAAAATCATATCTCGGTCAGTATGCAACCAATCTTCGCCAAACTTTGCATTACAGCCATTCTCAGTTACACGCGATCACCGGGAAAAGAGCTTGCAAGCTTTTCTGTCTTGTCTAAGCGCGACAAGCCGGCGAAAGCACGTGCGTTGCCATGGAAACTTTGACAAAAAACGAGTTTTCGCTTGCAAGCTTTTTTCCCGGCGACCGCGTGTAACTGAGAATGGCTGTAATTGAATTAAATACTGGACGTTGTTTCCCGATAACTATAACATATCATTAAGCCATATTAGCGTGATAAGGGTCTATTGCATTGATGAAAACCCAACTGCCAAACTCCAAGAATCTGAAAACGGCGAAGTCGCGTGTTACGAAGGTGTACAGAAATCGTCACAATGATTAAAACTTCTAGACTTTTTTGTGGGCCTATGGGCAAGGACTATTTGTTCTCAAAGGTGGTTTGATATGTATTTTATGAATACACTCTTTTGCAGATTTATGAAGGCTTTGGAGGCAAAAAGAGATGCCAAGAAGAAAAAGTCTTACAAGCTTTAGATAAAACCTTTGTTGCATTCCTCTATTGTTATGTATACTCTAGTCGTTCCCATTCTAGTCGTTGTGTGTTTTCCAATATGCTTAGGGAATTATATTCAAGTTTATTCAATTTTGCGAAAAAATTGGCCGGATATATTCTACCCCTAAATGTCGCCAACTGTGGCAATCGGACACGCGCAGCGCGGTCTGCAATTACTTAATTTCTTTGTGCCTATATTGAAATTGATGAAAACATAGATTAGGGACATTTTACTAGCTTGTCTTTGAATAAAAACTGATTAAAACTAAGGTTCAGTTTTCGAATGGATCGACTGTACTCGAATTATTAATATTTGAATTATCAAGTAATATTTCATAATGAGTTATGTAATCGAAATAAAAGCCATGTGGTCGTGTAACATGTCTTAGCCATTATTATACTTGACTGGTAGACTTGACTGTCAATAAAAAAAAACTAAAGACAGAAGACAGACTGTTCTTGTTCTGTTCAATTTGTCCCATGGGGTGGTGGTTGGGGTTTACATTTCCTTACACTTAGGAAGAGCTGAAAACTCACTCTAACAATCTTCTTCAATCTTCGCTAATCGGCCCGAAAATAACTAGATTCTGCTGAAAAGCATTAGTTTGCAGAAAAGGGTTTCAATACCCGGGGGAGGGGGGGGGGGGGGGAACTCCCAAATTTTTTGGTCGGGGATGATCTTCGTATCTTTTAGGGGTAAATCAAGAGGGTTTGGTCTCTTTCAGTGGTGATCTTAATCTCCAATAAAATTTGGGGGATTGGTGTATCTTTTAGGGCCGAAATACGTGTCCAGATTGTTTTTTTTTCTCATGATGGTGTTTCTAAAAACCGTGTACATATCATATCAAGTTCTGTCGTTTTTATGGCAATTCCGCGCGGGTTGCCTGTGGTGTTCAAAACGTAACTCAGGCCCCTCGGCGGGGGGTAAAAACAAAATGGCGACCAAGAGAAGGATGTTTCTCGAGCATCTGCAAGTTTGGTCAATTTTCCTGCTTTTTTCGCTAAGATATGAGGAAAAGTACTTACAGACCTTCCAAATAAGGTAAGGGGGAATTTCCTAATAAGGAAGTTTTGCAACGTCGGCAAAACGACAGCTTTTGGCGAAATTTTCTTGATATGAAGAAAGAGAGATTATTCGATGAGAAGACGATCAACCGGGACGATAAATTAGAAACAAACACGGAAAATTCTTGATGGGTATCTTTTACATGTCTCCTTCGCGCCTACTTTGCACATAAGGCCTCATCTTTAGGGTATCTTATATATGGTAGGAAATTGTTTGAGCCACGGCATGGACCGCCATGTTTGGTATCTTTTAGGGGTGAAACTGAACATTTCCGACGATCATCCCCGACCAACAAAATGGGAGCCCCCCCCCCCCCCCCCCCCCCCGGGTTTCAATATTGCGCTACTATTAACACGTGCATTTTTGCAAGCATTAAAAGAAAGGGGTGCATTTTTTTCTAGGCAAAGCATCTCCGTACGTCCCCCTGGAATCAGGGGGATGTCATTTATGGAGGCGAGTGCAGGCAATCAATGTTCTGTTTATCAATCTATCGAGCGAAAAGGCTTGATTAATTAGCTATGATGCTTCAATCTCATTAATGGTTTGCCTAAAAGGAGTATCCCTTGTAGTGACTAATGAACGCCATCAAGACAAATTTGTTACAATATCTGAAAAAAAAAACGAAGAATTGATGAATTCACAAATTTCTGCTTGTAAATGTGTTTCTTGCAGGACCTTATTTTACTTGCGTTAGAAATCTTACTTAAAGTAAAAATATATTGACGCTTGCTTGAATGTTTCAGTATACAAAAAAAAATCGTCCAAAGCCGCCCGTATTTACAAAGCTTCTCTGCTGTTCCTTGTCATTCCAAGTTCACTGAAACGCCTGGGAAAATTTCGGGATAGTGGTAGCTAGGCAAGAGCGATTTGGTAACAAAATTAGACCGGGATTCGGGCTCATTAGGTAACAAGTTTACTGAGCCACGCCCCTATCTGTATCTTTTATTGATGAAACATTCCCTGTTGCAGCTATTCCGGCTACTTCCACTTCGTGGACTTTGCTTAATTTGACAACCTGGAAAAGTTCAGTACTTATCAATCAAACGGAAACCAAAGGCTCGCAATAGAAAGTTGTTTGAGCACGAATCGCTCAGTCAAGCGAACAAAGCCAATCCTACATACAGTTACCAGAGCTACTATTGCTAGCGATGTTACTATAGGTACAAGTGCGAGAGAGCGGGAATGCATGTTAAAAAAACACCAAATTTTGAATACTAAGGTCTTAGGATTTGGAAGAGAAACAGGATAAACTGTGACCTAATGACTGTGACACCTTCCATCCGCAAATTTTGATACTCTGTTTTACCCTACCCTGTCACATCCTCGAACTGCGGGATCAAGCGAGTCATCTGTGGGACTCGGGGGGGGGGGGGGGGGGGGGGGGGACTCCCATATTTTTTGACCGGGGATGATCGTCGTATCTTTTAGGGGTTAAAATCACGATGGTTTGGTCTCTTTTAGGGGTGATCGTGATCTTCAATAAATTTTAGGGAGATTGGTATCTTTTAGGGCCGAAACTGTGTCCAAATTGTTTTTTCTTATGATAGTGCTTCTAAAAATCGTGTAAGAAGAGAGATTATTCGATTCGAGAAGACGATAAATTAGAAACAAACACGGAAATTTCTTGATGGGTATCTTTCGCCTTTTACCTGTGTCCTTCGCGCCTACTTGGTACATAAGAACTCATGTTTTAGGGTATCTTTTAGGGTAATAAATTTTTTGAGCCACGCCATGGCCCGCCATGTTTGGTATCTTTTAGGGGTGAAACTGAAAATTTCTGACGATCATCCCCGGTCAAAAAATATGGGAGTCCCCCCCCCCCCCCCCCGGGCTGCGGGACTTAGCACAACAGTTAAAATTAGTTAAATTAAAAAACGATGCGCGAGGATAATTCTAGCCAAAACGGGGGACACTCCATCGGCACCCCTTGTTAAGGAACTGAACATCATGCCCTTTGAAGAAAGATTTATTTTTCTTAGAGTAATCTTAGTATTCAAAGCACTTAACAAACTAGCACCTAGTTATATACAGGACATGTTCAAACTTAGTTGTGACGTCCACTGCAAAGATAGCAGATACCATAAAAACCTCGTCCTTCCAAAAGCCAAGTCCACAGCTGCTAAGAACAGCTACCAGAGTTACCGGCGCTACTGTAGCTACCACCAGTGCTACTATATAGCTACCAGTGTTACTAGAGCTACCAGTGCTACTAGAGCTACAGAGCTACCAGTGCTACTATAGCTACCATACCAGTGCTACTAGAGCTACCAGTGCTATTAGAGCTACCAGTACTACTAGAGCTACCAGTGCTATTAAAGCTACAAGTGCTATTAGAGCTACCAGTGCTATTAGAGCTACCAGTGCTATTAGAGCTACTAGTGCTATTAAAGCTACCAGTACTACTAGAGATACCAGTGCTATTAAAGCTACCAGTGCTATTAGAGCTACCAGTGCTATTAAAGCTACAAGTGCTATTAGAGCTACCAGTGCTATAAGAGCTACCAGTGTTATTAGAGCTACCAGTGCTATAAGAGCTACCAGTGTTATTAGAGCTCCCAGTGCTATAAGAGCTACCAGTGTTATTTAGAGCTACCAGTGCTATTAGAGCTATTAGTGCTATTAAAGCTATCAGTGCTATTAGAGCTACCAGTGCTACTAGAGCTACCAGTGCTATTAGAGCTACCAGTGCTATTAGAGCTACCAGTGCTAC
Source organism: Scolanthus callimorphus (assembly GCA_033964015.1). NCBI lineage: Eukaryota > Metazoa > Cnidaria > Anthozoa > Actiniaria > Edwardsiidae > Scolanthus > Scolanthus callimorphus. The sequence continues at coordinate 23,060,845 of CM066911.1, read as the reverse complement.
TAGAGCTACCAGTGCTACTAGAGCTACCAGTGCTACTAGAGCTAACAGTGCTATTAAAGCTACCAATGCTACTGAGCTACCAGTGCTATTAGTGCTATAGAGCTACTAGTGCTAATAAAGCTACCAGTGCTACTACAGCTACCAGTGCTACTACAGCTACCAGTGCTACTAGAACTACCAGTGCTATTAGAGCTACCAGTGCTATTAGAACTACCAGTGCTACTAGAACTACCAGTACTACTAGAGCTACCAGTGCTACTAAAGCTACCAGTGCTACTATTGCTACTGTAGTTACCAGAGCTAGTAAAGCTATAATTGCTATTATAGCAACCAGTGCTTTAGAGCTTCCAGTGCTACTAGAACTACCAGTGATACTAGAGCTACTAGTGCTATTAAAGCTACCAGTACTACTAGAGATACCAGTGCTATTAAAGCTACCAGTGCTATTAGAGCTACCACTGCTATAAGAGCTACCGGTGTTATTAGAGCTACCAGTGCTATAAGAGCTACCAGTGTTATTAGAGCTACCAGTGCTATAAGAGCTACCAGTGTTATTAGAGCTACCAGTGCTATAAGAGCTACCAGTGTTATTTAGAGCTACTAGTGCTATTAGAGCTATCAGTGCTATTAAAGCTATCAGTGCTATTAGAGCTACCAGTGCTACTAGAACTACCAGTGCTACTAGAGCTACCAGTGCTACTAGAGCTAACAGTGCTATTAAAGCTACCAATGCTACAAGAGCTACCAGTGCTATTAGTGCTACTAGTGCTATTAGAGCTACTAGTGCTATTAAAGCTACCAGTGCTACTACAGCTACCAGTGCTACTACAGCTACCAGTGCTACTAGAACTACCAGTGCTATTAGAGCTCCAGTACTACTAGAGCTACAAGTGCTACTAAAGCTACCAGTGCTACTATTGCTACTGTAGTTACCAGAGCTAGTAGAGCTATAATTGCTATTATAGCAACCAGTGCTTTAGAGCTTCCAGTGCTACTAGAACTACCAGTAATACTAGAGCTACTAGTGCTATTAGAGCTAACAGTGCTACTAATGCTACTAGAGCTACTAAAGCTACCAGTGCTACTATTGCTACTGTAGTTACCAGAGCTAGTAGAGCTATAATTGCTATTATAGCAACCAGTGCTTTAGAGCTTCCAGTGCTAGTAGAACTACCAGTAATACTAGAGCAACTAGTGCTTTTAGAGCTACCAGTGCTACTAATGCTACTAGAGCTACTAATGCTACTAGAGCTACTAATGCTACTAGAGCTACGAGTGCTACTAAGGCTACCAGTGCTACTACAGCTACCAGTGCTGCTATTAGAGCTACCAGTGCTATTAGAGCTACCAGTGCTATTAGAGCTACCAGTGCTACTAGAGCTACCAGTGCTACTAGAGCTACCAGTGCTATTAGAGCTACCAGTGCTACTAGAGCTACCAGTGCTACTAGAGCTACCAGTGCTACTAGAGCTACCAGTGCTATTAGAGCTACTAGTACTATTAAAGCTACCAGTGCTACTAGAGCTACTTAAGTGCTACTACAGCTACCAGTGCTATTAGAGCTACTAATGCTACTACAGCTACCAGTGCTAACTAGAGCTAGGAGTGCTATTAGAGCTACTAGTGCTACTACAGCTACCAGTGCTACTAGAGCTAGCAGTGCTATTAAAGCTACCAGTGCTATTAGAGCTACCAGTGCTACTAGAGCTACCAGTGCTACTAGAGCTACCAGTGCTACTAGAGCTACCAGTGCTATTAGAGCTACTAGTACTATTAAAGCTACCAGTGCTACTAGAGCTACTTAAGTGCTACTACAGCTACCAGTGCTATTAGAGCTACTAATGCTACTACAGCTACCAGTGCTAACTAGAGCTAGGAGTGCTATTAGAGCTACTAGTGCTACTACAGCTACCAGTGCTACTAGAGCTAGCAGTGCTATTAAAGCTACCAGTGCTATTAGAGCTACTAGTGCTATTAAAGCTACTAGTGCTACTAGAGCTACCAGTGCTACTAGAGCTACCAGTGCTATTAGAGCTACTAGTACTATTAAAGCTACCAGTGCTACTAGAGCTACTTAAGTGCTACTACAGCTACCAGTGCTATTAGAGCTACTAATGCTACTACAGCTACCAGTGCTAACTAGAGCTAGGAGTGCTATTAGAGCTACCAGTGCTACTAATGCTACTAGAGCTACTAATGCTACTAGAGCTACTAATGCTACTAGAGCTACGAGTGCTACTAAGGCTACCAGTGCTACTACAGCTACCAGTGCTGCTATTAGAGCTACCAGTGCTATTAGAGCTACCAGTGCTATTAGAGCTACCAGTGCTACTAGAGCTACCAGTGCTACTAGAGCTACCAGTGCTATTAGAGCTACCAGTGCTACTAGAGCTACCAGTGCTACTAGAGCTACCAGTGCTACTAGAGCTACCAGTGCTATTAGAGCTACTAGTACTATTAAAGCTACCAGTGCTACTAGAGCTACTTAAGTGCTACTACAGCTACCAGTGCTATTAGAGCTACTAATGCTACTACAGCTACCAGTGCTAACTAGAGCTAGGAGTGCTATTAGAGCTACTAGTGCTACTACAGCTACCAGTGCTACTAGAGCTAGCAGTGCTATTAAAGCTACCAGTGCTATTAGAGCTACCAGTGCTACTAGAGCTACCAGTGCTACTAGAGCTACCAGTGCTACTAGAGCTACCAGTGCTATTAGAGCTACTAGTACTATTAAAGCTACCAGTGCTACTAGAGCTACTTAAGTGCTACTACAGCTACCAGTGCTATTAGAGCTACTAATGCTACTACAGCTACCAGTGCTAACTAGAGCTAGGAGTGCTATTAGAGCTACTAGTGCTACTACAGCTACCAGTGCTACTAGAGCTAGCAGTGCTATTAAAGCTACCAGTGCTATTAGAGCTACTAGTGCTATTAAAGCTACTAGTGCTACTAGAGCTACCAGTGCTACTAGAGCTAGCAGTGCTATTAAAGCTACCAGTGCTACCAGAGCTACCAGTGCTATTAGAGATACTAGTGCTATTAAAGCTACCAGTGCTACTAGAGCTACCAGTGCTACTTCAGCTACCAGTGCTACTACAGCTACCAGTGCTATTAGAGCTATCAGTGCTATTAGAGCTACTAGTGCTATTAGAGCTACCAGTGCTATTAGAGCTACTAGTGCTATTAGAGCTACTACTGCGATCAAAGCTACCAGTGTTATTAGAGCTACCAGTGCTATTAGAGCTACTAGTGCTATTAGAGCTACTAGTGCTATTAGAGCTACTAGTGCTATTAGAGCTACTACTGCGATCAAAGCTACCAGAGCTACTAGAGCTACCAGTGCTACTAGAGCTACTAGAGCTACCAGAGCTACTAGAGCTACCAGTGCTACTATAGCTACCAGTGATACTAGAGCTACTAGTGCTATAAGAGCTACCAGAGCTACCAGAGCTACTAGAGCTACCAGTGCTATAAGAGCTACCAGTGCTACTACAGCTACCAGTGTTATTAGAGCTACCAGTGCTATAAGAGCTACCAGTGTTATTAGAGCTACCAGTGCTATAAGAGCTACCAGTGTTATTAGAGCTACCAGTGCTATAAGAGCTACCAGTGTTATTTAGAGCTCCCAGTGATATTAGAGCTATCAGTGCTATTAAAGCTATCAGTGCTATTAGAGCTACCAGTGCTACTAGAACTACCAGTGCTACTAGAGCTACCAGTGCTACTAGAGCTAACAGTGCTATTAGAGCTACCAGTGCTACTAGAACTACCAGTGCTACTAGAGCTACCAGTGCTACTAGAGCTAACAGTGCTAATAAAGCTACCAATGCTACTAGAGCTACCAGTGCTATTAGTGCTACGAGTGCTATTAGAGCTACTAGTGCTATTAAAGCTACCAGTGCTACTACAGCTACCAGTGCTACTAAAGCTACCAGTGCTACTATTGCTACTGTAGTTACCAGAGCTAGTAGAGCTATAATTGCTATTATAGCAACCAGTGCTTTAGAGCTTCCAGTGCTACTAGAACTACCAGTAATACTAGAGCTACTAGTGCTATTAGAGGTACCAGTGCTACTAATGCTACTAGAGCTACTAATGCTACTAGAGCTACTAATGCTACTAGAGCTACGAGTGCTACTAAGGCTACCAGTGCTACTACAGCTACCAGTGCTGCTATTAGAGCTACCAGTGCTATTAGAGCTACCAGTGCTATTAGAGCTACTAGTGCTATTAGAGCTACTACTGCGATCAAAGCTACCAGTGTTATTAGAGCTACCAGTGCTATTAGAGCTACTAGTGCTATTAGAGCTACTAGTGCTATAAGAGCTACCAGAGCTACCAGAGCTACCAGAGCTACCAGTGCTACTAGAGCTACCAGTGATACTAGAGCTACTAGTACTACTAGAGTTACCAGTGCTACTAGAGCTACCAGAGCTGCCAGTGCTATTAGAGCTACCAGTGCTACTACAGCTACCAGTGCTACTAGAGCTACCAGAGCTACTAGAGCTACTAAAGCTACCAGTGCTACTAGAGCTACCAGAGCTACTATAGCTAACAAATGCTACTATAGCTCTCAGTGCTACTATAGCTTCCAGTGCTACTAGAACTACCAGTGCTACTAGAACTACCAGTGCTACTACAGCTACCAGTGCTACTACAGCTACCAGTGCTACTAGAGCTACCAGTGCTACTAGAGCTACCAGTGCTACTAGAGCTACCAGAGCTACCAGTGCTACTATAGCTACCAGTGCTACTAGAACTACCAGTGCTACTATAGCTACTAGTGCTACTATAGCTACCAGTGCTGCCAGAACTACCAGTGCTACTAGAACTACCAGTGCTACTACAGCTACCAGTGCTAATAGAGCTACCAGTGCTACTACAGCTACCAGTGCTACTATAGCTACCAGTGCTACTAGAGCTACTAGAGCTACCAGTGCTACTATAGCTACCAGTGCTATTAGAGCTACCAGAGCAACTAGAGCTATTAGTGCTACTAGAGCTACTAGAGCTACCAGTGCTACTACAGCTACCAGTGCTACTATAGCTACCAGTGCTACTAGAGCTACCAGAGCTACCAGTGCTACTAGAGCTACCAGTGCTGCTAGAGCTACTAGAGCTACCAAATAGCTACCAGTGCTACTATAGCTACCAGTGCTACTACAGCTACCAGTGCTACTAGAGCTACCAGTGCTACTACAGCTACCAGTGCTACTATAGCTACCAGTGCTACTAGAGCTACTAGAGCTACCAGTGCTACTAGAGCTACCAGTGCTACTAGAGCTACCAGTGCTACTAGAGCTACCAGTGCTACTACAGCTACCAGTGCTACTAGAGCTACCAGAGCTACTAGAGCTACTAGAGCTACCAGTGCTACTAGAGCTACCAGTGCTACTACAGCTACCAGTGCTACTAGAGCTACCAGAGATACTAGAGCTACTAGAGCTACCAGTGCTACTAGAGCTACCAGTGCTACTAGAGCTACTAGTGCTACTAGGGCAACCAGTGCTACTAGAGCTACCAGAGCTACCAGAGCTACCAGAGCTACCAGAGCTACTAGTGCTACTATAGCTACCAGTGCTTCTAGAGCTACCAGAGCTACTATAGCTAACACATGCTACTATAGCTCTCAGTGCTACTAGAGCTACCAGTGCTACTAGAGCTACCAGTGCTACCAGAGCTACCAGTGCTTCTAGAGCTACCAGTGCTACTAGAGCTACCAGTGCTACTTAGCTATATGAGCTATTACAGGTCCCATATCTGTTTATCATAACACATAATAGGTGGTGTCAACAGTCTGCCATTTCGTGATCGTATATCATGGACTCAGAACCGAAACAAATACGCTACAAAGTGTAAGAACTCTTTTTTTATTAATAATACAAGGACATTTAAGTTGCAAGTGAATTCTCAGTGATTTAAGCTAATAATTTTTATAATTAGGCTTTCTAATTACTTTTTGTAATTCTGAAAATGCTAGCGATGGATTTCCAACATCTTTTTATCTTTTTATCTGTGACTGCAGCCTCCAAGAAAACGGAGCAAGCCGAGCTTCCAAGGAAATCCCCCCTCGCCCCCATCTCCCTGTCCTCTGCATCCTGGCGTTTTCCAGAGCGCTTTCCGAGAGCTTGTTTCGCAAGCTACCTGTGGTGTGCCATTTTACATCACGCATTTTTCTGTAGCTGCTTTTCGGAGCTTTTCACAAACGAGATTGAACCAAGATCTGGACAAATTTTGATGTACTTTCGGCCGTCTCGAGGTCTAAAGTTTCAAAATGTTCAGTAGCGTACACACGGATTTCATTGCTCCCACCATCCGTGTGTTTGAGTAATTATATGAAACTTTTTCCAAAACAGGACATTCCGAAGCAAGCCGCGGATAATACGACAGACTGCGGTATTTTTGTTTGTAAGGTAAGAAGTTTTTCTAAACAAAGTGGGAGTCAGGTGACCACAAACTCAATACCACTTTTGGGCATTTTTTTCTCATTTTTGACTATACAAGTCGAGCTCCTCGACGTTCGCACTGCACGCTGCGTGCATATTGAGGTTTAGAGGTGCGAAAAACGTATTAACACAGGTTCAAGAATAGGCAACATCATCAATGAAACAAAATTTCTGAACATGTGTAAAACTACTTTTTCCTTTAAATTGTAAAATTCTACATCTCAGTAGTATATGATAGGGATATACGCCTCACTTTTATAGGCCTCACTTTTATAGGCCTCACTTTTATACGCCTCACTTTTATACGCCTCACATTTATACGCCTCACATTTATACGCCTCACATTTATACGCCTCACATTTATACGCCTCACATTTATACGCCTCACATCGTCTCGCATCTATAAAAGCTGGTGTGTGAGCGATGTGTGGTATTCACAAAGATGCGCGGAACTCAGCAGTTTGAGCAAGAATGGAAGTTGCAATGTGAGATGGAGCATTTTACTCGAAGTTTGATGCACTATTGTGTACATTATAATGGTCGTATTGGATGTCCATTCTTGTTGACGAGCCATTTGAAGCCAAAAGATTATGTGATTTTGCTTGGCGAAGTGTTTCTTGCCGATTTTGTATCGGTAGGATGTCTTCATGGTTTATCTTGTCATCGAAGCACCAATTCCGCGAGCATCGCCTGCTGCACACCCAATTCACGATGATGACGACGACAGCAATTTATCCAACAGCATGGAAAGCAAAGAATCACCATTGCTTTTACTGTGCCGTAGATACATTGATGGACATCAAAGCCATTATTGACTTTGATGGCTACTTTGTCAAGAAAGAATTTTGGTGCAAGGAGGCAGGAATTATCTTTGATGACGACGAGAATGTCAAGGGACAGTACTTTACGTTCCCTATAGAACTTAAAGAACTGAAAAATGCAAAAGACTTTGCAGGTGCCAAGAAGGCTTATACGATACACCGTCTACGATTTGGCTTTGCATGGAAGCATTCTCTACCCTACACGGAACTGGACCAAGTGGTGCAAGACTGGTATACACATGACTTAAAGTCAAATGGTACTATCGCGTACAAGGGAGGATGTCATGAGAAGCGATTACTGGACAGACTCGGCATACCCAATGTCAATTTGGAGGATTATTGGTGCCCCAAGTACGATGTTCTTTTCAATCAATATGCTGTCTGCTTCAAGTTGTGGTTTTCACATACTATTCTCCGTGGGCACAGCCTATTATTGCCCACGTGTTGAGGTAACTGTATTCTGGAAATGGCTGAAACAAATACGCTACAAAGTGTAAGAACTCTTTTTTATTAATAATACAAGGACATTTAAGTTGCAAGTGAATTCTCAGTGATTTAAGCTAATAATTTTTATAATTAGGCTTTCTAATTACTTTTTGTAATTCTGAAAATGCTAGCGATGGATTTCCAACATCTTTTTATCTTTTTATCTGTGACTGCAGCCTCCAAGAAAACGGAGCAAGCCGAGCTTGCAAGGAAATCCCCCCTCGCCCCCATCTCCCTGTCCTCTGCATCCTGCAGTTTTCCAGAGCGCTTTCCGAGAGCTTGTTTCGCAAGCTACCTGTGGTGTGCCATTTTACAGCACGCTTTTTTCTGTAGCTCCTTTTCGGAGCTTTTCACCAACGAGATTGAACCAAGATCTGGACAAATTTTGATGTACTTTCGGCCGTCTCGAGGTCTAAAGTTTCAAAATGTTCAGTAGCGTACACACGGATTTCATTGCTCCCGCCATCCGTGTGTTTGAGTAATTATATGAAACTTTTTCCAAAACAGGACATTCCGAAGCAAGCCGCGGATAATACGACAGACTGCGGTATTTTTGTTTGTAAGGTAAGAAGTTTTTCTAAACAAAGTGGGAGTCAGGTGACCACAAACTCAATACCACTTTTGGGCATTTTTTTCTCATTTTTGACTATACAAGTCGAGCTCCTCGACGTTCGCACTGCACGCTGCGTGCATATTGAGGTTTAGAGGTGCGAAAAACGTATTAACACAGGTTCAAGAATAGGCAACATCATCAATGAAAACAAAATTTCTGAACATATGTAAAACTACTTTTTCCTTTAAATTGTAAAATTCTACATCTCAGTAGTATATGATAGGGATATACGCCTCACTTTTATAGGCCTCACTTTATAGGCCTCACTTTTATACGCCTCACTTTTATACGCCTCACATTTATACGCCTCACTTTTATACGCCTCACATTTATACGCCTCACATTTATACGCCTCACATTTATACGCCTCACATTTATACGCCTCACATCGTCTCGCATCTATCAAAGCTGGTGTGTGAGCGATGTGTGGTATTCACAAAGATGCGCGGAACTCAGCAGTTTGAGCAAGAATGGAAGTTGCAATGTGAGATGGAGCATTTTACTCGAAGTTTGATGCACTATTGTGTACATTATAATGGTCGTATTGGATGTCCATTCTTGTTGACGAGCCATTTGAAGCCAAAAGATTATGTGATTTTGCTTGGCGAAGTGTTTCTTGCCGATTTTGTATCGGTAGGATGTCTTCATGGTTTATCTTGTCATCGAAGCACCAATTCCGCGAGCATCGCCTGCTGCACACCCAATTCACGATGATGACGACGACAGCAATTTATCCAACAGCATGGAAAGCAAAGAATCACCATTGCTTTTACTGTGCCGTAGATACATTGATGGACATCAAAGCCATTATTGACTTTGATGGCTACTTCGTCAAGAAAGAATTTTGGTGCAAGGAGGCAGGAATTATCTTTGATGACGACGAGAATGTCAAGGGACAGTACTTTACGTTCCCTATAAAAATTAAAGAACTGAAAAATGCAAAAGACTTTGCAGGTGCCAAGAAGGCTTATATGATACACCGTCTACGATTGGACTTTGCATGGAAGCATTCTCTACCCTACACGGAACTGGACCAAGTGGTGCAAGACTGGTATACACATGACTTAAAGTCAAATGGTACTATCGCGTACAAGGATGTCATGAGAAGCGATTGCTGGACAGACTCGGCATACCCAATGTCAATTTGGAGGATTATTGGTGCCCAAAGTACGATGTTCTTTTCAATCAATATGCTGTCTGCTTCAAGTTGTGGTTTTCACATACTATCCTCCGTGGGCACAGTCTATCATTGCCCACGTGTTGAGGTAACTGTATTCTGGAAATGGCTGAAACAAATACGCTACAAAGTGTAAGAACTTTTTTTTATTAATAATACAAGGACATTTAAGTTGCAAGTGAATTGTCAGTGATTTAAGCTAATAAGTTTTATAATTAGGCTTTCTAATTACTTTTTTAATTCTGAAAATGCTAGCGATGGATTTCCAAAATCTTTTTATCTTTTTATCTGTGACTGCAGCCTCCAAGAAAACGGAGCAAGCCGAGCTTGCAAGGAAATCCCCCCTCGCCCCCATCTCCCTGTCCTCTGCATCCTGCAGTTTTCCAGAGCGCTTTCCGAGAGCTTGTTTCGCAAGCTACCTGTGGTGTGCCATTTTACATCACCTTTTTTCTGTAGCTGCTTTTCGGAGCTTTTCACCAACGAGATTGAACCAAGATCTGGACAAATTTTGATGTACTTTCGGCCGTCTCGAGGTCTAAAGTTTCAAAATGTTCAGTAGCGTACACACGGATTTCATTGCTCCCGCAATCCTTGTGTTTGAGTAATTATATGAAACTTTTTCCAAAACAGGACATTCCGAAGCAAGCCGCGGATAATACGACAGACTGCGGTATTTTTGTTTGTAAGGTAAGAAGTTTTTCTAAACAAAGTGGGAGTCAGGTGACCACAAACTCAATACCACTTTTGGGCATTTTTTTCTCATTTTTGACTATACAAGTCGAGCTCCTCGACGTTCGCACTGCACGCTGCGTGCATATTGAGGTTTAGAGGTGCGAAAAACGTATTTACACAGGTTCAAGAATAGGCAACATCATCAATGAAAACAAAATTTCTGAACATATGTAAAACTACTTTTTCCTTTAAATTGTAAAATTCTACATCTCAGTGGTATATGATAGGGATATACGCCTCACATTTATACGCCTCACATTTATACGCCTCACATCGTCTCGCATCTATCAAAGCTGGTGTGTGAGCGATGTGTGGTATTCACAAAGATGCGCGGAACTCAGCAGTTTGAGCAAGAATGGAAGTTGCAATGTGAGATGGAGCATTTTACTCGAAGTTTGATGCACTATTGTGTACATTATAATGGTCGTATTGGATGTCCATTCTTGTTGACGAGCCATTTGAAGCCAAAAGATTATGTGATTTTGCTTGGCGAAGTGTTTCTTGCCGATTTTGTATCGGTAGGATGTCTTCATGGTTTATCTTGTCATCGAAGCACCAATTCCGCGAGCATCGCCTGCTGCACACCCAATTCACGATGATGACGACGACAGCAATTTATCCAACAGCATGGAAAGCAAAGAATCACCATTGCTTTTACTGTGCCGTAGATACATTGATGGACATCAAAGCCATTATTGACTTTGATGGCTACTTCGTCAAGAAAGAATTTTGGTGCAAGGAGGCAGGAATTATCTTTGATGACGACGAGAATGTCAAGGGACAGTACTTTACGTTCCCTATAAAAATTAAAGAACTGAAAAATGCAAAAGACTTTGCAGGTGCCAAGAAGGCTTATATGATACACCGTCTACGATTGGACTTTGCATGGAAGCATTCTCTACCCTACACGGAACTGGACCAAGTGGTGCAAGACTGGTATACACATGACTTAAAGTCAAATGGTACTATCGCGTACAAGGATGTCATGAGAAGCGATTGCTGGACAGACTCGGCATACCCAATGTCAATTTGGAGGATTATTGGTGCCCAAAGTACGATGTTCTTTTCAATCAATATGCTGTCTGCTTCAAGTTGTGGTTTTCACATACTATCCTCCGTGGGCACAGTCTATCATTGCCCACGTGTTGAGGTAACTGTATTCTGGAAATGGCTGAAACAAATACGCTACAAAGTGTAAGAACTTTTTTTTATTAATAATACAAGGACATTTAAGTTGCAAGTGAATTGTCAGTGATTTAAGCTAATAAGTTTTATAATTAGGCTTTCTAATTACTTTTTTAATTCTGAAAATGCTAGCGATGGATTTCCAAAATCTTTTTATCTTTTTATCTGTGACTGCAGCCTCCAAGAAAACGGAGCAAGCCGAGCTTGCAAGGAAATCCCCCCTCGCCCCCATCTCCCTGTCCTCTGCATCCTGCAGTTTTCCAGAGCGCTTTCCGAGAGCTTGTTTCGCAAGCTACCTGTGGTGTGCCATTTTACATCACGCTTTTTTCTGTAGCTGCTTTTCGGAGCTTTTCACCAACGAGATTGAACCAAGATCTGGACAAATTTTGATGTACTTTCGGCCGTCTCGAGGTCTAAAGTTTCAAAATGTTCAGTAGCGTACACACGGATTTCATTGCTCCCGCAATCCTTGTGTTTGAGTAATTATATGAAACTTTTTCCAAAACAGGACATTCCGAAGCAAGCCGCGGATAATACGACAGACTGCGGTATTTTTGTTTGTAAGGTAAGAAGTTTTTCTAAACAAAGTGGGAGTCAGGTGACCACAAACTCAATACCACTTTTGGGCATTTTTTTCTCATTTTTGACTATACAAGTCGAGCTCCTCGACGTTCGCACTGCACGCTGCGTGCATATTGAGGTTTAGAGGTGCGAAAAACGTATTAACACAGGTTCAAGAATAGGCAACATCATCAATGAAAACAAAATTTCTGAACATATGTAAAACTACTTTTTCCTTTAAATTGTAAAATTCTACATCTCAGTGGTATATGATAGGGATATACGCCTCACATTTATACGCCTCACATTTATACGCCTCACATCGTCTCGCATCTATAAAAGCTGGTGTGTGAGCGATGTGTGGTATTCACAAAGATGCGCGGAACTCAGCAGTTTGAGCAAGAATGGAAGTTGCAATGTGAGATGGAGCATTTTACTCGAAGTTTGATGCACTATTGTGTACATTATAATGGTCGTATTGGATGTCCATTCTTGTTGACGAGCCATTTGAAGCCAAAAGATTATGTGATTTTGCTTGGCGAAGTGTTTCTTGCCGATTTTGTATCGGTAGGATGTCTTCATGGTTTATCTTGTCATCGAAGCACCAATTCCGCGAGCATCGCCTGCTGCACACCCAATTCACGATGATGACGACGACAGCAATTTATCCAACAGCATGGAAAGCAAAGAATCACCATTGCTTTTACTGTGCCGTAGATACATTGATGGACATCAAAGCCATTATTGACTTTGATGGCTACTTTGTCAAGAAAGAATTTTGGTGCAAGGAGGCAGGAATTATCTTTGATGACGACGAGAATGTCAAGGGACAGTACTTTACGTTCCCTATAGAACTTAAAGAACTGAAAAATGCAAAAGACTTTGCAGGTGCCAAGAAGGCTTATACGATACACCGTCTACGATTTGACTTTGCATGGAAGCATTCTCTACCCTACACGGAACTGGACCAAGTGGTGCAAGACTGGTATACACATGACTTAAAGTCAAATGGTACTATCGCGTACAAGGGAGGATGTCATGAGAAGCGATTACTGGACAGACTCGGCATACCCAATGTCAATTTGGAGGATTATTGGTGCCCCAAGTACGATGTTCTTTTCAATCAATATGCTGTCTGCTTCAAGTTGTGGTTTTCACATACTATTCTCCGTGGGCACAGCCTATTTTTGCCCACGTGTTGAGGTAACTGTATTCTGGAAATGGCTGAAACAAATACGCTACAAAGTGTAAGAACTCTTTTTTTTATTAATAATACAAGGACATTTAAGTTGCAAGTGAATTCTCAGTGATTTAAGCTAATAATTTTTATAATTAGGCTTTCTAATTACTTTTTGTAATTCTGAAAATGCTAGCGATGGATTTCCAACATCTTTTTATCTTTTTATCTGTGACTGCAGCCTCCAAGAAAACGGAGCAAGCCGAGCTTGCAAGGAAATCCCCCCTCGCCCCCATCTCCCTGTCCTCTGCATCCTGCAGTTTTCCAGAGCGCTTTCCGAGAGCTTGTTTCGCAAGCTACCTGTGGTGTGCCATTTTACATCACGCTTTTTTCTGTAGCTGCTTTTCGGAGCTTTTCACCAACGAGATTGAACCAAGATCTGGACAAATTTTGATGTACTTTCGGCCGTCTCGAGGTCTAAAGTTTCAAAATGTTCAGTAGCGTACACACGGATTTCATTGCTCCCGCCATCCGTGTGTTTGAGTAATTATATGAAACTTTTTCCAAAACAGGACATTCCGAAGCAAGCCGCGGATAATACGACAGACTGCGGTATTTTTGTTTGTAAGGTAAGAAGTTTTTCTAAACAAAGTGGGAGTCAGGTGACCACAAACTCAATACCACTTTTGGGCATTTTTTTCTCATTTTTGACTATACAAGTCGAGCTCCTCGACGTTCGCACTGCACGCTGCGTGCATATTGAGGTTTAGAGGTGCGAAAAACGTATTTACACAGGTTCAAGAATAGGCAACATCATCAATGAAAACAAAATTTCTGAACATATGTAAAACTACTTTTTCCTTTAAATTGTAAAATTCTACATCTCAGTGGTATATGATAGGGACATACGCCTCACATTTATACGCCTCAAATTTATACGCCTCACATCGTCTCGCATCTATAAAAGCTGGTGTGTGAGCGATGTGTGGTATTCACAAAGATGCGCGGAACTCAGCAGTTTGAGCAAGAATGGAAGTTGCAATGTGAGATGGAGCATTTTACTCGAAGTTTGATGCACTATTGTGTACATTATAATGGTCGTATTGGATGTCCATTCTTGTTGACGAGCCATTTGAAGCCAAAAGATTATGTGATTTTGCTTGGCGAAGTGTTTCTTGCCGATTTTGTATCGGTAGGATGTCTTCATGGTTTATCTTGTCATCGAAGCACCAATTCCGCGAGCATCGCCTGCTGCACACCCAATTCACGATGATGACGACGACAGCAATTTATCCAACAGCATGGAAAGCAAAGAATCACCATTGCTTTTACTGTGCCGTAGATACATTGATGGACATCAAAGCCATTATTGACTTTGATGGCTACTTTGTCAAGAAAGAATTTTGGTGCAAGGAGGCAGGAATTATCTTTGATGACGACGAGAATGTCAAGGGACAGTACTTTACGTTCCCTATAAACTTAAAGAACTGAAAAATGCAAAAGACTTTGCAGGTGCCAAGAAGGCTTATATGATACACCGTCTACGATTTGACTTTGCATGGAAGCATTCTCTACCCTACACGGAACTGGACCAAGTGGTGCAAGACTGGTATACACATGACTTAAAGTCAAATGGTACTATCGCGTACAAGGGAGGATGTCATGAGAAGCGATTACTGGACAGACTCGGCATACCCAATGTCAATTTGGAGGATTATTGGTGCCCCAAGTACGATGTTCTTTTCAATCAATATGCTGTCTGCTTCAAGTTGTGGTTTTCACATACTATTCTCCGTGGGCACAGCCTATTATTGCCCACGTGTTGAGGTAACTGTATTCTGGAAATGGCTGAAACAAATACGCTACAAAGTGTAAGAACTCTTTTTTTATTAATAATACAAGGACATTTAAGTTGCAAGTGAATTCTCAGTGATTTAAGCTAATAATTTTTATAATTAGGCTTTCTAATTACTTTTTGTAATTCTGAAAATGCTAGCGATGGATTTCCAACATCTTTTTATCTTTTTATCTGTGACTGCAGCCTCCAAGAAAACGGAGCAAGCCGAGCTTGCAAGGAAATCCCCCCTCGCCCCCATCTCCCTGTCCTCTGCATCCTGCAGTTTTCCAGAGCGCTTTCCGAGAGCTTGTTTCGCAAGCTACCTGTGGTGTGCCATTTTACATCACGCTTTTTTCTGTAGCTGCTTTTCGGAGCTTTTCACCAACGAGATTGAACCAAGATCTGGACAAATTTTGATGTACTTTCGGCCGTCTCGAGGTCTAAAGTTTCAAAATGTTCAGTAGCGTACACACGGATTTCATTGCTCCCGCCATCCGTGTGTTTGAGTAATTATATGAAACTTTTTCCAAAACAGGACATTCCGAAGCAAGCCGCGGATAATACGACAGACTGCGGTATTTTTGTTTGTAAGGTAAGAAGTTTTTCTAAACAAAGTGGGAGTCAGGTGACCACAAACTCAATACCACTTTTGGGCATTTTTTTCTCATTTTTGACTATACAAGTCGAGCTCCTCGACGTTCGCACTGCACGCTGCGTGCATATTGAGGTTTAGAGGTGCGAAAAACGTATTAACACAGGTTCAAGAATAGGCAACATCATCAATGAAAACAAAATTTCTGAACATATGTAAAACTACTTTTTCCTTTAAATTGTAAAATTCTACATCTCAGTAGTATATGATAGGGATATACGCCTCACTTTTATAGGCCTCACTTTTATAGGCCTCACTTTTATACGCCTCACTTTTATACGCCTCACATTTATACGCCTCACTTTTATACGCCTCACATTTATACGCCTCACATTTATACGCCTCACATTTATACGCCTCACATCGTCTCGCATCTATCAAAGCTGGTGTGTGAGCGATGTGTGGTATTCACAAAGATGCGCGGAACTCAGCAGTTTGAGCAAGAATGGAAGTTGCAATGTGAGATGGAGCATTTTACTCGAAGTTTGATGCACTATTGTGTACATTATAATGGTCGTATTGGATGTCCATTCTTGTTGACGAGCCATTTGAAGCCAAAAGATTATGTGATTTTGCTTGGCGAAGTGTTTCTTGCCGATTTTGTATCGGTAGGATGTCTTCATGGTTTATCTTGTCATCGAAGCACCAATTCCGCGAGCATCGCCTGCTGCACACCCAATTCACGATGATGACGACGACAGCAATTTATCCAACAGCATGGAAAGCAAAGAATCACCATTGCTTTTACTGTGCCGTAGATACATTGATGGACATCAAAGCCATTATTGACTTTGATGGCTACTTTGTCAAGAAAGAATTTTGGTGCAAGGAGGCAGGAATTATCTTTGATGACGACGAGAATGTCAAGGGACAGTACTTTACGTTCCCTATAAAACTTAAAGAACTGAAAAATGCAAAAGACTTTGCAGGTGCCAAGAAGGCTTATACGATACACCGTCTACGATTTGACTTTGCATGGAAGCATTCTCTACCCTACACGGAACTGGACCAAGTGGTGCAAGACTGGTATACACATGACTTAAAGTCAAATGGTACTATCGCGTACAAGGGAGGATGTCATGAGAAGCGATTCTGGACAGACTCGGCATACCCAATGTCAATTTGGAGGATTATTGGTGCCCAAAGTACGATGTTCTTTTCAATCAATATGCTGTCTGCTTCAAGTTGTGGTTTTCACATACTATCCTCCGTGGGCACAGCCTATCATTGCCCACGTGTTGAGGTAACTGTATTCTGGAAATGGCTGAAACAAATACGCTACAAAGTGTAAGAACTCTTTTTTTATTAATAATACAAGGACATTTAAGTTGCAAGTGAATTCTCAGTGATTTAAGCTAATAATTTTTATAATTAGGCTTTCTAATTACTTTTTGTAATTCTGAAAATGCTAGCGATGGATTTCCAACATCTTTTTATCTTTTTATCTGTGACTGCAGCCTCCAAGAAAACGGAGCAAGCCGAGCTTGCAAGGAAATCCCCCCTCGCCCCCATCTCCCTGTCCTCTGCATCCTGCAGTTTTCCAGAGCGCTTTCCGAGAGCTTGTTTCGCAAGCTACCTGTGGTGTGCCATTTTACATCACGCTTTTTTCTGTAGCTGCTTTTCGGAGCTTTTCACCAACGAGATTGAACCAAGATCTGGACAAATTTTGATGTACTTTCGGCCGTCTCGAGGTCTAAAGTTTCAAAATGTTCAGTAGCGTACACACGGATTTCATTGCTCCCGCCATCCGTGTGTTTGAGTAATTATATGAAACTTTTTCCAAAACAGGACATTCCGAAGCAAGCCGCGGATAATACGACAGACTGCGGTATTTTTGTTTGTAAGGTAAGAAGTTTTTCTAAACAAAGTGGGAGTCAGGTGACCACAAACTCAATACCACTTTTGGGCATTTTTTTCTCATTTTTGACTATACAAGTCGAGCTCCTCGACGTTCGCACTGCACGCTGCGTGCATATTGAGGTTTAGAGGTGCGAAAAACGTATTAACACAGGTTCAAGAATAGGCAACATCATCAATGAAAACAAAATTTCTGAACATATGTAAAACTACTTTTTCCTTTAAATTGTAAAATTCTACATCTCAGTAGTATATGATAGGGATATACGCCTCACTTTTAGGCCTCACTTTTATAGGCCTCACTTTTATACGCCTCACTTTTATACGCCTCACATTTATACGCCTCACTTTTATACGCCTCACATTTATACGCCTCACATTTATACGCCTCACATTTATACGCCTCACATCGTCTCGCATCTATCAAAGCTGGTGTGTGAGCGATGTGTGGTATTCACAAAGATGCGCGGAACTCAGCAGTTTGAGCAAGAATGGAAGTTGCAATGTGAGATGGAGCATTTTACTCGAAGTTTGATGCACTATTGTGTACATTATAATGGTCGTATTGGATGTCCATTCTTGTTGACGAGCCATTTGAAGCCAAACGATTATGTGATTTTGCTTGGCGAAGTGTTTCTTGCCGATTTTGTATCGGTAGGATGTCTTCATGGTTTATCTTGTCATCGAAGCACCAATTCCGCGAGCATCGCCTGCTGCACACCCAATTCACGATGATGACGACGACAGCAATTTATCCAACAGCATGGAAAGCAAGGAATCACCATTGCTTTTACTGTGCCGTAGATACATTGATGGACATCAAAGCCATTATTGACTTTGATGGTTACTTTGTCAAGAAAGAATTTTGGTGCAAGGAGGCAGGAATTATCTTTGATGACGACGAGAATGTCAAGGGACAGTACTTTACGTTCCCTATAAAACTTAAAGAACTGAAAAATGCAAAAGACTTTGCAGGTGCCAAGAAGGCTTATATGATACACCGTCTACGATTTGACTTTGCATGGAAGCATTCTCTACCCTACACGGAACTGGACCAAGTGGTGCAAGACTGGTATACACATGACTTAAAGTCAAATGGTACTATCGCGTACAAGGGAGGATGTCATGAGAAGCGATTACTGGACAGACTCGGCATACCCAATGTCAATTTGGAGGATTATTGGTGCCCAAAGTACGATGTTCTTTTCAATCAATA
Organism: Scolanthus callimorphus; assembly: GCA_033964015.1. Classification (NCBI taxonomy): domain Eukaryota; kingdom Metazoa; phylum Cnidaria; class Anthozoa; order Actiniaria; family Edwardsiidae; genus Scolanthus; species Scolanthus callimorphus. The sequence continues at coordinate 23,042,085 of CM066911.1, read as the reverse complement.
TGCTGTCTGCTTCAAGTTGTGGTTTTCACATACTATCCTCCGTGGGCACAGCCTATTATTGCCCACGTGTTGAGGTAACTGTATTCTGGAAATGGCTGAAACAAATACGCTACAAAGTGTAAGAACCTTTTTTATTAATAATACAAGGACATTTAAGTTGCAAGTGAATTCTCAGTGATTTAAGCTAATAATTTTTATAATTAGGCTTTCTAATTACTTTTTGTAATTCTGAAAATGCTAGCGATGGATTTCCAACATCTTTTTATCTTTTTATCTGTGACTGCAGCCTCCAAGAAAACGGAGCAAGCCGAGCTTGCAAGGAAACCCCCCTCGCCCCCATCTCCCTGTCCTCTGCATCCTGGAGTTTTCCAGAGCGCTTTCCGAGAGCTTGTTTCGCAAGCTACCTGTGGTGTGCCATTTTACATCACGCTTTTTTCTGTAGCTGCTTTTCGGAGCTTTTCACAAACGAGATTGAACCAAGATCTGGACAAATTTTGATGTACTTTCGGCCGTCTCGAGGTCTAAAGTTTCAAAATGTTCAGTAGCGTACACACGGATTTCATTGCTCCCGCCATCCGTGTGTTTGAGTAATTATATGAAACTTTTTCCAAAACAGGACATTCCGAAGCAAGCCGCGGATAATACGACAGACTGCGGTATTTTTGTTTGTAAGGTAAGAAGTTTTTCTAAACAAAGTGGGAGTCAGGTGACCACAAACTCAATACCACTTTTGGGCATTTTTTTCTCATTTTTGACTATACAAGTCGAGCTCCTCGACGTTCGCACTGCACGCTGCGTGCATATTGAGGTTTAGAGGTGCGAAAAACGTATTAACACAGGTTCAAGAATAGGCAACATCATCAATGATAACAAAATTTCTGAACATATGTAAAACTACTTTTTCCTTTAAATTGTAAAATTCTACATCTCAGTAGTATATGATAGGGATATAGGCCTCACTTTTATAGGCCTCACTTTTATAGGCCTCACTTTTATACGCCTCACTTTTATACGCCTCACATTTATACGCCTCACATTTATACGCCTCACATTTATACGCCTCACATTTATACGCCTCACATCGTCTCGCATCTATAAAAGCTGGTGTGTGAGCGATGTGTGGTATTCACAAAGATGCGCGAAACTCAGCAGTTTGAGCAAGAATGGAAGTTGCAATGGGAGATGGAGCATTTTACTCGAAGTTTGATGGACTATTGTGTACATTATAATGGTCGTATTGGATGTCCATTCTTGTTGACGAGCCATTTGAAGCCAAACGATTATGTGATTTTGCTTGGCGAAGTGTTTCTTGCCGATTTTGTATCGGTAGGATGTCTTCATGGTTTATCTTGTCATCGAAGCACCAATTCCGCGAGCATCGCCTGCTGCACACCCAATTCACGATGATGACGACGACAGCAATTTATCCAACAGCATGGAAAGCAAAGAATCACCATTGCTTTTACTGTGCCGTAGATACATTGATGGACATCAAAGCCATTATTGACTTTGATGGCTACTTCGTCAAGAAAGAATTTTGGTGCAAGGAGGCAGGAATTATCTTTGATGACGACGAGAATGTCAAGGGACAGTACTTTACGTTCCCTATAAAACTTAAAGAACTGAAAAATGCAAAAGACTTTGCAGGTGCCAAGAAGGCTTATATGATACACCGTCTACGATTGACTTTGCATGGAAGCATTCTCTACCCTACACGGAACTGGACCAAGTGGTGCAAGACTGGTATACACATGACTTAAAGTCAAATGGTACTATCGCGTACAAAGGATGTCATGAGAAGCGATTGCTGGACAGACTCGGCATACCCAATGTCAATTTGGAGGATTATTGGTGCCCAAAGTACGATGTTCTTTTCAATCAATATGCTGTCTGCTTCAAGTTGTGGTTTTCACATACTATCCTCCGTGGGCACAGTCTATCATTGCCCACGTGTTGAGGTAACTGTATTCTGGAAATGGCTGAAACAAATACGCTACAAAGTGTAAGAACTTTTTTTTATTAATAATACAAGGACATTTAAGTTGCAAGTGAATTGTCAGTGATTTAAGCTAATAAGTTTTATAATTAGGCTTTCTAATTACTTTTTTAATTCTGAAAATGCTAGCGATGGATTTCCAAAATCTTTTTATCTTTTTATCTGTGACTGCAGCCTCCAAGAAAACGGAGCAAGCCGAGCTTGCAAGGAAATCCCCCCTCGCCCCCATCTCCCTGTCCTCTGCATCCTGGCGTTTTCCAGAGCGCTTTCCGAGAGCTTGTTTCGCAAGCTACCTGTGGTGTGCCATTTTACATCACGCTTTTTTCTGTAGCTGCTTTTCGGAGCTTTTCACCAACGAGATTGAACCAAGATCTGGACAAATTTTGATGTACTTTCGGCCGTCTCGAGGTCTAAAGTTTCAAAATGTTCAGTAGCGTACACACGGATTTCATTGCTCCCGCAATCCTTGTGTTTGAGTAATTATATGAAACTTTTTCCAAAACAGGACATTCCGAAGCAAGCCGCGGATAATACGACAGACTGCGGTATTTTTGTTTGTAAGGTAAGAAGTTTTTCTAAACAAAGTGGGAGTCAGGTGACCACAAACTCAATACCACTTTTGGGCATTTTTTTCTCATTTTTGACTATACAAGTCGAGCTCCTCGACGTTCGCACTGCACGCTGCGTGCATATTGAGGTTTAGAGGTGCGAAAAACGTATTAACACAGGTTCAAGAATAGGCAACATCATCAATGAAAACAAAATTTCTGAACATATGTAAAACTACTTTTTCCTTTAAATTGTAAAATTCTACATCTCAGTGGTATATGATAGGGATATACGCCTCACATTTATACGCCTCACATTTATACGCCTCACATCGTCTCGCATCTATAAAAGCTGGTGTGTGAGCGATGTGTGGTATTCACAAAGATGCGCGGAACTCAGCAGTTTGAGCAAGAATGGAAGTTGCAATGTGAGATGGAGCATTTTACTCGAAGTTTGATGCACTATTGTGTACATTATAATGGTCGTATTGGATGTCCATTCTTGTTGACGAGCCATTTGAAGCCAAAAGATTATGTGATTTTGCTTGGCGAAGTGTTTCTTGCCGATTTTGTATCGGTAGGATGTCTTCATGGTTTATCTTGTCATCGAAGCACCAATTCCGCGAGCATCGCCTGCTGCACACCCAATTCACGATGATGACGACGACAGCAATTTATCCAACAGCATGGAAAGCAAAGAATCACCATTGCTTTTACTGTGCCGTAGATACATTGATGGACATCAAAGCCATTATTGACTTTGATGGCTACTTTGTCAAGAAAGAATTTTGGTGCAAGGAGGCAGGAATTATCTTTGATGACGACGAGAATGTCAAGGGACAGTACTTTACGTTCCCTATAAACTTAAAGAACTGAAAAATGCAAAAGACTTTGCAGGTGCCAAGAAGGCTTATATGATACACCGTCTACGATTTGACTTTGCATGGAAGCATTCTCTACCCTACACGGAACTGGACCAAGTGGTGCAAGACTGGTATACACATGACTTAAAGTCAAATGGTACTATCGCGTACAAGGGAGGATGTCATGAGAAGCGATTGCTGGACAGACTCGGCATACCCAATGTCAATTTGGAGGATTATTGGTGCCCCAAGTACGATGTTCTTTTCAATCAATATGCTGTCTGCTTCAAGTTGTGGTTTTCACATACTATCCTCCGTGGGCACAGCCTATCATTGCCCACGTGTTGAGGTAACTGTATTCTGGAAATGGCTGAAACAAATACGCTACAAAGTGTAAGAACTCTTTTTTTATTAATAATACAAGGACATTTAAGTTGCAAGTGAATTCTCAGTGATTTAAGCTAATAATTTTTATAATTAGGCTTTCTAATTACTTTTTGTAATTCTGAAAATGCTAGCGATGGATTTCCAACATCTTTTTATCTTTTTATCTGTGACTGCAGCCTCCAAGAAAACGGAGCAAGCCGAGCTTGCAAGGAAATCCCCCCTCGCCCCCATCTCCCTGTCCTCTGCATCCTGCAGTTTTCCAGAGCGCTTTCCGAGAGCTTGTTTCGCAAGCTACCTGTGGTGTGCCATTTTACATCACGCTTTTTTCTGTAGCTGCTTTTCGGAGCTTTTCACCAACGAGATTGAACCAAGATCTGGACAAATTTTGATGTACTTTCGGCCGTCTCGAGGTCTAAAGTTTCAAAATGTTCAGTAGCGTACACACGGATTTCATTGCTCCCGCCATCCGTGTGTTTGAGTAATTATATGAAACTTTTTCCAAAACAGGACATTCCGAAGCAAGCCGCGGATAATACGACAGACTGCGGTATTTTTGTTTGTAAGGTAAGAAGTTTTTCTAAACAAAGTGGGAGTCAGGTGACCACAAACTCAATACCACTTTTGGGCATTTTTTTCTCATTTTTGACTATACAAGTCGAGCTCCTCGACGTTCGCACTGCACGCTGCGTGCATATTGAGGTTTAGAGGTGCGAAAAACGTATTAACACAGGTTCAAGAATAGGCAACATCATCAATGAAAACAAAATTTCTGAACATATGTAAAACTACTTTTTCCTTTAAATTGTAAAATTCTACATCTCAGTGGTATATGATAGGGACATACGCCTCACATTTATACGCCTCAAATTTATACGCCTCACATCGTCTCGCATCTATCAAAGCTGGTGTGTGAGCGATGTGTGGTATTCACAAAGATGCGCGGAACTCAGCAGTTTGAGCAAGAATGGAAGTTGCAATGTGAGATGGAGCATTTTACTCGAAGTTTGATGCACTATTGTGTACATTATAATGGTCGTATTGGATGTCCATTCTTGTTGACGAGCCATTTGAAGCCAAAAGATTATGTGATTTTGCTTGGCGAAGTGTTTCTTGCCGATTTTGTATCGGTAGGATGTCTTCATGGTTTATCTTGTCATCGAAGCACCAATTCCGCGAGCATCGCCTGCTGCACACCCAATTCACGATGATGACGACGACAGCAATTTATCCAACAGCATGGAAAGCAAAGAATCACCATTGCTTTTACTGTGCCGTAGATACATTGATGGACATCAAAGCCATTATTGACTTTGATGGTTACTTTGTCAAGAAAGAATTTTGGTGCAAGGAGGCAGGAATTATCTTTGATGACGACGAGAATGTCAAGGGACAGTACTTTACGTTCCCTATAAAACTTAAAGAACTGAAAAATGCAAAAGACTTTGCAGGTGCCAAGAAGGCTTATATGATACACCGTCTACGATTTGACTTTGCATGGAAGCATTCTCTACCCTACACGGAACTGGACCAAGTGGTGCAAGACTGGTATACACATGACTTAAAGTCAAATGGTACTATCGCGTACAAGGGAGGATGTCATGAGAAGCGATTCCTGGACAGACTCGGCATACCCAATGTCAATTTGGAGGATTATTGGTGCCCAAAGTACGATGTTCTTTTCAATCAATATGCTGTCTGCTTCAAGTTGTGGTTTTCACATACTATCCTCCGTGGGCACAGCCTATCATTGCCCACGTGTTGAGGTAACTGTATTCTGGAAATGGCTGAAACAAATACGCTACAAAGTGTAAGAACTCTTTTTTTATTAATAATACAAGGACATTTAAGTTGCAAGTGAATTCTCAGTGATTTAAGCTAATAATTTTTATAATTAGGCTTTCTAATTACTTTTTGTAATTCTGAAAATGCTAGCGATGGATTTCCAACATCTTTTTATCTTTTTATCTGTGACTGCAGCCTCCAAGAAAACGGAGCAAGCCGAGCTTGCAAGGAAATCCCCCCTCGCCCCCATCTCCCTGTCCTCTGCATCCTGCGTTTTCCAGAGCGCTTTCCGAGAGCTTGTTTCGCAAGCTACCTGTGGTGTGCCATTTTACATCACGCTTTTTTCTGTAGCTGCTTTTCGGAGCTTTTCACAAACGAGATTGAACCAAGATCTGGACAAATTTTGATGTACTTTCGGCCGTCTCGAGGTCTAAAGTTTCAAAATGTTCAGTAGCGTACACACGGATTTCATTGCTCCCGCCATCCGTGTGTTTGAGTAATTATATGAAACTTTTTCCAAAACAGGACATTCCGAAGCAAGCCGCGGATAATACGACAGACTGCGGTATTTTTGTTTGTAAGGTAAGAAGTTTTTCTAAACAAAGTGGGAGTCAGGTGACCACAAACTCAATACCACTTTTGGGCATTTTTTTCTCATTTTTGACTATACAAGTCGAGCTCCTCGACGTTCGCACTGCACGCTGCGTGCATATTGAGGTTTAGAGGTGCGAAAAACGTATTAACACAGGTTCAAGAATAGGCAACATCATCAATGAAAACAAAATTTCTGAACATATGTAAAACTACTTTTTCCTTTAAATTGTAAAATTCTACATCTCAGTAGTATATGATAGGGATATACGCCTCACTTTTATAGGCCTCACTTTTATAGGCCTCACTTTTATACGCCTCACTTTTATACGCCTCACATTTATACGCCTCACATTTATACGCCTCACATTTATACGCCTCACATTTATACGCCTCACATTTATACGCCTCACATCGTCTCGCATCTATAAAAGCTGGTGTGTGAGCGATGTGTGGTATTCACAAAGATGCGCGGAACTCAGCAGTTTGAGCAAGAATGGAAGTTGCAATGTGAGATGGAGCATTTTACTCGAAGTTTGATGCACTATTGTGTACATTATAATGGTCGTATTGGATGTCCATTCTTGTTGACGAGCCATTTGAAGCCAAAAGATTATGTGATTTTGCTTGGCGAAGTGTTTCTTGCCGATTTTGTATCGGTAGGATGTCTTCATGGTTTATCTTGTCATCGAAGCACCAATTCCGCGAGCATCGCCTGCTGCACACCCAATTCACGATGATGACGACGACAGCAATTTATCCAACAGCATGGAAAGCAAAGAATCACCATTGCTTTTACTGTGCCGTAGATACATTGATGGACATCAAAGCCATTATTGACTTTGATGGCTACTTTGTCAAGAAAGAATTTTGGTGCAAGGAGGCAGGAATTATCTTTGATGACGACGAGAATGTCAAGGGACAGTACTTTACGTTCCCTATAAACTTAAAGAACTGAAAAATGCAAAAGACTTTGCAGGTGCCAAGAAGGCTTATATGATACACCGTCTACGATTTGACTTTGCATGGAAGCATTCTCTACCCTACACGGAACTGGACCAAGTGGTGCAAGACTGGTATACACATGACTTAAAGTCAAATGGTACTATCGCGTACAAGGGAGGATGTCATGAGAAGCGATTACTGGACAGACTCGGCATACCCAATGTCAATTTGGAGGATTATTGGTGCCCCAAGTACGATGTTCTTTTCAATCAATATGCTGTCTGCTTCAAGTTGTGGTTTTCACATACTATTCTCCGTGGGCACAGCCTATTATTGCCCACGTGTTGAGGTAACTGTATTCTGGAAATGGCTGAAACAAATACGCTACAAAGTGTAAGAACTCTTTTTTTATTAATAATACAAGGACATTTAAGTTGCAAGTGAATTCTCAGTGATTTAAGCTAATAATTTTTATAATTAGGCTTTCTAATTACTTTTTGTAATTCTGAAAATGCTAGCGATGGATTTCCAACATCTTTTTATCTTTTTATCTGTGACTGCAGCCTCCAAGAAAACGGAGCAAGCCGAGCTTGCAAGGAAATCCCCCCTCGCCCCCATCTCCCTGTCCTCTGCATCCTGCAGTTTTCCAGAGCGCTTTCCGAGAGCTTGTTTCGCAAGCTACCTGTGGTGTGCCATTTTACATCACGCTTTTTTCTGTAGCTGCTTTTCGGAGCTTTTCACCAACGAGATTGAACCAAGATCTGGACAAATTTTGATGTACTTTCGGCCGTCTCGAGGTCTAAAGTTTCAAAATGTTCAGTAGCGTACACACGGATTTCATTGCTCCCGCCATCCGTGTGTTTGAGTAATTATATGAAACTTTTTCCAAAACAGGACATTCCGAAGCAAGCCGCGGATAATACGACAGACTGCGGTATTTTTGTTTGTAAGGTAAGAAGTTTTTCTAAACAAAGTGGGAGTCAGGTGACCACAAACTCAATACCACTTTTGGGCATTTTTTTCTCATTTTTGACTATACAAGTCGAGCTCCTCGACGTTCGCACTGCACGCTGCGTGCATATTGAGGTTTAGAGGTGCGAAAAACGTATTAACACAGGTTCAAGAATAGGCAACATCATCAATGAAAACAAAATTTCTGAACATATGTAAAACTACTTTTTCCTTTAAATTGTAAAATTCTACATCTCAGTAGTATATGATAGGGATATACGCCTCACTTTTATAGGCCTCACTTTTATAGGCCTCACTTTTATACGCCTCACTTTTATACGCCTCACATTTATACGCCTCACTTTTATACGCCTCACATTTATACGCCTCACATTTATACGCCTCACATTTATACGCCTCACATCGTCTCGCATCTATCAAAGCTGGTGTGTGAGCGATGTGTGGTATTCACAAAGATGCGCGGAACTCAGCAGTTTGAGCAAGAATGGAAGTTGCAATGTGAGATGGAGCATTTTACTCGAAGTTTGATGCACTATTGTGTACATTATAATGGTCGTATTGGATGTCCATTCTTGTTGACGAGCCATTTGAAGCCAAAAGATTATGTGATTTTGCTTGGCGAAGTGTTTCTTGCCGATTTTGTATCGGTAGGATGTCTTCATGGTTTATCTTGTCATCGAAGCACCAATTCCGCGAGCATCGCCTGCTGCACACCCAATTCACGATGATGACGACGACAGCAATTTATCCAACAGCATGGAAAGCAAAGAATCACCATTGCTTTTACTGTGCCGTAGATACATTGATGGACATCAAAGCCATTATTGACTTTGATGGTTACTTTGTCAAGAAAGAATTTTGGTGCAAGGAGGCAGGAATTATCTTTGATGACGACGAGAATGTCAAGGGACAGTACTTTACGTTCCCTATAAAACTTAAAGAACTGAAAAATGCAAAAGACTTTGCAGGTGCCAAGAAGGCTTATATGATACACCGTCTACGATTTGACTTTGCATGGAAGCATTCTCTACCCTACACGGAACTGGACCAAGTGGTGCAAGACTGGTATACACATGACTTAAAGTCAAATGGTACTATCGCGTACAAGGGAGGATGTCATGAGAAGCGATTCCTGGACAGACTCGGCATACCCAATGTCAATTTGGAGGATTATTGGTGCCCAAAGTACGATGTTCTTTTCAATCAATATGCTGTCTGCTTCAAGTTGTGGTTTTCACATACTATCCTCCGTGGGCACAGCCTATCATTGCCCACGTGTTGAGGTAACTGTATTCTGGAAATGGCTGAAACAAATACGCTACAAAGTGTAAGAACTCTTTTTTTATTAATAATACAAGGACATTTAAGTTGCAAGTGAATTCTCAGTGATTTAAGCTAATAATTTTTATAATTAGGCTTTCTAATTACTTTTTGTAATTCTGAAAATGCTAGCGATGGATTTCCAACATCTTTTTATCTTTTTATCTGTGACTGCAGCCTCCAAGAAAACGGAGCAAGCCGAGCTTGCAAGGAAATCCCCCCTCGCCCCCATCTCCCTGTCCTCTGCATCCTGCAGTTTTCCAGAGCGCTTTCCGAGAGCTTGTTTCGCAAGCTACCTGTGGTGTGCCATTTTACATCACGCTTTTTTCTGTAGCTGCTTTTCGGAGCTTTTCACCAACGAGATTGAACCAAGATCTGGACAAATTTTGATGTACTTTCGGCCGTCTCGAGGTCTAAAGTTTCAAAATGTTCAGTAGCGTACACACGGATTTCATTGCTCCCGCCATCCGTGTGTTTGAGTAATTATATGAAACTTTTTCCAAAACAGGACATTCCGAAGCAAGCCGCGGATAATACGACAGACTGCGGTATTTTTGTTTGTAAGGTAAGAAGTTTTTCTAAACAAAGTGGGAGTCAGGTGACCACAAACTCAATACCACTTTTGGGCATTTTTTTCTCATTTTTGACTATACAAGTCGAGCTCCTCGACGTTCGCACTGCACGCTGCGTGCATATTGAGGTTTAGAGGTGCGAAAAACGTATTAACACAGGTTCAAGAATAGGCAACATCATCAATGAAAACAAAATTTCTGAACATATGTAAAACTACTTTTTCCTTTAAATTGTAAAATTCTACATCTCAGTAGTATATGATAGGGATATACGCCTCACTTTTATAGGCCTCACTTTTATAGGCCTCACTTTTATACGCCTCACTTTTATACGCCTCACATTTATACGCCTCACTTTTATACGCCTCACATTTATACGCCTCACATTTATACGCCTCACATTTATACGCCTCACATCGTCTCGCATCTATCAAAGCTGGTGTGTGAGCGATGTGTGGTATTCACAAAGATGCGCGGAACTCAGCAGTTTGAGCAAGAATGGAAGTTGCAATGTGAGATGGAGCATTTTACTCGAAGTTTGATGCACTATTGTGTACATTATAATGGTCGTATTGGATGTCCATTCTTGTTGACGAGCCATTTGAAGCCAAACGATTATGTGATTTTGCTTGGCGAAGTGTTTCTTGCCGATTTTGTATCGGTAGGATGTCTTCATGGTTTATCTTGTCATCGAAGCACCAATTCCGCGAGCATCGCCTGCTGCACACCCAATTCACGATGATGACGACGACAGCAATTTATCCAACAGCATGGAAAGCAAAGAATCACCATTGCTTTTACTGTGCCGTAGATACATTGATGGACATCAAAGCCATTATTGACTTTGATGGTTACTTTGTCAAGAAAGAATTTTGGTGCAAGGAGGCAGGAATTATCTTTGATGACGACGAGAATGTCAAGGGACAGTACTTTACGTTCCCTATAAAACTTAAAGAACTGAAAAATGCAAAAGACTTTGCAGGTGCCAAGAAGGCTTATATGATACACCGTCTACGATTTGACTTTGCATGGAAGCATTCTCTACCCTACACGGAACTGGACCAAGTGGTGCAAGACTGGTATACACATGACTTAAAGTCAAATGGTACTATCGCGTACAAGGGAGGATGTCATGAGAAGCGATTACTGGACAGACTCGGCATACCCAATGTCAATTTGGAGGATTATTGGTGCCCAAAGTACGATGTTCTTTTCAATCAATATGCTGTCTGCTTCAAGTTGTGGTTTTCACATACTATCCTCCGTGGGCACAGCCTATTATTGCCCACGTGTTGAGGTAACTGTATTCTGGAAATGGCTGAAACAAATACGCTACAAAGTGTAAGAACCCTTTTTTATTAATAATACAAGGACATTTAAGTTGCAAGTGAATTCTCAGTGATTTAAGCTAATAATTTTTATAATTAGGCTTTCTAATTACTTTTTGTAATTCTGAAAATGCTAGCGATGGATTTCCAACATCTTTTTATCTTTTTATCTGTGACTGCAGCCTCCAAGAAAACGGAGCAAGCCGAGCTTGCAAGGAAATCCCCCCTCGCCCCCATCTCCCTGTCCTCTGCATCCTGGAGTTTTCCAGAGCGCTTTCCGAGAGCTTGTTTCGCAAGCTACCTGTGGTGTGCCATTTTACATCACGCTTTTTTCTGTAGCTGCTTTTCGGAGCTTTTCACAAACGAGATTGAACCAAGATCTGGACAAATTTTGATGTACTTTCGGCCGTCTCGAGGTCTAAAGTTTCAAAATGTTCAGTAGCGTACACACGGATTTCATTGCTCCCGCCATCCGTGTGTTTGAGTAATTATATGAAACTTTTTCCAAAACAGGACATTCCGAAGCAAGCCGCGGATAATACGACAGACTGCGGTATTTTTGTTTGTAAGGTAAGAAGTTTTTCTAAACAAAGTGGGAGTCAGGTGACCACAAACTCAATACCACTTTTGGGCATTTTTTTCTCATTTTTGACTATACAAGTCGAGCTCCTCGACGTTCGCACTGCACGCTGCGTGCATATTGAGGTTTAGAGGTGCGAAAAACGTATTAACACAGGTTCAAGAATAGGCAACATCATCAATGAAAACAAAATTTCTGAACATATGTAAAACTACTTTTTCCTTTAAATTGTAAAATTCTACATCTCAGTAGTATATGATAGGGATATAGGCCTCACTTTTATAGGCCTCACTTTTATAGGCCTCACTTTTATACGCCTCACTTTTATACGCCTCACATTTATACGCCTCACATTTATACGCCTCACATTTATACGCCTCACATTTATACGCCTCACATCGTCTCGCATCTATAAAAGCTGGTGTGTGAGCGATGTGTGGTATTCACAAAGATGCGCGAAACTCAGCAGTTTGAGCAAGAATGGAAGTTGCAATGTGAGATGGAGCATTTTACTCGAAGTTTGATGCACTATTGTGTACATTATAATGGTCGTATTGGATGTCCATTCTTGTTGACGAGCCATTTGAAGCCAAAAGATTATGTGATTTTGCTTGGCGAAGTGTTTCTTGCCGATTTTGTATCGGTAGGATGTCTTCATGGTTTATCTTGTCATCGAAGCACCAATTCCGCGAGCATCGCCTGCTGCACACCCAATTCACGATGATGACGACGACAGCAATTTATCCAACAGCATGGAAAGCAAAGAATCACCATTGCTTTTACTGTGCCGTAGATACATTGATGGACATCAAAGCCATTATTGACTTTGATGGCTACTTCGTCAAGAAAGAATTTTGGTGCAAGGAGGCAGGAATTATCTTTGATGACGACGAGAATGTCAAGGGACAGTACTTTACGTTCCCTATAAAACTTAAAGAACTGAAAAATGCAAAAGACTTTGCAGGTGCCAAGAAGGCTTATATGATACACCGTCTACGATTTGACTTTGCATGGAAGCATTCTCTACCCTACACGGAACTGGACCAAGTGGTGCAAGACTGGTATACACATGACTTAAAGTCAAATGGTACTATCGCGTACAAGGATGTCATGAGAAGCGATTGCTGGACAGACTCGGCATACCCAATGTCAATTTGGAGGATTATTGGTGCCCAAAGTACGATGTTCTTTTCAATCAATATGCTGTCTGCTTCAAGTTGTGGTTTTCACATACTATCCTCCGTGGGCACAGTCTATCATTGCCCACGTGTTGAGGTAACTGTATTCTGGAAATGGCTGAAACAAATACGCTACAAAGTGTAAGAACTTTTTTTATTAATAATACAAGGACATTTAAGTTGCAAGTGAATTGTCAGTGATTTAAGCTAATAAGTTTTATAATTAGGCTTTCTAATTACTTTTTTAATTCTGAAAATGCTAGCGATGGATTTCCAAAATCTTTTTATCTTTTTATCTGTGACTGCAGCCTCCAAGAAAACGGAGCAAGCCGAGCTTGCAAGGAAATCCCCCCTCGCCCCCATCTCCCTGTCCTCTGCATCCTGCGTTTTCCAGAGCGCTTTCCGAGAGCTTGTTTCGCAAGCTACCTGTGGTGTGCCATTTTACATCACGCTTTTTTCTGTAGCTGCTTTTCGGAGCTTTTCACCAACGAGATTGAACCAAGATCTGGACAAATTTTGATGTACTTTCGGCCGTCTCGAGGTCTAAAGTTTCAAAATGTTCAGTAGCGTACACACGGATTTCATTGCTCCCGCCATCCGTGTGTTTGAGTAATTATATGAAACTTTTTCCAAAACAGGACATTCCGAAGCAAGCCGCGGATAATACGACAGACTGCGGTATTTTTGTTTGTAAGGTAAGAAGTTTTTCTAAACAAAGTGGGAGTCAGGTGACCACAAACTCAATACCACTTTTGGGCATTTTTTTCTCATTTTTGACTATACAAGTCGAGCTCCTCGACGTTCGCACTGCACGCTGCGTGCATATTGAGGTTTAGAGGTGCGAAAAACGTATTACACAGGTTCAAGAATAGGCAACATCATCAATGAAAACAAAATTTCTGAACATATGTAAAACTACTTTTTCCTTTAAATTGTAAAATTCTACATCTCAGTGGTATATGATAGGGATATACGCCTCACATTTATACGCCTCACATTTATACGCCTCACATCGTCTCGCATCTATAAAAGCTGGTGTGTGAGCGATGTGTGGTATTCACAAAGATGCGCGGAACTCAGCAGTTTGAGCAAGAATGGAAGTTGCAATGTGAGATGGAGCATTTTACTCGAAGTTTGATGCACTATTGTGTACATTATAATGGTCGTATTGGATGTCCATTCTTGTTGACGAGCCATTTGAAGCCAAAAGATTATGTGATTTTGCTTGGCGAAGTGTTTCTTGCCGATTTTGTATCGGTAGGATGTCTTCATGGTTTATCTTGTCATCGAAGCACCAATTCCGCGAGCATCGCCTGCTGCACACCCAATTCACGATGATGACGACGACAGCAATTTATCCAACAGCATGGAAAGCAAAGAATCACCATTGCTTTTACTGTGCCGTAGATACATTGATGGACATCAAAGCCATTATTGACTTTGATGGCTACTTTGTCAAGAAAGAATTTTGGTGCAAGGAGGCAGGAATTATCTTTGATGACGACGAGAATGTCAAGGGACAGTACTTTACGTTCCCTATAAAACTTAAAGAACTGAAAAATGCAAAAGACTTTGCAGGTGCCAAGAAGGCTTATATGATACACCGTCTACGATTTGACTTTGCATGGAAGCATTCTCTACCCTACACGGAACTGGACCAAGTGGTGCAAGACTGGTATACACATGACTTAAAGTCAAATGGTACTATCGCGTACAAGGGAGGATGTCATGAGAAGCGATTACTGGACAGACTCGGCATACCCAATGTCAATTTGGAGGATTATTGGTGCCCAAAGTACGATGTTCTTTTCAATCAATATGCTGTCTGCTTCAAGTTGTGGTTTTCACATACTATCCTCCGTGGGCACAGCCTATCATTGCCCACGTGTTGAGGTAACTGTATTCTGGAAATGGCTGAAACAAATACGCTACAAAGTGTAAGAACTCTTTTTTTTATTAATAATACAAGGACATTTAAGTTGCAAGTGAAT
Organism: Scolanthus callimorphus; assembly: GCA_033964015.1. Taxonomy (NCBI): domain Eukaryota; kingdom Metazoa; phylum Cnidaria; class Anthozoa; order Actiniaria; family Edwardsiidae; genus Scolanthus; species Scolanthus callimorphus. The sequence goes on along the minus strand of CM066911.1, from coordinate 23,027,032 downwards.
TCTCAGTGATTTAAGCTAATAATTTTTATAATTAGGCTTTCTAATTACTTTTTGTAATTCTGAAAATGCTAGCGATGGATTTCCAACATCTTTTTATCTTTTTATCTGTGACTGCAGCCTCCAAGAAAACGGAGCAAGCCGAGCTTGCAAGGAAATCCCCCCTCGCCCCCATCTCCCTGTCCTCTGCATCCTGCAGTTTTCCAGAGCGCTTTCCGAGAGCTTGTTTCGCAAGCTACCTGTGGTGTGCCATTTTACATCACGCTTTTTTCTGTAGCTGCTTTTCGGAGCTTTTCACCAACGAGATTGAACCAAGATCTGGACAAATTTTGATGTACTTTCGGCCGTCTCGAGGTCTAAAGTTTCAAAATGTTCAGTAGCGTACACACGGATTTCATTGCTCCCGCCATCCGTGTGTTTGAGTAATTATATGAAACTTTTTCCAAAACAGGACATTCCGAAGCAAGCCGCGGATAATACGACAGACTGCGGTATTTTTGTTTGTAAGGTAAGAAGTTTTTCTAAACAAAGTGGGAGTCAGGTGACCACAAACTCAATACCACTTTTGGGCATTTTTTTCTCATTTTTGACTATACAAGTCGAGCTCCTCGACGTTCGCACTGCACGCTGCGTGCATATTGAGGTTTAGAGGTGCGAAAAACGTATTAACACAGGTTCAAGAATAGGCAACATCATCAATGAAAACAAAATTTCTGAACATATGTAAAACTACTTTTTCCTTTAAATTGTAAAATTCTACATCTCAGTGGTATATGATAGGGACATACGCCTCACATTTATACGCCTCACATTTATACGCCTCACATCGTCTCGCATCTATCAAAGCTGGTGTGTGAGCGATGTGTGGTATTCACAAAGATGCGCGGAACTCAGCAGTTTGAGCAAGAATGGAAGTTGCAATGTGAGATGGAGCATTTTACTCGAAGTTTGATGCACTATTGTGTACATTATAATGGTCGTATTGGATGTCCATTCTTGTTGACGAGCCATTTGAAGCCAAAAGATTATGTGATTTTGCTTGGCGAAGTGTTTCTTGCCGATTTTGTATCGGTAGGATGTCTTCATGGTTTATCTTGTCATCGAAGCACCAATTCCGCGAGCATCGCCTGCTGCACACCCAATTCACGATGATGACGACGACAGCAATTTATCCAACAGCATGGAAAGCAAAGAATCACCATTGCTTTTACTGTGCCGTAGATACATTGATGGACATCAAAGCCATTATTGACTTTGATGGTTACTTTGTCAAGAAAGAATTTTGGTGCAAGGAGGCAGGAATTATCTTTGATGACGACGAGAATGTCAAGGGACAGTACTTTACGTTCCCTATAAAACTTAAAGAACTGAAAAATGCAAAAGACTTTGCAGGTGCCAAGAAGGCTTATATGATACACCGTCTACGATTTGACTTTGCATGGAAGCATTCTCTACCCTACACGGAACTGGACCAAGTGGTGCAAGACTGGTATACACATGACTTAAAGTCAAATGGTACTATCGCGTACAAGGGAGGATGTCATGAGAAGCGATTCCTGGACAGACTCGGCATACCCAATGTCAATTTGGAGGATTATTGGTGCCCAAAGTACGATGTTCTTTTCAATCAATATGCTGTCTGCTTCAAGTTGTGGTTTTCACATACTATCCTCCGTGGGCACAGCCTATCATTGCCCACGTGTTGAGGTAACTGTATTCTGGAAATGGCTGAAACAAATACGCTACAAAGTGTAAGAACTCTTTTTTTATTAATAATACAAGGACATTTAAGTTGCAAGTGAATTCTCAGTGATTTAAGCTAATAATTTTTATAATTAGGCTTTCTAATTACTTTTTGTAATTCTGAAAATGCTAGCGATGGATTTCCAACATCTTTTTATCTTTTTATCTGTGACTGCAGCCTCCAAGAAAACGGAGCAAGCCGAGCTTGCAAGGAAATCCCCCCTCGCCCCCATCTCCCTGTCCTCTGCATCCTGCAGTTTTCCAGAGCGCTTTCCGAGAGCTTGTTTCGCAAGCTACCTGTGGTGTGCCATTTTACATCACGCTTTTTTCTGTAGCTGCTTTTCGGAGCTTTTCACAAACGAGATTGAACCAAGATCTGGACAAATTTTGATGTACTTTCGGCCGTCTCGAGGTCTAAAGTTTCAAAATGTTCAGTAGCGTACACACGGATTTCATTGCTCCCGCCATCCGTGTGTTTGAGTAATTATATGAAACTTTTTCCAAAACAGGACATTCCGAAGCAAGCCGCGGATAATACGACAGACTGCGGTATTTTTGTTTGTAAGGTAAGAAGTTTTTCTAAACAAAGTGGGAGTCAGGTGACCACAAACTCAATACCACTTTTGGGCATTTTTTTCTCATTTTTGACTATACAAGTCGAGCTCCTCGACGTTCGCACTGCACGCTGCGTGCATATTGAGGTTTAGAGGTGCGAAAAACGTATTAACACAGGTTCAAGAATAGGCAACATCATCAATGAAAACAAAATTTCTGAACATATGTAAAACTACTTTTTCCTTTAAATTGTAAAATTCTACATCTCAGTAGTATATGATAGGGATATACGCCTCACTTTTATAGGCCTCACTTTTATAGGCCTCACTTTTATACGCCTCACTTTTATACGCCTCACATTTATACGCCTCACATTTATACGCCTCACATTTATACGCCTCACATTTATACGCCTCACATTTATACGCCTCACATCGTCTCGCATCTATAAAAGCTGGTGTGTGAGCGATGTGTGGTATTCACAAAGATGCGCGGAACTCAGCAGTTTGAGCAAGAATGGAAGTTGCAATGTGAGATGGAGCATTTTACTCGAAGTTTGATGCACTATTGTGTACATTATAATGGTCGTATTGGATGTCCATTCTTGTTGACGAGCCATTTGAAGCCAAAAGATTATGTGATTTTGCTTGGCGAAGTGTTTCTTGCCGATTTTGTATCGGTAGGATGTCTTCATGGTTTATCTTGTCATCGAAGCACCAATTCCGCGAGCATCGCCTGCTGCACACCCAATTCACGATGATGACGACGACAGCAATTTATCCAACAGCATGGAAAGCAAAGAATCACCATTGCTTTTACTGTGCCGTAGATACATTGATGGACATCAAAGCCATTATTGACTTTGATGGCTACTTTGTCAAGAAAGAATTTTGGTGCAAGGAGGCAGGAATTATCTTTGATGACGACGAGAATGTCAAGGGACAGTACTTTACGTTCCCTATAAAACTTAAAGAACTGAAAAATGCAAAAGACTTTGCAGGTGCCAAGAAGGCTTATATGATACACCGTCTACGATTTGACTTTGCATGGAAGCATTCTCTACCCTACACGGAACTGGACCAAGTGGTGCAAGACTGGTATACACATGACTTAAAGTCAAATGGTACTATCGCGTACAAGGGAGGATGTCATGAGAAGCGATTACTGGACAGACTCGGCATACCCAATGTCAATTTGGAGGATTATTGGTGCCCCAAGTACGATGTTCTTTTCAATCAATATGCTGTCTGCTTCAAGTTGTGGTTTTCACATACTATCCTCCGTGGGCACAGCCTATCATTGCCCACGTGTTGAGGTAACTGTATTCTGGAAATGGCTGAAACAAATACGCTACAAAGTGTAAGAACTCTTTTTTTATTAATAATACAAGGACATTTAAGTTGCAAGTGAATTCTCAGTGATTTAAGCTAATAATTTTTATAATTAGGCTTTCTAATTACTTTTTGTAATTCTGAAAATGCTAGCGATGGATTTCCAACATCTTTTTATCTTTTTATCTGTGACTGCAGCCTCCAAGAAAACGGAGCAAGCCGAGCTTGCAAGGAAATCCCCCCTCGCCCCCATCTCCCTGTCCTCTGCATCCTGCAGTTTTCCAGAGCGCTTTCCGAGAGCTTGTTTCGCAAGCTACCTGTGGTGTGCCATTTTACATCACGCTTTTTTCTGTAGCTGCTTTTCGGAGCTTTTCACCAACGAGATTGAACCAAGATCTGGACAAATTTTGATGTACTTTCGGCCGTCTCGAGGTCTAAAGTTTCAAAATGTTCAGTAGCGTACACACGGATTTCATTGCTCCCGCCATCCGTGTGTTTGAGTAATTATATGAAACTTTTTCCAAAACAGGACATTCCGAAGCAAGCCGCGGATAATACGACAGACTGCGGTATTTTTGTTTGTAAGGTAAGAAGTTTTTCTAAACAAAGTGGGAGTCAGGTGACCACAAACTCAATACCACTTTTGGGCATTTTTTTCTCATTTTTGACTATACAAGTCGAGCTCCTCGACGTTCGCACTGCACGCTGCGTGCATATTGAGGTTTAGAGGTGCGAAAAACGTATTAACACAGGTTCAAGAATAGGCAACATCATCAATGAAAACAAAATTTCTGAACATATGTAAAACTACTTTTTCCTTTAAATTGTAAAATTCTACATCTCAGTAGTATATGATAGGGATATACGCCTCACTTTTATAGGCCTCACTTTTATAGGCCTCACTTTTATACGCCTCACTTTTATACGCCTCACATTTATACGCCTCACTTTTATACGCCTCACATTTATACGCCTCACATTTATACGCCTCACATTTATACGCCTCACATCGTCTCGCATCTATCAAAGCTGGTGTGTGAGCGATGTGTGGTATTCACAAAGATGCGCGGAACTCAGCAGTTTGAGCAAGAATGGAAGTTGCAATGTGAGATGGAGCATTTTACTCGAAGTTTGATGCACTATTGTGTACATTATAATGGTCGTATTGGATGTCCATTCTTGTTGACGAGCCATTTGAAGCCAAAAGATTATGTGATTTTGCTTGGCGAAGTGTTTCTTGCCGATTTTGTATCGGTAGGATGTCTTCATGGTTTATCTTGTCATCGAAGCACCAATTCCGCGAGCATCGCCTGCTGCACACCCAATTCACGATGATGACGACGACAGCAATTTATCCAACAGCATGGAAAGCAAAGAATCACCATTGCTTTTACTGTGCCGTAGATACATTGATGGACATCAAAGCCATTATTGACTTTGATGGTTACTTTGTCAAGAAAGAATTTTGGTGCAAGGAGGCAGGAATTATCTTTGATGACGACGAGAATGTCAAGGGACAGTACTTTACGTTCCCTATAAAACTTAAAGAACTGAAAAATGCAAAAGACTTTGCAGGTGCCAAGAAGGCTTATATGATACACCGTCTACGATTTGACTTTGCATGGAAGCATTCTCTACCCTACACGGAACTGGACCAAGTGGTGCAAGACTGGTATACACATGACTTAAAGTCAAATGGTACTATCGCGTACAAGGGAGGATGTCATGAGAAGCGATTACTGGACAGACTCGGCATACCCAATGTCAATTTGGAGGATTATTGGTGCCCAAAGTACGATGTTCTTTTCAATCAATATGCTGTCTGCTTCAAGTTGTGGTTTTCACATACTATCCTCCGTGGGCACAGCCTATCATTGCCCACGTGTTGAGGTAACTGTATTCTGGAAATGGCTGAAACAAATACGCTACAAAGTGTAAGAACTCTTTTTTATTAATAATACAAGGACATTTAAGTTGCAAGTGAATTCTCAGTGATTTAAGCTAATAATTTTTATAATTAGGCTTTCTAATTACTTTTTGTAATTCTGAAAATGCTAGCGATGGATTTCCAACATCTTTTTATCTTTTTATCTGTGACTGCAGCCTCCAAGAAAACGGAGCAAGCCGAGCTTGCAAGGAAATCCCCCCTCGCCCCCATCTCCCTGTCCTCTGCATCCTGCAGTTTTCCAGAGCGCTTTCCGAGAGCTTGTTTCGCAAGCTACCTGTGGTGTGCCATTTTACATCACGCTTTTTTCTGTAGCTGCTTTTCGGAGCTTTTCACAAACGAGATTGAACCAAGATCTGGACAAATTTTGATGTACTTTCGGCCGTCTCGAGGTCTAAAGTTTCAAAATGTTCAGTAGCGTACACACGGATTTCATTGCTCCCGCCATCCGTGTGTTTGAGTAATTATATGAAACTTTTTCCAAAACAGGACATTCCGAAGCAAGCCGCGGATAATACGACAGACTGCGGTATTTTTGTTTGTAAGGTAAGAAGTTTTTCTAAACAAAGTGGGAGTCAGGTGACCACAAACTCAATACCACTTTTGGGCATTTTTTTCTCATTTTTGACTATACAAGTCGAGCTCCTCGACGTTCGCACTGCACGCTGCGTGCATATTGAGGTTTAGAGGTGCGAAAAACGTATTAACACAGGTTCAAGAATAGGCAACATCATCAATGAAAACAAAATTTCTGAACATATGTAAAACTACTTTTTCCTTTAAATTGTAAAATTCTACATCTCAGTAGTATATGATAGGGATATACGCCTCACTTTTATAGGCCTCACTTTTATAGGCCTCACTTTTATACGCCTCACTTTTATACGCCTCACATTTATACGCCTCACTTTTATACGCCTCACATTTATACGCCTCACATTTATACGCCTCACATTTATACGCCTCACATCGTCTCGCATCTATCAAAGCTGGTGTGTGAGCGATGTGTGGTATTCACAAAGATGCGCGGAACTCAGCAGTTTGAGCAAGAATGGAAGTTGCAATGTGAGATGGAGCATTTTACTCGAAGTTTGATGCACTATTGTGTACATTATAATGGTCGTATTGGATGTCCATTCTTGTTGACGAGCCATTTGAAGCCAAAAGATTATGTGATTTTGCTTGGCGAAGTGTTTCTTGCCGATTTTGTATCGGTAGGATGTCTTCATGGTTTATCTTGTCATCGAAGCACCAATTCCGCGAGCATCGCCTGCTGCACACCCAATTCACGATGATGACGACGACAGCAATTTATCCAACAGCATGGAAAGCAAAGAATCACCATTGCTTTTACTGTGCCGTAGATACATTGATGGACATCAAAGCCATTATTGACTTTGATGGTTACTTTGTCAAGAAAGAATTTTGGTGCAAGGAGGCAGGAATTATCTTTGATGACGACGAGAATGTCAAGGGACAGTACTTTACGTTCCCTATAAAACTTAAAGAACTGAAAAATGCAAAAGACTTTGCAGGTGCCAAGAAGGCTTATATGATACACCGTCTACGATTTGACTTTGCATGGAAGCATTCTCTACCCTACACGGAACTGGACCAAGTGGTGCAAGACTGGTATACACATGACTTAAAGTCAAATGGTACTATCGCGTACAAGGGAGGATGTCATGAGAAGCGATTACTGGACAGACTCGGCATACCCAATGTCAATTTGGAGGATTATTGGTGCCCAAAGTACGATGTTCTTTTCAATCAATATGCTGTCTGCTTCAAGTTGTGGTTTTCACATACTATCCTCCGTGGGCACAGCCTATCATTGCCCACGTGTTGAGGTAACTGTATTCTGGAAATGGCTGAAACAAATACGCTACAAAGTGTAAGAACTCTTTTTTTATTAATAATACAAGGACATTTAAGTTGCAAGTGAATTCTCAGTGATTTAAGCTAATAATTTTTATAATTAGGCTTTCTAATTACTTTTTGTAATTCTGAAAATGCTAGCGATGGATTTCCAACATCTTTTTATCTTTTTATCTGTGACTGCAGCCTCCAAGAAAACGGAGCAAGCCGAGCTTGCAAGGAAATCCCCCCTCGCCCCCATCTCCCTGTCCTCTGCATCCTGCAGTTTTCCAGAGCGCTTTCCGAGAGCTTGTTTCGCAAGCTACCTGTGGTGTGCCATTTTACATCACGCTTTTTTCTGTAGCTGCTTTTCGGAGCTTTTCACAACGAGATTGAACCAAGATCTGGACAAATTTTGATGTACTTTCGGCCGTCTCGAGGTCTAAAGTTTCAAAATGTTCAGTAGCGTACACACGGATTTCATTGCTCCCGCCATCCGTGTGTTTGAGTAATTATATGAAACTTTTTCCAAAACAGGACATTCCGAAGCAAGCCGCGGATAATACGACAGACTGCGGTATTTTTGTTTGTAAGGTAAGAAGTTTTTCTAAACAAAGTGGGAGTCAGGTGACCACAAACTCAATACCACTTTTGGGCATTTTTTTCTCATTTTTGACTATACAAGTCGAGCTCCTCGACGTTCGCACTGCACGCTGCGTGCATATTGAGGTTTAGAGGTGCGAAAAACGTATTAACACAGGTTCAAGAATAGGCAACATCATCAATGAAAACAAAATTTCTGAACATATGTAAAACTACTTTTTCCTTTAAATTGTAAAATTCTACATCTCAGTAGTATATGATAGGGATATACGCCTCACTTTTATAGGCCTCACTTTTATAGGCCTCACTTTTATACGCCTCACTTTTATACGCCTCACATTTATACGCCTCACTTTTATACGCCTCACATTTATACGCCTCACATTTATACGCCTCACATTTATACGCCTCACATCGTCTCGCATCTATAAAAGCTGGTGTGTGAGCGATGTGTGGTATTCACAAAGATGCGCGGAACTCAGCAGTTTGAGCAAGAATGGAAGTTGCAATGTGAGATGGAGCATTTTACTCGAAGTTTGATGCACTATTGTGTACATTATAATGGTCGTATTGGATGTCCATTCTTGTTGACGAGCCATTTGAAGCCAAAAGATTATGTGATTTTGCTTGGCGAAGTGTTTCTTGCCGATTTTGTATCGGTAGGATGTCTTCATGGTTTATCTTGTCATCGAAGCACCAATTCCGCGAGCATCGCCTGCTGCACACCCAATTCACGATGATGACGACGACAGCAATTTATCCAACAGCATGGAAAGCAAAGAATCACCATTGCTTTTACTGTGCCGTAGATACATTGATGGACATCAAAGCCATTATTGACTTTGATGGTTACTTTGTCAAGAAAGAATTTTGGTGCAAGGAGGCAGGAATTATCTTTGATGACGACGAGAATGTCAAGGGACAGTACTTTACGTTCCCTATAAAACTTAAAGAACTGAAAAATGCAAAAGACTTTGCAGGTGCCAAGAAGGCTTATATGATACACCGTCTACGATTTGACTTTGCATGGAAGCATTCTCTACCCTACACGGAACTGGACCAAGTGGTGCAAGACTGGTATACACATGACTTAAAGTCAAATGGTACTATCGCGTACAAGGGAGGATGTCATGAGAAGCGATTACTGGACAGACTCGGCATACCCAATGTCAATTTGGAGGATTATTGGTGCCCAAAGTACGATGTTCTTTTCAATCAATATGCTGTCTGCTTCAAGTTGTGGTTTTCACATACTATCCTCCGTGGGCACAGCCTATCATTGCCCACGTGTTGAGGTAACTGTATTCTGGAAATGGCTGAAACAAATACGCTACAAAGTGTAAGAACTCTTTTTTTATTAATAATACAAGGACATTTAAGTTGCAAGTGAATTCTCAGTGATTTAAGCTAATAATTTTTATAATTAGGCTTTCTAATTACTTTTTGTAATTCTGAAAATGCTAGCGATGGATTTCCAACATCTTTTTATCTTTTTATCTGTGACTGCAGCCTCCAAGAAAACGGAGCAAGCCGAGCTTGCAAGGAAATCCCCCCTCGCCCCCATCTCCCTGTCCTCTGCATCCTGCAGTTTTCCAGAGCGCTTTCCGAGAGCTTGTTTCGCAAGCTACCTGTGGTGTGCCATTTTACATCACGCTTTTTTCTGTAGCTGCTTTTCGGAGCTTTTCACCAACGAGATTGAACCAAGATCTGGACAAATTTTGATGTACTTTCGGCCGTCTCGAGGTCTAAAGTTTCAAAATGTTCAGTAGCGTACACACGGATTTCATTGCTCCCGCCATCCGTGTGTTTGAGTAATTATATGAAACTTTTTCCAAAACAGGACATTCCGAAGCAAGCCGCGGATAATACGACAGACTGCGGTATTTTTGTTTGTAAGGTAAGAAGTTTTTCTAAACAAAGTGGGAGTCAGGTGACCACAAACTCAATACCACTTTTGGGCATTTTTTTCTCATTTTTGACTATACAAGTCGAGCTCCTCGACGTTCGCACTGCACGCTGCGTGCATATTGAGGTTTAGAGGTGCGAAAAACGTATTAACACAGGTTCAAGAATAGGCAACATCATCAATGAAAACAAAATTTCTGAACATATGTAAAACTACTTTTTCCTTTAAATTGTAAAATTCTACATCTCAGTAGTATATGATAGGGATATACGCCTCACTTTTATAGGCCTCACTTTTATAGGCCTCACTTTTATACGCCTCACTTTTATACGCCTCACATTTATACGCCTCACTTTTATACGCCTCACATTTATACGCCTCACATTTATACGCCTCACATTTATACGCCTCACATCGTCTCGCATCTATAAAAGCTGGTGTGTGAGCGATGTGTGGTATTCACAAAGATGCGCGGAACTCAGCAGTTTGAGCAAGAATGGAAGTTGCAATGTGAGATGGAGCATTTTACTCGAAGTTTGATGCACTATTGTGTACATTATAATGGTCGTATTGGATGTCCATTCTTGTTGACGAGCCATTTGAAGCCAAAAGATTATGTGATTTTGCTTGGCGAAGTGTTTCTTGCCGATTTTGTATCGGTAGGATGTCTTCATGGTTTATCTTGTCATCGAAGCACCAATTCCGCGAGCATCGCCTGCTGCACACCCAATTCACGATGATGACGACGACAGCAATTTATCCAACAGCATGGAAAGCAAAGAATCACCATTGCTTTTACTGTGCCGTAGATACATTGATGGACATCAAAGCCATTATTGACTTTGATGGTTACTTTGTCAAGAAAGAATTTTGGTGCAAGGAGGCAGGAATTATCTTTGATGACGACGAGAATGTCAAGGGACAGTACTTTACGTTCCCTATAAAACTTAAAGAACTGAAAAATGCAAAAGACTTTGCAGGTGCCAAGAAGGCTTATATGATACACCGTCTACGATTTGACTTTGCATGGAAGCATTCTCTACCCTACACGGAACTGGACCAAGTGGTGCAAGACTGGTATACACATGACTTAAAGTCAAATGGTACTATCGCGTACAAGGGAGGATGTCATGAGAAGCGATTGCTGGACAGACTCGGCATACCCAATGTCAATTTGGAGGATTATTGGTGCCCAAAGTACGATGTTCTTTTCAATCAATATGCTGTCTGCTTCAAGTTGTGGTTTTCACATACTATCCTCCGTGGGCACAGCCTATCATTGCCCACGTGTTGAGGTAACTGTATTCTGGAAATGGCTGAAACAAATACGCTACAAAGTGTAAGAACTTTTTTTTATTAATAATACAAGGACATTTAAGTTGCAAGTGAATTCTCAGTGATTTAAGCTAATAATTTTTATAATTAGGCTTTCTAATTACTTTTTGTAATTCTGAAAATGCTAGCGATGGATTTCCAACATCTTTTTATCTTTTTATCTGTGACTGCAGCCTCCAAGAAAACGGAGCAAGCCGAGCTTGCAAGGAAATCCCCCCTCGCCCCCATCTCCCTGTCCTCTGCATCCTGCAGTTTTCCAGAGCGCTTTCCGAGAGCTTGTTTCGCAAGCTACCTGTGGTGTGCCATTTTACATCACGCTTTTTTCTGTAGCTGCTTTTCGGAGCTTTTCACAAACGAGATTGAACCAAGATCTGGACAAATTTTGATGTACTTTCGGCCGTCTCGAGGTCTAAAGTTTCAAAATGTTCAGTAGCGTACACACGGATTTCATTGCTCCCGCCATCCGTGTGTTTGAGTAATTATATGAAACTTTTTCCAAAACAGGACATTCCGAAGCAAGCCGCGGATAATACGACAGACTGCGGTATTTTTGTTTGTAAGGTAAGAAGTTTTTCTAAACAAAGTGGGAGTCAGGTGACCACAAACTCAATACCACTTTTGGGCATTTTTTTCTCATTTTTGACTATACAAGTCGAGCTCCTCGACGTTCGCACTGCACGCTGCGTGCATATTGAGGTTTAGAGGTGCGAAAAACGTATTAACACAGGTTCAAGAATAGGCAACATCATCAATGAAAACAAAATTTCTGAACATATGTAAAACTACTTTTTCCTTTAAATTGTAAAATTCTACATCTCAGTAGTATATGATAGGGATATACGCCTCACTTTATAGGCCTCACTTTTATAGGCCTCACTTTTATACGCCTCACTTTTATACGCCTCACATTTATACGCCTCACTTTTATACGCCTCACATTTATACGCCTCACATTTATACGCCTCACATTTATACGCCTCACATCGTCTCGCATCTATAAAAGCTGGTGTGTGAGCGATGTGTGGTATTCACAAAGATGCGCGGAACTCAGCAGTTTGAGCAAGAATGGAAGTTGCAATGTGAGATGGAGCATTTTACTCGAAGTTTGATGCACTATTGTGTACATTATAATGGTCGTATTGGATGTCCATTCTTGTTGACGAGCCATTTGAAGCCAAAAGATTATGTGATTTTGCTTGGCGAAGTGTTTCTTGCCGATTTTGTATCGGTAGGATGTCTTCATGGTTTATCTTGTCATCGAAGCACCAATTCCGCGAGCATCGCCTGCTGCACACCCAATTCACGATGATGACGACGACAGCAATTTATCCAACAGCATGGAAAGCAAAGAATCACCATTGCTTTTACTGTGCCGTAGATACATTGATGGACATCAAAGCCATTATTGACTTTGATGGTTACTTTGTCAAGAAAGAATTTTGGTGCAAGGAGGCAGGAATTATCTTTGATGACGACGAGAATGTCAAGGGACAGTACTTTACGTTCCCTATAAAACTTAAAGAACTGAAAAATGCAAAAGACTTTGCAGGTGCCAAGAAGGCTTATATGATACACCGTCTACGATTTGACTTTGCATGGAAGCATTCTCTACCCTACACGGAACTGGACCAAGTGGTGCAAGACTGGTATACACATGACTTAAAGTCAAATGGTACTATCGCGTACAAGGGAGGATGTCATGAGAAGCGATTACTGGACAGACTCGGCATACCCAATGTCAATTTGGAGGATTATTGGTGCCCAAAGTACGATGTTCTTTTCAATCAATATGCTGTCTGCTTCAAGTTGTGGTTTTCACATACTATCCTCCGTGGGCACAGCCTATCATTGCCCACGTGTTGAGGTAACTGTATTCTGGAAATGGCTGAAACAAATACGCTACAAAGTGTAAGAACTTTTTTTTATTAATAATACAAGGACATTTAAGTTGCAAGTGAATTCTCAGTGATTTAAGCTAATAATTTTTATAATTAGGCTTTCTAATTACTTTTTGTAATTCTGAAAATGCTAGCGATGGATTTCCAACATCTTTTTATCTTTTTATCTGTGACTGCAGCCTCCAAGAAAACGGAGCAAGCCGAGCTTGCAAGGAAATCCCCCCTCGCCCCCATCTCCCTGTCCTCTGCATCCTGCAGTTTTCCAGAGCGCTTTCCGAGAGCTTGTTTCGCAAGCTACCTGTGGTGTGCCATTTTACATCACGCTTTTTTCTGTAGCTGCTTTTCGGAGCTTTTCACCAACGAGATTGAACCAAGATCTGGACAAATTTTGATGTACTTTCGGCCGTCTCGAGGTCTAAAGTTTCAAAATGTTCAGTAGCGTACACACGGATTTCATTGCTCCCGCCATCCGTGTGTTTGAGTAATTATATGAAACTTTTTCCAAAACAGGACATTCCGAAGCAAGCCGCGGATAATACGACAGACTGCGGTATTTTTGTTTGTAAGGTAAGAAGTTTTTCTAAACAAAGTGGGAGTCAGGTGACCACAAACTCAATACCACTTTTGGGCATTTTTTTCTCATTTTTGACTATACAAGTCGAGCTCCTCGACGTTCGCACTGCACGCTGCGTGCATATTGAGGTTTAGAGGTGCGAAAAACGTATTAACACAGGTTCAAGAATAGGCAACATCATCAATGAAAACAAAATTTCTGAACATATGTAAAACTACTTTTTCCTTTAAATTGTAAAATTCTACATCTCAGTAGTATATGATAGGGATATACGCCTCACTTTTATAGGCCTCACTTTTATAGGCCTCACTTTTATACGCCTCACTTTTATACGCCTCACATTTATACGCCTCACATTTATACGCCTCACATTTATACGCCTCACATCGTCTCGCATCTATAAAAGCTGGTGTGTGAGCGATGTGTGGTATTCACAAAGATGCGCGGAACTCAGCAGTTTGAGCAAGAATGGAAGTTGCAATGTGAGATGGAGCATTTTACTCGAAGTTTGATGCACTATTGTGTACATTATAATGGTCGTATTGGATGTCCATTCTTGTTGACGAGCCATTTGAAGCCAAAAGATTATGTGATTTTGCTTGGCGAAGTGTTTCTTGCCGATTTTGTATCGGTAGGATGTCTTCATGGTTTATCTTGTCATCGAAGCACCAATTCCGCGAGCATCGCCTGCTGCACACCCAATTCACGATGATGACGACGACAGCAATTTATCCAACAGCATGGAAAGCAAAGAATCACCATTGCTTTTACTGTGCCGTAGATACATTGATGGACATCAAAGCCATTATTGACTTTGATGGTTACTTTGTCAAGAAAGAATTTTGGTGCAAGGAGGCAGGAATTATCTTTGATGACGACGAGAATGTCAAGGGACAGTACTTTACGTTCCCTATAAAACTTAAAGAACTGAAAAATGCAAAAGACTTTGCAGGTGCCAAGAAGGCTTATATGATACACCGTCTACGATTTGACTTTGCATGGAAGCATTCTCTACCCTACACGGAACTGGACCAAGTGGTGCAAGACTGGTATACACATGACTTAAAGTCAAATGGTACTATCGCGTACAAGGGAGGATGTCATGAGAAGCGATTGCTGGACAGACTCGGCATACCCAATGTCAATTTGGAGGATTATTGGTGCCCAAAGTACGATGTTCTTTTCAATCAATATGCTGTCTGCTTCAAGTTGTGGTTTTCACATACTATCCTCCGTGGGCACAGCCTATCATTGCCCACGTGTTGAGGTAACTGTATTCTGGAAATGGCTGAAACAAATACGCTACAAAGTGTAAGAACTTTTTTTTATTAATAATACAAGGACATTTAAGTTGCAAGTGAATTCTCAGTGATTTAAGCTAATAATTTTATAATTAGGCTTTCTAATTACTTTTTGTAATTCTGAAAATGCTAGCGATGGATTTCCAACATCTTTTTATCTTTTTATCTGTGACTGCAGCCTCCAAGAAAACGGAGCAAGCCGAGCTTGCAAGGAAATCCCCCCTCGCCCCCATCTCCCTGTCCTCTGCATCCTGCAGTTTTCCAGAGCGCTTTCCGAGAGCTTGTTTCGCAAGCTACCTGTGGTGTGCCATTTTACATCACGCTTTTTTCTGTAGCTGCTTTTCGGAGCTTTTCACCAACGAGATTGAACCAAGATCTGGACAAATTTTGATGTACTTTCGGCCGTCTCGAGGTCTAAAGTTTCAAAATGTTCAGTAGCGTACACACGGATTTCATTGCTCCCGCCATCCGTGTGTTTGAGTAATTATATGAAACTTTTTCCAAAACAGGACATTCCGAAGCAAGCCGCGGATAATACGACAGACTGCGGTATTTTTGTTTGTAAGGTAAGAAGTTTTTCTAAACAAAGTGGGAGTCAGGTGACCACAAACTCAATACCACTTTTGGGCATTTTTTTCTCATTTTTGACTATACAAGTCGAGCTCCTCGACGTTCGCACTGCACGCTGCGTGCATATTGAGGTTTAGAGGTGCGAAAAACGTATTAACACAGGTTCAAGAATAGGCAACATCATCAATGAAAACAAAATTTCTGAACATATGTAAAACTACTTTTTCCTTTAAATTGTAAAATTCTACATCTCAGTAGTATATGATAGGGATATACGCCTCACTTTTATAGGCCTCACTTTTATAGGCCTCACTTTTATACGCCTCACTATTTATACGCCTCACATTTATACGCCTCACATTTATACGCCTCACATTATACGCCTCACATTTATACGCCTCACATTTATACGCCTCACATCGTCTCGCATCTATAAAGCTGGTGTGTGAGCGATGTGTGGTATTCACAAAGATGCGCGGAACTCAGCAGTTTGAGCAAGAATGGAAGTTGCAATGTGAGATGGAGCATTTTACTCGAAGTTTGATGCACTATTGTGTACATTATAATGGTCGTATTGGATGTCCATTCTTGTTGACGAGCCATTTGAAGCCAAAAGATTATGTGATTTTGCTTGGCGAAGTGTTTCTTGCCGATTTTGTATCGGTAGGATGTCTTCATGGTTTATCTTGTCATCGAAGCACCAATTCCGCGAGCATCGCCTGCTGCACACCCAATTCACGATGATGACGACGACAGCAATTTATCCAACAGCATGGAAAGCAAAGAATCACCATTGCTTTTACTGTGCCGTAGATACATTGATGGACATCAAAGCCATTATTGACTTTGATGGTTACTTTGTCAAGAAAGAATTTTGGTGCAAGGAGGCAGGAATTATCTTTGATGACGACGAGAATGTCAAGGGACAGTACTTTACGTTCCCTATAAAACTTAAAGAACTGAAAAATGCAAAAGACTTTGCAGGTGCCAAGAAGGCTTATATGATACACCGTCTACGATTTGACTTTGCATGGAAGCATTCTCTACCCTACACGGAACTGGACCAAGTGGTGCAAGACTGGTATACACATGACTTAAAGTCAAATGGTACTATCGCGTACAAGGGAGGATGTCATGAGAAGCGATTACTGGACAGACTCGGCATACCCAATGTCAATTTGGAGGATTATTGGTGCCCAAAGTACGATGTTCTTTTCAATCAATATGCTGTCTGCTTCAAGTTGTGGTTTTCACATACTATCCTCCGTGGGCACAGCCTATCATTGCCCACGTGTTGAGGTAACTGTATTCTGGAAATGGCTGAAACAAATACGCTACAAAGTGTAAGAACTCTTTTTTATTAATAATACAAGGACATTTAAGTTGCAAGTGAATTCTCAGTGATTTAAGCTAATAATTTTTATAATTAGGCTTTCTAATTACTTTTTGTAATTCTGAAAATGCTAGCGATGGATTTCCAACATCTTTTTATCTTTTTATCTGTGACTGCAGCCTCCAAGAAAACGGAGCAAGCCGAGCTTGCAAGGAAATCCCCCCTCGCCCCCATCTCCCTGTCCTCTGCATCCTGCAGTTTTCCAGAGCGCTTTCCGAGAGCTTGTTTCGCAAGCTACCTGTGGTGTGCCATTTTACATCACGCTTTTTTCTGTAGCTGCTTTTCGGAGCTTTTCACAAACGAGATTGAACCAAGATCTGGACAAATTTTGATGTACTTTCGGCCGTCTCGAGGTCTAAAGTTTCAAAATGTTCAGTAGCGTACACACGGATTTCATTGCTCCCGCCATCCGTGTGTTTGAGTAATTATATGAAACTTTTTCCAAAACAGGACATTCCGAAGCAAGCCGCGGATAATACGACAGACTGCGGTATTTTTGTTTGTAAGGTAAGAAGTTTTTCTAAACAAAGTGGGAGTCAGGTGACCACAAACTCAATACCACTTTTGGGCATTTTTTTCTCATTTTTGACTATACAAGTCGAGCTCCTCGACGTTCGCACTGCACGCTGCGTGCATATTGAGGTTTAGAGGTGCGAAAAACGTATTAACACAGGTTCAAGAATAGGCAACATCATCAATGAAAACAAAATTTCTGAACATATGTAAAACTACTTTTTCCTTTAAATTGTAAAATTCTACATCTCAGTAGTATATGATAGGGATATACGCCTCACTTTTATAGGCCTCACTTTTATAGGCCTCACTTTTATACGCCTCACTTTTATACGCCTCACATTTATACGCCTCACATTTATACGCCTCACATTTATACGCCTCACATTTATACGCCTCACATCGTCTCGCATCTATAAAAGCTGGTGTGTGAGCGATGTGTGGTATTCACAAAGATGCGCGGAACTCAGCAGTTTGAGCAAGAATGGAAGTTGCAATGTGAGATGGAGCATTTTACTCGAAGTTTGATGCACTATTGTGTACATTATAATGGTCGTATTGGATGTCCATTCTTGTTGACGAGCCATTTGAAGCCAAAAGATTATGTGATTTTGCTTGGCGAAGTGTTTCTTGCCGATTTTGTATCGGTAGGATGTCTTCATGGTTTATCTTGTCATCGAAGCACCAATTCCGCGAGCATCGCCTGCTGCACACCCAATTCACGATGATGACGACGACAGCAATTTATCCAACAGCATGGAAAGCAAAGAATCACCATTGCTTTTACTGTGCCGTAGATACATTGATGGACATCAAAGCCATTATTGACTTTGATGGTTACTTTGTCAAGAAAGAATTTTGGTGCAAGGAGGCAGGAATTATCTTTGATGACGACGAGAATGTCAAGGGACAGTACTTTACGTTCCCTATAAAACTTAAAGAACTGAAAAATGCAAAAGACTTTGCAGGTGCCAAGAAGGCTTATATGATACACCGTCTACGATTTGACTTTGCATGGAAGCATTCTCTACCCTACACGGAACTGGACCAAGTGGTGCAAGACTGGTATACACATGACTTAAAGTCAAATGGTACTATCGCGTACAAGGGAGGATGTCATGAGAAGCGATTGCTGGACAGACTCGGCATACCCAATGTCAATTTGGAGGATTATTGGTGCCCAAAGTACGATGTTCTTTTCAATCAATATGCTGTCTGCTTCAAGTTGTGGTTTTCACATACTATCCTCCGTGGGCACAGCCTATCATTGCCCACGTGTTGAGGTAACTGTATTCTGGAAATGGCTGAAACAAATACGCTACAAAGTGTAAGAACTTTTTTTTTATTAATAATACAAGGACATTTAAGTTGCAAGTGAATTCTCAGTGATTTAAGCTAATAATTTTTATAATTAGGCTTTCTAATTACTTTTTTAATTCTGAAAATGCTAGCGATGGATTTCCAACATCTTTTTATCTTTTTATCTGTGACTGCAGCCTCCAAGAAAACGGAGCAAGCCGAGCTTGCAAGGAAATCCCCCCTCGCCCCCATCTCCCTGTCCTCTGCATCCTGCAGTTTTCCAGAGCGCTTTCCGAGAGCTTGTTTCGCAAGCTACCTGTGGTGTGCCATTTTACATCACGCTTTTTTCTGTAGCTGCTTTTCGGAGCTTTTCACCAACGAGATTGAACCAAGATCTGGACAAATTTTGATGTACTTTCGGCCGTCTCGAGGTCTAAAGTTTCAAAATGTTCAGTAGCGTACACACGGATTTCATTGCTCCCGCCATCCGTGTGTTTGAGTAATTATATGAAACTTTTTCCAAAACAGGACATTCCGAAGCAAGCCGCGGATAATACGACAGACTGCGGTATTTTTGTTTGTAAGGTAAGAAGTTTTTCTAAACAAAGTGGGAGTCAGGTGACCACAAACTCAATACCACTTTTGGGCATTTTTTTCTCATTTTTGACTATACAAGTCGAGCTCCTCGACGTTCGCACTGCACGCTGCGTGCATATTGAGGTTTAGAGGTGCGAAAAACGTATTAACACAGGTTCAAGAATAGGCAACATCATCAATGAAAACAAAATTTCTGAACATATGTAAAACTACTTTTTCCTTTAAATTGTAAAATTCTACATCTCAGTAGTATATGATAGGGATATACGCCTCACTTTTATAGGCCTCACTTTTATACGCCTCACTTTTATACGCCTCACTTTATACGCCTCACATTTATACGCCTCACATTTATACGCCTCACATTTATACGCCTCACATTTATACGCCTCACATCGTCTCGCATCTATAAAAGCTGGTGTGTGAGCGATGTGTGGTATTCACAAAGATGCGCGGAACTCAGCAGTTTGAGCAAGAATGGAAGTTGCAATGTGAGATGGAGCATTTTACTCGAAGTTTGATGCACTATTGTGTACATTATAATGGTCGTATTGGATGTCCATTCTTGTTGACGAGCCATTTGAAGCCAAAAGATTATGTGATTTTGCTTGGCGAAGTGTTTCTTGCCGATTTTGTATCGGTAGGATGTCTTCATGGTTTATCTTGTCATCGAAGCACCAATTCCGCGAGCATCGCCTGCTGCACACCCAATTCACGATGATGACGACGACAGCAATTTATCCAACAGCATGGAAAGCAAAGAATCACCATTGCTTTTACTGTGCCGTAGATACATTGATGGACATCAAAGCCATTATTGACTTTGATGGTTACTTTGTCAAGAAAGAATTTTGGTGCAAGGAGGCAGGAATTATCTTTGATGACGACGAGAATGTCAAGGGACAGTACTTTACGTTCCCTATAAAACTTAAAGAACTGAAAAATGCAAAAGACTTTGCAGGTGCCAAGAAGGCTTATATGATACACCGTCTACGATTTGACTTTGCATGGAAGCATTCTCTACCCTACACGGAACTGGACCAAGTGGTGCAAGACTGGTATACACATGACTTAAAGTCAAATGGTACTATCGCGTACAAGGGAGGATGTCATGAGAAGCGATTGCTGGACAGACTCGGCATACCCAATGTCAATTTGGAGGATTATTGGTGCCCAAAGTACGATGTTCTTTTCAATCAATATGCTGTCTGCTTCAAGTTGTGGTTTTCACATACTATCCTCCGTGGGCACAGCCTATCATTGCCCACGTGTTGAGGTAACTGTATTCTGGAAATGGCTGAAACAAATACGCTACAAAGTGTAAGAACTTTTTTTTATTAATAATACAAGGACATTTAAGTTGCAAGTGAATTCTCAGTGATTTAAGCTAATAATTTTTATAATTAGGCTTTCTAATTACTTTTTGTAATTCTGAAAATGCTAGCGATGGATTTCCAACATCTTTTTATCTTTTTATCTGTGACTGCAGCCTCCAAGAAAACGGAGCAAGCCGAGCTTGCAAGGAAATCCCCCCTCGCCCCCATCTCCCTGTCCTCTGCATCCTGCAGTTTTCCAGAGCGCTTTCCGAGAGCTTGTTTCGCAAGCTACCTGTGGTGTGCCATTTTACATCACGCTTTTTTCTGTAGCTGCTTTTCGGAGCTTTTCACAAACGAGATTGAACCAAGATCTGGACAAATTTTGATGTACTTTCGGCCGTCTCGAGGTCTAAAGTTTCAAAATGTTCAGTAGCGTACACACGGATTTCATTGCTCCCGCCATCCGTGTGTTTGAGTAATTATATGAAACTTTTTCCAAAACAGGACATTCCGAAGCAAGCCGCGGATAATACGACAGACTGCGGTATTTTTGTTTGTAAGGTAAGAAGTTTTTCTAAACAAAGTGGGAGTCAGGTGACCACAAACTCAATACCACTTTTGGGCATTTTTTTCTCATTTTTGACTATACAAGTCGAGCTCCTCGACGTTCGCACTGCACGCTGCGTGCATATTGAGGTTTAGAGGTGCGAAAAACGTATTAACACAGGTTCAAGAATAGGCAACATCATCAATGAAAACAAAATTTCTGAACATATGTAAAACTACTTTTTCCTTTAAATTGTAAAATTCTACATCTCAGTAGTATATGATAGGGATATACGCCTCACTTTTATAGGCCTCACTTTTATAGGCCTCACTTTTATACGCCTCACTTTTATACGCCTCACATTTATACGCCTTTATACGCCTCACATTTATACGCCTCACATTTATACGCCTCACATTTATACGCCTCACATCGTCTCGCATCTATAAAAGCTGGTGTGTGAGCGATGTGTGGTATTCACAAAGATGCGCGAAACTCAGCAGTTTGAGCAAGAATGGAAGTTGCAATGTGAGATGGAGCATTTTACTCGAAGTTTGATGCACTATTGTGTACATTATAATGGTCGTATTGGATGTCCATTCTTGTTGACGAGCCATTTGAAGCCAAAAGATTATGTGATTTTGCTTGGCGAAGTGTTTCTTGCCGATTTTGTATCGGTAGGATGTCTTCATGGTTTATCTTGTCATCGAAGCACCAATTCCGCGAGCATCGCCTGCTGCACACCCAATTCACGATGATGACGACGACAGCAATTTATCCAACAGCATGGAAAGCAAAGAATCACCATTGCTTTTACTGTGCCGTAGATACATTGATGGACATCAAAGCCATTATTGACTTTGATGGTTACTTCGTCAAGAAAGAATTTTGGTGCAAGGAGGCAGGAATTATCTTTGATGACGACGAGAATGTCAAGGGACAGTACTTTACGTTCCCTATAAAACTTAAAGAACTGAAAAATGCAAAAGACTTTGCAGGTGCCAAGAAGGCTTATATGATACACCGTCTACGATTTGACTTTGCATGGAAGCATTCTCTACCCTACACGGAACTGGACCAAGTGGTGCAAGACTGGTATACACATGACTTAAAGTCAAATGGTACTATCGCGTACAAGGGAGGATGTCATGAGAAGCGATTGCTGGACAGACTCGGCATACCCAATGTCAATTTGGAGGATTATTGGTGCCCAAAGTACGATGTTCTTTTCAATCAATATGCTGTCTGCTTCAAGTTGTGGTTTTCACATACTATCCTCCGTGGGCACAGCCTATCATTGCCCACGTGTTGAGGTAACTGTATTCTGGAAATGGCTGAAACAAATACGCTACAAAGTGTAAGAACTTTTTTTTTATTAATAATACAAGGACATTTAAGTTGCAAGTGAATTCTCAGTGATTTAAGCTAATAAGTTTTATAATTAGGCTTTCTAATTACTTTTTTAATTCTGAAAATGCTAGCGATGGATTTCCAAAATCTTTTTATCTTTTTATCTGTGACTGCAGCCTCCAAGAAAACGGAGCAAGCCGAGCTTGCAAGGAAATCCCCCCTCGCCCCCATCTCCCTGTCCTCTGCATCCTGCAGTTTTCCAGAGCGCTTTCCGAGAGCTTGTTTCGCAAGCTACCTGTGGTGTGCCATTTTACATCACGCTTTTTTCTGTAGCTGCTTTTCGGAGCTTTTCACCAACGAGATTGAACCAAGATCTGGACAAATTTTGATGTACTTTCGGCCGTCTCGAGGTCTAAAGTTTCAAAATGTTCAGTAGCGTACACACGGATTTCATTGCTCCCGCCATCCGTGTGTTTGAGTAATTATATGAAACTTTTTCCAAAACAGGACATTCCGAAGCAAGCCGCGGATAATACGACAGACTGCGGTATTTTTGTTTGTAAGGTAAGAAGTTTTTCTAAACAAAGTGGGAGTCAGGTGACCACAAACTCAATACCACTTTTGGGCATTTTTTTCTCATTTTTGACTATACAAGTCGAGCTCCTCGACGTTCGCACTGCACGCTGCGTGCATATTGAGGTTTAGAGGTGCGAAAAACGTATTAACACAGGTTCAAGAATAGGCAACATCATCAATGAAAACAAAATTTCTGAACATATGTAAAACTACTTTTTCCTTTAAATTGTAAAATTCTACATCTCAGTAGTATATGATAGGGATATACGCCTCACTTTTATAGGCCTCACTTTTTATAGGCCTCACTTTTATACGCCTCACTTTTATACGCCTCACATTTATACGCCTCACATTTATACGCCTCACATTTATACGCCTCACATCGTCTCGCATCTATAAAAGCTGGTGTGTGAGCGATGTGTGGTATTCACAAAGATGCGCGGAACTCAGCAGTTTGAGCAAGAATGGAAGTTGCAATGTGAGATGGAGCATTTTACTCGAAGTTTGATGCACTATTGTGTACATTATAATGGTCGTATTGGATGTCCATTCTTGTTGACGAGCCATTTGAAGCCAAAAGATTATGTGATTTTGCTTGGCGAAGTGTTTCTTGCCGATTTTGTATCGGTAGGATGTCTTCATGGTTTATCTTGTCATCGAAGCACCAATTCCGCGAGCATCGCCTGCTGCACACCCAATTCACGATGATGACGACGACAGCAATTTATCCAACAGCATGGAAAGCAAAGAATCACCATTGCTTTTACTGTGCCGTAGATACATTGATGGACATCAAAGCCATTATTGACTTTGATGGTTACTTCGTCAAGAAAGAATTTTGGTGCAAGGAGGCAGGAATTATCTTTGATGACGACGAGAATGTCAAGGGACAGTACTTTACGTTCCCTATAAAACTTAAAGAACTGAAAAATGCAAAAGACTTTGCAGGTGCCAAGAAGGCTTATATGATACACCGTCTACGATTTGACTTTGCATGGAAGCATTCTCTACCCTACACGGAACTGGACCAAGTGGTGCAAGACTGGTATACACATGACTTAAAGTCAAATGGTACTATCGCGTACAAGGGAGGATGTCATGAGAAGCGATTGCTGGACAGACTCGGCATACCCAATGTCAATTTGGAGGATTATTGGTGCCCAAAGTACGATGTTCTTTTCAATCAATATGCTGTCTGCTTCAAGTTGTGGTTTTCACATACTATCCTCCGTGGGCACAGTCTATCATTGCCCACGTGTTGAGGTAACTGTATTCTGGAAATGGCTGAAACAAATACGCTACAAAGTGTAAGAACTTTTTTTTATTAATAATACAAGGACATTTAAGTTGCAAGTGAATTCTCAGTGATTTAAGCTAATAAGTTTTATAATTAGGCTTTCTAATTACTTTTTTAATTCTGAAAATGCTAGCGATGGATTTCCAAATCTTTTTATCTTTTTATCTGTGACTGCAGCCTCCAAGAAAACGGAGCAAGCCGAGCTTGCAAGGAAATCCCCCCTCGCCCCCATCTCCCTGTCCTCTGCATCCTGCAGTTTTCCAGAGCGCTTTCCGAGAGCTTGTTTCGCAAGCTACCTGTGGTGTGCCATTTTACATCACGCTTTTTTCTGTAGCTGCTTTTCGGAGCTTTTCACCAACGAGATTGAACCAAGATCTGGACAAATTTTGATGTACTTTCGGCCGTCTCGAGGTCTAAAGTTTCAAAATGTTCAGTAGCGTACACACGGATTTCATTGCTCCCGCCATCCGTGTGTTTGAGTAATTATATGAAACTTTTTCCAAAACAGGACATTCCGAAGCAAGCCGCGGATAATACGACAGACTGCGGTATTTTTGTTTGTAAGGTAAGAAGTTTTTCTAAACAAAGTGGGAGTCAGGTGACCACAAACTCAATACCACTTTTGGGCATTTTTTTCTCATTTTTGACTATACAAGTCGAGCTCCTCGACGTTCGCACTGCACGCTGCGTGCATATTGAGGTTTAGAGGTGCGAAAAACGTATTAACACAGGTTCAAGAATAGGCAACATCATCAATGAAAACAAAATTTCTGAACATATGTAAAACTACTTTTTCCTTTAAATTGTAAAATTCTACATCTCAGTAGTATATGATAGGGATATACGCCTCACTTTTATAGGCCTCACTTTTATAGGCCTCACTTTTATACGCCTCACTTTTATACGCCTCACATTTATACGCCTCACATTTATACGCCTCACATTTATACGCCTCACATTTATACGCCTCACATTTATACGCCTCACATCGTCTCGCATCTATAAAAGCTGGTGTGTGAGCGATGTGTGGTATTCACAAAGATGCGCGGAACTCAGCAGTTTGAGCAAGAATGGAAGTTGCAATGAGATGGAGCATTTTACTCGAAGTTTGATGCACTATTGTGTACATTATAATGGTCGTATTGGATGTCCATTCTTGTTGACGAGCCATTTGAAGCCAAAAGATTATGTGATTTTGCTTGGCGAAGTGTTTCTTGCCGATTTTGTATCGGTAGGATGTCTTCATGGTTTATCTTGTCATCGAAGCACCAATTCCGCGAGCATCGCCTGCTGCACACCCAATTCACGATGATGACGACGACAGCAATTTATCCAACAGCATGGAAAGCAAAGAATCACCATTGCTTTTACTGTGCCGTAGATACATTGATGGACATCAAAGCCATTATTGACTTTGATGGTTACTTTGTCAAGAAAGAATTTTGGTGCAAGGAGGCAGGAATTATCTTTGATGACGACGAGAATGTCAAGGGACAGTACTTTACGTTCCCTATAAAACTTAAAGAACTGAAAAATGCAAAAGACTTTGCAGGTGCCAAGAAGGCTTATATGATACACCGTCTACGATTTGACTTTGCATGGAAGCATTCTCTACCCTACACGGAACTGGACCAAGTGGTGCAAGACTGGTATACACATGACTTAAAGTCAAATGGTACTATCGCGTACAAGGGAGGATGTCATGAGAAGCGATTGCTGGACAGACTCGGCATACCCAATGTCAATTTGGAGGATTATTGGTGCCCAAAGTACGATGTTCTTTTCAATCAATATGCTGTCTGCTTCAAGTTGTGGTTTTCACATACTATCCTCCGTGGGCACAGTCTATCATTGCCCACGTGTTGAGGTAACTGTATTCTGGAAATGGCTGAAACAAATACGCTACAAAGTGTAAGAACTTTTTTTTATTAATAATACAAGGACATTTAAGTTGCAAGTGAATTCTCAGTGATTTAAGCTAATAATTTTTATAATTAGGCTTTCTAATTACTTTTTGTAATTCTGAAAATGCTAGCGATGGATTTCCAACATCTTTTTATCTTTTTATCTGTGACTGCAGCCTCCAAGAAAACGGAGCAAGCCGAGCTTGCAAGGAAATCCCCCCTCGCCCCCATCTCCCTGTCCTCTGCATCCTGCAGTTTTCCAGAGCGCTTTCCGAGAGCTTGTTTCGCAAGCTACCTGTGGTGTGCCATTTTACATCACGCTTTTTTCTGTAGCTGCTTTTCGGAGCTTTTCACAACGAGATTGAACCAAGATCTGGACAAATTTTGATGTACTTTCGGCCGTCTCGAGGTCTAAAGTTTCAAAATGTTCAGTAGCGTACACACGGATTTCATTGCTCCCGCCATCCGTGTGTTTGAGTAATTATATGAAACTTTTTCCAAAACAGGACATTCCGAAGCAAGCCGCGGATAATACGACAGACTGCGGTATTTTTGTTTGTAAGGTAAGAAGTTTTTCTAAACAAAGTGGGAGTCAGGTGACCACAAACTCAATACCACTTTTGGGCATTTTTTTCTCATTTTTGACTATACAAGTCGAGCTCCTCGACGTTCGCACTGCACGCTGCGTGCATATTGAGGTTTAGAGGTGCGAAAAACGTATTAACACAGGTTCAAGAATAGGCAACATCATCAATGAAAACAAAATTTCTGAACATATGTAAAACTACTTTTTCCTTTAAATTGTAAAATTCTACATCTCAGTAGTATATGATAGGGATATACGCCTCACTTTTATAGGCCTCACTTTTATAGGCCTCACTTTTATACGCCTCACTTTTATACGCCTCACATTTATACGCCTCACATTTATACGCCTCACATTTATACGCCTCACATTTATACGCCTCACATCGTCTCGCATCTATAAAAGCTGGTGTGTGAGCGATGTGTGGTATTCACAAAGATGCGCGAAACTCAGCAGTTTGAGCAAGAATGGAAGTTGCAATGTGAGATGGAGCATTTTACTCGAAGTTTGATGCACTATTGTGTACATTATAATGGTCGTATTGGATGTCCATTCTTGTTGACGAGCCATTTGAAGCCAAAAGATTATGTGATTTTGCTTGGCGAAGTGTTTCTTGCCGATTTTGTATCGGTAGGATGTCTTCATGGTTTATCTTGTCATCGAAGCACCAATTCCGCGAGCATCGCCTGCTGCACACCCAATTCACGATGATGACGACGACAGCAATTTATCCAACAGCATGGAAAGCAAAGAATCACCATTGCTTTTACTGTGCCGTAGATACATTGATGGACATCAAAGCCATTATTGACTTTGATGGTTACTTCGTCAAGAAAGAATTTTGGTGCAAGGAGGCAGGAATTATCTTTGATGACGACGAGAATGTCAAGGGACAGTACTTTACGTTCCCTATAAAACTTAAAGAACTGAAAAATGCAAAAGACTTTGCAGGTGCCAAGAAGGCTTATATGATACACCGTCTACGATTTGACTTTGCATGGAAGCATTCTCTACCCTACACGGAACTGGACCAAGTGGTGCAAGACTGGTATACACATGACTTAAAGTCAAATGGTACTATCGCGTACAAGGGAGGATGTCATGAGAAGCGATTGCTGGACAGACTCGGCATACCCAATGTCAATTTGGAGGATTATTGGTGCCCAAAGTACGATGTTCTTTTCAATCAATATGCTGTCTGCTTCAAGTTGTGGTTTTCACATACTATCCTCCGTGGGCACAGTCTATCATTGCCCACGTGTTGAGGTAACTGTATTCTGGAAATGGCTGAAACAAATACGCTACAAAGTGTAAGAACTTTTTTTTATTAATAATACAAGGACATTTAAGTTGCAAGTGAATTCTCAGTGATTTAAGCTAATAATTTTATAATTAGGCTTTCTAATTACTTTTTTAATTCTGAAAATGCTAGCGATGGATTTCCAAAATCTTTTTATCTTTTTATCTGTGACTGCAGCCTCCAAGAAAACGGAGCAAGCCGAGCTTGCAAGGAAATCCCCCCTCGCCCCCATCTCCCTGTCCTCTGCATCCTGCAGTTTTCCAGAGCGCTTTCCGAGAGCTTGTTTCGCAAGCTACCTGTGGTGTGCCATTTTACATCACGCTTTTTTCTGTAGCTGCTTTTCGGAGCTTTTCACCAACGAGATTGAACCAAGATCTGGACAAATTTTGATGTACTTTCGGCCGTCTCGAGGTCTAAAGTTTCAAAATGTTCAGTAGCGTACACACGGATTTCATTGCTCCCGCCATCCGTGTGTTTGAGTAATTATATGAAACTTTTTCCAAAACAGGACATTCCGAAGCAAGCCGCGGATAATACGACAGACTGCGGTATTTTTGTTTGTAAGGTAAGAAGTTTTTCTAAACAAAGTGGGAGTCAGGTGACCACAAACTCAATACCACTTTTGGGCATTTTTTTCTCATTTTTGACTATACAAGTCGAGCTCCTCGACGTTCGCACTGCACGCTGCGTGCATATTGAGGTTTAGAGGTGCGAAAAACGTATTAACACAGGTTCAAGAATAGGCAACATCATCAATGAAAACAAAATTTCTGAACATATGTAAAACTACTTTTTCCTTTAAATTGTAAAATTCTACATCTCAGTAGTATATGATAGGGATATACGCCTCACTTTTATAGGCCTCACTTTTATAGGCCTCACTTTTATACGCCTCACTTTTATACGCCTCACATTTATACGCCTCACATTTATACGCCTCACATTTATACGCCTCACATCGTCTCGCATCTATAAAAGCTGGTGTGTGAGCGATGTGTGGTATTCACAAAGATGCGCGGAACTCAGCAGTTTGAGCAAGAATGGAAGTTGCAATGTGAGATGGAGCATTTTACTCGAAGTTTGATGCACTATTGTGTACATTATAATGGTCGTATTGGATGTCCATTCTTGTTGACGAGCCATTTGAAGCCAAAAGATTATGTGATTTTGCTTGGCGAAGTGTTTCTTGCCGATTTTGTATCGGTAGGATGTCTTCATGGTTTATCTTGTCATCGAAGCACCAATTCCGCGAGCATCGCCTGCTGCACACCCAATTCACGATGATGACGACGACAGCAATTTATCCAACAGCATGGAAAGCAAGGAATCACCATTGCTTTTACTGTGCCGTAGATACATTGATGGACATCAAAGCCATTATTGACTTTGATGGTTACTTTGTCAAGAAAGAATTTTGGTGCAAGGAGGCAGGAATTATCTTTGATGACGACGAGAATGTCAAGGGACAGTACTTTACGTTCCCTATAAAACTTAAAGAACTGAAAAATGCAAAAGACTTTGCAGGTGCCAAGAAGGCTTATATGATACACCGTCTACGATTTGACTTTGCATGGAAGCATTCTCTACCCTACACGGAACTGGACCAAGTGGTGCAAGACTGGTATACACATGACTTAAAGTCAAATGGTACTATCGCGTACAAGGGAGGATGTCATGAGAAGCGATTACTGGACAGACTCGGCATACCCAATGTCAATTTGGAGGATTATTGGTGCCCAAAGTACGATGTTCTTTTCAATCAATATGCTGTCTGCTTCAAGTTGTGGTTTTCACATACTATCCTCCGTGGGCACAGCCTATTATTGCCCACGTGTTGAGGTAACTGTATTCTGGAAATGGCTGAAACAAATACGCTACAAAGTGTAAGAACCTTTTTTTATTAATAATACAAGGACATTTAAGTTGCAAGTGAATTCTCAGTGATTTAAGCTAATAATTTTTATAATTAGGCTTTCTAATTACTTTTTGTAATTCTGAAAATGCTAGCGATGGATTTCCAACATCTTTTTATCTTTTTATCTGTGACTGCAGCCTCCAAGAAAACGGAGCAAGCCGAGCTTGCAAGGAAATCCCCCCTCGCCCCCATCTCCCTGTCCTCTGCATCCTGCAGTTTTCCAGAGCGCTTTCCGAGAGCTTGTTTCGCAAGCTACCTGTGGTGTGCCATTTTACATCACGCTTTTTTCTGTAGCTGCTTTTCGGAGCTTTTCACCAACGAGATTGAACCAAGATCTGGACAAATTTTGATGTACTTTCGGCCGTCTCGAGGTCTAAAGTTTCAAAATGTTCAGTAGCGTACACACGGATTTCATTGCTCCCGCCATCCGTGTGTTTGAGTAATTATATGAAACTTTTTCCAAAACAGGACATTCCGAAGCAAGCCGCGGATAATACGACAGACTGCGGTATTTTTGTTTGTAAGGTAAGAAGTTTTTCTAAACAAAGTGGGAGTCAGGTGACCACAAACTCAATACCACTTTTGGGCATTTTTTTCTCATTTTTGACTATACAAGTCGAGCTCCTCGACGTTCGCACTGCACGCTGCGTGCATATTGAGGTTTAGAGGTGCGAAAAACGTATTAACACAGGTTCAAGAATAGGCAACATCATCAATGAAAACAAAATTTCTGAACATATGTAAAACTACTTTTTCCTTTAAATTGTAAAATTCTACATCTCAGTGGTATATGATAGGGATATACGCCTCACATTTATACGCCTCACATTTATACGCCTCACATCGTCTCGCATCTATAAAAGCTGGTGTGTGAGCGATGTGTGGTATTCACAAAGATGCGCGGAACTCAGCAGTTTGAGCAAGAATGGAAGTTGCAATGTGAGATGGAGCATTTTACTCGAAGTTTGATGCACTATTGTGTACATTATAATGGTCGTATTGGATGTCCATTCTTGTTGACGAGCCATTTGAAGCCAAAAGATTATGTGATTTTGCTTGGCGAAGTGTTTCTTGCCGATTTTGTATCGGTAGGATGTCTTCATGGTTTATCTTGTCATCGAAGCACCAATTCCGCGAGCATCGCCTGCTGCACACCCAATTCACGATGATGACGACGACAGCAATTTATCCAACAGCATGGAAAGCAAAGAATCACCATTGCTTTTACTGTGCCGTAGATACATTGATGGACATCAAAGCCATTATTGACTTTGATGGTTACTTTGTCAAGAAAGAATTTTGGTGCAAGGAGGCAGGAATTATCTTTGATGACGACGAGAATGTCAAGGGACAGTACTTTACGTTCCCTATAAAACTTAAAGAACTGAAAAATGCAAAAGACTTTGCAGGTGCCAAGAAGGCTTATATGATACACCGTCTACGATTTGACTTTGCATGGAAGCATTCTCTACCCTACACGGAACTGGACCAAGTGGTGCAAGACTGGTATACACATGACTTAAAGTCAAATGGTACTATCGCGTACAAGGGAGGATGTCATGAGAAGCGATTGCTGGACAGACTCGGCATACCCAATGTCAATTTGGAGGATTATTGGTGCCCAAAGTACGATGTTCTTTTCAATCAATATGCTGTCTGCTTCAAGTTGTGGTTTTCACATACTATCCTCCGTGGGCACAGCCTATCATTGCCCACGTGTTGAGGTAACTGTATTCTGGAAATGGCTGAAACAAATACGCTACAAAGTGTAAGAACTCTTTTTTTTATTAATAATACAAGGACATTTAAGTTGCAAGTGAATTCTCAGTGATTTAAGCTAATAATTTTTATAATTAGGCTTTCTAATTACTTTTGTAATTCTGAAAATGCTAGCGATGGATTTCCAACATCTTTTTATCTTTTTATCTGTGACTGCAGCCTCCAAGAAAACGGAGCAAGCCGAGCTTGCAAGGAAATCCCCCCTCGCCCCCATCTCCCTGTCCTCTGCATCCTGCAGTTTTCCAGAGCGCTTTCCGAGAGCTTGTTTCGCAAGCTACCTGTGGTGTGCCATTTTACATCACGCTTTTTCTGTAGCTGCTTTTCGGAGCTTTTCACCAACGAGATTGAACCAAGATCTGGACAAATTTTGATGTACTTTCGGCCGTCTCGAGGTCTAAAGTTTCAAAATGTTCAGTAGCGTACACACGGATTTCATTGCTCCCGCCATCCGTGTGTTTGAGTAATTATATGAAACTTTTTCCAAAACAGGACATTCCGAAGCAAGCCGCGGATAATACGACAGACTGCGGTATTTTTGTTTGTAAGGTAAGAAGTTTTTCTAAACAAAGTGGGAGTCAGGTGACCACAAACTCAATACCACTTTTGGGCATTTTTTTCTCATTTTTGACTATACAAGTCGAGCTCCTCGACGTTCGCACTGCACGCTGCGTGCATATTGAGGTTTAGAGGTGCGAAAAACGTATTAACACAGGTTCAAGAATAGGCAACATCATCAATGAAAACAAAATTTCTGAACATATGTAAAACTACTTTTTCCTTTAAATTGTAAAATTCTACATCTCAGTGGTATATGATAGGGATATACGCCTCACATTTATACGCCTCACATTTATACGCCTCACATCGTCTCGCATCTATAAAAGCTGGTGTGTGAGCGATGTGTGGTATTCACAAAGATGCGCGGAACTCAGCAGTTTGAGCAAGAATGGAAGTTGCAATGTGAGATGGAGCATTTTACTCGAAGTTTGATGCACTATTGTGTACATTATAATGGTCGTATTGGATGTCCATTCTTGTTGACGAGCCATTTGAAGCCAAAAGATTATGTGATTTTGCTTGGCGAAGTGTTTCTTGCCGATTTTGTATCGGTAGGATGTCTTCATGGTTTATCTTGTCATCGAAGCACCAATTCCGCGAGCATCGCCTGCTGCACACCCAATTCACGATGATGACGACGACAGCAATTTATCCAACAGCATGGAAAGCAAAGAATCACCATTGCTTTTACTGTGCCGTAGATACATTGATGGACATCAAAGCCATTATTGACTTTGATGGTTACTTTGTCAAGAAAGAATTTTGGTGCAAGGAGGCAGGAATTATCTTTGATGACGACGAGAATGTCAAGGGACAGTACTTTACGTTCCCTATAAAACTTAAAGAACTGAAAAATGCAAAAGACTTTGCAGGTGCCAAGAAGGCTTATATGATACACCGTCTACGATTTGACTTTGCATGGAAGCATTCTCTACCCTACACGGAACTGGACCAAGTGGTGCAAGACTGGTATACACATGACTTAAAGTCAAATGGTACTATCGCGTACAAGGGAGGATGTCATGAGAAGCGATTACTGGACAGACTCGGCATACCCAATGTCAATTTGGAGGATTATTGGTGCCCAAAGTACGATGTTCTTTTCAATCAATATGCTGTCTGCTTCAAGTTGTGGTTTTCACATACTATCCTCCGTGGGCACAGCCTATCATTGCCCACGTGTTGAGGTAACTGTATTCTGGAAATGGCTGAAACAAATACGCTACAAAGTGTAAGAACTCTTTTTTTTATTAATAATACAAGGACATTTAAGTTGCAAGTGAATTCT
Organism: Scolanthus callimorphus; assembly: GCA_033964015.1. Taxonomy (NCBI): domain Eukaryota; kingdom Metazoa; phylum Cnidaria; class Anthozoa; order Actiniaria; family Edwardsiidae; genus Scolanthus; species Scolanthus callimorphus. The sequence continues at coordinate 22,993,199 of CM066911.1, read as the reverse complement.
CAGTGATTTAAGCTAATAATTTTTATAATTAGGCTTTCTAATTACTTTTTGTAATTCTGAAAATGCTAGCGATGGATTTCCAACATCTTTTTATCTTTTTATCTGTGACTGCAGCCTCCAAGAAAACGGAGCAAGCCGAGCTTGCAAGGAAATCCCCCCTCGCCCCCATCTCCCTGTCCTCTGCATCCTGCAGTTTTCCAGAGCGCTTTCCGAGAGCTTGTTTCGCAAGCTACCTGTGGTGTGCCATTTTACATCACGCTTTTTCTGTAGCTGCTTTTCGGAGCTTTTCACCAACGAGATTGAACCAAGATCTGGACAAATTTTGATGTACTTTCGGCCGTCTCGAGGTCTAAAGTTTCAAAATGTTCAGTAGCGTACACACGGATTTCATTGCTCCCGCCATCCGTGTGTTTGAGTAATTATATGAAACTTTTTCCAAAACAGGACATTCCGAAGCAAGCCGCGGATAATACGACAGACTGCGGTATTTTTGTTTGTAAGGTAAGAAGTTTTTCTAAACAAAGTGGGAGTCAGGTGACCACAAACTCAATACCACTTTTGGGCATTTTTTTCTCATTTTTGACTATACAAGTCGAGCTCCTCGACGTTCGCACTGCACGCTGCGTGCATATTGAGGTTTAGAGGTGCGAAAAACGTATTAACACAGGTTCAAGAATAGGCAACATCATCAATGAAAACAAAATTTCTGAACATATGTAAAACTACTTTTTCCTTTAAATTGTAAAATTCTACATCTCAGTGGTATATGATAGGGATATACGCCTCACATTTATACGCCTCACATTTATACGCCTCACATCGTCTCGCATCTATCAAAGCTGGTGTGTGAGCGATGTGTGGTATTCACAAAGATGCGCGGAACTCAGCAGTTTGAGCAAGAATGGAAGTTGCAATGTGAGATGGAGCATTTTACTCGAAGTTTGATGCACTATTGTGTACATTATAATGGTCGTATTGGATGTCCATTCTTGTTGACGAGCCATTTGAAGCCAAAAGATTATGTGATTTTGCTTGGCGAAGTGTTTCTTGCCGATTTTGTATCGGTAGGATGTCTTCATGGTTTATCTTGTCATCGAAGCACCAATTCCGCGAGCATCGCCTGCTGCACACCCAATTCACGATGATGACGACGACAGCAATTTATCCAACAGCATGGAAAGCAAAGAATCACCATTGCTTTTACTGTGCCGTAGATACATTGATGGACATCAAAGCCATTATTGACTTTGATGGTTACTTTGTCAAGAAAGAATTTTGGTGCAAGGAGGCAGGAATTATCTTTGATGACGACGAGAATGTCAAGGGACAGTACTTTACGTTCCCTATAAAACTTAAAGAACTGAAAAATGCAAAAGACTTTGCAGGTGCCAAGAAGGCTTATATGATACACCGTCTACGATTTGACTTTGCATGGAAGCATTCTCTACCCTACACGGAACTGGACCAAGTGGTGCAAGACTGGTATACACATGACTTAAAGTCAAATGGTACTATCGCGTACAAGGGAGGATGTCATGAGAAGCGATTCCTGGACAGACTCGGCATACCCAATGTCAATTTGGAGGATTATTGGTGCCCAAAGTACGATGTTCTTTTCAATCAATATGCTGTCTGCTTCAAGTTGTGGTTTTCACATACTATTCTCCGTGGGCACAGCCTATTATTGCCCACGTGTTGAGGTAACTGTATTCTGGAAATGGCTGAAACAAATACGCTACAAAGTGTAAGAACTCTTTTTTTATTAATAATACAAGGACATTTAAGTTGCAAGTGAATTCTCAGTGATTTAAGCTAATAATTTTTATAATTAGGCTTTCTAATTACTTTTTGTAATTCTGAAAATGCTAGCGATGGATTTCCAACATCTTTTTATCTTTTTATCTGTGACTGCAGCCTCCAAGAAAACGGAGCAAGCCGAGCTTGCAAGGAAATCCCCCCTCGCCCCCATCTCCCTGTCCTCTGCATCCTGCAGTTTTCCAGAGCGCTTTCCGAGAGCTTGTTTCGCAAGCTACCTGTGGTGTGCCATTTTACATCACGCTTTTTTCTGTAGCTGCTTTTCGGAGCTTTTCACCAACGAGATTGAACCAAGATCTGGACAAATTTTGATGTACTTTCGGCCGTCTCGAGGTCTAAAGTTTCAAAATGTTCAGTAGCGTACACACGGATTTCATTGCTCCCGCCATCCGTGTGTTTGAGTAATTATATGAAACTTTTTCCAAAACAGGACATTCCGAAGCAAGCCGCGGATAATACGACAGACTGCGGTATTTTTGTTTGTAAGGTAAGAAGTTTTTCTAAACAAAGTGGGAGTCAGGTGACCACAAACTCAATACCACTTTTGGGCATTTTTTTCTCATTTTTGACTATACAAGTCGAGCTCCTCGACGTTCGCACTGCACGCTGCGTGCATATTGAGGTTTAGAGGTGCGAAAAACGTATTAACACAGGTTCAAGAATAGGCAACATCATCAATGAAAACAAAATTTCTGAACATATGTAAAACTACTTTTTCCTTTAAATTGTAAAATTCTACATCTCAGTAGTATATGATAGGGATATACGCCTCACTTTTATAGGCCTCACTTTTATAGGCCTCACTTTTATACGCCTCACTTTTATACGCCTCACATTTATACGCCTCACTTTTATACGCCTCACATTTATACGCCTCACATTTATACGCCTCACATTTATACGCCTCACATCGTCTCGCATCTATCAAAGCTGGTGTGTGAGCGATGTGTGGTATTCACAAAGATGCGCGGAACTCAGCAGTTTGAGCAAGAATGGAAGTTGCAATGTGAGATGGAGCATTTTACTCGAAGTTTGATGCACTATTGTGTACATTATAATGGTCGTATTGGATGTCCATTCTTGTTGACGAGCCATTTGAAGCCAAAAGATTATGTGATTTTGCTTGGCGAAGTGTTTCTTGCCGATTTTGTATCGGTAGGATGTCTTCATGGTTTATCTTGTCATCGAAGCACCAATTCCGCGAGCATCGCCTGCTGCACACCCAATTCACGATGATGACGACGACAGCAATTTATCCAACAGCATGGAAAGCAAAGAATCACCATTGCTTTTACTGTGCCGTAGATACATTGATGGACATCAAAGCCATTATTGACTTTGATGGTTACTTTGTCAAGAAAGAATTTTGGTGCAAGGAGGCAGGAATTATCTTTGATGACGACGAGAATGTCAAGGGACAGTACTTTACGTTCCCTATAAAACTTAAAGAACTGAAAAATGCAAAAGACTTTGCAGGTGCCAAGAAGGCTTATATGATACACCGTCTACGATTTGACTTTGCATGGAAGCATTCTCTACCCTACACGGAACTGGACCAAGTGGTGCAAGACTGGTATACACATGACTTAAAGTCAAATGGTACTATCGCGTACAAGGGAGGATGTCATGAGAAGCGATTCCTGGACAGACTCGGCATACCCAATGTCAATTTGGAGGATTATTGGTGCCCAAAGTACGATGTTCTTTTCAATCAATATGCTGTCTGCTTCAAGTTGTGGTTTTCACATACTATCCTCCGTGGGCACAGCCTATCATTGCCCACGTGTTGAGGTAACTGTATTCTGGAAATGGCTGAAACAAATACGCTACAAAGTGTAAGAACTCTTTTTTTATTAATAATACAAGGACATTTAAGTTGCAAGTGAATTCTCAGTGATTTAAGCTAATAATTTTTATAATTAGGCTTTCTAATTACTTTTTGTAATTCTGAAAATGCTAGCGATGGATTTCCAACATCTTTTTATCTTTTTATCTGTGACTGCAGCCTCCAAGAAAACGGAGCAAGCCGAGCTTGCAAGGAAATCCCCCCTCGCCCCCATCTCCCTGTCCTCTGCATCCTGCGTTTTCCAGAGCGCTTTCCGAGAGCTTGTTTCGCAAGCTACCTGTGGTGTGCCATTTTACATCACGCTTTTTTCTGTAGCTGCTTTTCGGAGCTTTTCACAAACGAGATTGAACCAAGATCTGGACAAATTTTGATGTACTTTCGGCCGTCTCGAGGTCTAAAGTTTCAAAATGTTCAGTAGCGTACACACGGATTTCATTGCTCCCGCCATCCGTGTGTTTGAGTAATTATATGAAACTTTTTCCAAAACAGGACATTCCGAAGCAAGCCGCGGATAATACGACAGACTGCGGTATTTTTGTTTGTAAGGTAAGAAGTTTTTCTAAACAAAGTGGGAGTCAGGTGACCACAAACTCAATACCACTTTTGGGCATTTTTTTCTCATTTTTGACTATACAAGTCGAGCTCCTCGACGTTCGCACTGCACGCTGCGTGCATATTGAGGTTTAGAGGTGCGAAAAACGTATTAACACAGGTTCAAGAATAGGCAACATCATCAATGAAAACAAAATTTCTGAACATATGTAAAACTACTTTTTCCTTTAAATTGTAAAATTCTACATCTCAGTAGTATATGATAGGGATATACGCCTCACTTTTAGAGGCCTCACTTTTATAGGCCTCACTTTTATACGCCTCACTTTTATACGCCTCACATTTATACGCCTCACTTTTATACGCCTCACATTTATACGCCTCACATTTATACGCCTCACATTTATACGCCTCACATCGTCTCGCATCTATCAAAGCTGGTGTGTGAGCGATGTGTGGTATTCACAAAGATGCGCGAAACTCAGCAGTTTGAGCAAGAATGGAAGTTGCAATGGGAGATGGAGCATTTTACTCGAAGTTTGATGCACTATTGTGTACATTATAATGGTCGTATTGGATGTCCATTCTTGTTGACGAGCCATTTGAAGCCAAAAGATTATGTGATTTTGCTTGGCGAAGTGTTTCTTGCCGATTTTGTATCGGTAGGATGTCTTCATGGTTTATCTTGTCATCGAAGCACCAATTCCGCGAGCATCGCCTGCTGCACACCCAATTCACGATGATGACGACGACAGCAATTTATCCAACAGCATGGAAAGCAAAGAATCACCATTGCTTTTACTGTGCCGTAGATACATTGATGGACATCAAAGCCATTATTGACTTTGATGGCTACTTCGTCAAGAAAGAATTTTGGTGCAAGGAGGCAGGAATTATCTTTGATGACGACGAGAATGTCAAGGGACAGTACTTTACGTTCCCTATAAAACTTAAAGAACTGAAAAATGCAAAAGACTTTGCAGGTGCCAAGAAGGCTTATATGATACACCGTCTACGATTTGACTTTGCATGGAAGCATTCTCTACCCTACACGGAACTGGACCAAGTGGTGCAAGACTGGTATACACATGACTTAAAGTCAAATGGTACTATCGCGTACAAGGGAGGATGTCATGAGAAGCGATTGCTGGACAGACTCGGCATACCCAATGTCAATTTGGAGGATTATTGGTGCCCAAAGTACGATGTTCTTTTCAATCAATATGCTGTCTGCTTCAAGTTGTGGTTTTCACATACTATCCTCCGTGGGCACAGTCTATCATTGCCCACGTGTTGAGGTAACTGTATTCTGGAAATGGCTGAAACAAATACGCTACAAAGTGTAAGAACTTTTTTTTTATTAATAATACAAGGACATTTAAGTTGCAAGTGAATTGTCAGTGATTTAAGCTAATAAGTTTTATAATTAGGCTTTCTAATTACTTTTTTAATTCTGAAAATGCTAGCGATGGATTTCCAAAATCTTTTTATCTTTTTATCTGTGACTGCAGCCTCCAAGAAAACGGAGCAAGCCGAGCTTGCAAGGAAATCCCCCCTCGCCCCCATCTCCCTGTCCTCTGCATCCTGCAGTTTTCCAGAGCGCTTTCCGAGAGCTTGTTTCGCAAGCTACCTGTGGTGTGCCATTTTACATCACGCTTTTTTCTGTAGCTGCTTTTCGGAGCTTTTCACCAACGAGATTGAACCAAGATCTGGACAAATTTTGATGTACTTTCGGCCGTCTCGAGGTCTAAAGTTTCAAAATGTTCAGTAGCGTACACACGGATTTCATTGCTCCCGCCATCCGTGTGTTTGAGTAATTATATGAAACTTTTTCCAAAACAGGACATTCCGAAGCAAGCCGCGGATAATACGACAGACTGCGGTATTTTTGTTTGTAAGGTAAGAAGTTTTTCTAAACAAAGTGGGAGTCAGGTGACCACAAACTCAATACCACTTTTGGGCATTTTTTTCTCATTTTTGACTATACAAGTCGAGCTCCTCGACGTTCGCACTGCACGCTGCGTGCATATTGAGGTTTAGAGGTGCGAAAAACGTATTAACACAGGTTCAAGAATAGGCAACATCATCAATGAAAACAAAATTTCTGAACATATGTAAAACTACTTTTTTAATTACTTTTTCCTTTAAATTGTAAAATTCTACATCTCAGTAGTATATGATAGGGATATACGCCTCACATTTATAGGCCTCACTTTATACGCCTCACTTTTATACGCCTCACATTTATACGCCTCACTTTTATACGCCTCACATTTATACGCCTCACATTTATACGCCTCACATTTATACGCCTCACATCGTCTCGCATCTATAAAAGCTGGTGTGTGAGCGATGTGTGGTATTCACAAAGATGCGCGGAACTCAGCAGTTTGAGCAAGAATGGAAGTTGCAATGTGAGATGGAGCATTTTACTCGAAGTTTGATGCACTATTGTGTACATTATAATGGTCGTATTGGATGTCCATTCTTGTTGACGAGCCATTTGAAGCCAAACGATTATGTGATTTTGCTTGGCGAAGTGTTTCTTGCCGATTTTGTATCGGTAGGATGTCTTCATGGTTTATCTTGTCATCGAAGCACCAATTCCGCGAGCATCGCCTGCTGCACACCCAATTCACGATGATGACGACGACAGCAATTTATCCAACAGCATGGAAAGCAAGGAATCACCATTGCTTTTACTGTGCCGTAGATACATTGATGGACATCAAAGCCATTATTGACTTTGATGGTTACTTTGTCAAGAAAGAATTTTGGTGCAAGGAGGCAGGAATTATCTTTGATGACGACGAGAATGTCAAGGGACAGTACTTTACGTTCCCTATAAAACTTAAAGAACTGAAAAATGCAAAAGACTTTGCAGGTGCCAAGAAGGCTTATATGATACACCGTCTACGATTTGACTTTGCATGGAAGCATTCTCTACCCTACACGGAACTGGACCAAGTGGTGCAAGACTGGTATACACATGACTTAAAGTCAAATGGTACTATCGCGTACAAGGGAGGATGTCATGAGAAGCGATTACTGGACAGACTCGGCATACCCAATGTCAATTTGGAGGATTATTGGTGCCCAAAGTACGATGTTCTTTTCAATCAATATGCTGTCTGCTTCAAGTTGTGGTTTTCACATACTATCCTCCGTGGGCACAGCCTATTATTGCCCACGTGTTGAGGTAACTGTATTCTGGAAATGGCTGAAACAAATACGCTACAAAGTGTAAGAACCCTTTTTTATTAATAATACAAGGACATTTAAGTTGCAAGTGAATTCTCAGTGATTTAAGCTAATAATTTTTATAATTAGGCTTTCTAATTACTTTTTGTAATTCTGAAAATGCTAGCGATGGATTTCCAACATCTTTTTATCTTTTTATCTGTGACTGCAGCCTCCAAGAAAACGGAGCAAGCCGAGCTTGCAAGGAAACCCCCCCTCGCCCCCATCTCCCTGTCCTCTGCATCCTGGAGTTTTCCAGAGCGCTTTCCGAGAGCTTGTTTCGCAAGCTACCTGTGGTGTGCCATTTTACATCACGCTTTTTTCTGTAGCTGCTTTTCGGAGCTTTTCACAAACGAGATTGAACCAAGATCTGGACAAATTTTGATGTACTTTCGGCCGTCTCGAGGTCTAAAGTTTCAAAATGTTCAGTAGCGTACACACGGATTTCATTGCTCCCGCCATCCGTGTGTTTGAGTAATTATATGAAACTTTTTCCAAAACAGGACATTCCGAAGCAAGCCGCGGATAATACGACAGACTGCGGTATTTTTGTTTGTAAGGTAAGAAGTTTTTCTAAACAAAGTGGGAGTCAGGTGACCACAAACTCAATACCACTTTTGGGCATTTTTTTCTCATTTTTGACTATACAAGTCGAGCTCCTCGACGTTCGCACTGCACGCTGCGTGCATATTGAGGTTTAGAGGTGCGAAAAACGTATTAACACAGGTTCAAGAATAGGCAACATCATCAATGATAACAAAATTTCTGAACATATGTAAAACTACTTTTTCCTTTAAATTGTAAAATTCTACATCTCAGTAGTATATGATAGGGATATAGGCCTCACTTTTATAGGCCTCACTTTTATAGGCCTCACTTTTATACGCCTCACTTTTATACGCCTCACATTTATACGCCTCACATTTATACGCCTCACATTTATACGCCTCACATTTATACGCCTCACATCGTCTCGCATCTATAAAAGCTGGTGTGTGAGCGATGTGTGGTATTCACAAAGATGCGCGAAACTCAGCAGTTTGAGCAAGAATGGAAGTTGCAATGGGAGATGGAGCATTTTACTCGAAGTTTGATGGACTATTGTGTACATTATAATGGTCGTATTGGATGTCCATTCTTGTTGACGAGCCATTTGAAGCCAAAAGATTATGTGATTTTGCTTGGCGAAGTGTTTCTTGCCGATTTTGTATCGGTAGGATGTCTTCATGGTTTATCTTGTCATCGAAGCACCAATTCCGCGAGCATCGCCTGCTGCACACCCAATTCACGATGATGACGACGACAGCAATTTATCCAACAGCATGGAAAGCAAAGAATCACCATTGCTTTTACTGTGCCGTAGATACATTGATGGACATCAAAGCCATTATTGACTTTGATGGCTACTTCGTCAAGAAAGAATTTTGGTGCAAGGAGGCAGGAATTATCTTTGATGACGACGAGAATGTCAAGGGACAGTACTTTACGTTCCCTATAAAAATTAAAGAACTGAAAAATGCAAAAGACTTTGCAGGTGCCAAGAAGGCTTATATGATACACCGTCTACGATTTGACTTTGCATGGAAGCATTCTCTACCCTACACGGAACTGGACCAAGTGGTGCAAGACTGGTATACACATGACTTAAAGTCAAATGGTACTATCGCGTACAAGGGAGGATGTCATGAGAAGCGATTGCTGGACAGACTCGGCATACCCAATGTCAATTTGGAGGATTATTGGTGCCCAAAGTACGATGTTCTTTTCAATCAATATGCTGTCTGCTTCAAGTTGTGGTTTTCACATACTATCCTCCGTGGGCACAGTCCATCATTGCCCACGTGTTGAGGTAACTGTATTCTGGAAATGGCTGAAACAAATACGCTACAAAGTGTAAGAACTTTTTTTTTATTAATAATACAAGGACATTTAAGTTGCAAGTGAATTGTCAGTGATTTAAGCTAATAAGTTTTATAATTAGGCTTTCTAATTACTTTTTTAATTCTGAAAATGCTAGCGATGGATTTCCAAAATCTTTTTATCTTTTTATCTGTGACTGCAGCCTCCAAGAAAACGGAGCAAGCCGAGCTTGCAAGGAAATCCCCCCTCGCCCCCATCTCCCTGTCCTCTGCATCCTGCAGTTTTCCAGAGCGCTTTCCGAGAGCTTGTTTCGCAAGCTACCTGTGGTGTGCCATTTTACATCACGCTTTTTTCTGTAGCTGCTTTTCGGAGCTTTTCACCAACGAGATTGAACCAAGATCTGGACAAATTTTGATGTACTTTCGGCCGTCTCGAGGTCTAAAGTTTCAAAATGTTCAGTAGCGTACACACGGATTTCATTGCTCCCGCCATCCGTGTGTTTGAGTAATTATATGAAACTTTTTCCAAAACAGGACATTCCGAAGCAAGCCGCGGATAATACGACAGACTGCGGTATTTTTGTTTGTAAGGTAAGAAGTTTTTCTAAACAAAGTGGGAGTCAGGTGACCACAAACTCAATACCACTTTTGGGCATTTTTTTCTCATTTTTGACTATACAAGTCGAGCTCCTCGACGTTCGCACTGCACGCTGCGTGCATATTGAGGTTTAGAGGTGCGAAAAACGTATTAACACAGGTTCAAGAATAGGCAACATCATCAATGAAAACAAAATTTCTGAACATATGTAAAACTACTTTTTCCTTTAAATTGTAAAATTCTACATCTCAGTAGTATATGATAGGGATATAGGCCTCACTTTTATAGGCCTCACTTTTATACGCCTCACATTTATACGCCTCACATTTATACGCCTCACATTTATACGCCTCACATTTATACGCCTCACATTTATACGCCTCACATTTATACGCCTCACATTTATACGCCTCACATTTATACGCCTCACATTTATACGCCTCACATTTATACGCCTCACATCGTCATCGCATCTATAAAAGCTGGTGTGTGAGCGATGTGTGGTATTCACAAAGATGCGCGGAACTCAGCAGTTTGAGCAAGAATGGAAGTTGCAATGGGAGATGGAGCATTTTACTCGAAGTTTGATGCACTATTGTGTACATTATAATGGTCGTATTGGATGTCCATTCTTGTTGACGAGCCATTTGAAGCCAAACGATTATGTGATTTTGCTTGGCGAAGTGTTTCTTGCCGATTTTGTATCGGTAGGATGTCTTCATGGTTTATCTTGTCATCGAAGCACCAATTCCGCGAGCATCGCCTGCTGCACACCCAATTCACGATGATGACGACGACAGCAATTTATCCAACAGCATGGAAAGCAAAGAATCACCATTGCTTTTACTGTGCCGTAGAGACATTGATGGACATCAAAGCCATTATTGACTTTGATGGCTACTTCGTCAAGAAAGAATTTTGGTGCAAGGAGGCAGGAATTATCTTTGATGACGACGAGAATGTCAAGGGACAGTACTTTACGTTCCCTATAAAACTTAAAGAACTGAAAAATGCAAAAGACTTTGCAGGTGCCAAGAAGGCTTATATGATACACCGTCTACGATTGGACTTTGCATGGAAGCATTCTCTACCCTACACGGAACTGGACCAAGTGGTGCAAGACTGGTATACACATGACTTAAAGTCAAATGGTACTATCGCGTACAAGGGAGGATGTCATGAGAAGCGATTGCTGGACAGACTCGGCATACCCAATGTCAATTTGGAGGATTATTGGTGCCCAAAGTACGATGTTCTTTTCAATCAATATGCTGTCTGCTTCAAGTTGTGGTTTTCACATACTATCCTCCGTGGGCACAGTCTATCATTGCCCACGTGTTGAGGTAACTGTATTCTGGAAATGGCTGAAACAAATACGCTACAAAGTGTAAGAACTTTTTTTTTATTAATAATACAAGGACATTTAAGTTGCAAGTGAATTCTCAGTGATTTAAGCTAATAATTTTTATAATTAGGCTTTCTAATTACTTTTTGTAATTCTGAAAATGCTAGCGATGGATTTCCAACATCTTTTTATCTTTTTATCTGTGACTGCAGCCTCCAAGAAAACGGAGCAAGCCGAGCTTGCAAGGAAACCCCCCTCGCCCCCATCTCCCTGTCCTCTGCATCCTGGAGTTTTCCAGAGCGCTTTCCGAGAGCTTGTTTCGCAAGCTACCTGTGGTGTGCCATTTTACATCACGCTTTTTTCTGTAGCTGCTTTTCGGAGCTTTTCACAAACGAGATTGAACCAAGATCTGGACAAATTTTGATGTACTTTCGGCCGTCTCGAGGTCTAAAGTTTCAAAATGTTCAGTAGCGTACACACGGATTTCATTGCTCCCGCCATCCGTGTGTTTGAGTAATTATATGAAACTTTTTCCAAAACAGGACATTCCGAAGCAAGCCGCGGATAATACGACAGACTGCGGTATTTTTGTTTGTAAGGTAAGAAGTTTTTCTAAACAAAGTGGGAGTCAGGTGACCACAAACTCAATACCACTTTTGGGCATTTTTTTCTCATTTTTGACTATACAAGTCGAGCTCCTCGACGTTCGCACTGCACGCTGCGTGCATATTGAGGTTTAGAGGTGCGAAAAACGTATTAACACAGGTTCAAGAATAGGCAACATCATCAATGATAACAAAATTTCTGAACATATGTAAAACTACTTTTTCCTTTAAATTGTAAAATTCTACATCTCAGTAGTATATGATAGGGATATAGGCCTCACTTTTATAGGCCTCACTTTTATAGGCCTCACTTTTATACGCCTCACTTTTATACGCCTCACATTTATACGCCTCACATTTATACGCCTCACATTTATACGCCTCACATTTATACGCCTCACATCGTCTCGCATCTATAAAAGCTGGTGTGTGAGCGATGTGTGGTATTCACAAAGATGCGCGAAACTCAGCAGTTTGAGCAAGAATGGAAGTTGCAATGGGAGATGGAGCATTTTACTCGAAGTTTGATGGACTATTGTGTACATTATAATGGTCGTATTGGATGTCCATTCTTGTTGACGAGCCATTTGAAGCCAAAAGATTATGTGATTTTGCTTGGCGAAGTGTTTCTTGCCGATTTTGTATCGGTAGGATGTCTTCATGGTTTATCTTGTCATCGAAGCACCAATTCCGCGAGCATCGCCTGCTGCACACCCAATTCACGATGATGACGACGACAGCAATTTATCCAACAGCATGGAAAGCAAAGAATCACCATTGCTTTTACTGTGCCGTAGATACATTGATGGACATCAAAGCCATTATTGACTTTGATGGCTACTTCGTCAAGAAAGAATTTTGGTGCAAGGAGGCAGGAATTATCTTTGATGACGACGAGAATGTCAAGGGACAGTACTTTACGTTCCCTATAAAATTAAAGAACTGAAAAATGCAAAAGACTTTGCAGGTGCCAAGAAGGCTTATATGATACACCGTCTACGATTTGACTTTGCATGGAAGCATTCTCTACCCTACACGGAACTGGACCAAGTGGTGCAAGACTGGTATACACATGACTTAAAGTCAAATGGTACTATCGCGTACAAGGGAGGATGTCATGAGAAGCGATTGCTGGACAGACTCGGCATACCCAATGTCAATTTGGAGGATTATTGGTGCCCAAAGTACGATGTTCTTTTCAATCAATATGCTGTCTGCTTCAAGTTGTGGTTTTCACATACTATCCTCCGTGGGCACAGTCTATCATTGCCCACGTGTTGAGGTAACTGTATTCTGGAAATGGCTGAAACAAATACGCTACAAAGTGTAAGAACTTTTTTTTTTATTAATAATACAAGGACATTTAAGTTGCAAGTGAATTGTCAGTGATTTAAGCTAATAAGTTTTATAATTAGGCTTTCTAATTACTTTTTTAATTCTGAAAATGCTAGCGATGGATTTCCAAAATCTTTTTATCTTTTTATCTGTGACTGCAGCCTCCAAGAAAACGGAGCAAGCCGAGCTTGCAAGGAAATCCCCCCTCGCCCCCATCTCCCTGTCCTCTGCATCCTGCAGTTTTCCAGAGCGCTTTCCGAGAGCTTGTTTCGCAAGCTACCTGTGGTGTGCCATTTTACATCACGCTTTTTTCTGTAGCTGCTTTTCGGAGCTTTTCACCAACGAGATTGAACCAAGATCTGGACAAATTTTGATGTACTTTCGGCCGTCTCGAGGTCTAAAGTTTCAAAATGTTCAGTAGCGTACACACGGATTTCATTGCTCCCGCAATCCGTGTGTTTGAGTAATTATATGAAACTTTTTCCAAAACAGGACATTCCGAAGCAAGCCGCGGATAATACGACAGACTGCGGTATTTTTGTTTGTAAGGTAAGAAGTTTTCCTAAACAAAGTGGGAGTCAGGTGACCACAAACTCAATACCACTTTTGGGCATTTTTTTCTCATTTTTGACTATACAAGTCGAGCTCCTCGACGTTCGCACTGCACGCTGCGTGCATATTGAGGTTTAGAGGTGCGAAAAACGTATTAACACAGGTTCAAGAATAGGCAACATCATCAATGATAACAAAATTTCTGAACATATGTAAAACTACTTTTTCCTTTAAATTGTAAAATTCTACATCTCAGTAGTATATGATAGGGATATGCGCCTCACTTTTAGAGGCCTCACTTTTATACGCCTCACATTTATACGCCTCACATTTATACGCCTCACATTTATACGCCTCACATTTATACGCCTCACATTTATACGCCTCACATCGTCTCGCATCTATAAAAGCTGGTGTGTGAGCGATGTGTGGTATTCACAAAGATGCGCGAAACTCAGCAGTTTGAGCAAGAATGGAAGTTGCAATGGGAGATGGAGCATTTTACTCGAAGTTTGATGGACTATTGTGTACATTATAATGGTCGTATTGGATGTCCATTCTTGTTGACGAGCCATTTGAAGCCAAAAGATTATGTGATTTTGCTTGGCGAAGTGTTTCTTGACGATTTTGTATCGGTAGGATGTCTTCATGGTTTATCTTGTCATCGAAGCACCAATTCCGCGAGCATCGCCTGCTGCACACCCAATTCACGATGATGACGACGACAGCAATTTATCCAACAGCATGGAAAGCAAAGAATCACCATTGCTTTTACTGTGCCGTAGAGACATTGATGGACATCAAAGCCATTATTGACTTTGATGGCTACTTCGTCAAGAAAGAATTTTGGTGCAAGGAGGCAGGAATTATCTTTGATGACGACGAGAATGTCAAGGGACAGTACTTTACGTTCCCTATAAAAATTAAAGAACTGAAAAATGCAAAAGACTTTGCAGGTGCCAAGAAGGCTTATATGATACACCGTCTACGATTTGACTTTGCATGGAAGCATTCTCTACCCTACACGGAACTGGACCAAGTGGTGCAAGACTGGTATACACATGACTTAAAGTCAAATGGTACTATCGCGTACAAGGGAGGATGTCATGAGAAGCGATTGCTGGACAGACTCGGCATACCCAATGTCAATTTGGAGGATTATTGGTGCCCAAAGTACGATGTTCTTTTCAATCAATATGCTGTCTGCTTCAAGTTGTGGTTTTCACATACTATCCTCCGTGGGCACAGTCTATCATTGCCCACGTGTTGAGGTAACTGTATTCTGGAAATGGCTGAAACAAATACGCTACAAAGTGTAAGAACTTTTTTTTTATTAATAATACAAGGACATTTAAGTTGCAAGTGAATTGTCAGTGATTTAAGCTAATAAGTTTTATAATTAGGCTTTCTAATTACTTTTTTAATTCTGAAAATGCTAGCGATGGATTTCCAAAATCTTTTTATCTTTTTATCTGTGACTGCAGCCTCCAAGAAAACGGAGCAAGCCGAGCTTGCAAGGAAATCCCCCCTCGCCCCCATCTCCCTGTCCTCTGCATCCTGCAGTTTTCCAGAGCGCTTTCCGAGAGCTTGTTTCGCAAGCTACCTGTGGTGTGCCATTTTACATCACGCTTTTTTCTGTAGCTGCTTTTCGGAGCTTTTCACCAACGAGATTGAACCAAGATCTGGACAAATTTTGATGTACTTTCGGCCGTCTCGAGGTCTAAAGTTTCAAAATGTTCAGTAGCGTACACACGGATTTCATTGCTCCCGCAATCCGTGTGTTTGAGTAATTATATGAAACTTTTTCCAAAACAGGACATTCCGAAGCAAGCCGCGGATAATACGACAGACTGCGGTATTTTTGTTTGTAAGGTAAGAAGTTTTCCTAAACAAAGTGGGAGTCAGGTGACCACAAACTCAATACCACTTTTGGGCATTTTTTTCTCATTTTTGACTATACAAGTCGAGCTCCTCGACGTTCGCACTGCACGCTGCGTGCATATTGAGGTTTAGAGGTGCGAAAAACGTATTAACACAGGTTCAAGAATAGGCAACATCATCAATGATAACAAAATTTCTGAACATATGTAAAACTACTTTTTCCTTTAAATTGTAAAATTCTACATCTCAGTAGTATATGATAGGGATATGCGCCTCACTTTTATAGGCCTCACTTTTATACGCCTCACATTTATACGCCTCACATTTATACGCCTCACATTTATACGCCTCACATTTATACGCCTCACATCGTCTCGCATCTATAAAAGCTGGTGTGTGAGCGATGTGTGGTATTCACAAAGATGCGCGAAACTCAGCAGTTTGAGCAAGAATGGAAGTTGCAATGGGAGATGGAGCATTTTACTCGAAGTTTGATGGACTATTGTGTACATTATAATGGTCGTATTGGATGTCCATTCTTGTTGACGAGCCATTTGAAGCCAAAAGATTATGTGATTTTGCTTGGCGAAGTGTTTCTTGACGATTTTGTATCGGTAGGATGTCTTCATGGTTTATCTTGTCATCGAAGCACCAATTCCGCGAGCATCGCCTGCTGCACACCCAATTCACGATGATGACGACGACAGCAATTTATCCAACAGCATGGAAAGCAAGGAATCACCATTGCTTTTACTGTGCCGTAGATACATTGATGGACATCAAAGCCATTATTGACTTTGATGGTTACTTCGTCAAGAAAGAATTTTGGTGCAAGGAGGCAGGAATTATCTTTGATGACGACGAGAATGTCAAGGGACAGTACTTTACGTTCCCTATCAAACTTAAAGAACTGAAAAATGCAAAAGACTTTGCAGGTGCCAAGAAGGCTTATATGATACACCGTCTACGATTGGACTTTGCATGGAAGCATTCTCTACCCTACACGGAACTGGACCAAGTGGTGCAAGACTGGTATACACATGACTTAAAGTCAAATGGTACTATCGCGTACAAGGGAGGATGTCATGAGAAGCGATTGCTGGACAGACTCGGCATACCCAATGTCAATTTGGAGGATTATTGGTGCCCAAAGTACGATGTTCTTTTCAATCAATATGCTGTCTGCTTCAAGTTGTGGTTTTCACATACTATCCTCCGTGGGCACAGTCTATCATTGCCCACGTGTTGAGGTAACTGTATTCTGGAAATGGCTGAAACAAATACGCTACAAAGTGTAAGAACTTTTTTTTTATTAATAATACAAGGACATTTAAGTTGCAAGTGAATTGTCAGTGATTTAAGCTAATAAGTTTTATAATTAGGCTTTCTAATTACTTTTTTAATTCTGAAAATGCTAGCGATGGATTTCCAAAATCTTTTTATCTTTTTATCTGTGACTGCAGCCTCCAAGAAAACGGAGCAAGCCGAGCTTGCAAGGAAATCCCCCCTCGCCCCCCATCTCCCTGTCCTCTGCATCCTGCAGTTTTCCAGAGCGCTTTCCGAGAGCTTGTTTCGCAAGCTACCTGTGGTGTGCCATTTTACATCACGCTTTTTTCTGTAGCTGCTTTTCGGAGCTTTTCACCAACGAGATTGAACCAAGATCTGGACAAATTTTGATGTACTTTCGGCCGTCTCGAGGTCTAAAGTTTCAAAATGTTCAGTAGCGTACACACGGATTTCATTGCTCCCGCCATCCGTGTGTTTGAGTAATTATATGAAACTTTTTCCAAAACAGGACATTCCGAAGCAAGCCGCGGATAATACGACAGACTGCGGTATTTTTGTTTGTAAGGTAAGAAGTTTTTCTAAACAAAGTGGGAGTCAGGTGACCACAAACTCAATACCACTTTTGGGCATTTTTTTCTCATTTTTGACTATACAAGTCGAGCTCCTCGACGTTCGCACTGCACGCTGCGTGCATATTGAGGTTTAGAGGTGCGAAAAACGTATTAACACAGGTTCAAGAATAGGCAACATCATCAATGATAACAAAATTTCTGAACATATGTAAAACTACTTTTTCCTTTAAATTGTAAAATTCTACATCTCAGTAGTATATGATAGGGATATAGGCCTCACTTTTATAGGCCTCACTTTTATACGCCTCACTTTTATACGCCTCACATTTATACGCCTCACATTTATACGCCTCACATTTATACGCCTCACATCGTCTCGCCTCTATAAAAGCTGGTGTGTGAGCGATGTGTGGTATTCACAAAGATGCGCGAAACTCAGCAGTTTGAGCAAGAATGGAAGTTGCAATGGGAGATGGAGCATTTTACTCGAAGTTTGATGGACTATTGTGTACATTATAATGGTCGTATTGGATGTCCATTCTTGTTGACGAGCCATTTGAAGCCAAAAGATTATGTGATTTTGCTTGGCGAAGTGTTTCTTGCCGATTTTGTATCTGTGTTTCTTGCCTGCTGCACACCCAATTCACGATGATGACGACGACAGCAATTTATCCAACAGCATGGAAAGCAAAGAATCACCATTGCTTTTACTGTGCCGTAGAGACATTGATGGACATCAAAGCCATTATTGACTTTGATGGCTACTTCGTCAAGAAAGAATTTTGGTGCAAGGAGGCAGGAATTATCTTTGATGACGACGAGAATGTCAAGGGACAGTACTTTACGTTCCCTATAAAAATTAAAGAACTGAAAAATGCAAAAGACTTTGCAGGTGCCAAGAAGGCTTATATGATACACCGTCTACGATTGGACTTTGCATGGAAGCATTCTCTACCCTACACGGAACTGGACCAAGTGGTGCAAGACTGGTATACACATGACTTCGACGTTCGCACTGCACGCTGCGTGCATATTGAGGTTTAGAGGTGCGATAAACGTATTTACACAGGTTCAAGAATAGGCAACATCATCAATGAAAACAAAATTTCTGAACACATGTAAAACTACTTTTTCCACAGGCTTGCCTGACCATCTACTTTTTCCTTTAAATTGTAAAATTCTACATCTCAGTGGTATATGATAGGGATATACGCCTCACATTTATACGCCTCACATTTATACGCCTCACATCGTCTCGCATCTATAAAAGCTGGTGTGTGAGCGATGTGTGGTATTCACAAAGATGCGCGGAACTCAGCTTTTTTGAGCAAGAATGGAAGTTGCAATGGGAGATGGAGCATTTTACTCGAAGTTTGATGCACTATTGTGTACATTATAATGGTCGTATTGGATGTCCATTCTTGTTGACGAGCCATTTGAAGCCAAAAGATTATGTGATTTTGCTTGGCGATGTGTTTCTTGCCGATTTTGTATCGGTAGGATGTCTTCATGGTTTATCTTGTCATCGAAGCACCAATTCCGCGAGCATCGCCTGCTGCACATCCAACTCACGATGATGACGACGACAGCAATTTATCCAACAGCATGGAAAGCAAAAAATCACCATTGCTTTTACTGTGCCGTAGATACATTGATGGACATCAAAGCCATTATTGACTTTGATGGTTACTTTGGCAAGAAAGAATTTTGGTGCAAGGAGGCAGGAACTATCTTTGATGACGACGAGAATGTCAAGGGACAGTACTTTACGTTCCCTATAAAATTTAAAGAACTGAAAAATGCAAAAGACTTTGCAGGTGCCAAGAAGGCTTATATGATACACCGTCTACGATTTGACTTTGCATGGAAGCATTTTCTACCCTACACGGAACTGGACCAAGTGGTGCAAGACTGGTACACACATGACTTAAAGTCAAATGGTACTATCGCGTACAAGGGAGGATGTCATGAGAAGCGATTACTGGACAGACTCGGCATACCCAATGTCAATTTGGAGGATTATTGGTGCCCAAAGTACGATGTTCTTTTCAATCAATATGCTTTTTGAGAAACACCTTTAAGGTTTAAAACGCTGTGTTTCTTGGGAGTCAAGGTCAAGCAGTTCGACGGCGATAGCTCTTGAAAATGTCACACTCAATTCTGTTTAATAAAAAGTTACTTCTTTTTGCCATAGCCTGCTAGTCCATTCTATAAGCTTTCCAACGATATAGGTTGACATGTTTTGGTTAAACTAAGGACGAGTATGATTTTTTTCCGAGGACGTGCAAGAAGGTTCTCAGTAACCTTAAGCTTAGATTTTTCAATCGCATTAACTGGAACAAAGGGATGGAGGGTCGGTGCCATTTAAGCAAGTAAGGAGGGTCCCATGGCAACAATGCCACGGGTACATCCCCGGCACCGGTCACACTGATATCTCAGTGGAAATCATACTTACCTTACACTATGATGAGCTGGGCAGGGAGGGTGGGCAAGCAAACAACCCTTTCCCCAAGGCAGCAAAAGCAAGCACATGGCCGATTGCACAATCCGCCCACGAAGTGCGCATGCGCCTCCAGGGCAACCGCAAGCCAACTAGGCCAGACTGCAGGCTCGGTCGATGTTGACACATAGCAATATGGCTCTTCAGCAGCCAATAAGCCATTACAGCTCAGCCGTGGCACGCAACAAGCAATATTTGAAGTGGCAGCTTTATTGACCAGTTAACTCTGATTATGACTAATCTCATTTAACATAAGAAATCTACAACTACAATCAATATGTTATAGGTATGCTTTTGATACAAAATATCGATATCTATCGGGAATACAGCAGAGCTGTGAAAACAAGCCGGCGACCTCCGGAGCTCCGTTGGGTTTGCCAAAAGGGAGAGTTTTCTATTGAATGAGCTAGAAAGCACATATGAGTCCAGTTTATTACACAGAGTTTTATGAAAGTAGAATGGTGAAGAGAAGCCATCCCATACATTACCGTGTGGATTCCTCACTAGTACAGTCTTTGGCTTTGAACGACTGATGAATAATAAAATTGTAGTATCTCTTGGGCTGCCCTTTGGGTTTGAGGATTTCCTGCTATTTAGCCCATAAAACCTGTCCCCACATGGTGGTGAATTTTGAAGTTTTAGTACCAATTTCAGTCTAATGCCCCCGCATATCCCGGGGTGGGGGGTCTCGGGGTTTACTTTAACTGGTGCATTGAGGAGAGGACCTAGTACTACTTCTTAAGAGCCATTGTCTGAGAAAACCGGGCAAAGTCAAAAGATGGGGGTCAACCGATTTCCCTGATTTTTTTCAGCAGTTGAATCTTACCATAAACAATTAAGAATTGCGGCATTTAATTTTTTTTGGATGTTTTGTTTCGGAGTTGACCACCCCCCTAGTTTTGAGGCCGCGAGGGCCATGAATCTAGCTAAAATTATTCCCTTTTTCAGTGTGCAAAATACGCTATTCAGAATGTCTCATTTTGTGCACAATAGAAACTAAAGGGATTTCAAGGCTTCCCGAGACTAAAATATAGAATGGGGTTCTGATAAACGGAAGATATGGCTTTTTATTATTATTAATTCTGCTCACCACACAGGGATTATTTTGACCCCTGTTCGGCCATACAGCGCCCGTGATGAAAATTTGCCAGCGGTTGCCGCCATAAGGCTGGCAGGCACTTCATAATCGTACATACTATAAAATTATTGAGAGATCGATGCATAAGTCCACTGGGATGTACTATACATGAAGTACCTACCTGTGGGGAAAAAAATAAACATGGCGTCTGAGAGAGGAGTGTTCGAAACGACTGTTATTGGCGCCTTAATTGTTGCTCAAGCTGAGTTAAGAGATCAAGGTATGCACGGCTAAGTGTAAGAGAAGCTATGGACCTGAAAGTGCTACTGAACACTGTTTGCAAGAAACATTTTGGAAATGAGTTGGCTTATTTCAAACATGTCGCTGGGGAGTATTTTCCTATGGTGAAAAGACTTACACTGCATTGGTATAAGCAGTTTAACCGTCGAATGAGTACCCGATATGTGACTAAACACCCTTGGAGCGTATGCCTAGAGGACAGACAGACAGGGAATCATTTAATGTTTTCAAAATGGCAGTAAACAAGACTAATTTTAGCGTCGAAAAAGTTGAAACAAGAACGAAAGCTGTTTACAGTATAACACATTTTCCTCGTGCCCGGGTGTTGTTCAATGACTTAATGGAGGTACAAACAAATGCGGAAACATTTCTCAAGAAAGTTGGTAAGCATGGAGAGAGAATAGAGGCAGTCGTTGATGCTGAAAACCCGTTCGTCATAACTTATACAGACAGCAAGGAAAGTGTTGAGTTTGAGTTCTTCTATAGTGTCTGGAACAGGCATGGGTGGCCTCAGCATGCACACAACACATTTATAATCTGTTGTTTAGCTTTTCTGTGATCATGCAATATAACAGCTTGTGTTAGCTCATGTTGTATAACATAGAAATCAGTAGAAAAATTAACTTCACATCCATGCTTGAAAACCCTCTCATTAAGACACCCAGACAGGAGGATGACGCGAAAAACCATAAACAACTTTCGTTCTTGTTTAAACTTTTTCAACGCTTAGGTCGCTTACATGGCACCATGAGGAAATTAAGACAAGAACCAGAGGTGTTAGATCAATACGAGGCAGTGATTACGGGCCAACTGGAAGCAGGAGTTATAGAACCAGTACATGCGTTAGAGGAAGGAAACAAGGTTCATTATTTAGCGCATAGAGCCGTAGCACGTAAGAATGTCAATACTAGTACACCTGTGAGAGCTATCTACGATGCGTCAGCCAAGACAGGTAAGCGGGGTGTGTCACTCAATGATTGTTTACATGTGGGGCCATCTCTAAACCCACTCCTATCCAATGTGCTTTTGAGATTTCGTCTCCACGGGGTAGCGCTGATAGCGGACATAGAGAAGGCGTTTTTAAATATTGAAGTGGATCAAGAAGATAGAGATAGTTTAAGATTCTTATTCCCAGAAGACCCCGGGAAGGAGGATTCAGCAATCAAGGTATATCGGTTCAGTAGAATAGTACTCGGTCTGAACTCCTCGCCATTTTTGTTGAATGGGACCTTGAGACACCACCTTATGAAGTATCAAGTAAGTGACCCTGGGTTTGTAGAGACGTTAGTGAACAGTTTTATGTAGATGACTTGGTGACTTGGTAACACCCCAGAACAGGCTTACGAGTTGTACCTTAAGTCTAAGGAGAGACTGGCCGAAGGTGGGTTCAACCTGCGAAAGTGAAAGACTAACAACGCCGAGCTTATGGGTAAGTTGAATGGAAGTGAGACCACATCTGAGGGCAGTGGGGGTAAGGCCTGCGCACAGGGAGTGTCAGTAGTTAGTGAAATCCAGAAGGTAATAGGCTTACCCTGGGATAGAAGTAGAGACATGGTGGGGCTCACATTTCAGCATCTGTATGACAAGGCCCAGCAGCTACAAGCGACGAAACGTAATTTGCACTCCAATTTTTGGACCGACGCGCGCGTTACACGATTTCCCGCCCAAAAAAAGAAAAACACAGGCACTCCAGTATTTTTGTGCAAAAGTTGGAAACACTACGTGGTTTACGTTGAAAAACAAGAAAAGCACTTCAAAGCTAAGGTCACAAAAGGGCGGATAATAAAACGGCAATAAATATACTAAATAAACTATATTTCACACATATAAATGTGTTTTTAACACTTGATTAAAAAATAAATAAAATCAGAATTCTAGACTATCCTGTTTGTAAGAACCGGGAGTCCCCCTTGTATTGGATAGACAAGCCCAAAGTGCTTCTCCATATTTGCAGCTCTATGTTCATCGTTCCCATACTATCTAGTCTAGTTCCAAAAAAATAAACGTATAGCTAAATCCCATGATACCATTTAGGTGTTTCATAAGTGCATGATTTCTTTACAGATAATATAACATTGCTCTTTTATGTTTCTAAGAGCCTGCCCCCTGCCCACTAAAATGCTTCGAAATATGAGTTATAATATACCCGGAAATATGACAAAAGCTTTAAATTATGGATGGTAGTGTGGATAAAATTATTTATTTGTTCTTTTTGCCATCAATTCAACAGAGAAATCATTTGAAGAACAGATAAAACAATACCGGCTAGCTCTCCACAGTCACTATGAGCAAGGTCTGTTTAAACATTTTAAAATTGTATTTGAGTACACATGGATAAATTCGTTTTTTTATAATAATCCATTTTGTCAAGTTAATCTATTGGTTGTTGTGATTCATCAATACAATTTTACCGTTTTGTAACAGTTTCTGCAAACTTTTACCTTATTATATATAGCCAGTTTTTTTCTTTGCTCTGATTTACTAAATATATTATAGGGGAAATCTGGGACCTATTTTTTATTATTATTTAAAAGGTGGTCATCCATTATATGAAATAGAAGACATGCAGGCATTTGCAGGCAAATACACTCCATTACTATTTGGGAAGATATTCAATTCAATACTGCGCACTGAGGGTGTAACAGATGAGCGTCAACATTTGCAAAAGCAGAGAACTGTGGCACTTCTTCATATACTTGCTTATTTCAGGTATTCTATTAATATAAAATGTAATCTATTCTCATCTTGGGTTGCTGTGATTTCCAGCATGGTGGATGTTTTCTTTTATAGTGTGGATGATCTGTCTAATAGATATAATCGAAACTACCATTATTCTTTTAAACAATGTTTGATTGCTTTTATACAGATCCCAGAAAACTTCCATTCTCCGAAAGGATTTGGGGTTGTATCTAAACCAGCATGGAACATCCAGGTCAGCTTTGAATAGTGGTCTCTTGTTTGGATTCACTCAGCACCACGGACAATAGACAGGCACAACCACAGAATGATTAAAGATTATGAATCTGTTTTGGATTGCAAAGTGAAGGAAGCAAGCAGGAACACCTTAGTGAGAACCCCATCACCACCGTGCTGTACCATTAACACACTTACATCTCATGTATGGGAGACGCTTGAATAGCCTCCCTGATGAAGTCATACAACCAGATGAGTACTTGACGGGATTAAGAGCGTATCACCGAGTCAACAGAGACAACACTCAAAGGGAGACAGGGCAAGTAGGTGACGTAGTGACCGTGTATGAGGAAGGTTGCAAGAGGAGTCAGTGGAAAATGGCAGTTGTAGAGAAGCTGATCAAAGGGAATGATGAGGTAGTTAGAGGTGCGAGGGTTAGGCTTGTGAGGAAAGGAAAGCCTTAGCGTCGTGACAGGCCGGTCCAGAGACTGTACCCCCTGGAAGTAAGGTGCGCGGACGTAACGGATAATCGCAGCGCGCAAGCGAACGGTAGAAACGTAGAGCCTAGAGCCCGGTCAACGCGTTGCAAGCGCGAGATAGAATTGCGATCGGGGCTGCGAATTACGATCGGGGGGGTGGGGGGGGGGGGGGGGTGGGGGGGGGGTAGTACTCCAGGGTGGAGAACTTCGACATTAGAGAGCTTAAGCACCAGCCGTTTTTGACTTCACGAACGTGGGGAGGTCGCGTGGGGACTAAGGCGAGAACGGCGTTTTTGGCGCCAATTTGTTGCACGAACGCGGCCGTCAAAAAATGTAAACAAATGAATTTAAATTTCCGTTTCTTAGGCTTGGTTATTCTTTCCCCTCCCTAGTCATGGCTTCATTAAAAAAAAACCAAGGGAATTGCTTTTAATAGAACATAGCGAAAAGGCGAAGAACTAGTTATTTTGTTAGATGAAAACACATCTAGAAATCATACGATTGCTACGAGAGATTTTGCCTCGACGACCTGGAGGAGCCAGAATGCAAGGCAAACTTCCGCTTTGAAAAGCAAGATATCCCACTGTTAGCCGAAGCTCTTGGTTTGCCTGGTGTTTTTCGGTGTAGTCAAAGAACGGTTGCCGATCAACTAGAGGGACTGTGTTTGCTACTCAGAAGAATGGCGTACCCATGTCGCTACTCGGATCTAATCCGCCAGTTTGGGAGACCGGTTCCAGAATTGAGCACGATAACAAACTGTGTGGTTGATGAAATTTACAATGCTCATTCGCACAGAATTCAAGAGTGGAACCACATAATTCTCAGTCCAAATCAGCTCGAGAACTACGCAGAGGCAATTCATGCAAGGGGAGCAGCTCTAGAAAACTGTTTTGCATTTGTGGTTGGGACAGTTCGCCCAATGTGCAGACCGGTTGAGAACCAGGAAATTGTTTGGGTTTAAATTTGCATGCAATTTGCAATTGCATGGGTTGAAATTTCAGTCTGTAACACTACCCAACGGGCTCATAGTAAACATGTATGGACCAGTAGGTAAGCAATTGATGTTTTTCTACAGCGGCGGACAAAAGTATCGTAAACACCCCGTTCCCCCTTCCAATGTTGGAGCATGCCAATTTGAATTGAACGCTGCGCGCACCAAACAACATTGAACAGGGGAGCGGGGAACAGCCTGGATAGCAAGTGTTTACTTCTTTTTGGCCCCCATTGTCTGAGCTGAAATCGATACCTGGCATTCGTCAAAATGACAGTTTAGTCAAGGATAACGTGACCTAATAGTGTCGCGCAAGAGCCGGATTTTTCGTCATTACGCGATACATTTTTGCTCAAAATTTCGCTAACATAGGCAAAAGTTACGGATTTGAGTCTCATAATGAAAGCACGATCAATTTAGGCAACTTATAGAGGAGAAAAATAAAACGGATTATCTGAAGAACGAGCTCTGTGCTATGATTTCACGATAGAAGGATCAAGCAAAGTTAACGGTACTTGACAAAGAAGCGCAATAGGCTAAGAATCGGTGTGTGTTTTGAAGATTTGGCCGATTTAATTCTTTAAGAGAATGTAGTAATACTCGAAACTGAAATCTATAAAGTATTGTTAAAGTCTTAGGACAAATTGTACAAATCATAGGACGAAAGGAAAGCCAATCAGACTCAAAATTACTAGCGAGTTAACAGCGAAGTTTTCTGGAAGTTCAGTTACAAAAAAATCAAAGGCTATCAGTTTAGTTATTGTAATGGGAAACATCTCACGGAAGCAAGAATAATGTTCAAAAGCGAGACAAGCCCAACAGTGCTTCTCCATATTTGCAGCTCTATGTTCATCGTTCCTATACTATCTAGTCTAGTTCCAAAAAAATAAACGTATAGCTAAATCCCATGATACCATTTAGGTGTTTCATAAGTGCATGATTTCTTTACAGATAATATAACATTGCTCTTTTATGTTTCTAAGAGCCTGCCCCCTGCCCACTAAAATGCTTCGAAATATGAGTTATAATATACCCGGAAATATGACAAAAGCTTTAAATTATGGATGGTAGTGTGGATAAAATTATTTATTTGTTCTTTTTGCCATCAATTCAACAGAGAAATCATTTGAAGAACAGATAAAACAATACCGGCTAGCTCTCCACAGTCACTATGAGCAAGGTCTGTTTAAACATTTTAAAATTGTATTTGAGTACACATGGATAAATTCGTTTTTTTATAATAATCCATTTTGTCAAGTTAATCTATTGGTTGTTGTGATTCATCAATACAATTTTACCGTTTTGTAACAGTTTCTGCAAACTTTTACCTTATTATATATAGCCAGTTTTTTTCTTTGCTCTGATTTACTAAATATATTATAGGGGAAATCTGGGACCTATTTTTTATTATTATTTAAAAGGTGGTCATCCATTATATGAAATAGAAGACATGCAGGCATTTGCAGGCAAATACACTCCATTACTATTTGGGAAGATATTCAATTCAATACTGCGCACTGAGGGTGTAACAGATGAGCGTCAACATTTGCAAAAGCAGAGAACTGTGGCACTTCTTCATATACTTGCTTATTTCAGGTATTCTATTAATATAAAATGTAATCTATTCTCATCTTGGGTTGCTGTGATTTCCAGCATGGTGGATGTTTTCTTTTATAGTGTGGATGATCTGTCTAATAGATATAATCGAAACTACCATTATTCTTTTAAACAATGTTTGATTGCTTTTATACAGATCCCAGAAAACTTCCATTCTCCGAAAGGATTTGGGGTTGTATCTAAACCAGCATGGAACATCCAGGTCAGCTTTGAATAGTGGTCTCTTGTTTGGATTCACTCAGCACCACGGACAATAGACAGGCACAACCACAGAATGATTAAAGATTATGAATCTGTTTTGGATTGCAAAGTGAAGGAAGCAAGCAGGAACACCTTAGTGAGAACCCCATCACCACCGTGCTGTACCATTAACACACTTACATCTCATGTATGGGAGACGCTTGAATAGCCTCCCTGATGAAGTCATACAACCAGATGAGTACTTGACGGGATTAAGAGCGTATCACCGAGTCAACAGAGACAACACTCAAAGGGAGACAGGGCAAGTAGGTGACGTAGTGACCGTGTATGAGGAAGGTTGCAAGAGGAGTCAGTGGAAAATGGCAGTTGTAGAGAAGCTGATCAAAGGGAATGATGAGGTAGTTAGAGGTGCGAGGGTTAGGCTTGTGAGGAAAGGAAAGCCTTAGCGTCGTGACAGGCCGGTCCAGAGACTGTACCCCCTGGAAGTAAGGTGCGCGGACGTAACGGATAATCGCAGCGCGCAAGCGAACGGTAGAAACGTAGAGCCTAGAGCCCGGTCAACGCGTTGCAAGCGCGAGATAGAATTGCGATCGGGGCTGCGAATTACGATCGGGGGGGTGGGGGGGGGGGGGGGGGGGGTAGTACTCCAGGGTGGAGAACTTCGACATTAGAGAGCTTAAGCACCAGCCGTTTTTGACTTCACGAACGTGGGGAGGTCGCGTGGGGACTAAGGCGAGAACGGCGTTTTTGGCGCCAATTTGTTGCACGAACGCGGCCGTCAAAAAATGTAAACAAATGAATTTAAATTTCCGTTTCTTAGGCTTGGTTATTCTTTCCCCTCCCTAGTCATGGCTTCATTAAAAAAAAAACAAGGGAATTGCTTTTAATAGAACATAGCGAAAAGGCGAAGAACTAGTTATTTCGTTAGATGAAAACACATCTAGAAATCATACGATTGCTACGAGAGATTTTGCCTCGACGACCTGGAGGAGCCAGAATGCAAGGCAAACTTCCGCTTTGAAAAGCAAGATATCCCACTGTTAGCCGAAGCTCTTGGTTTGCCTGGTGTTTTTCGGTGTAGTCAAAGAACGGTTGCCGATCAACTAGAGGGACTGTGTTTGCTACTCAGAAGAATGGCGTACCCATGTCGCTACTCGGATCTAATCCGCCAGTTTGGGAGACCGGTTCCAGAATTGAGCACGATAACAAACTGTGTGGTTGATGAAATTTACAATGCTCATTCGCACAGAATTCAAGAGTGGAACCACATAATTCTCAGTCCAAATCAGCTCGAGAACTACGCAGAGGCAATTCATGCAAGGGGAGCAGCTCTAGAAAACTGTTTTGCATTTGTGGTTGGGACAGTTCGCCCAATGTGCAGACCGGTTGAGAACCAGGAAATTGTTTGGGTTTAAATTTGCATGCAATTTGCAATTGCATGGGTTGAAATTTCAGTCTGTAACACTACCCAACGGGCTCATAGTAAACATGTATGGACCAGTAGGTAAGCAATTGATGTTTTTCTACAGCGGCGGACAAAAGTATCGTAAACACCCCGTTCCCCCTTCCAATGTTGGAGCATGCCAATTTGAATTGAACGCTGCGCGCACCAAACAACATTGAACAGGGGAGCGGGGAACAGCCTGGATAGCAAGTGTTTACTTCTTTTTGGCCCCCATTGTCTGAGCTGAAATCGATACCTGGCATTCGTCAAAATGACAGTTTAGTCAAGGATAACGTGACCTAATAGTGTCGCGCAAGAGCCGGATTTTTCGTCATTACGCGATACATTTTTGCTCAAAATTTCGCTAACATAGGCAAAAGTTACGGATTTGAGTCTCATAATGAAAGCACGATCAATTTAGGCAACTTATAGAGGAGAAAAATAAAACGGATTATCTGAAGAACGAGCTCTGTGCTATGATTTCACGATAGAAGGATCAAGCAAAGTTAACGGTACTTGACAAAGAAGCGCAATAGGCTAAGAATCGGTGTGTGTTTTGAAGATTTGGCCGATTTAATTCTTTAAGAGAATGTAGTAATACTCGAAACTGAAATCTATAAAGTATTGTTAAAGTCTTAGGACAAATTGTACAAATCATAGGACGAAAGGAAAGCCAATCAGACTCAAAATTACTAGCGAGTTAACAGCGAAGTTTTCTGGAAGTTCAGTTACAAAAAAATCAAAGGCTATCAGTTTAGTTATTGTAATGGGAAACATCTCACGGAAGCAAGAATAATGTTCAAAAGCGAGACAAGCCCAACAGTGCTTCTCCATATTTGCAGCTCTATGTTCATCGTTCCTATACTATCTAGTCTAGTTCCAAAAAAATAAACGTATAGCTAAATCCCATGATACCATTTAGGTGTTTCATAAGTGCATGATTTCTTTACAGATAATATAACATTGCTCTTTTATGTTTCTAAGAGCCTGCCCCCTGCCCACTAAAATGCTTCGAAATATGAGTTATAATATACCCGGAAATATGACAAAAGCTTTAAATTATGGATGGTAGTGTGGATAAAATTATTTATTTGTTCTTTTTGCCATCAATTCAACAGAGAAATCATTTGAAGAACAGATAAAACAATACCGGCTAGCTCTCCACAGTCACTATGAGCAAGGTCTGTTTAAACATTTTAAAATTGTATTTGAGTACACATGGATAAATTCGTTTTTTTATAATAATCCATTTTGTCAAGTTAATCTATTGGTTGTTGTGATTCATCAATACAATTTTACCGTTTTGTAACAGTTTCTGCAAACTTTTACCTTATTATATATAGCCAGTTTTTTTCTTTGCTCTGATTTACTAAATATATTATAGGGGAAATCTGGGACCTATTTTTTATTATTATTTAAAAGGTGGTCATCCATTATATGAAATAGAAGACATGCAGGCATTTGCAGGCAAATACACTCCATTACTATTTGGGAAGATATTCAATTCAATACTGCGCACTGAGGGTGTAACAGATGAGCGTCAACATTTGCAAAAGCAGAGAACTGTGGCACTTCTTCATATACTTGCTTATTTCAGGTATTCTATTAATATAAAATGTAATCTATTCTCATCTTGGGTTGCTGTGATTTCCAGCATGGTGGATGTTTTCTTTTATAGTGTGGATGATCTGTCTAATAGATATAATCAAAACTACCATTATTCTTTTAAACAATGTTTGATTGCTTTTATACAGATCCCAGAAAACTTCCATTCTCCGAAAGGATTTGGGGTTGTATCTAAACCAGCATGGAACATCCAGGTCAGCTTTGAATAGTGGTCTCTTGTTTGGATTCACTCAGCACCACGGACAATAGACAGGCACAACCACAGAATGATTAAAGATTATGAATCTGTTTTGGATTGCAAAGTGAAGGAAGCAAGCAGGAACACCTTAGTGAGAACCCCATCACCACCGTGCTGTACCATTAACACACTTACATCTCATGTATGGGAGACGCTTGAATAGCCTCCCTGATGAAGTCATACAACCAGATGAGTACTTGACGGGATTAAGAGCGTATCACCGAGTCAACAGAGACAACACTCAAAGGGAGACAGGGCAAGTAGGTGACGTAGTGACCGTGTATGAGGAAGGTTGCAAGAGGAGTCAGTGGAAAATGGCAGTTGTAGAGAAGCTGATCAAAGGGAATGATGAGGTAGTTAGAGGTGCGAGGGTTAGGCTTGTGAGGAAAGGAAAGCCTTAGCGTCGTGACAGGCCGGTCCAGAGACTGTACCCCCTGGAAGTAAGGTGCGCGGACGTAACGGATAATCGCAGCGCGCAAGCGAACGGTAGAAACGTAGAGCCTAGAGCCCGGTCAACGCGTTGCAAGCGCGAGATAGAATTGCGATCGGGGCTGCGAATTACGATCGGGGGGGTGGGGGGGGGGGGGGGGGGGGGGGGGGGGGGGGGGGGGTAGTACTCCAGGGTGGAGAACTTCGACATTAGAGAGCTTAAGCACCAGCCGTTTTTGACTTCACGAACGTGGGGAGGTCGCGTGGGGACTAAGGCGAGAACGGCGTTTTTGGCGCCAATTTGTTGCACGAACGCGGCCGTCAAAAAATGTAAACAAATGAATTTAAATTTCCGTTTCTTAGGCTTGGTTATTCTTTCCCCTCCCTAGTCATGGCTTCATTCAAAAAAAAAAACAAGGGAATTGCTTTTAATAGAACATAGCGAAAAGGCGAAGAACTAGTTATTTTGTTAGATGAAAACACATCTAGAAATCATACGATTGCTACGAGAGATTTTGCCTCGACGACCTGGAGGAGCCAGAATGCAAGGCAAACTTCCGCTTTGAAAAGCAAGATATCCCACTGTTAGCCGAAGCTCTTGGTTTGCCTGGTGTTTTTCGGTGTAGTCAAAGAACGGTTGCCGATCAACTAGAGGGACTGTGTTTGCTACTCAGAAGAATGGCGTACCCATGTCGCTACTCGGATCTAATCCGCCAGTTTGGGAGACCGGTTCCAGAATTGAGCACGATAACAAACTGTGTGGTTGATGAAATTTACAATGCTCATTCGCACAGAATTCAAGAGTGGAACCACATAATTCTCAGTCCAAATCAGCTCGAGAACTACGCAGAGGCAATTCATGCA
Organism: Scolanthus callimorphus; assembly: GCA_033964015.1. Taxonomy (NCBI): domain Eukaryota; kingdom Metazoa; phylum Cnidaria; class Anthozoa; order Actiniaria; family Edwardsiidae; genus Scolanthus; species Scolanthus callimorphus. Next base: position 22,961,032 of record CM066911.1, on the reverse strand, counting down.
AGGGGAGCAGCTCTAGAAAACTGTTTTGCATTTGTGGTTGGGACAGTTCGCCCAATGTGCAGACCGGTTGAGAACCAGGAAATTGTTGGGGTTTAAATTTGCATGCAATTTGCAATTGCATGGGTTGAAATTTCAGTCTGTAACACTACCCAACGGGCTCATAGTAAACATGTATGGACCAGTAGGTAAGCAATTGATGTTTTTCTACAGCGGCGGACAAAAGTATCGTAAACACCCCGTTCCCCCTTCCAATGTTGGAGCATGCCAATTTGAATTGAACGCTGCGCGCACCAAACAACATTGAACAGGGGAGCGGGGAACAGCCTGGATAGCAAGTGTTTACTTCTTTTTGGCCCCCATTGTCTGAGCTGAAATCGATACCTGGCATTCGTCAAAATGACAGTTTAGTCAAGGATAACGTGACCTAATAGTGTCGCGCAAGAGCCGGATTTTTCGTCATTACGCGATACATTTTTGCTCAAAATTTCGCTAACATAGGCAAAAGTTACGGATTTGAGTCTCATAATGAAAGCACGATCAATTTAGGCAACTTATAGAGGAGAAAAATAAAACGGATTATCTGAAGAACGAGCTCTGTGCTATGATTTCACGATAGAAGGATCAAGCAAAGTTAACGGTACTTGACAAAGGAGCGCAATAGGCTAAGAATCGGTGTGTGTTTTGAAGATTTGGCCGATTTAATTCTTTAAGAGAATGTAGTAATACTCGAAACTGAAATCTATAAAGTATTGTTAAAGTCTTAGGACAAATTGTACAAATCATAGGACGAAAGGAAAGCCAATCAGACTCAAAATTACTAGCGAGTTAACAGCGAAGTTTTCTGGAAGTTCAGTTACAAAAAAATCAAAGGCTATCAGTTTAGTTATTGTAATGGGAAACATCTCACGGAAGCAAGAATAATGTTCAAAAGCGAGGTTTCTGAGATGTCAAAAGCAATGACAAGAAATTAACTCGATGCTTTTTCCATGCGCAACTATCTCGGGCCTTCAACGGACGCCAAATATGCAAATACATGGTCAAGCAAACACCGCCACATTACACTTGACCGAGTTAACCATTCATTTAAACTCTCCAAAATATCTTCGTTTTATCCACATTTTAAAGTTATAGCTTTTGAAATGTCTAGCAATCTAGCGCTATATTCGACACACTGGGTTAGAATTTTGTTTACCTTTGAGCATGAAGGAAAATATTACGGTTAAGTTGAATGGTTAAGCTGCTCAGAATGAATAAAAGAGAAGTATTAGTCTCTTTATATATTGTCGCTAATGGTTTACCACACTTTCTACTTCATTAAAACTGTATTTTCTCTCGCCTTTTTGCTTGAGAACACATAAAGTAGTGTTAGTGAAGATATAGTGATATTTTTATGCTAGTTTGAAATTAATTATCCCGGAGAACCAAGCTTTGCTGATGGTTAAGTCAAATGGCGGCAACTTAACCATTTACCAATGGCACGTGGCCCTGTACCAGACAGAGTGATGTATCTCGTTAAGAAGCAAACAAACAAACAAGTAAACTTCCGCCGTGCTGCGGCTTGAGAATCGTAAACTCTCCCTTTTATCTAGAATCTCGTTGTTAAAACTACCTGAAACATTTTTTACTTTTAATAGCTTCGCAGTTGGCGCAAACTATCAGCTGATACACCCCGCGCAAAGCGATGACATTGACAGAAAAGATCAAGCGAAATATTTTACGAATCGAGCAGAAGCGTTTAAAAAACTGTTCTGTATGTTCTGAATAATATGAAAGCACTCGCTTAGAAATAAATTTTCTCCTAAACACCATTTTTTTGTAAAACTTTAGGGGCAACAAATAAGCCCTCAGTCGCGTATTATTTTTCGAAGTGCCTAAAGTAGGCTAGTGCGCATGCGTTACTTCACTCAGACAGCGGCGGACAAAAGTATCGTAAACACCCCGTTCCCCCTTCCAATGTTGGAGCATGCCAATTTGAATTGAACGCTGCGCGCACCAAACAACATTGAACAGGGGAGCGGGGAACAGCCTGGATAGCAAGTGTTTACTTCTTTTTGGCCCCCATTGTAGGTATCTACAACACTATTTTACTACAACACTAAATTTTCATATTAATGATAAAATTGCGAAATCAGTCTTCTTCTATAGAAGTAGTTTACTACAAAATTTTCAAATATTACTACACCCATATAATAAAGTCTGAAGTCTGACTTTATGTACTGTATTAAGCTAGGAAACACAGAGGAGTTTTCGGATCCAGGAATTTCAGAAAGGGTGGGCTGGATAGCGATAATGATATAGTGGCAAAACAATCAGCCCCTTCTTATTGTAGTTACTAGTACTTACTAGAAGATATTTTCATGACTTTTGTGAAAACTAATTAAAATCGAACTACACCAGTCGATTGTAATCAATAAAACAATAACATAAAGTTATAAAAACCAAACTTCCATGTGAACGGCCCTTAATATTTACACGTCACATTGAATGCAAGTGAAAAGATACAGACTTTGTACATACTTTCCTACATTTGGTTGTCATGATATTCTGCAAACAAACAACTAGAAAATATGCTCTAGCAAACAACAAACAATAGATTATTTTTTATCATTTCAGAGGGGAAAAGGCATGATTCATGGATGCTGGGTGAATCCCATCTCCTGGATGATCTGGAGCAATATGGTTTTTCTACAACAGGCCAGCCCATGGCTATTTATGGGGATCCAGCCTATCCTATTCCAGTACATTTGCAATCCCCCTTCAGAGGAAACAGATTGACACCTGCCATGTATGCTTTCAATGAGTGCATGAGCAAAGTAAGAACATCAGTGGAGTGGGTTTTTGGGGACGTAGTGAATTCATTCAAGTCTATGGATTTTAAAAGAAATCTAAAAATAGGATCAAGTCAAATAGGGTAGATGTACCTTGTATGTGCTATAATCCGTAATGCCATCACATGTATGTATGGAAATACAACATCCCAGCATTTTGATCTTGACCCACCAACAGCTCAAGAATACTTTGCCTAATTTATTTTATTAGTATAATCACACTAGCTTACTATCAGGAATCCAGCAATCTGAATTTGTCACAAAAGTTAAAAGCAGGGTCTTAAAATTTTTTTGCAAAAATTAATTAACATGAATTCAGATGTAATATATTGAGAGTCTGGACATGTTTTTATAGTCAGCCAGAAATTAAAAAGTTGTATCCTACATTTTACTGAAGAATGGTCATTTGTAGCCTTAAAAAATTAAGGCCTTATAATTATGGGATTGCAGGTATGACTCACAATTAAAAGAACTTACAGAATCATCCCAGTAAATCAGTTTGGTCTACAGATACACGTGAAAGTAAGGCAAAACAAAGTTGTAGAAGAAGCTATTTATTTGATGTAAATGTACTTAGAAATACATAAAAGATTGCACCGAGATAATTTGGCATGATTAATTATGCATAAAAAGTTATTTCTCCTGCTATAGCCCTTTATTTCTAATGTTGGACTGCATAAGCAGCGTTAAAACAACTACTAAATTGTTTGATTAAAAATTATATTCACAAGCCACAGAAAGTGTGGTGATAAAATCGTAGTTACTTTTAGAAAAATAATAATTCTTTTTACATGAAGCCATAATAGATCAATATCAACATTTAAAATTTCTTTCTTGCATATGAGAGGCACAGGAAAATAAACAAAAAAATAAGTTATTTGGTTTTGGATAACAATGGCATTTTGTTTGCGTTATTCCCCTGAGCCTTCGATTCAAGTAAGAATTTTACATATCTAAATTTTCTTTTATAGTGTAATTTGAGAAAAAGTTCAATTTCTCCACAATACGAGGGGATTCATATAAATAAATTCCATACAAATATATTACCGGTACTCTTGATTTGGACATTCCAAAGTCTGCACTGACATAGGAACACAATGACATGTCTGGCATGTCAATTCTTTGACACAAACTTCTCAAACAAGGTAAGCATCATCTGATTTTGCTGGGCCAGCATCATTTGCAGTTGTTGTTGTTGTTGATTCTGCTGCTGTTGTTGTTGTTGCATCATCTGTATCAGGTTTTCATGGTGCCTCTTTTCTTCCTCCCGTTGCCCTTTCTGGATTGCCAGCTCCTGCTCCCTTAGAGTTGATTCTCTTTGACTTTTTTCTCTCAGATATTCTACTGTTTCAGATCCCGACTTCCTTTTCTTGGGCTTTGCTACATCCTCATTTCTTTGTTTGGTTTCTGACATCTTTTTGAGGGCTCGTTTTCTCATTTCTTCCCCCTTGACCTTATCTATTTCAACTTTGGTTCGATTTGCCTCAGCTATGTTTTTTAGGAAAAATGTAGGAGTGAGATAAACATGTAAATAAAGAAACAAAATAGAATGATCTGAAAGGCTTTAATATTTGGTTCCTCCTTACTTAAGCACAAGAGACCTTCCCATTTGGTGCCAGACCCGGGGGGGGGGGGGGATTTTAACCCCTAAAAGATATCATTTTCAACATGGCTATCGAATTGCCTTGATTGCGCAAGAAACGAGTACCAGCACTAGCGTCTCACATTTTTGCCGCGAACACCCCAAAAAGATACCATTTTCTGGGGAAATTGGCCTTTTTTCGGTATCCTAAAAGATACCTGGAACCCGAATTGTATCCCCTAAAAGATACGATGAAATGTATTTTGATACTACAATAAACTACTACCATCTTTTATTCCTTATAATAGTTGGGAGCTCCGCTTTTAGGCAGTGCCTAAATCTATATATTATATATACAGAGATAGTGTTTAAATCCATTTTTACGAATTAGAATACAGATACAACATATACTTTCCTGTCCCCCCTTGGATTACAGATTGCATAGTACAGTGACAATAAACAATTTTTCATAGGATAGGTTGCCTCTTTACAGTTAATTTGGCTGTGGCATTATGCTCGCTACCTATGTGGGCGGACGTTTGCCACCTTCCACCTCAGTCACGTATATAGGCGGGCGTTTGCCATTGCCGTGACCGTGCCATTGTCTTTGCCGTACTGTACCTCAAAGGTCACAGCGGAGACTACGCACTTTGCGCGCTCGAACAAAGTAGTTCGAACAAGCATAGGAAGAGCTCTGGCCCATTCTTGTGCAAGGATAGCCAGCTTTCTTCGATTTATTAAACAGCGAATTGATCGTGAGTCCTGCTGTGTCACAAGCAGTGGTAGAACTTCCCCGGGAGATCAGTATAGAGAAGTATTAACGTTGTATACTAAGCACAGCTTTGTTATGTTTATATTACCGCGCTATTTTGCTGCTAAACTTCGGAAAATACCAGGCACGGATGTCACGTTTACCTGGCACACTCACTGTTATTCGAAGAGATATATTTTTTTGTATCTTTCAATTTGTATAAAGGACAGGAATTGTTTTCTCTACTACTATTAATGTGGCTTTTGCAAACGCTGATTTATTTAGCGAAACATGCAACGATCAATTTCGCGCGCAAAATGTACCAGAGCTGATTTTACTTCGCAGTATAATAATACTCATATGAAGAAACCTTCATCATTCTCGGAATTTAGGATTTGACTTTGCTAGAGCATTTGAACAGACCTAGATGCAGAACTCATTCTCCATGTAATCTTTCAGTGAAGTATAATGTCTAGAGCGTGCTCTGAAATAGCATTGCGTATCGTTTAAGATAAGTACTTCTTATTTTTAGATTTTCATAGCTTTCATACGGGTTTCATGCACAATTTGTTGAAGAAAATGAATTGATTTCCGCACTGAAGCTACAGGCCATTTTGTACAATGCACTAAGAACGACGAACGATTTGTTACCAAACGAGCACCAGACAAAAATGTAATTCCATTTTACCGGGTTTATTTGGTTCTTTTTATTAGGGGAAAAGACCTCGCGTTGTCAAGATGTTGCATCTTTCGGCAACGGACTGTCAAGATGATTCATCTTTGGGCAGTTGTCTGGAACCTTATATAATAACATGAGAGATATGCCAATTCCAGCGGACATAAGGTAACCTGTAACGAAAGAATCCTAAATCAGCCGATGGAAATGGACGCTTTTTCAAATTCTTGGCTGTCAAAATGGCGGCTGACACAGGCTCTGCAATACATACAGCATGCTTTCAAAAGCCAACATTGATAAATAGGTAAATTGTACTTCAAAGTGTTTCTTAGCTGATTAAGGACAGAATGGAATGAAGTGTTATAGAGTTGCGACAAATATTACTGAGAACTAGTTCTTCTTTCCTTTTAAAAAAGACGCTTTCACCCTTCAGAACGTTTAAAAACGGTATTGAGTATAGTGAGCTTTGGACGGTGGGGAGAAGGACATTCTTTTGATTGAGCATGAGTCAAGTCAATAAGTTTTCAAAGTTTTCAACCAAATAAGCCAATAAATGCTCGACCAATAGTTGAAAGAGAAACTAAACCATCAATCACGCTATTTAGCGAGCAGTCAATCTAGAAATTACGTACAATTCTTGGGTTTCAATCACGTGACTTTTGCGCGTAATTTTGCTTCCGGTCTGAATCAGCTGGAGGTCAAGATGAAGAAGTTTTTTGAAGTTCACGAGCAAAACTTCAAATTTAGTAGCTACATTATCTGGAAAATCACAACTATAAATGAACCTGACTCGTATTTAAACTAAATCCTAGTGTAAATACAAATTTGTAGCGATTTGAAAGTCAGGGTTTGCTTTTTTCGACAGTTCAGACTGTGGTAAATGAGTAAAACTTTACAGACTGGCTGATATTTTAGGCAGCGTTTTTTCAAATGCTTGATGTTTTCACTCATTCGGCTCAAAAAAAAATTGTAATGTAAAATAGATATGTAATAGGGTTGAGAAACATTTATATGCTCCTTCTGTTCTTTGTTTCTGGACGAAAGACCTGAGAAACAGAAGTTTTGGAAGACGGTAAGTTAAGTACTTGATTGCTGTTTTTTTTGTCAAATTGAACTCAGAAAATCGACCCGGCTCTGTTGCATACAGTTTTCTCCATACTGCAAAACAATTTTCCACATAAACAAGCTTCAATTCTCAATAAGCTATTACATGTAGGTGACAAATTTCTGTAGTTTCTAAAGTATGTTTTTACTAAGCGCCTAAATTTTGACTCTTTCAAAGTTGTGTTTCAGCCAGCTCAACGCAGCGACAAAAATCACTTTGAAATGAAACAAAAACTTGACCAAATTTTAGTCAATGAAAAAGAAATTGTTTACACACGACTGGGAAAAAGAATCCAAAAGTCCATGTCGACCTAGAATAAATAAGTAAATCCTGGAGGTTTTACTGGGGTTTCGGACTCCTTGTAAATGTTTGACAAACTTTCATTTTTGTCTACCTGCTCGGAATGTTTGAAGCGAACTTCATGTGATTTATTCGTGTGTCAAATGAGAAACCAATTCATCCATAGTCCTGGTGGTTTTCCGTAAGTCCTTTATGATTCCCTAATCCATCCATAGCTACCAAACTCATTTAAACTTAATTTCAAATACATTTCTTCTCGAGGCCACGGCGCTTTTCGGCTACTTTTCTGGAGTCGTTTTGACCATTTCGATTGTTTTCAGAGTTTGTATTCCTTGCTGTCTGTTTTGGGCAATCTAAAGACATCTGTTTATCTGTTTACCCAACTTGTAGAATCAGAAACAATGCGAGGAGATAACATTTTTACAGTTTTCCATCTCGAAAAGCACTGCAGGCACCGACGTTTGACCCCCAGCTGAATTTTTAATGAGGCTCTAAAAAGCGGATGTGACGTCATATGAAACCCAAGAATTGTCCGTTTTATTGTTTTTGATAACCGAGCGCGATTGGAGAACAACACTTCAAAATGCAACGTGACGAAGGAGTTAGATCAATAGACCTGGTCACGTGACATTCATTTCAATAATCTTTCTTTGTTTGGGATCCTTTAATAGATCTGCCTCGGTGCGTAGCAGAGAAACAAAGAAAGAATGTTCAGGGGAATGCAACGTGATCAAAAATGGGTAAACATTACACCCAAGCTGAGGAGGTCTAATTATGTTTAAGTTTGGTTGTCTGGCAGTGATCTCCCACGTGAGATATTTTTTTATTTGGTTATCGTAACGTGTACGTGTGCACATGGGAAGCATGCGAAGCTGGTCGCTCGAAAGACCTTTGGTCTTTCGCTGGGCTAACCCTAATGATTTTTTTTTTCGTGTCGACTAAACCCGAACCCTAGGTTTTGAGTCAAACCCTAACCCTACCCCTCCCCCCCGACCAACTCAACCGACCATCGATTCAGAGGAAAAAGAAATCCCGCAGATAAGTTTTTTTTGAGTGGTAGAGAGAAATCAGTATACGAGAGGAAAGTAAAGAATCGAGATGTGTGAAAAAGAGAGCAAGTGGCCAACAGTTAAAGACTTTAAAAGAGAGATAGTTCTTTCTTTTGAAAACATTCCTCTTGGTATTTACAAAGTTAATAACATTGAAGAAGCTGAAACTGTATATGGAGAACGGAAGATTGCCACACTGGAAGACCGAGCGAGTATTGAAGTCAAGGTCTGGTTGCCTGAAAGGATTCGAAAGATTATTCTTAAGGATTCTGACGAGGTGTATTATCTCATGTACGATGGAAAGGGACCAAGGAAGCAAGGAGGAGGTTTTTACTATCGGGTCGATGTTTGCGAAGGAGAGGAGCACAAGAAGCTGTTTTATGCGAAGGAGTTGAATGAAACTCTCAAGCTTCATTGACACTTGGTTACCATGGCAAAGGAAATACCTAGCTTTGGTTACCATGGCAACGGACCGATAAAAATTTTTTAATATTTTTTTTTGGTCGATGTTTTCCGAACAATTATCGATTAGTTCCGAACAATTATCGATTGATTCCGAACATGTATTGACATTCGAACGTTTCCGAATAATTATCGATTGACGCAGCGCCTTATATGGTACTGCGTCATTGACGAATCATGCCCATATATGGTCAATAAAAATATGTATATAAGCAAGTGTCCACCATTTTGTTTTCATTCCAACATGGCGGGCTACTGGACGTTCTGCTGCGCGGCAGCTCCCAATATTGCACCCGTTTGCGCAGCTACGATGAGCCAATACGCAATTAGCCGCCATTTTGAGGGAAGCAGTACTTCTTGTGATATGTTTGGCCCTCACTATCACATTGTGACCCTTCCCAACCTTGTTACACGAGAAGGACACGTAGCAGATTCTCCATCAAGATCCATTTTCTATCGCAGAATGATAGATCGCCACATACATGTCAAAGCAAAGTGTGGTTATGGCCGTATCCAAGATCTATTGAATTATATGAGGAGAGGTGAGCGAACGATCATCGAGGCAACAGACCATTTTCAGAACCTCCTGGACGCCATGGATGTACGAGACGAAGCAGATGGCGATGTTATAGTAATAGAAGATGACATCCCTGACGACGTCTTAAACCAAGTACCAGACCCTAAACCAGCACCAAAACCAGTTGAGCCAAAAGACTTACAAGCCAAAAAGTCAAGTCGCCAGATGTCAAAGCTGATAGAGTATTATGAGGCCAGTAACTGCGTCGACAGCAGTGAGTTCAAGAGTTGGTTAATTGCTCAAGGAGGTGAGATTTGGGACTTTGCGTTTATTAACTACATATCGATCAGCATGAAGAAGTTCTTAGACGCGGTGGACGTATGTCAAGAGCTCACTAAAGTCAAGACACTTACCTGGTCATGGATGAAGCACCTAGAGTGTTGCGTTTAGCCCCGTAGCCATAGTAGTTACACAAGATAGCATACAAGAACTTGACAGGATATTCACATATATAACAACTACAACAACAACAACTGATTTATTTCATATAGCTCAATCATATTTATATACAAGTTTCTAGGCGTATCAAGAATGGAATTCACGTACGATTATTTAGAGTTACATTCTTTTGGTTCCGGCAAGTCCTACATAGGAAATTACATACAGGTATCATAATAATTGTGATAGCACTAATCTATCTAATCTAAAGTGGTGATCATGACTTAGATAGAGTAATCAGATAATGGATACGTAATATCAGGCACGTATTCTAACACCCCCACTTGCTCTGATGTTACGAACCTTCAACAAAAATTTAATTTCCCATTATAAAAGTTTTGAACTTTTCCAGCTTAGCTTTCGTGGCTGGTTTTGTAAAAATGTCTGCTACATTGTCCTCAGTTGGGACATACTGAACTTTTACATTTCCACTTTGAATTTCTGATCTGATAAAGTGGTATTTGATGTCAATGTGCTTCGATCTTTGATGGTTAACTGGGTTCTTAGCTAGATTAATTGCTCCCTGATTGTCGACATGAATCGTTACTTCTTCAACCATGATACTCATGTCAGTACATAGCTGTTTCAAAAATTTAGCTTCTTGTGCAGCATTAGCTAGTGAAATGTATTCAGCTTCACAAGTAGATAAAGCTACAGTTTGCTGCTTGCGGCTTTTCCATGAAATTAACGGTCCATTCTCAGTCAACTGAAAATTATATCCAGTTATGCTGCGTCTATCTTTCACAGATGCTCCCCAGTCCGAATCACACGAGCCTGTAAGTATCAAGGCTGATTCCGATTTGCCAAATTTAAGGCCTTGTTCCCGTGAACCTTTGAGATATCTCAGTACATGTTTTGCCATACTGAGATCTGACTGAGTTGGTTTTGCCATATTCTGTGAAAGTTTAGTCACAGTGTAACACAAATCAGGTCTAGTACCTGTCATTACATATATTAAACTCCCCACAATTGCTCTATACAATCTCGGATCATCCAATTCGCGCGCTTCTTCGTCGTTACTCTTTTCTGCTCCTAGAGCGCACGGCGTTGCCTTTGGTTTGCAATCTGACATTTCAAATTTCGAGAGGATTTTATCTATGTATTGTGTCTGGCTCATCTCGATTAAATCTTTGTTGCATTTGAAATTTGTTCCCAAAAACCATGAAAGTTTGCCAAGATCTTTCATTTTGAACTTTCTGCACAGAGCCTCTTTAACGCTTTCCAACAAAGTTAAAGTAGTTGCAGAAATTATGATATCATCTACCCAGATGATCAAAATAATCAATCCATTTTCCTCTGAATTTCTAGTGTACACGCATGGGTCTGCGAGCGATTGAGAAAAGTTTTCACTTAGCAAATAGTTATGAAGCATGTTGTTCCAATTTCTCCCGCTTTGTTTCAAACCATATAGAGATTTCTTTAACTTACAAACTAGTTTCTCTCCGTTTTCTCCGCGCTTCTCAAAGCCTTCCGGTTGTTCCATATAAATTTCGCAGTCAATTGGCGCATTTAGATAAGCTGTCTTAACGTCCATTTGATGAGTAATCATGTCATTCTGCACTGCTGTTTGCATAAGCATTCGTACTGAACTCATGCGAGCAGTAGGCGCAAACGTTTCCTGATAGTCTATGTCTGCGATTTGTGAATAGCCTTTAGCTACGTAGCGTGCTTTATGTGTCTCTTCTCTATTAGGTCCCGTTTTCACGGCAAAAACCCATTTTCCCCCCACTATCTGTCTACCCTCGGGTGGCGTGACTAACTCGAACGTGTCATTGTCAATTAGAGCTGTCATTTCGTCATTCATGGCCTTTTGCCATTTTGGCATCTCTTTTGAAATCAAAGCATCGTCATAAGTGGTCGGGATGTTCGCGACTCGATAACAGTAGTCTACAGTGTTGCTAACTTCGTCTAAGTCACTGTTCATTGCATATTCGTCAAAACGCTTAGGTTTGTTGCGAATTCGTCCGGGATAACGACGTTCTAGTTCGTGTTCAGTACTCTCAGACTCCGTCACGTCCTCCTCTTCTGTTGTTTGTTCTGTTACGTCAGTGTCAACAGTTGTATGTGGGGTCGGTAACACACTCTCGTCTTCGTCTATCTTAGGCACGTAAACTTTGTTTTGTTCAAGAAATTTTACGCATCGCGCTCTTTCTACAACGTTTCTCTCCGGGTAATAAACAAGGTATGCCGGACTATCTCGGTCATAACCTACGAAAGTGCCTTTCTTACTGCGCGCTTCTAATTTCTTCGCGTTCTGAACATAGGCATAACACGTAGAGCCAAAAACATGCATCCTACTCACATCCGGTTTCTTTCCGATAAGGGCCTCATAAGGCGTTTTACCTAATCGCGCGTTAAAACAACGATTACGAATGTATGCGGCTGTCATTACTGCGTACGTCCACAATTCCTTAGGTAATTCAGACTCTAGCAAAAGACATCTCGCCATTTCAAACAGGCTTCGCCACATCCTTTCTGCAGTACCATTCTGGTGCGGAGAATGCGGCGCACTTGTCTCGCGCTTAATGCGATTTTTGCGAAGTAAAGACTTAAACTGTTTACTTGTAAATTCACCCCCGCCATCCGATCTAATGCGCTTTGGCTTACCAAATGGAGCGATGTCAGCAAGAAACTTCTGCGTCGCTTCTAGAGTATCACTTTTCTGTTTCAGAAAATACACCATGTTAATACCGGTAAAATCATCTACAAAACACAAAGCATATCGGAAACCTCCCTTTCCTACGGGATCTATCGGGCCGGCCAAATCGCAATGCACAAAATCTAAAGGTGCTTTAGCCCTATCATCTGGCTTACGGCTCCGAGTTTGGCACATTTTGCCTTGCGTACAAATAGCGCAATCGAGCTGTTCATCATTCGCAATTTTCATGCCTTCAACAACATTTTCCAATTTGCGTAAATCTTGAAAATTACAATGACCCATAATTTGGTGCCACTGCATTAAAGAACTCGCATTATTGTTTGAAGATGAAATGCTGTTTAGGTAATACAAACGGCCTTTCTGCTCGACCTCAAACATTGTGCCATCTGGTGCTTTAAAATACTTTGCGTCCTTATTAAGACTGACACTCGCGCCCTTTGCAATGGCAGCAGAAACTGAAAAAATGTTTTGGTTGTATGACGGAATGTACAGAGCATTGTTGAGAATAACATCTTGTAAATTTCCATTTACATCGAAAAGCTTTACTTTGGCATTCCCTTTTCCCAAAACTACATTGGCCTTACTTCCATCTGCCAATTCAATGTAATGACCATTTGCGTCAAAATTTTCATCAAAACTCACAAATTTTTCCCGCTCTGTTACAATGTGGCTCGTAGCACCACTATCTAGTAAGACATTAGTGACTTTCTTACCATTCCTATTTGTTATCTGTTCTTCACTAAAAGTAAAGGCGAAATCATGTTCGTTCTCTTCGGCACTCTTCTTTGCGGAGTCGCCTGATCTCTGTTGCCCTTGTGACTGACCTTGGGGCTTCCTGCTGCGACAGTCTCTTGTGTTGTGTGATACAGTCCTACACTTTGCACACCATTTGCTAGACTCCTTGCTGTAGCAGTCAATACTTTTGTGGCCTTTTCTTCCACATTTGTAGCAGTTTCCCTGGAATTTTTGCTTTAAAGTCATGACGCTTTCCTCGTCATTTCCAGGGGTCCTTCGGCAGCTTTTCTCCGTCTCCTCATAGTTCCGGAGAGCTGTTTTAAACTCGCTGAAGGTCATCGGTTTGTCCTTCTGCGCTGCCACCGTCGCGAAGGTTTTGTAGCCATCTGGCAGGCCTTTTAGAGCCATGGCTACCAGTAGCCCATCGCTTATTACTTCTTCGGCGGCTTTCAGGGCGGTAGATGCTTTCTCCGCTCGGAGGATGTAGTCCGTTGTAGACTCGCCATCCTTCATCGTCAGGGAAGTCAACTCAGTATATAGGGCAATTACTCTTGGCTTCCCCTTGCCCTGGTAGTGCTCTCGCAAGACACCTAGGGCTTTCCTGCCGTCGTTATTGGCCTCTCGTATCACGAGAGCCAAACTTCTGTCGTCCAAGCACTGGACCAACTCCGCGAACGCATTTGCGTTCTTTTCTTCGTCAGGGGCCGTGGTTTCTCCTTCCTTTGGTATAACCACATCGTACAGCTTCTGGAGGCGCATGTAGCCAAGGAACTTTACTTCCCAGAGCTCGTACTTGCTTTCGTCTCCACTGAACATGAGCGTCCTCCTGGGCCCATAACCTGTTGCGTTTAGCCCCGTAGCCATAGTAGTTACACAAGATAGCATACAAGAACTTGACAGGATATTCACATATATAACAACTACAACAACAACAACTGATTTATTTCATATAGCTCAATCATATTTATATACAAGTTTCTAGGCGTATCAAGAATGGAATTCACGTACGATTATTTAGAGTTACATTCTTTTGGTTCCGGCAAGTCCTACATAGGAAATTACATACAGGTATCATAATAATTGTGATAGCACTAATCTATCTAATCTAAAGTGGTGATCATGACTTAGATAGAGTAATCAGATAATGGATACGTAATATCAGGCACGTATTCTAACATAGAGAACCTGCGAGACTTCGATACCCTGGGCAATTACTATTCTGTAATGAAGTCGAGACGTATAATCCACCGCTGGTGCGAGAAGCAAGGTCTAGATATCTGGAAGTTTACGAAGGATACCATAGACATCCTTGATATGCGCAAGCAAAAAGTCAACACCCTGCTCTTAAAAGGTGAGAGTAACAGTGGCAAGAGCGTTATCCTCAAGTCTATCACGGATGCGTTCCGCAGTAAAGCGATCGTCACTAAAGGTGCAAGCGCGGGCTTCATGTGGCAACACTGTGTTGACTCAAGAGTAATAACCAATGAAGAGTGTATCATCATACCCACCCAAACAGAAGAATATAAGCTCATTATGGGAGGTCAGGAATGTATGGTGAACGTTAAGTGTAAACCGCAACGTCTGCTGAACCGCACACCACTGCTATTCAGCTGCAATGCTTACCCTTGGTGTTACGTGGGAGAGGAACCTGTGTACAGAAACAGGTGTCTTATGGTTGACAATCTAACCCACCAAGATTGGCTCAAGAGTATCGAGAAGAACCTCCACCCTGGTGCTTGGAAGTATTATGTTGAGTCGATATTAAGAGAGGAACAAGTTCAGGAAACACACCAAGTCAGCTTGATGGATGACAGTGATGAAGACGTCTTTGAACCGACCATGCCGGTGGAACAGATTGTTATTGAAGATGATGATACAACTCAAGACGTAGCAAGCCAAAGCCTATTCCCAAGTCTCGATGAGAAAGATGCTCAAGAAATGGCTCGTATGCAGGAAGACCTACTGATCGATGATTTGTTCCCCCTATTAACCAACACTCACTTTTCAGAAGAGGAAGCAGTAGTCACTGATGAAACACCAAGTGGTCTATTTAAGTGGGATCAAGCTCAAGAGATGGATGGAGCTGAGTTAAGCGAGATGAAGTTAACACCGCGGGGTACAGTCTACGAAGCAAAGTACGACCTAGAGTCAGATACAGGATACACATATGGAGTGTGGACAGACGCAGGAAGTTACCATGATATTCCCAAGGAAGTCTATGATGCTGTAAACGAAAAAATGGAAGACGCACAACAACCACTTGAGTGAACTTTTAAGTGAACTTTTATTGTTAAAAATCACAATGTATTTTAATACAATTATGTTTATTAAATTATGTTAAAGTCGATCAAGGAATGTCCTTTTTTTTCTTCTTCTTTTGACCCGGAAGGGGAAGCGGGGGTATCTCTTTCAAAGATGAACCAATACCCAATAGTGGATCAGTCTCATCTGGAATATAATCATAGTTTGCAATTTGATCAGGGCCTTCTTCGATAGGCTCATAGTCTCCAGTACCATCCCAATTCTCTTGTCGCATACGTATACGTTCATATGGATTTCGTCTCTCACTTAAATCAGGAACACGAACTTTTTTAAAGTCCTTCTTTGGTATTCCCATTTCAAGGGGTGGTTTTTCTATGTTGTATTTCTTAGTAGGAGTCTGAGAAATGGCTGGTGGTTGATGTGTTACAGTATGTCTTATAGTATTACCAAGACCTGGATTGCTTGATCTTGATCTAGTAACAGGCTTTTTCTTCATAGGTATTTTGTCCTTCTTGTCCTTCTTTAGTTTATGAACGAAATCTCGTATCTTGCTATTAAAATCAGCAGGCATTCTGGATGTCTTTCTTGTCTTTGGTGGTGCTACTGGAGGTGCTGATTGCTATGAAGAGGTACCAACTGGATCAAAACTAAATCCACCAAACTTGCCGTACTTGACTGGCAGGTACTGTAGATCTCCAACACCAGGCCAGTGGTCTGGTATACCGAGATACTCGATAGTGATGCTATACTTGGCGATAAAACTAAACGTAATAGGATGTATCTTGTCATCAGGTCCTTGGTAACATGCTCCACGCATCATTACTCGAGGCAACTCGTTACACACCTTTGGACCTCCATATGCATAGTTCTTGGACACCATGCTGTTAACTCTTGTATCGGCATTTTTACTCCCTAACACATCTTCGTTATTAGCTTGTGCCTTCTTAGACTTGCCAGTATTAGCTGTCTGGTGATTACTTAGACGTACATCTTTCCACGTTACCTTTCCTTTCCAATACCCTGCCCAGTCGTTGTCTCTTAGTAGACCCATAGTAGAGTCCAGATAAGGATCTTTATCAAATAAGCCTGACCAATGGATATTGCGTACTTTATCCAACATCTGCCAACGCTGATTGTATCTCCAGGACTTGTGTGTATTCAGTATCATTACAATGATGGATAGTTGTTAAAACGTCTGGACGACTCATAGGCTCTACTAGATGCTTTTAGTTTTCGTTCTCCCAATTACCTGGTCTGTTCACTCTGAACTGTACCGGATGGAGACTACTATCAGCTCTTGCATCTGTCATTGGAATCTTACCATCCTTGTTCGAGGGGGACGTCTTGTAATAAGGTAGTCGGTGTTCAACATCATCACAGATAATAAACCATGGCTGATTAGTTGGCATTGTAACGAAATCTGGAGCACCTCCTTGAGTTTGTACTCTGTCATTTAGCGCCGTAAACTCACTTAATACAACAGAACCTCCACGGATCCTGTAAGCACATGCAGAATTAGCATCTCGTACTAGTTGCCACTCATCCATATACATACACAGTACATCAATTGGTATTGCGAAGTAATGAGTATCACAAAAAGCATACTCTTGAGCAGGAGATGTAAATGTCCCGAAAAGAGTCTCGACTAACGGCACAATGGTACTATTCTTGTTAGGAAAATGGTGATAAAACGACTTCGTGTAAGTACGAGAATAAGTTTTCCAACCACTTGTAGCATTTTGCCTTGTCTGAACTCCAATATCACCACCTTCAGCACCTCCACCATCACCGTCATCACCATCAACATCCATACCACCAGCATCAGGCTCGTCGTGTTGCTCCTCAGCAACATCCAATGCATCTCGAGGTCTCTTAGCTGTCGGACCTCCAAATGCTTTTGTACTCAAAGGGGCAGATGCTCTCTTCATTCTTATTCCTGTATATCCAACTGCTTTATGAAACTTCTCAGTAAACGTGTTCGCTGGAGTGTTCCAATAAGCGTCTAAAAATCTATCGTCTGCTTCGTTTATATCTTCCTGATACTTCGCAGCTCCGTAATCTCTATCGTGCTGCAATGCTATCTCGTCAAATTTGTTTAAAGGAGGACCTTCGTCGTTAAATGGGCCAATATTATTGCTGCCTGGTAATGTCCAACCTTTCCTTCTTCGTTTTGTAGGTGGCATTTCTCTCTACCACTCAAAAAAAACTTATCTGCGGGATTTCTTTTTCCTCTGAATCGATGGTCGGTTGAGTTGGTCGGGGGGGAGGGGTAGGGTTAGGGTTTGACTCAAAACCTAGGGTTCGGGTTTAGTCGACACGAAAAAAAAAATCATTAGGGTTAGCCCAGCGAAAGACCAAAGGTCTTTCGAGCGACCAGCTTCGCTGGTCGCCTGGGCTAACCCTAATGATACACAGCAGTGTGAGGTTTCTTTCCCAATTTTGTGCAGGAAGCGATGGTAGTATTCTGGTAGTATTCTGTTTAAAATTTTGTATTGAAACTCCCGAGTCTTCGTGTCCAGAGCTACTTTATATGGTAGGAGATAGATTTTCTCCCAAGTTGTCTTCCAAAGGTCTCGCGAAGGAAAAGCTTCCAGCTAGGGGGGATAGAATAATATAAGGACGACATAAAAAACAGCTCCTGAACCGAGAAATACGACGATGCCATCGAACCCATCCTAAGATTCCCCCCGTCATAAAAAAAAATCACAGACTTTGACAACTCCCTTTCTATGCAGCGAACAGTTGTGCTGTGATTTATTGTCCACTAATATAGACGTGTTATTCCAAATAACTTGATAGAGAACATCTTCGAGGAAGGAAGGAGGTTGAGGAGCAGCGAATTCCGACCACGCTTGTAAACATTCACGATAGAAAGGTGGGAGCGCAATCTGAAGAGATTTTAAGGTTTAATTACAACGAAATAAAAAAGTGCCTCCAACGTTTCGTAGAAAACTATTCAAAAAAATCTTCCAGGTTGCCTTATTCTCTTCTAAAAACTTCTTCACACACATAACTTTCTGAGTTTTTACCATATCTTCAATATTTGGCATTTTAAGGTTGCCTTGCGATAAATCATTGATTATAGCATGCCGCTTAGTTTTAGCCGGTTTTCCATTCCAAAGGATCATGGTGTTCTTGGGAGCCGTTCCAGAGGCAAAAAAAGCATATTTAATCTACTTGTAAAACGTCAAGGGGTATTCACCCAAAGAAGTACAGGCAAAGACAGGTCTGGGTCTATCTACAATCTATAAATACAAAGGAAAACCCACTTTTGACCTCGTTAATCGCGAGGAAGCTCATAACAAAGACAGAGACCGCGAAAGATCTCACAGAAATACGAACGACGTGTTGTCTGCTCAATAGAAAAATTACGTTAAGAGGAGAGGCAATTTTCATCGGCGAGTCTAATGGAGTATGTGCAGATGGATGTGGTATCTTAAGAGGCAGTCTCCCTAAGAGCCTGGGTTTGGTACACAAGTAATAATTTTTCTTGCTTCCAGGGAAGCTCGAATTCATATGTGTCGGCAAATGACCTTCTTAGCCCAATTGGAAGACCTAAATTTGCTGGTTTTGAGTGCCGCCCTGTGCCAATTCCGTGAATTGAAATAAATATTTTTATACCACCAAGCTCAAAAGACGCCCTAGTCAACAGCTTACGCAATTACTGAGAAACACGATCATATTAGATTGGAAATTTATCCACTGTGGGACAAAAATCGGAATTAAATAACACACTGTTCGAAAGATCTTAGATAGATTGATAATGTTCTGGAGTCAAACTTGCGGGTATCCGCCTGTGAACAAAACGGCGAGGCAATCAATTTGTTGATACGCACGCTTTTTTCGTAATTGATTCAGTTGGGTGCTCGAAATTCCTCGCAGCAAAAAAACTATTGATTTTGCATCAATTATAATTGCATATAACATTTGTAATCGACAAAGTCCATAACTTATATAAAAAAATTTGGCAGGACAAAGGAATCACATGCCCTGAGTAGGTAACCCAAGAAGGCAATAACGAGTCATACAGTGAACACAGGGACTCTGCAAGCGTCACTTTCGTTGGCTGCAGGGGCAAATGAACGGGACGGCCGAGAAGACGAATTTCGCTCTCCACAAAGAAAGGAGGCAGTCTCTTCCCTTGAAGAAGATAGCTATCAACTAGCACTAGCTATGCAACGTAGCCTTGAAACCCTACCTTCTGCGTTTGATTCATAGAGTTTCGAAAATAGTTATGGACAAAGGGTGGGGAACGTCCCTTTGTGTTCGAGTGTGCACCAACACATTGTCAACACATTGTCAATCAAAGCGCTTCAAGACTCTTCCACTCTAGTAGAAGCGGCGCTGCAGTTGTCAAAAAGTGACGATTGAACTGAACAAAACAAACCAAAGATTTGCGTGACAAATGTGTTTCAAAATCTGTTAGCGTTATGAACCTTGCTTTTTGAGTATTGTTTGGACGAATTTTAGCTCATTGTTGGGCGTTAGATATGTATTCACTGTATACTGTAAATGGTTGGGTTTGATCTGTTATCTCACTGTAATTGGCATTTGTTTTCCTGGGAGGACTAATCTGTTGTTCGGCACAAATACGAGGTTGAAATCTTTAAATCTTGCAGGGAGAGATCTATTTCAACGTTAGCTTTTGAAATAACAGTTGGAGGTAAATACGTGTATATTCATTGCGATAAAACTGTCAAGTTACAGCTATTTCACGTAACACGCGGCCTTTCCGTAGAAAACCCTCGACTGGAAGTTTGGACTTTGGTTTTTCTGCCCCGTCAATTTGGTTTCCGTGTCTTGTGGTTCAAAACACGACCAAAGCTTTTGCTAAATCCTTGAGATGGAGGGTTGTTTATTTAAAACGAGATGGTATATCTCTAAATCGAATAGACAGGACTCTTCATGTTGGCAAAAAGTCCGTGAAAAGGTGGTGGTTATATATGAAAACACGCTCGATGTCAAAGACCCACCAAGAAGAAAATCAGAAAAAAGGAAAATAACAGGTAAGGCGAAATATGATAAAGGCCATGAATTACATACGGATTTACTATTGTGAAATGACACTTAACTATTATAATGATATTAGACTCATTTTCTAAAAATCTCCGGTATGTGATTTAAAGAAAATTCAGCCCTGAAGCTGTGCCGCCAAAAGAAGTTCGCAAACCCGAAGGGAAGGTGGAAATCTGGACCATAGGCGTGTTTTTGTTGGAAAAGATTCACCTCGGGCTAAGTTCTAATTCAAGCGATTTCTTAAGCGAGGGACAAAGCCGCCATCGCCGCCATGTTGAATTCTCCTACAGAAACTAAAAAAGAACTCGGTTCGCGCAGCCGAAAGGCACCATTGACATTGAAACCTAAATGGTTCTCTTACAGATTACATACAGGAATGTGCGGGGATAATTCTAACTTGAAAGATTTGAGTGGAGAAAAATTTTCATTCAAGTTTCAACAAACGGGCACACTACCTTGCTTCCCTCGGAGCACGCGCTAAATCATGCTAAGTCGAAATGACACATTTACAAAACAAAGTCCGTGAAAGTCATGAATAATATTCTCTAAGTATAAATCCTGACGGCTCTATCGCAAAACGATCCAGAAGAGAAGGAGAAAATCCCTCCAGTGGGCATGTTTTTGTTCGAAAAGATTCACTTTGGGTTAAGTTCTAATTCAAGCTATTTTTTAAGCGAGGGATAAAGCCGAAAAAATATAAATAATATAAACTAAAAAAATTCTTAGTCCTTAGACCATTCTTAGACCATTTTTACTTGACCTGTTTCTTCTCTCCCCTCCCTGAGATATGATAAACATACAAACAATTCCGAAGTCAAATTGCGCTTTCGATTTTCACGGGTTCTTTGACCGATTTGAGACGGACACCACGCGTGATTTTGTCGCACCAATCAGGGAGACCAGATCAAAAAAATCCTTTCGGGCTCACTTCATTTATTTCGGCATGGTGGGACGGGGTACTCATGCTGATGAGTGATGGGAGGTTATTAGTAATGTAAATCCAGCAGTTTATGGAAGGGGTAAATCATGAACCCCTCCCACATCCATCTGGCCATTGTGATTTTTTTCCCCGTTTTTTTTAAACAAGAACACTGTAAGGGGTGGACCATTAGAAATTGGGGGAGGGGGGTGGCAATTTTTTTGCGCATGAATTTTTTTTTTTCGAGGACGAGGTAGTGCAAGAATTTTTTTTCTGAATTTGTATCATGTTTTTTACTAGCTTGGATCCCTGCAAGATTTTTATTTTGGAAGGATTGGCCTTGCTCGATTTTTTGGGGGGAATTGCCACCCCCCTCCCCCAATTTCTAATGGTCCACCCCTAAGTAAAATACATTTCCCCTTACACTGCGTGGATTTTTCACGGGCATCAGCTAGTATTCTAAATAAAACGGGTTAGCCTTTTTTGTGTTTGCGCATAGAAAGGGTTCCAATAGCTCGCTAAGTTTCAGAGCTTTTAACACAGGTATTCGCACATAAGAAAGGGATACATATTTCCTATACATAAAAGAGTGTGTGCATTTGCGTACAAAATATTTTAAGATCTCCCACCTCCCTACGGGCGTCTTTGGCATTTCTGGCGTTTGTCACGCAACCTGCACGTGTGTTATCAACCTCGTGTTGTTTTGGATAACTTCATGATAACTTGGCACTCGCAGTGTTCGTTCTACTCGTTTTCGGGTCGATCGGCCTGAAAATATTATTCTCACAAGACATTTCATTAGTACTCCTACTTTAATTGGTGATGGGTGAAATATCAGGAGAAAAATAAGATTTCTAGCCGAATTTGTGTAATCTTCAATCTTTGTGTAATCTTCAATCTTGCTGTTGTTGCTGCAAAAATGCACATCGCCGCCACAGAATCCTGGAGTATTATTCTCCCAACGCCGAAATCAAGGAAGCTACGACACTGTAAGTGAACTAAAGCTTTAATAAATGTGTTTTATTTGATTTATTTGCAAGAGAAAATGATATAAGAGAATCCATCGCGCGTACTCATGTCCATCCCTATGAAAGTCCACAATAAGGATCTATTTTTAGAAACTGAAAGTTGGCAGTCCTTGACGAGTCCTGTCACGGTGTCAAGCAATGCCTTCAACAATTTCCTGCCGTTTGGGCGCCGCTGCTCCTGATTTTTCATTGATTGAATGCAGTTCTTGGCATCGCTGAGTTGTTTGGTCCTCTTACCGGGTTCTTTGGCATCGCTTTTGTGGTATTTGTTGAGGTTTCAGTCCTGACTAACTGCATCCATGCAAAACAAAAGTAATTGCTCACAGAAGGAAGTTTGCCGAGTAAGAAAATAGAATTTCTGAAACTGAGTTTCTGTTGCTGGTTTGTTTTGTTGGTTTCCCCGGTCGGGTGAGGTTTCTGTTGCCTGAAATATCTCCATCCATAGATGGAGACTTCTACAGTGTTTCACCAAACTTTGGAGAGAAAAATGAAAGACTGAGTTGGAGCTACAGACTTCTTCAAGAGGAGACTAGAAGAATTACAGAACATTGCCCGCCGAAGAAGTCGTTCCTGAGAAAAAAACTTTACGAGGCTCAACGTTGTTCGCAAACATGAGAAACTATGGGAAAAGCCCACTTTAATTCTTCAAAAAGAGCTTCCTTGGAATAAGCTTAACTACTTACAGACTTTTAAAAGCCGTCCCGCTGTTAAAGAGTGGAATACCTGATCCGGAAGGACAAGTAGAAGTAAGCGTGTTTTCATCGTCTGTTGTCTTGTTTCTGTCACTTCTATTTCTTTGACGTTTGTTCGTTAGCGGCCTTTTTGAAGCTCCTCTACATCACTGAAGCTCAGTTTGAATATACAGTTTAGACCTAATCAAGTTTATGTGAATTATCCCAACTTTTAGGTGCTTGTTGTCTTCATTTTTGTTAAAATAAGATCAAAGCGGGTCGCAATATCTTCGTTTTCCGCTAGAACATTCTATTTCTAAGGCGAAATTGTGTTGTAATAGACAAAAACATGATTGAAAAATAAATCATTTCTCCTTCCTTTAAATGAGCTTGGGATAGGAACATATTCTGCATTCACAAAACATGACTTTCTGTTCTATGAGATGTGCTTGAATAGCCAAAATAATAATAAACATCGCCGCTTGTTAGTTGATGTTGTCTACTTATCGACTTTTCGTTTGATTTTACTTGAGTTTTCAACTGAGTTCAGTTTTGTTTTGAGCTGCCAAAACTTGGTAGGTTTGGGAAAAACTGTAACCAGCTTTTGCAAACTATCATAGTGTACCACAATAATAAATAAGCCTATCAAATTTTACAAGAAAAATGGTTTTGAATGTGAAGATTAGCTTTTTCGCTGTATTTGTCACAAAAAAATCCTCTGACAAATTTCCTTCCCACGTTGGCATATTAATTAAACATGACGTCATCGATGACGACATCAAAACTAGAAAGTCAATATCTCGAGAAGACAACATCGCTAGCTGACCAAACTTGAATTACGCTATCATAGAGGAGAGGGGTGCACAACCAAGGTCACGTGGTATGACGTAATCGATAACGTCATCAAAACTAGAAAGTCAACATCTCGCGAAGGCAACATTGCTAGGCGACCAAACTTTCTTTAAGTTATTATGGAGGTAAGGCAGGTGCAACACCAAGGTCACGTCGCATGACGTCATCGATGACAACATCAAAACTAGAAAAGTCAACTCGAGAAGGCAATATCGCTAGGCGACCAAACTTGGGTTAAGGTTACCCAAGGAACCTTCGCGCACGTCCTCGGAATAAAAATCATACTCGTCCTTAGTTTAACCAAAACATGTCAACCTATATATGGTTGGAAAGCTTATAGAATGGACTAGCGGGCTATGGTAAAAAGAAGTAACTTTGTACTAAATAAAATTTTTAAACTTCCATAACTTTTAAACTAAGCAAAATGCTAAAAAACGCAGACACGGTTTTTGAAAAATATATTTAAGGACTAAAACAATGTGTTACTTGGGACTCAAGATCAAGCAGTTCTGCAGGGGTAGCTCTTGTAAGTGTCACATCCACATTTTTATTAAAACCTTTAAAAATATTATATTTGTTAAAAAAATTTCTTTTCGCCATAGCCCGCTAGTCCATTCTATAAGCTTTCCAACGATATAAAGGTTGACATGTTTTGGTTAAACAAAGGAGTTGTATGGATTTTTTTCTGGTATGACGATGGGAGGTTATTTACATTTTTTTCGTTGCTATCAGTCTTCAGTTTTGCGAGCGTCTGGTGCGTCTGGTACACGAAAGGTCGCACTTCACATTTCTAAGTCATGTTCGAGCCGACTCTGGCCTATCTACAAATTAGGGAATTTTGCATTTTTTCGATATCACTCCAAAATGTGGAGATTTTCGACAACTCCACTGATGGATTTCACAAACGAACGAAAAGTAAAAGTTGTATTGCCAAAAACAGAGTTCGGGTGCCACCTTTTATGACACTATTTCCTTAAAGTTACTGAGAACCTTCGCGCACGTGTTCGAGAAAAAAAATCATACACGTCCTTTTTGTTTTAAGTGATAATTTTAACTTAAAGAAGTAAAAACTCACCTCATGCCAACGTTCGCAGCTTTAAGTTATGATGGCTGTCGTCATTTTTGAGAATGGACCATCGCAGAGGTCGTTATGTCGGGCTAGGTTGTCCTGGTACCACAGACAACAAGAAACATAACGACTGATACTTTCAACAATCCTCCTAGCCCCTGATGACGGGGTTTGTTGAAGGTATACTGTTTATTTCGTGTAATAGACTCCATTTGTACGTAACTTTGTGCATCAACAATACCACGGAGTCTGCGCGCATGCTCATTACGCGGGAAAAATCGGACCCGATTGGTACGGATGGAAAACGGATGGAAACTCTCAATAACAGACACAGCCTAATAGATGTAAAGCATAATAGATATCAAGTTAATAATAAATATACTAACATAAGATAAACAAATGAGAAATATAAATAACCTATTAAATAGACTGCATAAACCCAGGCAGACTTAAAAACGTAATAAACAAATCAAATCAAGGAAAACGGTCCAGTAACTCAATCCAATGAAATAATTTTCAGATTGACGACGACACAATCCTAACAGCTAGCTATTTGGAGGATATAACCCAGAAGGAGACCAACAATGACACGAGTAGCATTATCAATGATAAGCGAAAAAATGCACTGTGCATAAGACGGAATAGCATCTCGACAAAGATCCACAAGCTACATGAGGGAATACGCACAGCCCAAAAGGAGCTTCTTATGCTGAATAAACAAAAAGTCATAGTGGACTTGGCTATAAAAAAGACCTTTCAGTGAATAAAATTACTACATTTAGTAATTGCTTTATACAACAACTATATTATTATGTAAAGACCCCCAGTTAATTTTCCTATGTACAATGACCCGTATGGAAGCTTAGTATATCAGACAAAAGAACCAGCATGTTATATTATAGCATCAACAGAAATGGCCTGGTTATTAATGTATAAACCAGATGATATAATATAATCGTCCTTCTACTACGATAGTCTCTTTCATGGTTTCCTTAAGTTGGCAACATACATCAGTCTGTTACAAAACATAGAACCATAACAAGGTTCCCATGTTAGCCTCAGCAGTGTATGACAGATGAGCTAGTCACTTTACTCCATGTTGAAACCATACATGGTAGTTGCCAACCATACATGACAGTGTAAAATAAGCATCCCTCCTTACAGTTAACACTAGGTATACCACAGCACTAAATAACACTACGTAGATGTACCATCAACCAAGTTTCATGTGGGGTATATATAACCATTATCATGTGAGACTGCACAGAAAATTGTCTGGTATTTAGCCAACGAAGGACAGGATTGTTGTACTCAGATATTAATATAAAATTGTCTGGTATTTAGCCAACGAAGGACAGATTTGTTGTACTCGGATATTAATAGAAAATCAAGGCATCAAGTTCACGAGAGATAGATATCACAAGATATATGTCCAATGACCGTAATTGGGTAGTGCATCGATGTGATGAATATTATAGCCATGGTGCATTTTCCAGAAGCAGAACCTTGAGATCCTCACATCCAGTGGACCAACCACTACCATACGTAAAATGTACAAGTGGATATAGACGCCTCCCTGGAAAATAATTTTTTTAACATTAACACCTTCTTTAGGGGTATTATATCTGCAAAGTTATCATAACATTCCATATGGGATTTTAAAACAAAAGGTTTAGACCCCCTCTTATAGGTTTTTTACGACTTCCTTTTATATTGAATTTATTTATAGCAGGTTGTATTCACAGCCCCCATTTAAATTTTTCCTTTTCATTTATAGATAGAATTTTCGCAGCCTCTATTTGAGCTACGGTTGTACGTTATATTGTCAACCTCCAATTAAAATTGGACAATATAAACGCAACGCAATATTGAGGAACGGTCAGGCATGCTTGCAACCACACGATAGCAATGCGTACGGGCATACCAGAAACAACAGGTATTGTTGTAAACACAATAAACCACGGGCAACCCGTGAAAACAGAAACACAGCACGATCTTGTAGCACCGTCAGACATACATGCATCCAAAAAAGCAGCAGAAACAAACATATAAACACTATAGTTATTATACACACAAAAAACCCCATAGGCAAACCAAAGTAATGCGTTTTTTTAATTCCGAAAAAATAACCGGATATGACGTAATGTAGGCCCGTGCGCTTGGACGCGCGCACGGCTGTACTATCGTACACGTGACTATTGAACATTGATTCATTCATATATTTATCAATTACTTTTATAAGTAATAAATATGTATTTACAACAGCATTCGCTTATTTACTTCGGTCCTGGCGATGAGAATACTGTACGGGAGTGAACGCCAAAACGCCAACGGGTTACACGGGTAACGCTTCCAACAAAGAAAAAGTAACTAGAGGTCTTATCTTTTTCAATATAGTGTTACCCGTGGTGTTACCCGTCGCCAGTCTTTCTCGGTTTATTTTGGCTATGGCGGGAGAATTAATCGCACAAAGCACCTGGCACATGGAGACATTTCTTTGTGTTGTGCTTCTGGTATTTGGCGATGAAAGTAAAATGTTTTCCATCGCACAGACATAATATCAGTTTCTCTCTGATCAACTGCGCCGCCTTTATGTAAACAACGGGTTTTTTCCTGTACAGAATATGGGAGTATCCTGATCGAACACAAGATCCTTACTATAATACGTTTTGGGAGCTGGTATATGAACCAGCTGACCCTCTAAAAGTAATAGAAAATCGTGCCATGGGATAACGTTTGCAGACCAACGGAAGTCGTTTAGGAAAAGACACTCTGATTCCTGGGCTCCCACCCAGGCAAAAGTCGTGCTCGCTGGGTTACAGAATGTTGCATAAATCAGAGTTAGCGGCATCAAAATAAAGGTTTTCGCACAGTTTGTAGGGCCCACTATCATCACATTGCGGTATTTCCCTCGACCTTTTTCTAAAAGATCCCGTACAGAGTCGGCAAAATACGAGGTCTGAATCCCATTCGTGTGTAAAACCTCTTTAGCACTTTGAAGCCACTGACCATTACAACCCTCGACGCAAGGAGAGTCTTTTGCCTCTATTAGCAATTCCATTCTAGTTTGTTTAGAACGACGAAGCTTCTCGTTAGCGGTATGCAAGTCCCACGCTGTTTCAATGATTTCATTGACTGCTTTTGCTCCGCGATTCACAATAAACTCGGCAATATCAGTTTTTCCCTCAACCTCCTGTGAATGGGCGAATGCTAACAGTTCCAGTCTGCTTTTAATGCCTTTTTCCACAATAATTCGAGACAGTTCATAAGAACTTAATCTCCGCTTTTTCGTTTTGGGCCTTTCTCTGTCTTCATCGCCATCGGAATCGGCAATGTCGTCTTCCCGTTTTCGATTGTTCTGGCCTGCACTGTCACTAAGCTTATTGCTGTCTGCCTTCGCCATTAGCGCCACGCTCGCACGAGTTGTCTTTGGCCTTTCAAAGTCGCGTAAATCGGGATGTTTGTCACTTTCTATATAACCATCATCACACTTAGTCACATATTTCCAAGCACTATAATAATTACAATGGATGCTTGAAAAATTTACAGAAATTCCATGAACTTCTTCCAGTCTTCGTTTGGCACTAAGCCATCGCTGATTACGGTCAAGTTTTATTGCCATGTGATAGTGTTGACCTCCTCCCATGTGATGCTCTCTGCAGCAACACCACTGAACAACATTTGATGCAGTATCCTTGAATGAGTTTACAACAGAAGAGGCGAAAGTTTCACGATGTGGAAACTTTTCAATGTTCGCTTGACTATAAGTTATTAAGTATACTTTTCTCACTCCTTTCGAGGCCAGTGTTTTCGACTGCTCACAGCTGCACTCGCACAACCACTACTTGAACTAGAATCGGAAGCATTCGCCGGAATTTCAGCCATTTTCTGACAAAAACAGCACAGAAGTATTCGTTCCACCTTCTATCAACCCAACGAATGCATTGAGACCTCAGCAAAAGTCCCTGAGGAAGGCGAAGGCAACCGTTACCATGGGCAACGCACGTGCCGTGGAGCGAAAGCTATTTTGGTGTTCTCTTCCACGAGAAAAAATCGCCTTTTTTGCCCGTCATGCTGGAAATAAATAGAGTGACATAGAAAAATAACTTCCATCGGTTAACTTTCGATAAAACTAATTACAGCGGTTTCCTATAGAGAATTTTCGAAAAATACACAAGAAAGTGTCAAATACAATGCCGACAAATTAGTTGTCGCGTCTATCACAATAGCTGATTTTTGGTTACCCTTCACTAGTAAATTGTTTTTCTTCCTAATACAATTCACGCGAACCCCCCTTCCCCCCATTTCAATGTTGGAGGTAACAGTCATCAAATTCCGAGGATGACTTTTCGCGGTAAACAACATTGTAGTGGGGGGAGGGGGAGGGAAGATGAGGGGACCGGTGTGGTACATGGAACCCCTATTTACTGGACAGGTTCAAAATAGGCGACAACAATTTTGTCCCGCATTGTACCTGTGGTGTGCCATTTTAACATCACCTTTTTTCTGTAGCTGCTTTTCGAGCTTTTCACCAACGAGATTGAACCAAGATCTGGACAAATTTTGATTACTTTCGGCCGTCTCGAGGTCTAAAAGTTTCAAAATGTTCAGTAGCGTACACACGGATTTCATTGCTCCCGCATCCGTGTGTTTGAGTAATTATATGAAACTTTTTCAAAACAGGACATTCCGAAGCAAGCCGCGGATAATACGACAGACTGCGGTATTTTTGTTTGTAAGGTAAGAAGTTTTTCTAACCAAAGGGGAGTCAGGTGACCCAAACTCAATACCACTTTTGGGCTTTTTTTCTCATTTTGACTATACAAGTCGAGCTCCTCGACGTTCGCACTGCACGCTGCGTGCATATGAGGTTTAGAGTTGCGAAAAACGTATTAACACGGTTCAAGAATAGGCAACTCATCAATGAAAACAAAATTTCTGAACATATGTAAAACTACTTTTTCCTTTAAATTGTAAAATCTACATCTCAGTAGTATATGATAGGGATAGCGCCTCACTTTTATAGGCCTCACTTTTATACGCCTCACATTTATACGCCTCACTTTATACGCCTCACATTTATACGCCTCACATTTATACGCCTCACATTTATAACGCCTCACATCGTCTCGCATCTATAAAAGCTGGTGTGGTGAGCGATGTGTGGTATTCACAAAGATGCGCGGAACTCAGCAGTTTGAGCAAGAATGAAGTTGCAATGGGAGATGGAGCATTTTACTCGAAGTTTGACGCACTTTGTGTACATTATAATGGTCGTATTGGATGTCCATTCTTGTTGACGAGCCATTTGAAGCCAAACGATTATGTGATTTTGCTTGGCGAAGTGTTTCTTGCCGATTTTGTATCGGTAGGATCTTCATGGTTTTATCTTGTCATCGAAGCACCAATTCCGCGAGCATCGCCTGCTGCACACCCAATTCACGATGATGACGACGACAGCAATTTATCCAACAGCATGGAAGCAAAGAATCACCATTGCTTTTACTGTGCCGTAGAGACATTGATGGACATCAAAGCCATTATTGACTTTGATGGCTACTTCGTCAAGAAATTTTGGTGCAAGGAGGCAGGAATTATCTTTGATGACGACGAGAATGTCAAGGGACAGTACTTTACGTTCCCTATAAAATTTAAAGAACTGAAAAATGCAAAAGACTTTGCAGGTGCCAAGAAGGCTTATATGATACACCGTCTACGATTGGACTTTGCATGGAAGCATTCTCTACCCTACACGGAACTGGACCAAGTGGTGCAAGACTGGTATACACATGACTTAAAGTCAAATGGTACTATCGCGTACAAGGAGGATGTCATGAGAAGCGATTGCTGGACAGACTCGGCATACCCAATGTCAATTTGGAGGATTATTGGTGCCCAAAGTACGATGTTCTTTTCAATCAATATGCTGTCTGCTTCAAGTTGTGGTTTTCACATACTATCCTCCGTGGGCACAGTCTATCATTGCCCACGTGTTGAGGTAACTGTATTCTGGAAATGGCTGAAACAAATACGCTACAAAGTGTAAGAACTTTTTTTTTATTAATAATACAAGGACATTTAAGTTGCAAGTGAATTGTCAGTGATTTAAGCTAATAAGTTTTATAATTAGGCTTTCTAATTACTTTTTTAATTCTGAAAATGCTAGCGATGGATTTCCAAAATCTTTTTCTTTTTTTATCTGTGACTGCAGCCTCCAAGAAAACGGAGCAAGCCGAGCTTGCAAGGAAATCCCCCCTCGCCCCCATCTCCCTGTCCTCTGCATCCTGCAGTTTTCCAGAGCGCTTTCCGAGAGCTTGTTTCGCAAGCTACCTGTGGTGTGCCATTTTACATCACGCTTTTTTCTGTAGCTGCTTTTCGGAGCTTTTCACCAACGAGATTGAAAACAATATCTGGACAAATTTTGATGTACTTTCGGCCGTCTCGAGGTCTAAAGTTTCAAAATGTTCAGTAGCGTACACACGGATTTCATTGCTCCCGCCATCCGTGTGTTTGAGTAATTATATGAAACTTTTTCCAAAACAGGACATTCCGAAGCAAGCCGCGGATAATACGACAGACTGCGGTATTTTTGTTTGTAAGGTAAGAAGTTTTTCTAACCAAAGTGGGAGTCAGGTGACCACAAACTCAATACCACTTTTGGGCATTTTTTTCTCATTTTGACTATACAAGTCGAGCTCCTCGACGTTCGCACTGCACGCTGCGTGCATATTGAGGTTTAGAGGTGCGAAAAACGTATTAACCAGGTTCAAGAATAG
Organism: Scolanthus callimorphus; assembly: GCA_033964015.1. Lineage (NCBI taxonomy): Eukaryota > Metazoa > Cnidaria > Anthozoa > Actiniaria > Edwardsiidae > Scolanthus > Scolanthus callimorphus. The sequence goes on along the minus strand of CM066911.1, from coordinate 22,929,277 downwards.
GCAACATCATCAATGAAAACAAAATTTCTGAACATATGTAAAACTACTTTTTCCTTTAAATTGTAAAATCTACATCTCAGTAGTATATGATAGGGATATACGCCTCACTTTTATAGGCCTCACTTTTATACGCCTCACATTTATACGCCTCACATTTATACGCCTCACATTTATACGCCTCACATTTATACGCCTCACATTTACGCCTCACATTTATACGCCTCACATTTATACGCCTCACATTTATACGCCTCACATTTATACGCCTCACATTTATACGCCTCACATCGTCTCGCATCTATAAAACTGGTGTGTGAGCGATGTGTGGTATTCACAAAGATGCGCGGAACTCAGCAGTTTGAGCAAGAATGGAAGTTGCAATGGGAGATGGAGCATTTTACTCGAAGTTTGATGCACTATTGTGTACATTATAATGGTCGTATTGGATGTCCATTCTTGTTGACGAGCCATTTGAAGCCAAACGATTATGTGATTTTGCTTGGCGAAGTGTTTCTTGCCGATTTTTGTATCGTTAGGATGTCTTCATGGTTTATCTTGTCATCGAAGCACCAATTCCGCGAGCATCGCCTGCCACACCCAATTCACGATGACGACGACAGCAATTTATCCAACAGCATGGAAAGCAAAGAATCACCATTGCTTTTACTGTGCCGTAGAGACATTGATGGACATCAAAGCCATTATTGACTTTGATGGCTACTTCGTCAAGAAAGAATTTGGTGCAAGGAGGCAGGAATTATCTTTGATGACGACGAGAATGTCAAGGGACAGTACTTTACGTTCCCTATAAAATTTAAAGAACTGAAAAATGCAAAAGACTTTGCAGGTGCCAAGAAGGCTTATATGATACACCGTCTACGATTGGACTTTGCATGGAAGCATTCTCTACCCTACACGGAACTGGACCAAGTGGTGCAAGACTGGTATACACATGACTTAAAGTCAAATGGAACTATCGCGTACAAGGGAGGATGTCATGAGAAGCGATTGCTGGACAGACTCGGCATACCCAATGTCAATTTGGAGGATTATTGGTGCCCAAAGTACGATGTTCTTTTCAATCAATATGCTTTTTGAGAAACACCTTTAAGGTTTAAAACGCTGTGTTTCTTGGGAGTCAAGGTCAAGGTTCGACGGCGATAGCTCTTGAAAATGTCACACTCAATTCTGTTTAATAAAAAGTTACTTCTTTTTGCCATAGCCTGCTAGTCCATTCTATAAGCTTTCCAACGATATAGGTTGACATGTTTTGGTTAAACTAAGGACGAGTATGATTTTTTTTCCGAGGACGTGCGCGAAGGTTCTCAGTAACCTTAAGCTTAGATTTTTCAATCGCATTAACTGGAACAAAGGGATGGAGGGTCGGTGCCATTTAAGCAAGTAAGGAGGGTCCCATGGCAACAATGCCACGGGTACATCCCCGGCACCGGTCACACTGATATCTCAGTGGAAATCATACTTACCTTACACTATGATGAGCTGGGGAGGGAGGGTGGGCAAGCAAACAACCCTTTCCCCAAGGCAGCAAAAGCAAGCACATGGCCGATTGCACAATCCGCCCACGAAGTGCGCATGCGCCTCCAGGGCAACCGCAAGCAACTAGGCCAGACTGCAGGCTCGGTCGATGTTGACACATAGCAATATGGCTCTTCAGCAGCCAATAAGCCATTACAGCTCAGCCGTGGCACGCAACAAGCAATATTTGAAGTGGCAGCTTTATTGACCAGTTAACTCTGATTATGACTAATCTCATTTAACATAAGAAATCTACAACTACAATCAATATGTTATAGGTATGCTTTTGATACAAAATATCGATATCTATCGGGAATACAGCAGAGCTGTGAAAACAAGCCGGCGACCGCCGGAGCTCCGTTGGGTTTGCCCAAAGGGAGAGTTTTCTATTGAATGAGCTAGAAAGCACATATGAGTCCAGTTTATTACACAGAGTTTTATGAAAGTAGAATGGTGAAGAGAAGCCATCCCATACATTACCGTGTGGATTCCTCACTAGTACAGTCTTTGGCTTTGAACGACTGATGAATAATAAATTGTAGTATCTCTTGGGCTGCCCTTTGGGTTTGAGGATTTCCTGCTATTTAGCCCATAAAACCTGTCCCCACATGGTGGTGAATTTTGAAGTTTTAGTACCAATTCAGTCTAATGCCCCCGCATATCCCGGGGTGGGGGGTCTCGGGGTTTACTTTAACTGGTGCATTGAGGAGAGGACCTAGTACTACTTCTTAAGAGCCATTGTCTGAGAAAACCGGGCAAAGTCAAAAGATGGGGGTCAACCGATTTCCCTGATTTTTTCAGCAGTTGAATCTTACCAAAACAATTAAGAATTGCGGCATTTAATTTTTTTTGGATGTTTTGTTTCGGAGTTGACCACCCCCCTAGTTTTGAGGCCGCGAGGGCCATGAATCTAGCTAAAATTATTCCCTTTTTCAGTGTGCAAAATACGCTATTCAGAATGTCTCATTTTGTGCACAATAGAAACTAAAGGGATTTCAAGGCTTCCCGAGACTAAAATATAGAATGGGGTTCTGATAAACGGAAGATATGGCTTTTTATTATTATTAATTCTGCTCACCACACAGGGATTATTTTGACCCCTGTTCGGCCATACAGCGCCCGTGATGAAATTTGCCAGCGGTTGCCGCCATAAGGCTGGCAGGCACTTCATAATCGTACATACTATAAAATTATTGAGAGATCGATGCATAAGTCCACTGGGATGTACTATACATGAAGTACCTACCTGTGGGAAAAAAAAATAAACATGGCGTCTGAGAGAGAGTGTTCGAAACGACTGTTATTGGCGCCTTAATTGTTGCTCAAGCTGAGTTAAGAGATCAAGGTATGCACGGGCTAAGTGTAAGAGAAGCTATGGACGACCTAAAAGTGCTACTGAACACTGTTTGCAAGAAACATTTGGAAATGAGTTGGCTTATTTCAAACATGTCGCTGGGAGTATTTTCCTATGGTGAAAAGACTTACACTGCATTGGTATAAGCAGTTTAACCGTCGAATGAGTACCCGATATGTGACTAAACACCCTTGGAGCGTATGCCTAGAGGACAGACAGATAGGGAATCATTTAATGTTTTCAAAATGGCAGTAAACAAACTAATTTTAGCGTCGAAAAAGTTGAAACAAGAACGAAAGCTGTTTACAGTATAACACATTTTTACTCGTCCCCGGGTGTTGTTCAATGACTTAATGGAGGTACAAACAAATGCGGAAACATTTCTCAAGAAAGTTGGTAAGCATGGAGAGAGAATAGAGCAGTCGTTGATGCTGAAAACCCGTTCGTCATAACTTATACAGACAGCAAGGAAAGTGTTGATTTGAGTTCTTCTATAGTGTCTGGAACAGGCATGGGTGGCCTCAGCATGCACACAACACATTTATAATCTGTTGTTTAGCTTTTCTGTGATCATGCAATATAACAGCTTGTGTTAGCTCATGTTGTATAACATAGAAATCAGTAGAAAAATTACTTCACATCCATGCTTGAAAACCCTCTCATTAAGACACCCAGACAGGAGGATGACGCGAAAAACCATAAACAACTTTCGTTCTTGTTTAAACTTTTTCAACGCTTAGGTCGCTTACATGGCACCATGAGGAAATTAAGACAAGAACCAGAGGTGTTAGATCAATACGAGGCAGTGATTAAGGGCCAACTGGAAGCAGGAGTTATAGAACCAGTACATGCGTTAGAGGAAGGAAACAAGGTTTCATTATTTAGCGCATAGAGCCGTAGTACGTAAGAATGTCAATACTAGTACACCTGTGAGAGCTATCTACGATGCGTCAGCCAAGACAGGTAAGCGGGTGTGTCACTCAATGATTGTTTACATGTGGGGCCATCTCTAAACCCACTCCTATCCAATGTGCTTTTGAGATTTCGTCTCCACGGGGTAGCGCTGATAGCGGACATAGAGAAGGCGTTTTTAAATATTGAAGTGGATCAAGAAGATAGAGATAGTTTAAGATTCTTATTCCCAGAAGACCCCGGGAAGGAGGATTCAGCAATCAAGGTATATCGGTTCAGTAGAATAGTACTCGGTCTGAACTCCTCGCCATTTTTGTTGAATGGGACCTTGAGACACCACCTTATGAAGTATCAAGTAAGTGACCCTGGGTTTGTAGAGACGTTAGTGAACAGTTTTATGTAGATGACTTGGTGACTTGGTAACACCCCAGAACAGGCTTACGAGTTGTACCTTAAGTCTAAGGAGAGACTGGCCGAAGGTGGGTTCAACCTGCGAAAGTGAAAGACTAACAACGCCGAGCTTATGGGTAAGTTGAATGGAAGTGAGACCACATCTGAGGGCAGTGGGGGTAAGGCCTGCGCACAGGGAGTGTCAGTAGTTAGTGAAATCCAGAAGGTAATAGGCTTACCCTGGGATAGAAGTAGAGACATGGTGGGGCTCACATTTCAGCATCTGTATGACAAGGCCCAGCAGCTACAAGCGACGAAACGTAATTTGCACTCCAATTTTTGGACCGACGCGCGCGTTACACGATTTCCCGCCCAAATAAAGAAAAACACAGGCACTCCAGTATTTTGTGCAAAAGTTGGAAACACTACGTGGTTTAAGTTGAAAACAAGAAAAGCACTTCAAAGCTAAGGTCACAAAAGGGCGGATAATAAAACGGCAATAAATATACTAAATAAACTATATTTCACACATATAAATGTGTTTTTAACACTTGATTAAAAATAAATAAAATCAGAATTCTAGACTATCCTGTTTGTAAGAACCGGGGAGTCCCCCTTATTGGATAGACAAGCCCAACAGTGCTTCTCCATATTGCAGCTCTATGTTCATCGTTCCCATACTATCTAGTCTAGTTCCAAAAAAATAAACGTATAGCTAAATCCCATGATACCATTTAGGTGTTTCATAAGTGCATGATTTCTTTACAGATAATATAACATTGCCTTTTTATGTTTCTAAGAGCCTGCCCCTGCCCACTAAAATGCTTCGAAATATGAGTTATAATATACCCGGAAATATGACAAAAGCTTTAAATTATGGATGGTAGTGTGGATAAAATTATTTATTTGTTCTTTTTGCCATCAATTCAACAGAGAAATCATTTGAAGAACAGATAAAACAATACCGGCTAGCTCTCCACAGTCACTATGAGCAAGGTCTGTTTAAACATTTTAAAAATTGTATTTGAGTACACATGGATAAATTCGTTTTTTTATAATAATCCATTTTGTCAAGTTAATCTATTGGTTGTTGTGATTCATCAATACAATTTTACCGTTTTGTAACAGTTTCTGCAAACTTTTACCTTATTATATATAGCCAGTTTTTTTCTTTGCTCTGATTTACTAAATATATTATAGGGGAAATCTGGGACCTATTTTTTATTATTATTTAAAAGGTGGTCATCCATTATATGAAATAGAAGACATGCAGGCATTTGCAGGCAAATACACTCCATTACTATTTGGGAAGATATTCAATTCAATACTGCGCACTGAGGGTGTAACAGATGAGCGTCAACATTTGCAAAAGCAGAGAACTGTGGCACTTCTTCATATACTTGCTTATTTCAGGTATTCTATTAATATAAAATGTTATCTATTCTCATCTTGGGTTGCTGTGATTTCAGCATGGTGGATGTTTTCTTTTATAGTGTGGATGATCTGTCTAATAGATATAATCAAAACTACCATTATTCTTTTAAACAATGTTTGATTGCTTTTATACAGATCCCAGAAAACTTCCATTCTCCGAAAGGATTTGGGGTTGTATCTAAACCAGCATGGAACATCCAGGTCAGCTTTGAATAGTGGTCTCTGTTTGGATTCACTCAGCACCACGGACAATAGACAGGCACAACCACAGAATGATAAAGATTATGAATCTGTTTTGGATTGCAAAGTGAAGGAAGCAAGCAGGAACACCTTAGTGAGAACCCCATCACCACCGTGCTGTACCATTAACACACTTACATCTCATGTATGGGAGACGCTTGAATAGCCTCCCTGATGAAGTCATACAACCAGATGAGTACTTGACGGGATTAAGAGCGTATCACCGAGTCAACAGAGACAACACTCAAAGGGAGACAGGGCAAGTAGGTGACGTAGTGACCGTGTATGAGGAAGGTTGCAAGAGGAGTCAGTGGAAAATGGCAGTTGTAGAAAGCTGATCAAAGGGAATGATGAGGTAGTTAGAGGTGCGAGGGTTAGGCTTGTGAGGAAAGGAAAGCCTTAGCGTCGTGACAGGCCGGTCCAGAGGACTGTACCCCCTGGAAGTAAGGTGCGCGGACGTAACGGATAATCGCAGCGCGCAAGCGAACGGTAGAAACGTAGAGCCTAGAGCCCGGTCAACGCGTTGCAAGCGCGAGATAGAATTGCGATCGGGGCTGCGAATTGCGATCGGGGGGTGGGGGGGGGGGGGGGGGGGGGGGGGGGGGGTAGTACTCCAGGGTGGAGAACTTCGACATTAGAGAGCTTAAGCCCAGCCGTTTTGACTTCACGAACGTGGGAGGTCGCGTGGGGACTAAGCAGAACGGCGTTTTTGGCGCCAATTTGTTGCACGAACGCGGCCGTCAAAAAATGTAAACAAATGAATTTAAATTTCCGTTTCTTAGGCTTGGTTATTCTTTCCCCTCCCTAGTCATGGCTTCATTCAAAAAAAAACCAAGGGAATTGCTTTTAATAGAACATAGCGAAAAGGCGAAGAACTAGTTATTTTGTAAGATGAAACACATCTAGAAATCATACGATTGCTACGAGAGATTTTGCCTCGACGACCTGGAGGAGCCAGAATGCAAGGCAAACTTCCGCTTTGAAAAGCAAGATATCCCACTGTTAGCCGAAGCTCTTGGTTTGCCTGGTGTTTTTCGGTGTAGTCAAAGAACGTTGCCGATCAACTAGAGGGACTGTGTTTGCTACTCAGAAGAATGGCGTACCCATGTCGCTACTCGGATCTAATCCGCCAGTTTGGGAGACCGTTCCAGAATTGAGCACGATAACAAACCGTGTGGTTGATGAAATTTACAATGCTCATTCGCACAGAATTCAAGAGTGGAACCACATAATTCTCAGTCCAAATCAGCTCGAGAACTACGCAGAGGCAATTCATGCAAGGGGAGCAGCTCTAGAAACTGTTTTGCATTTGTGGTGGGACAGTTCGCCCAATGTGCAGACCGTTGAGAACCAGGAAATTGTTTGGGTTTAAATTTGCATGCAATTTGCAATTGCATGGGTTGAAATTTCAGTCTGTAACACTACCCAACGGGCTCATAGTAAACATGTATGGACCAGTAGGTAAGCAATTGATGTTTTTCTACAGCGGCGGACAAAAGTATCGTAAACACCCCGTTCCCCCTTCCAATGTTGGAGCATGCCAATTTGATTGAACGCTGCGCGCACCAAACAACATTGAACAGGGGAGCGGGGAACAGCCTGGATAGCAAGTGTTTACTTCTTTTTGGCCCCCATTGTCTGAGCTGAAATCGATACCTGGCATTCGTCAAAATGACAGTTTAGTCAAGGATAACGTGACCTAATAGTGTCGCGCAAGAGCCGGATTTTTCGTCATTACGCGATACATTTTTGCTCAAAATTTCGCTAACATAGGCAAAAGTTACGGATTTGAGTCTCATAATGAAAGCACGATCAATTTAGGCAACTTATAGAGGAGAAATAAAACGGATTATCTGAAGAACGAGCTCTGTGCTATGATTCACGATAGAAGGATCAAGCAAAGTTAACGGTACTTGACAAAGGAGCGCAATAGGCTAAGAATCGGTGTGTGTTTGAAGATTTGGCCGATTTAATTCTTTAAGAGAATGTAGTAATACTCGAAACTGAAATCTATAAAGTATTGTTAAAGTCTTAGGACAAATTGTACAAATCATAGGACGAAAGGAAAGCCAATCAGACTCAAAATTACTAGCGAGTTAACAGCGAAGTTTTCTGGAAGTTCAGTTACAAAAAAATCAAAGGCTATCAGTTTAGTTATTGTAATGGGAAACATCTCACGGAAGCAAGAATAATGTTCAAAAGCGAGACAAGCCCACAGTGCTTCTCCATATTGCAGCTCTATGTTTCTCGTTCCATACTATCTAGTCTAGTTCCAAAAAAATAAACGTATAGCTAAATCCCATGATACCATTTAGGTGGTTCATAAGTGCATGATTTCTTTACAGATAATATAACATTGCTCTTTTATGTTTCTATGAGCCTGCCCCCTGCCACTAAAATGCTTCGAAATATGAGTTATAATATACCCGGAAATATGACAAAAGCTTTAAATTATGGATGGTAGTGTGGATAAAATTATTTATTTGTTCTTTTTGCCATCAATTCAACAGAGAAATCATTTGAAGAACAGATAAAATACCGGCTAGCTCTCCACAGTCACTATGAGCAAGGTCTGTTTAAACATTTTAAAATTGTTTTTGAGTACACATGGATAAATTCGTTTTTTTTTTTTTAATATCCATTTTGTCAAGTTAATCTATTGGTTTTGTGATTCATCAATACAATTTACCGTTTTGTACAGTTTCTGCAAACTTTTACCTTATTATATATAGCCAGTTTTTTTTTTCTTTGCTCTGATTTACTAAATATATTATAGGGGAAATCTGGGACCTATTTTTTATTATTATTTAAAAGGTGGTCATCCATTATATGAAATAGAAGACATGCAGGCATTTGCAGGCAAATACACTCCATTACTATTTGGGAAGATATTCAATTCATACTGCGCACTGAGGTGTAACAGATGAGCGTCAACATTTGCAAAAGCAGAGAACTGTGGCACTTCTTCATATACTTGCTTATTTCAGGTATTCTATTAATATAAATGTAATCTATTCTCATCTTGTTTGCTGTGATTTCCAGCAGGGTGGATGTTTTCTTTATAGTGTGGATGATCTGTCTAATAGATATAATCAAAACTACCATTATTCTTTTAAACATGTTTGATTGCTTTTATACAGATCCCAGAAAACTTCATTCTCCGAAAGGATTTTGGGGTTTGTATCTAAACCAGCATGGAACATCCAGGTCAGCTTTGAATAGTGGTCTCTTGTTTGGATTCACTCAGCACCACGGACAATAGACAGGCACAACCACAGAATGATTAAAGATTATGAATCTTTTTTGGATTGCAAAGTGAAGGAAGCAAGCAGGAACACCTTAGTGAGAACCCCATCACCACCGTGCTGTACCATTAACACACTTACATCTCATGTATGGGAGACGCTTGAATAGCCTCCCTGATGAAGTCATACAACCAGATGAGTA